>NC_069424.1:25371003-25374020 GCF_026875155.1 Cherax quadricarinatus
TCCTCTCAGTATTTTGTAAGTCGTTATCATGTCCCCCCTATCTCTCCTGTCCTCCAGTGTCGTCAGGTTGATTTCCCTTAACCTCTCCTCATAGGACATACCTCTTAGCTCTGGGACTAGTCTTGTTGCAAACCTTTGCACTTTCTCTAGTTTCTTTACATGCTTGGCTAGGTGTGGGTTCCAAACTGGTGCCGCATACTCTAATATGGGCTTAACGTACACGGTGTACAGGGTCCTGAACGATTCCTTATTAAGATGTCGGAATGCTGTTCTGAGGTTTGCCAGGCGCCCATATGCTGCAGCAGTTATTTGGTTGATGTGCGCTTCAGGAGATGTGCCTGGTGTTATACTCACCCCAAGATCTTTTTCCTTGAGTGATGTTTGTAGTCTCTGACCCCCTAGACTGTACTCCATCTGCGGTCTTCTTTGCCCTTCCCCAATCCTCATGACTTTGCACTTGGTGGGATTGAACTCCAGGAGCCAGTTGCTGGACCAGGTCTGCAGCCTGTCCAGATCCCTTTGTATTTCTGCCTGGTCTTCGATCGAATGAACTCTTCTCATCAACTTCACGTCATCTGCAAACAGTGACACCTCGGAGTTTATTCCTTCCGTCATGTCGTTCACAAATACCAGAAACAGCACTGGGCCTAGGACTGACCCCTGTGGGACCCCGCTGGTCACAGGTGCCCACTCTGACACCTCGCCTCGTACCATTACTCGCTGCTGTCTTCCTGACAAGTATTCCCTGATCCATTGCAGTGCCTTCCCTGTTATTCCCGCTTGGTCCTCCAGTTTTTGCACTAATCTCTTGTGTGGTACTGTGTCAAACGCCTTCTTGCAGTCTAAGAAAATGCAATCCACCCACCCCTCTCTCTCTCTTGTCTTACTGCTGTCACCATGTCATAGAACTCTAGTAGGTTTGTGACACAGGATTTCCCGTCTCTGAAACCATGTTGTCTGCTGGTGATGAGATCATTCCTTTCTAGATGTTCCACCATTCTTCTCCTGACAATCTTTTCCATGATTTTGCATGCTAAACATGTCAGTGACACTGGTCTGTAGTTTAGTGCTTCATGTCTGTCTCCTTTTTTAAAGATTGGTACCACATTTGCTGTCTTCCATGCCTCAGGCAATCTCCCGGTTTCGATAGATGTATTGAATATTGTTGTTAGGGGTACACATAGCGCCTCTGCTCCCTCTCTCAGGACCCATGGAGAGATGTTATCTGGCCCCATTGCCTTTGAGGTATCTAGCTCACTCAGAAGCCTCTTCACTTCTTCCTCGGTTGTGTGTACTGTGTCCAGCACATGGTGGTGTGCCCCACCTCTCCGTCTTTCTGGAGCCCCTTCTGTCTCCTCTGTGAACACTTCTTTGAATCTCTTGTTGAGTTCCTCACATACTTCACTGTCATTTCTTGTTGTCTCTCCTCCTTCCTTCCTTAGCCTGATTACCTGGTCCTTGACGGTTGTTTTCTTCCTGATGTGGCTGTATAACAGCTTCGGGTCAGATTTGGCTTTTGCTGCTATGTCTTTTCATATTGACGTTGGGCCTCCCTTCTTATCTGTGCATATTCGTTTCTGGCTCTACGACTGCTCTCCTTATCTCCTGGGTCCTTTGCCTTCTATATTTCTTTCCATTCCCTAGCACACTTGGTTTTGCCTCCTTGCATCTTTGAGTGAACCATGGGCTCATCCTGGCTTTTTCATTATTCCTGTTACCCTTGGGTACAAACCTCTCCTCAGCCTCCTTGCACATTGTGACTACATATTCCATCATCTCATTAATTGGTTTCCCTGCCAGTTCTCTGTCCCACTGAACCTCATTCAGGAAGTTCCTCATTCCTGTGTGTGTGTGTGTGCGTGTGTGTGTGTGTGTGTGTGTGTGTGTGTGTGTGTTGTGTGTGTGTGTGTGTGTGTGTGTGTGTGTGTGTGTGTGTATGTGTACTCACCTAATTGTAGTTGCAGGGGTCGAGATTCAGCTCCTGGCCCCGCCTCTTCACTGAACGCTACTAGGTCCTCTCTCTCTCTCTGCTCCATGAGCTTTATCATGCCTCGAGTTAAAGCTATGTATGGTTCCTGACTCCACTACATCGCTCGCCAGACTGTTCCACTTCCTGACCACTCTATAACTGAAGAACTGCTTCCTAACATCCCTGTGACTCATCTGAATCTTCAACTTTGAAGAGTGACCCCTTGTTTCTGTGTCCCCTCTCTGGAACATTTTGTCTTTGTCCACCTTGTCTATTCCACGCAGTATTTTGTTTGTCGTTATCATGTCTCATCTATCCTTCCTGTCCTCCAGTGTCGTCAGGCCGATTTCCCTCAATCTTTCTTCATAGGACATTCCCCTTAGCTTGGGAACTAACCTTGTCGCAAACTTTTGCACTTTCTCTAATTTCTTGAAGTGCTTTACCCGGTGTGGGTTCCGAACTGGTGCTGCATATTCCAGTATGTACCTGACGTATAAGGTGTAGTGTATTGAACGATTCCTTACTAAGGTATCGGAACGTCATTCTTGGGTTTGCCAGGCGCCCATATGCTGCACCAGTTATCTGGTTGATGTGTGCTTCCGGAGACGTGTTCGGTATTATACTCACCCCTAGATCTTTGTCCTTGAGTGAGGTTTGCAGTGTTTGGCCACCTAGACTATACTCTGTCTGCGGTCTTCTTTGCCCTTCGCCGATCTTCATGATTTTGCATTTTTCGGTGTTAATTTCTAGCAGCCAGTTGATGGACCAGGTGTCCAGCCTGTCCAGGTCTCTTTGAAGTCCTGCCTGTGTGTGTGTGTGTGTGTGTGTGTGGTGTGTGTGTGTGTGTGTGTGTGTGTGTGTGTGCGTGCGTGTATGTGTGTGTGTGTGTGTGTGTGTGTGTGTGTGTGTGTTGTGCGTGTGTGTGTGTGCGTGTGTGTGTTGTGTGTGTGTTTTGTGTGTGTGTGTTGTGTTGTGTGTGTGTGTGTGTGGTGGTGTGTGTGTGTGTGTGTGTGTGTTTTGTGTTGTGTGTGTGTGTGGGTGTGTGCGT
>NC_069424.1:25384520-25387020 GCF_026875155.1 Cherax quadricarinatus
CAGTAAAGTACATCGTACCTGAGTGTACAGCGCATCATTAATATAACATTGTACAATATAGTAAGTGCTAAAAACACAGTTTAAATAAAATGTATAGAAATAATGAATACATTATAGTAATTAAGTAACTGAAGCTATGTACCTAGTAATGTGTAGGAACATAATTACAGCATTTTTGGATTAGTATTAATCCTACACTCGCTTTTGTTATACTAACTCCAGTTCCCCGAATTAAGCCTTAATGCCTTCCACATCCCCCCCCCCAGGCGCTGTATAATCCTCCGGGTTTAGCGCTTCCCCCTTGAATATAATAATAATGATAATATACTTACGTTCACGACCTTATAATGTAGTATTTCTTCAACACTTTGAAATCCAATTCACTGAACACAAAAGCTCTGTGTACAGCCCAAAATATTATAGAATAATTGGTCTTGCATTTCTTCTGACGAACTACTAGTAGACAAAGCCAGCTAGATGCTTGAGGGGGAAATATTAAGAGGTTGACCTTCTAGTATTCTTTGGGAGGTGTCTTTGTTGTGTGGTGGTGATGGTAGTGGTGGTTTGTATGTCAGGAAACAGGACTAAGTATCTTTCGACACAGGTTCTTAAAGGCACAGTGACACGTACGGTGGCTAAGGATGTATTGGTCTGCACCTCTGAACACTATCAAGATTCTGCCTCCTCCTTCTGCTCCTCCTCGCTCCCTTTCTCTCTCACTTTCTCTCTCCTTTTCTCCCTCCCTCCTTCCCTCCCATCCTGGAGTCTATCATACTGAGGTGAAGATCATCCTGGAAGAATGATGGAGGCGTTTTCTGGCTTTCCTGATAAGAGGAGAATGATCCTCAGGTGTTGAATAGATCATGGTTCTCTCTCTCTCTCTCTCTCTCTCTCTCTCTCTCTCTCTCTCTCTCTCTCTCTCTCTCTCTCTCTCTCTCTCCTCTCTCTCTCTCTCTCTCTCTCTCTCTCTCTCTCGCTCACTGTGTCTGTGTGACGTCATTTTTTCTAACAAATAGGTAAGACCCCCTAGAAGATAGAGCCCTAGCACGTAGGACCCCTAGTAGGTAGGACCCCGGGGGAGCAGGATCTAGCAGATAGACCCTAGCAGATAGGATACCTAGCAGGTAGACCATAGCAGGTAGACCCCAGCAGATAGGACCTCTAAAACGTAGACCTCAGTAGGCAGGGCCCTAGTGGGAGGGACCCCAGCATTAGGGACCTCAGCAGAAAGGGCCCCTAACAGGTAGACCTTAGCAGGCAGGGCCCCAGTTGGAGGGACCCCCACATTAGGGACCCCAACAGGAGGGACCAAAGCAGGAGGGACCCCAACAGGAGGGACCCCAGCAAGAGGGACCCCAGCAGGAGGGACCCCAGCAAGAGGGACCCCAGCAGGAGGGACCCCGGCAGGAAGGACCCCAGCAGGAGGGACCCCAGCAGAAGGGACTCCGGCAGGAGGGACACCGGCAGGAGGGACCCCGGCAGGAGGGACCCCGGCAAAAGGGATTCTGGTAGGAGGGACCCCGGCAGGAGGGACCCCGGCAGGAGGGACCCCGGCAGGAGGGACCCCTGCAGGAGGGACCCCGGCAGGAGGGACCCCGGCAGGAAGGACCCCTGCAGGAGGGACCCCGGCAGGAGGGACCCCGGCAAAAGGGATTCTGGTAGGAGGGACCCCGGCAGGAGGGACCCCGGCAGGAGGGACCCCGGCAGGAGGGACCCCGGCAGGAGGGACCCCTGCAGGAGGGACCCCACAGCTGTGACTGAAGAGGAAGACCTACTTGGTTATTGCTTGAACAACTTCATAATTAGAGGGTCTACCTGGGACTTCAGGTGTTGGTAGTGGTGGTAGTGGTGCTAGTGGGGGTTGTGGTGGTTGTCGTGGTTGTCCTGGTGATGGTGGATGTGGTGGTGGTAGCGGTGGTAGTGGTGATGGTGGTGGTAGTGGTGGTGATGGTGGTAGTGGTGGTGATGGTGGTGGTGGTGGTGGTGGTTGTGGTGGTGGAGGTGGTAGCGGTGGTGTGGTAGTGGTGGTAGTGGGGGTTGTGGTGCTTGTAGTGGTTGTGGTTGTGGAGGTGGTTGTGGTGGTGGTAGCGGTGGTGGTGGTGGTGGTGTGGTGGTGGTGGTGGTTGTGGTGGTTATAGTGGTTGCGGTGGTGGTAGCGCTGGTAGTGGTGGTGGTGGTGGTGCTGGTTGTGGTGGTGGTAGCGCTAGTGGTTGTGGTGGTGGTGGTGGTTGTGGAGATTATAATCGTTGTTGTGGTGGTGGTGGTGGTGGTGGTGGTGGTGGTGCTGGTTGTGGTGGTGGTAGCGCTAGTGGTTGTGGTGGTGGTGGTTGTGGAGATTATAGTCGTTGTTGTGGTGGTAGCAGTGGGAGTGGTAGTTGTGGTGGTTGTGGTAGTGGTGGTTGTGATGGTGGAGGTTGTGGTGGTTATAGTGGTTGTTGTGGTGGTAGCGGTGGTAGTAGTAGTGGTGGTGGTGGTGGTTGTGGTGGTGGCGGTGGTGGTG
>NC_069424.1:25392020-25397020 GCF_026875155.1 Cherax quadricarinatus
GGACATAATGTGAAGAATGTAGAACTATATACAAAAGATGGGGGGGTAATCAGTCCCTCAGGCTTGGAGTTCGTGAAGAGCGGCGTAGTCTTCCGCAGTCTGAAGCCCAGACAGTAAGACTGTCGTTTATATACCGGCGTCAAATGAGGCCATATACAGTTGCCAACTAGCCTGTCCGGAGTGCGTCACCAAGCCAGTGTCTTGGCCGGAATCAGTAGACAAGTCCATGGCGTCAAATTACCGCCCAGAAAACCTGACCTTAGCTATAGGCAAATTATTAGAATCATGAATATCCCATATAATGAGCCGCCTTGTTGAGAATAATTTGATTAATGAGTCTCGTCACGGATTCACAAGAGGCGGTTCCTGCCTGGTAAATTTACCGACCTTAAAGAAGAAAAAGGCACAATGTAGTGACTGGAACAATACACAAATAACCCGCAATTAGGAGACAGAAGCTCCCCACGACGTTTCGGTCCCATGTTCGGCTCATTTGTATATTTACTGACCTTTAATAAAGTATCTGAGGCAGTGAACCACGATAAAGAATGCACAAATAACGAGAAAGAATATCGTGTTGATTCTTCCATTTTATATTCTTTACGCATTTGAGAATTAGCATTTCTTAAGGTGGCTTTGTGTATTGTATATTCTCAGGGATTGTTACCGCTGGTGGAATTTTGTTTAAAAGTGTTAATATTTTATCAGGATAAGCATTTTGCAGAAAATAAATTAAAAAAAAGCGTTCGACCTCAGTATCAAAAGTATTCATAATTAGAACATATACCACAGACCTTTTTTTTAATGTGTTTGGCTGTTATTAGGACAAACAGCTGAGATAATTTGAGCCTAGTAAGTTTTTCTATATACGGAAGTTGAAAATATATCATTATCATTATTATTAGTTAGAAAACAAAGTGTTTAGGCCTGGTGTCAGACCGGGCAGCGTGGGTATTGACCCCTCAAACTCTCTCCAGGTATACTCCAGGTATATGTTAATGTTGATGTTGCCTGGAGTGTTGAGATGTTTGACACATTCACATGGCCTGGTTGGCCACGTTCTCGTCTCACACACTGAGTGTCGGTAGTGTTTACTTACACCTGCTGTCCCTGACCACCTGGCAATAAGTAATTACCTGGGTGTTAGTAAAATTGTGTGGGTAGCATCCTGGGAGACAAGATTGAAGGACCACAATGAAAATAAGACAAGATAGTCCTCGATGACTCACTGACTTTCTTAGGTAATCCTGCCTGGCTAACCCTCTCCCTCAGCAAAATCTTAACTTATCTAAGAGTTAGAAAAGCCATCCACACATCTACGACAGTACGAGGGATGGAAGGCTAGGGGACAACTATTCCAACCAATTCGTTCCAACTAAAAAAGAGAAAGATTTTTGCCAAGACTGGTACAAGAGTTGAAGTGGCGCCCATAGCAACACCATCCATCTGAGTCTCTGAGGTCAGTGTTGGACGTAAACACTGAGTCTGTGGCAGCAACTGACACAGAAGTTGATAGGATTTTCCCATCTAAACCTTAATTACAGGACTTTTCCTTTTCCTCACTTGGTTTAGCAAGAAAGATATTCTGAGCCTCATATATACTGTCATTCATATTTACCGTCATTCATATATATATTACAAAAAAAAGGCACAATACCGTGACTGGAAAGATACATGGTCCAAGTCGGACCGAAACGTCGTCGTTAGCTTCTCTCTTTTATGTGCGGGTTATTTGTGTATTCATATACATATTGTTATTCATATATACTGTTATTTATATATACTGTTATTCATCTCTGCACCCTGAAGCCTCGCCAGGTACTGCTCCCTGAAGCCTCGCCAGGTTCTACTCCCTGAATCCTCGCCAGGTTCTGCTTCCTGAAGTCTCGTCAGGTTCTACTCCCTGAATCCTCGCCAGGTTCTGCTCCCTGAAGCCTCGCCAGGTTCTACTCCCTGAATCCTCGCCAGGTTCTGCTTCCTGAAGTCTCGTCAGGTTCTACTCCCTGAAGCCTCGCCAGGTTCTTCTCCCTGAAGCCTCGCCAGGTTGTCCTCCCTGAAGCCTCACCAGGTTCTGCTCCCTGAATCCTCGCCAGGTTCTGCTCCCTGAAGTCTCGTCAGGTTCTACTCCCGGAAGCCTCGCCAGGTTCTACTCCTTGAAGCCTCGCTAGGTTCTGCTCCATGAAGCCTCGCCAGGTTCTGATCCCTGAAACCTCGCCAGGTTCTGCTCCCTTAAGCCTCGCCAGGTTCTGCTCCCTGAAGCCTCGCTAGGTTCTACTCCCTGAAGCCTCGCCAGGTTCTGCTTCCTGAAGCCTCGCCAGGTTCTGCTCCCTGAAGCCTCGCCAGGTTCTACTCCCTGAAGCCTAGCCAGGTTCTGCTCTCTGAAACCTCGCCAGGTTCTGCTCCCTTAAGCCTCGCCAGGTTCTGCTCCCTTAAGCCTCGCCAGGTTCTGCTTCCTGAAGCCTCGCCAGGTTCTGCTCCCTGAAGCCTCGCCAGGTTCTACTCCCTGAAACCTCGCCAGGTTCTGCTCCCTGAAGCCTCGCCAGGTTCTACTCCTTGAAGCCTCGCCAGGTTCTGCTCCCTGAAGCCTCGCCAGGTTCTGCTCCCTGAAGCCTCGCCAGGTTCTACTCCTTGAAGCCTCGCCAGGTTCTACTCCTTGAAGCCTCGCCAGGTTCTGCTCCCTGAAGCCTCGCCAGGTTCTGCTCCCTGAAGCCTCGCCAGGTTCTGCTCCCTGAAGCCTCGCTGTGGAAGCCCCTAGATTAGCGCGTCTCTCCCCAAATTGCTTTATTATGCTTCTGAACAGTGTCAAGTGAGAAGGAGGGAGACAGGGAGGGAGGGAGAAGAGAAGTATAGGGAGGGAGAAGAGAAGTATTGGGAGGGAGGGAGAAGAGAAGTATTGGGAGGGAGGGAGAAGAGAATGGGAGGGAGGGAGAAGAGAAGTATTGGGAGGGAGGGAGAAGAGAAATATGGGGAGGGGGGGAGAGATAAGGAGGAGAAACGTTTGTGGGGGAAGGGGTCTTAAATGGGAAAAAGATTATGGAGACGTAGAGGGGAGAGAGAGAGAGGGAGAGAGAGAGAGGAGGAGAGGGGGAAAGGAGGGGAGAGAGAGGAGTGAGAGAGAGAGAGAAGGGGAGAGAGGGGAGGAGGAGAGAGAGAATGAGAGGAGAGAGAGAGAGGAGGGGAGAGGGGGAGGAGAGAGAGAGAAGAGAGGAGAGGAGAGAGAGGAGAGAGAGAGGAGGAGGAGAGAGAGAGAGAGGAGAGGAGAGAGGAGAGAGAGAGAGAGAGAGAGAGAGAGAGAGAGAGAGAGAGAAATCAGCAATCAGAAATCAGCAACTACAGACCAGTGTCACTCCTGTCAATCACTGGTAAGATCCTTGAGACAATAATCTCAAGACAAATGACAGATTTTTTTGACTACCACTCACTACTTTGTGATCGTCAATATGGCTTCAGGAAAGGTTACTTGCTGCTGATCTGTTGTTAAACCTCTCCACTAAGTGGCACCAGTCACTGGATGAATCCAAAGTCAGCTGTGTGGTAGCACTGGACATTGCTGGCGCTTTCGACCGGGTGTGGCACCAGGGCCTCTTAGCAAAACTTCAAGCACTGGGAATTGCAGGCTCTACGCTATGTCTCCTCAGTGATTACCTTCATGGTAGATCTCTAAGTGTAGTCCTCAATGGAACGGAATCAGCAAGACATCCTATTGGGGCAAGCGTTCCACAAGGAAGTGTGCTGGGTCCACTGTTATGGAATGTCTACTTCAACGACCTTCTTCATCTCATCCCAGAATCACATGCATATGCAGACGACTGTACACTGACATTCACTTATCCAAGAGAAGAAATGCCAGCTGCTCTAAGCTACATCAATCACCAGCTGAGAGCTATATCAGCTTGGGGAAATAGATGGCAAGTAACATTTGCACCTGAGAAAACGCAAATGATGATCGTCTCTAGGCACCATGATGGTAATGCTGGTGCAGTAGTAAGGATGAATGGGAGGATGTTGGCACCTGGAGAAGAAGTTGATATCCTTGGGGTGAAATTTGACTCCAAACTAACCATGAAGAACCATGTTGTAAATCTTGCAAACAAGGCAGCCAGGAAGCTTACAGCACTTCGCCGTATCTCGCATCTGCTTGACAGTAGGGGTTGCAAGATACTGTACGAGGCACAAGTACGCTCACACCTTGAGTATGCTCCACTTTCTTGGTTTGCCTGTCCCCCCTCTCATCTGCGACTGCTTGACAGAGTAGAGAACAGAGCAAGACGTCTCATCTCTCGCCTGGACCCATCCTGGATGGATCTGTCATTTCAGCAGAGCCTTCAACATAGGAGGGATGTGGGTGGCCTTACTGTTATGTACAAGGCCAATATTGTCAAAATACCACACTTGGATCCACTTCGAGGACAGCGCGAAACAAGCTTTTATGCCACAAGACGGGCAGAAAGCAGCAACTTCACTCTGGCTGTACCCTTCTCCAGAACATCACTCCATCTGAGATCATACATACCCAGGATGACTCGAGTATGGAACACATTCGTTCAGCATAATGATGTCAACGAGATAACGTCAGTTGATCAAATGAAAATGCTGGCCCACAGATGGCTCCAA
Organism: Cherax quadricarinatus; assembly: GCF_026875155.1. NCBI lineage: Eukaryota > Metazoa > Arthropoda > Malacostraca > Decapoda > Parastacidae > Cherax > Cherax quadricarinatus. The sequence goes on from NC_069424.1 coordinate 25,396,635, forward strand.
CTTCATCCTGTTCCCTACTTGTATGTCTCATAACAATAAAAATGCTTTCAAATGAGCTGATGTAGGTAACAGCTCTTAGCTTGTCAATAAAGTTAGGAATCCTTAACCTGTAAATAGCTTGTCAATAAAGCTAGGGATCCTTAACCTTGTCAAACCATGTGTAAAAAAAAAAAAAAAAAAAAAAAAAAAAAAAAAAAAAAAAAAAAGAGAGAGAGAGAGAGAGAGAGAGAGAGAGAGAGAGAGAGAGAGAGACGGAGAGAGGAGAGAGAGAGAGAGAGAGAGAGAGAGAGAGAAGGAGGAGAGAGAGAGAGAGAGAGGAGAGAGAGAGAGAGGAGACGGGAGAAGAGAGTGAGAGAGAGAGAGAGAGAGAGAGAGAGAGAGAGAGA
>NC_069424.1:25402020-25422129 GCF_026875155.1 Cherax quadricarinatus
TTCTAAACTCCACTATCCTCGTCACTTCATCAGAGACTGCAGACGGCGGGCATTAAACATCTTCAACACACCCAGAGAAGACACTGCCGAGAAGAGATACATAGTCCTCCCCACCAACTCCATTGCCAAACATGTTTCCAACATCTTTTCCAATACATCATTCCAAGTATCTACCACCACAACCACGACCATCAAGGACATCACCAGTAGTAGACAGGACAAGCCTCCATCCTCTGCAGGGGTATACATAATCCCTTGTAATGACTGCAACAAATTATACGTGGGCGAAACATCAAGAGACCTCCAAACACGCATTTCAGAACACCAATACGCAAGCAGGACTGACGATACAAGAATGCCTGTGTACAACATCGCAATTCACACAACCATTTAATTAACTACAGAAACTCAAGACTTATCGCCACATAAGACAAAACTCAATACAGAAGAATCCTGGAATCGTCGCTTATCTCTATAACCAACAATTTCAACCAGAACAATGGCTTCTATAACATAGCTGAACCACTTGCCAAGAAACTTCTTCATCGCTGTCCCACATAAGAACGTAGAACACTGCAAAAGGTCTACCCACAAATTGTCCAATACCCCTGCCAAGCTACCCAAGACTCTATAATCCCACCCAGTGGATCATCAGATGCAGCATTCTCCACCTGACCTCAACATTCTGAACTTGTCTATAAATACTCCCGTACCTTCCACCCAGGTAGATCTGTTTGTGACTTGAAAAAGCCCACTGTGTGGGCGAAACGTTGTCAATAAAGGATCACATTAAACTGCATATGTGTTTATGTTTCCATAGTGTCGGTATTTTATACCATTTATTTTCATATTCGGTATTATACTCACCCCAAGATCCTTTTCCTTGAGTGAGGTTTGCAGGCTTTGGTATCCCCTTTGCGGTCTTCTCTCTCCTTCCCCAATCTTCAAGACTTTGCACTTGGTGGGATTAAACTCCAGGAACCAGTTTTTGGATCCAGATCCCTTTGTAGTCTTATCTGATCCTCATCTGCTTGAATTCTCCGCATTAGCTTCCCGTCGTCTGCAAATAGGAACACCTGGTCTGCTGCAGTTTGGTCAAGGACCTGTCAGACTCAGCTTATATTCTACCCAAGCTTTAAGATTTTAAATTCTCTAATTATATCGTAAATTCTTCCCAAATTTTAATAATTATAAATGAGTCTAATTTGTACAATCCTCAATCAATATTCAAATTAATTTCAAAACTATTTTTTATGGTGCTTGAGTCTATAACATTTGTCTCAACCATGGACCTCCCTGATACAACTTTTTCGGCCTTTAGAAAATCAACTGGAAGGTTAAAATCTCTCATATGAATAAACAAAGCACTAGACACTTGTCCACTTCTAATGCTATATTTATGTTGTTTTCATCTTAGTTCAAGACTTTTACTAGTTTGTCCATAGTAAACTTTATCACATTTTTTACAGGGAATCTTATAGACACACTCGTCAACATTTTTGGGGAAATTTTTAATCAAAAGTTTTTTATTTATCAAGATTTTTAAATACAATTTTGATATTAAAATTCTTAGGTAGAGAAGGAATATCAATAAACTCTATCATGATGTGAAGAATAATAGTGCACATAAGAACAGTTATTTTTCAGTTTTTCTGAATATACTGGATTTAAAATCATGGTTGCCTTTAATAATTAATACATCTAGAAAAGGCAAAGAGTTATTTTGTTCAAACTCAGCAGTAAAATTTATAGAATGAACTAGACTATTTAATTTAACAAGGAAATTGTTTATATCTACGTAGGAATTATATACAAAACATCAATATATCTACACCATTTATCTCTATTGGGAAGGATTTTAGTAAGCTGTCTTGTTTCAAAATATTCCGTGTACAAATTGCTAAGAACAGGTGAAAGAGGATTCCTCAGTGCCATTCTAAACTTCTGAATGTAAAACTTATTATTAAACAAAAACTTTGCATCAACAATACTGAGTTTGATAAGTTTAATGTTAATGTGAGAAGTCACTAAAGCACATAGAAGTTAACTATTTTTTTTTTGACCACCACCACCATCACCATCAACACCACCACCACCACACCACCACCACCACCACCACCACCACCACCACCACCACCACCACCACCACCACCATCATCATTGTTACAAAAAACGCGATTCTAAAAGCTTAGAGATCTCCAGTGAATACTAGAAAGGACTGCCCTTCTAGCATCCAGCCTGTTACTGGGTTTTCGTAACAAGTAGTCAGTATCCTTGTCCAATTATCCATTAGAATTCAGTATGATTCAATAGTGCTTCAGGATTACAACTGGTACGCTACTAACTAGAGAAAATAAAATTTAATAAATTTATTAGTCATTAAGATGTCTAGGCGTATATCAAATTAAATTAAATTAATCACAGTAATAAAAATAAAATCAATCTCTCGAGTTCAATATTATTGTGCTGAAAGCACATATCACATTTATAATTCTTAAGTACCGTCTGGTACATTAACATTTAATAAGATATTACAAATATGTACAAGTAAGTTTGTGTGTATGTGTGTAAGTGCTCTAAGTAGTTCGCTATGTCTCACGACTCGACTAGACTTAAACAAGTGACTGACAAAGTCCTCAAATAAACTAACTTCTTGACCAACTGGCAGTCAGAACAGTCTGCTTGAACAATAAAAAGAATGCTAAACCCAATAGCAATATAACAAGCAACTGCGACACAATCAGGAACAAGGAGATAATATAACGACACTAAGTATGGACCATCTGCAGATCCTCCACAAAAGTCACAAAACTCCCATACTACTGAATCTAAGTTCAGCATAAGAAAATCCCCGACTGTGACAGTACACAGATACCAGTACAAGTTAGTTCAGAAGCTACAGCTCAGGACCTGAGTTGCTCAGAGTGTCTATGCGACACACAACCTCAGTACAACGTCGAAAATCACTAAGTCTATACAATGTTCTGTGAACAGAGTTCTACAGAACTAACAAGAATAATGAGACACAATCTGTCCAACCACCAAGAGAGTCTAGACCAGACTGAATACTTCAGGCGAGGTGAGGACACCATCCCCCCTCGATCACGTGATAGCTCCGTGGACAGCTGCAGCTCGGAAACAGAAGCCGGCAGTCTAACGAGCAAAGAGCGATAATTACAGTAGTTAGAGAATCAAGACTTGAACAGAGCACATAATATGTTACATCCTACGTCACAAAATTTAGCTAAGTCAAATAATAATAATATAAAGCAATATATTTACGATTTAGCTATTATCGCAAATATAAGCAGTATAAAATTATATGAAAAGGTGATAATTATATATATACATTATATTCATAATCATAATATACATTGTAACCCATTCAGGGGTTGCAACATCATCAACACCACCATCATCATCAACACCACCACCACCACCACCATCATCATAACACACCACCACCACCACACCACCACCACCACCACCACCACCACCACCATCATCATAAACACCACCACCACCACCACCACCACCACCACCACCATCATCATAAACACCACCACCATCATCATAAACACCACCACCACCACCACAATCATCCTCACCACTACCTCTACCAACATTGCCACTGCCACCACCACTACCACCACTGTCACTACCACAAACCAATACCACCACCACCACCACCACCATAACTACTACCACTGCACCACCACTACCACCACCACCACCACCACCACCATCACCACCACCATCATCACCATCATCATCAACACCACCACCACCCACCACCATCATAAACACCACCACCACCACCACAATCATAAACACCACCACCACCACCATCCTCACCACTACCTCTACCACCACTGCCAATAGCACCACCACTGTCACTACCACCACCACCACCACCACCACCACCACCACCACCATCACCACCACCACTACCACCACCACCACCACCACCACCACCACCATCACCACCACCACCACCACACCACCACCACAACCACCACCACCATCACCACCACCACCACCACCACCACCACCACCACCACCATCACCACCACCACCACCACCACCACCACCACCACCACCCCCCACCACCACCACCACCACCATCACCACCACCACCACCACCACCACCACCACCATCACACCACCACCACCACCACCACCACCACCACCACCACCACCACACCATCCACCACCACCACCACCACCACAACCATCACCACCACCACCACCACCACCACCACCACCATCCACCACCACCACCACCACCACCACCACCACACCACCACCACCACCACCACCACACAACTAAAAGCTTTCGTCAAGATGGTGATTCGATTCAAACACTCTTTCGGGAGACGTTCGCAATTTAAAGGTGTTTTGGCATGTGTGTGTATGTATGTATGTGTGCGTGTGTTTGTGTGTGTGTGTGTGTGTGTGTGTGTGTGTGTGTGTGTGTGGTGTGTGTGTGTGTGTGTGTGTGTGTGTGTGTGGTGTGTATGCATGTGTGTGTGTGTGTGTGTGTGTGTGTGTGTGTGTGTGTGTGTGTGTGTGTGTGTGTGGTGTGTATGCATGTGTGTGTGTGTGTGTGTGTATGCGTGTGTGTGTGTGTGTGTATGTATGCATATGTGTGCGTGTGTGTATATATGCATGTGTTTGTGTGTGTGTGTGTGTGTGTACTCACCTAGTTGTACTCACCTAGTTGAGGTTGCGGGGGTCGAGTCCGAGCTCCTGGCCCCGCCTCTTCACTGATCGCTACTAGGTCACTCTCCCTGAGCCGTGAGCTTTATCATACCTCTGCTTAAAGCTATGTATGGATCCTGCCTCCACTACATCGCTTCCGAAACTATTCCACTTACTGACTACTCTGTGGCTGAAGAAATACTTCCTAACATCCCTGTGATTCATCTGTGTCTTCAGCTTCCAACTGTGTCCCCTTGTTACTGTGTCCAGTCTCTGGAACATCCTGTCTTTGTCCACCTTGTCAATTCCTCTCAGTATTTTGTATGTCGTTATCATGTCCCCCCTATCTCTCCTGTCCTCCATGTCGTCAGGTTGATTTCCCTTAACCTCTCCTCGTAGGACATACCTCTTAGCTCTGGGACTAGTCTTGTTGCAAACCTTTGCACTTTCTCTAGTTTCTTTACGTGCTTGGCTAGGTGTGGGTTCCAAACTGGTGCCGCATACTCCAATATGGGCCTAACGTACACGGTGTACAGGGTCATGAACGATTCCTTATTAAGATGTGGGGATGCTGTTCTGAGTTTGCTAGGCGCCCATATGCTGCAGCAGTTATTTGGTTGATGTGCGCTTCAGGAGATGTGCCTGGTGTTATACTCACCCCAAGGTCTTTTTCCTTGAGTGAGGTTTGTAGTCTTGACCCCCTAGACTGTACTCCGTCTGCGGCCTTCTTTGCCCTTCCCCAATCTTCATGACTTTGCACTTGGTGGGATTGAACTCCAGGAGCCAATTGCTGGACCAGGTCTGCAGCCTGTCCAGATCCCTTTGTAGTTCTGCCTGGTCTTCGATCGAGTGTATTCTTCTCATCAACTTCACGTCATCTGCAAACAGGGACACCTCAGAGTCTATTCCTTCCGTCATGTCGTTCACAAATACCAGAAAACAGCACTGGTCCTAGGACTGACCCCTGCGGGACCCCGCTGGTCACAGGTGCCCACCTACTGACACCTCGCCACGTACCATGACTCGCTGCTGTCTTCCTGACAAGTATTCCCTGATCCATTGTAGTGCCTTCCCTGTTATCCCTGCTTGGTCCTCCAGTTTTTGCACCAATCTCTTGTGTGGAACTGTGTCAAACGCCTTCTTGCAGTCCAAGAAAATGCAATCCACCCACCCCTCCTCTCTTGTCTTACTGCTGTCACCATGTCATAGAACTCCAGTAGGTTTGTGACACAGGATTTCCCGTCCCTGAAACCATGCTGGCTGCTGTTGATGAGATCATTCCTTTCTAGGTGTTCCACACTCTTCTCCTGATAATCTTCTCCATGATTTTGCATACTATACATGTCAGTGACACTGGTCTGTAGTTTAATGCTTCATGTCTGTCTCCTTTTTTAAAGATTGGGACTACATTTGCTGTCTTCCATTTCCTCAGGCAATTCTCCCTGTTTCGATAGATGTATTGAATATTGTTGTTAGGGTACACATAGCGCTCTGCTCCCTCTCTCAATACCCATGGGGAGATGTTATCTGGCCCCATTGCCTTTGAGGTATCTAGCTCACTCAAAAAGCCTCTTCACTCCTTCCTCGTTGTGTGCACTGTGTCCAGCACTTGGTGGTGTGCCCCACCTCTCCGTCTTTCTGGAGTCCCTTCTGTCTCCTCTGTGAACACTTCTTTGAATCTCTTGTTGAGTTCTTCACATACTTCACGGTCATTTCCTGTTGTCTCTCCTCCTTCCTTCCCTTTGCTGATTACCTGGTCCTTGACTGTTGTTTTCCCCCCTGATGTGGCTGTACAAAATTTCGGGTCAGATTTGGCTTTCGTGCTATGTCATTTTTTATTGTCTTTTTGGGGCCCCCTTTTTTCTGGCATATTTGTTTTTTGGCTCTACGACTGTTCTCCTTATTCTCCTGGGTCCTTTGCCTTCTATATTTCTTCCATTCCCTAGCACACTTGGTTTTTTGCCTCCCTGCACCTTTGGGTAAACCATGGCTCATCCTGGCTTTTTCATTACTTCTGTTACCCTTGGGTACAAACCTCTCCTCAGCCTCCTTGCATTTTGTTGCTACATATTCCATCATCTCATTAACTGGCTTCCCTGCCAGTTTCCTGTCCCACTGAAACCCCGTTCAGGTAGTTCCTCATTCCTGTGTATTCCCCTTTCTTGTAGTTTGGCTTCATTCGTCCTGGCCTTCCTGCTTCTCTCCCTCCACTTGTGTGTGTGTTGTGTGTGTGTGTGTGTGTGTGTGTGTGTGTGTGTGTGTGTGTGTGTGTGTGTGTGTGGGTGTGTGTGTGTGTGTATGTATGCATGTGTATGTGTGTGTGTATGTGTGTGTGTGTGTGTGTGTGTATGTATGTAAGTATGTGTGCGTGTGTGTGTATGTATGCATGAGTACTCACCTAATTGTGGTTGCAGGGGTCGAGACTCAGCTCCTGGTCCCGCCTCTTCACTGATTGCTACTGGGTCCTCTCTCTCTCTGCTTCCTGAGCTTTGTCATACCTCTTCTTAAAACTATGTATGGTTCCTGCCTCCACTACTTCACTTGCTAGGCTATTCCACTTGCTGACAACTCTATGACTGAAGAAATACTTCCTAACGTCCCTGTGACTCGTCTGAGTCTTCAGCTTCTAGTTGTGACCCCTTGTCCCTGTGTCCCCTCTCTGGAACATCCTATCTCTGTCCACCTTGTCTATTCCCCACAGTATCTTGTATGTCGTTATCATGTCTCCCCTGACCCTTCTGTCCTCCAGTGTCGTCAGTCAGATTTCCCTCAACCTTTCCTCGTACGACAGTCCCCTTAGCTCTGGGACTAGCCTTCTTGCAAACCTTTGTACTTTCTCTAACTTCTTGATGTGCTTGACGAGGTGTGGGTTCCAGACTGATGCTGCATATTCCAGTATGGGCCTAACATACACAGTGTACAGTGTCTTGAACGATTCCTTATTAAGGCATCGGAACGCTATTCTCAGGTTTGCCAGGCGCCCGTATGCTACAGCAGTTATTTGGTTGATGTGTGCCTCCGGTGACGTGCTCGGTGTTATGGTCACCCCAAGGTCTTTCTCCCTGAGTGAGGTCTGTAGTCTTTGTCCACCTAGCCTATACTCTGTCTGCGGTCTTCTTTGCCCCTTCCCAATCTTAATGACTTTGCATTTGGCAGGGTTGAATTCGAGAAGCCAGTTACTGGACCACATGTCCAGCCTCTCCAGGTCTCTTTGCAGTCCTGCCTCATCCTCATCCGATTTAATTCTTCTCATTAACTTCACATCATCTGCGAATAGGGACACTTCAGAGTCTATTCCTTCATCATGTCGTTCGCATATATCAAAAATAGCACTGGTCCTAGAACTGACCCCTGTGGGACCCCGCTCGTCACAGGGGCCCACTGTGATACCTCTTCACGTACCATGACTCGTTGTTGCCTCCCCATCAGGTATTCCCTGATCCATTGCAGTGCCCTCCCTTTTGTATGCGCCTGATCCTCCAGCTTCTGCACTAATCTCTTTTTGGAAACTGTGTCAAAGGCCTTCCTGCAGTCTAGGAAAACGTAATCAACCCACCCCTCTCTCTCGTGTCTTACTTCTGTTACCTTGTCATAAAACTCCAGAAGGTTTGTGACACAGGATTTGCCTTCCATGAACCCATGCTGGTTTTCATTTATAATCTTGTTCCGTTCCAGGTGTTCCACCACTCTCCTCCTGATAATCTTCTCCATGACTTTGCACACAATACATGTCAGAGACACAGGTCTGTAGTTTAGTGCCTCATTTCTGTTTCCTTACTTAAATATGGGGACTACATTTGCTGTCTTCCATTTCTCAGGTAGTTGCCTAGTTTCAAGGGATGTGTTGAAGACTGTGATTAGGGGCACGCACAGCATCTCTGCTCCTTCTCTAAGGGCCCACGGGGAGATGTTGTCAGGTTCCATCGCCTTTGAGGTATCAACGTCACTTAGCAGCTTCTGCACCTCCTCCTCGGTTGTTCGTATGTCATCCAACACTTGTTGGTATATTCCCTCTTGATGTTCCCTTCTGTGCTGTCTTCTCAGAGCCCTTCCTGTCTCTACTGTAAAAACTTCCTTAAATCTCATGTTTAGCTCCTCACATACCTCCTGATCATTTCTTATGAGTTCTCCACCTTCTATCCTCAGTCTGATCACCTGGTCTTTGACTGTTGTCTTTCTCCTGATGTGGCTATACAACAGTTTCGGGTCAGTCTTGATTCTTGATGCTATGTCATTTTCATACTATCGCTGGGCCTCCCTCCTTACCTGTGCATACTCATTCCTGGCTCTGCGACTGATCTCCCTATTTTCATGTGTTCTCTGCCTTCTGTACTTTTTCCATTCTCTATTGCACTTTGTTTTTGCCTCCTTACACCGTCGGGTAAACCAGGGGCTCGTTCTGGTCTTTCCATTGTTTCTGTTGCCCTTGGGAATAAACCTTTCCACTGCCTCCTTGCATTTTGTTGTTACATATTCCATCATTTCATTTACTGGCTTTCTTGCCAGTTCTTTGTCCCACGGAACCTCCTGCAGGAAGTTCCTCAACCTTATGTAGTCCCCTCTTTTATAGTCAGGTTTTTCCTATTCAACTCCTGTTATTCTCTCCACTTGCAACTCTACTATGTATTCAAAGCACAGAACCACGTGGTCGCTAGCTCCTAGGGGACTCTCATACTTGATGTCCTCAATGTCTGAACTGCCCAGGGTGAACACAAGGTCCAATCTTGTTGGTTCATCCTCCCCTCTCACTCTGGTAGTGTCCTTAACATGTTGGTGCATGAGGTTTTCCAGCACCACATCCAACATCTTGGCTCTCCATGTTTCGGGACCCCCATGTGGCTCCAGGTTTTCCCAGTCAATCTCCCTGTGGTTGAAATCCCCCATAACCAGCAACTTTGCTCTGCTGGAGTGAGCTCTTCTTGCCACCTCAGCAAGTGTGTCCACCATTGCTCTGTTGCTCTCTTCATATTCCTCTCTTGGCCTCCTGCAGTTCTGTGGTGGATTATACATCACTTCAATGACCACCTTGTGCTCCCCAGACTGAAGTGTACTTACTATGTAGTCCCTTTCTCCTATCTCGTCTTTGCCTCCCATTTTCTTGAATTTCCATAGGTTTTTTACGAGCAGAGCAACCCCTCCTCCCCCTCTGCCCCTTCTATCTTTCCTCATTATCTGGTATCCTGGTGGGAAGATTGCATCTGCTATTGTCTCCGTGAGTTTTGTTTCTGTAACTGCTATGATGTCTGGGGACTTCTCATTGATTCTTTCTTGCCATTCCTCATGTTTATTCGTTAATCCATCCGCATTTGTGTACCAAACCTTCAACTTCTGTTCTAATACTGTAACTGTGGTCCTGGGAGAATACTGGGGTTGGGAGAGCAGGAGCCCTGGTGGGGGCCTGTGGGGGATTGCAGTGGAGGTGGAGGAAGAGCTCCCATAGGGGGTTGCTGTAGTGTAGGGGTAGGGTTCGTGGTGAGGGGGGTGGGAACAGAGGGATCGGTGTGTGATGGTTGGTTTGGATTGTTCAGTTGCCTTGGGGGTGTTGTGGCTGGGGTCCTTCTGCAGGTGTTTCTGGGGGGTGTGCTTGTCCTTCCACCTGTGTGTGTGTGTGTCTGTCTGTCCTTCCGTCTGTCGGTGAGCGCACTTCCACAATTATTTGGGACCCAAAATTTACACGCTACATAATTCGGTACACACCAACACCCACGTTCCACATGACTCAGTGTTGACGGCGTTCCCCCAGCAAGCCAGCGAGACACCACCGTTTCTATGCATCTGTCTTCCAGACTCTCTCTCTCTCTCTCTCCCTCTCTTGTCTCCCAGAAGACTCTCTTGAAGCATCATGAACACACACGAGAAAAATCTAATTGAATGAGCACATGGGAGATAACCTGACCATTAACAAATAAGATAATAAATACAGCCTACAGCGTTCACACTTAATCTAGTGTGACTGTTACTTGAAAAGATGTGTTGCCGAGGAGAAGAAGGAAGGAGGGAATGAAGTATAGAAGGAAAGCAGGAAGGAAGAAAGGAAGAAGGAATGAATGAAGGAAGGAAGGGCTCATCCCGGGGCCCGTACCTTCGAGGAACGCCCACACTGAGTCTTTTTACATATTTTAAATTAGCCGAGACTAAAAATTGTTCCTTCCATGATATGACTGACCCTCGTTGGTCGGCCATTGTCGAGTGGCAAACCTCTGGCTTCTCCTCTTTGTGTGGATTTCTTATCTATATGTCTTACTATACCATCATTTTGTGTGTGTCTTTGTGTGTTTGTGTTTTTGGGTATAATATATATATATATATATAATATATATATATATATATATATATATATATATATATATATATATATATATATATAATATATATATATAAATATATATATACATATATATATATACATATATATATAACATATATATATATATAATATATATATATATATATATATATATATATATATATATATATATATATATATATATATATATATATATATACAGAGAGAGAGAGAGAGAGACAGACAGACAGACAGACAGACAGACAGAGACAGAGACTGAGAAGATCGCAGTTAGCAGGACTCGATGCTGCTACTGGGACGGACAAGAATTCCAGTCAGCGGTTTTATCCACTCGGCCACAAATGCCACCTAAGCAGGGCAGCCTGCTTCACAAGCTGACCAGGCTGCCCCGTTCCTTCTAAAATATTCTTTTCTTCGTTTCAAGATATATTTTTTTCATTTATGGTAATGTAAAAATTAATAATTTTGTACCAAAAGAACCTTAGAAAACTTACTTAACCTCATTATAACAAGCACAATTTAAATTAGCCTAATCCAACTAAATAAATTTTAGAAAAGTTTACAATAATTTAATAATAAACACGTGATGAATGGTTTTGAAAACCGACAAGTTGAAGAATTGAGACACTTATGCAACACATGGGAATCTTTATTGAAGAAACGTTTCGCCACACAGTGGCTTCATCAGTCCAATACAAAGTAGAAGTGGGTAAGGAGAGTAGAAGTTTGAGGTAATCAGTCCCTCAACCTGGAATCGATGTGTTCAGTCCATCAAGAGTGATGGACTGAACACATCGATTCCAGGTTGGGCGAAACATCAAGAGACCTCCAAACACGTATTTCAGAACACCAATATGCAAGCAGGACTGACGATACAAGGAATGCCTGTGTACAGCATCGCAATTCACACAACCATTTAATTAACTACAGAAACTCAAGACTTATCGCCACAGAAGACAACACTCAATACCGAAGAATCCTGGAATCATCGCTTATCTCTATAACCAACAATTTCAACCAGAACAACGGCTTCTATAACATAGCTGAACCACTCGCCAAGAAACTTCTTCATCGCTATCCCACATAAGAACATAGACCACTGCAGAAGGTCTGCTCACAACTTGTCCAATACCCCTGCCAAGCTACCCAAACCTCTATAACTCCACCCGGTAGATCATCAGATGTAGCATTCTCCACCTGACCTCAACATTCTGAACATGACTATAAATACTCCCGTACCTTCCACCCAGGTAGATCCGTGTGTGACTTGAAAAAGCCCACTGTGTGGGTGAAACGTTGTCAATAAAGGATCACATTATACTGCATTTGTGTTTATATTTCCATTGTGTCGGTATTTTATACCATTTATTTTCAAGAAGAGCCTTGCCATTTAATCCAAAGTCTCTAGTTTTTTTTTCCATTCGGCACGACATTATATATATTTATATATATATACTTATATATATATATATATATATATATATATATATATATATATATATATATATATATATATATATATATATATATATATATATATATAATATATGCAATAAGATCACAGTAAACAGGTTGATTTCAGAATATGCAAAACAACCACTGTGAAAGACTAGAGAAATTCCAAGCGCTTTCGTGACTACTCACATTATCAAGGAACTTGATAATGTGAGTAGTCACGAAAGCGCTTGGAATTTCTCTAGTCTTTCACGGTGGTTGTGACACAGTTTTAAGAGCAGGTATGATAGGGCCCATGAAGCTAAGAGTGAATGAATCTTACGAACAGAGAGAGAGAGAGAGAGAGAGAGAAAGTGGTCAGGAGCTGTGACTCGACCCCTGCAACTACAAATAGGTAAGTACACACACACACACACACACACACACGTGTACGTTCCTACACGTTCATGTACGTACTGTGATTTACCTGCGGATTTAACTCGCTTAATGAAAGTGTGCTAAGGTGTGAAGTTACAGTCATTATTTTCATCCAGGTGAGACAGTAATGAGAACCACACCTTTACCGCACCTTCCACCTCACTCTCTCTCTCTCTCTCTCTCTCTCTCTCTCTCTCTCTCTCTCTCTCTCTCTCTCTCTCTCTCTCTCTCTCTCTCTCTCTCTCTCTCTCTCTACTACGTGGTCTTAACCTTGTCGTCTTCTCTGAGTGACCTTAAAGGTCAAGGAACTTGGTGAATCCAGTGATTTCCTTCATTTTCTTCCACTTCTTTCCTTCTGCTTCTTCCTTCATTCTTTCTTTCCCCTCAGGTTTCCTTCAATCACTCTTTCTTCCCCACTCACTTCAATTAATTTTTCTCATTCCTCTAATGCTTGTGTCCCTACCGTGATTGTCTGCTGAGGAGTGTCTCCAGGAAGATCACACTTGTTGATATGATTGTCTCTCTCATTGTTTGTTTCTTATTGTCTGATTTGTCTCTCATTGTTTCCTTTTTCTCTCATTGTTTGATTTGTCTCTTATTGTCTGATTTGTCTCTCATTGTGTCCTTTTTCTCTTATTGTTTGGTTATTGTTTTGGTTGTCTCATTGTTTGCTTTGTCTCTTATTGTTTGTGAATTGTTTTGTCTTTCATTGTTTCCTTTGTCTCTAATTGCTTGTTTTGTTTCTCATTCTCTGGTTTGTATCACTGTTTGCTTTGTCTCTCATTGATTGATTTGTCTCTCATTGCTTGGTCTGTCTTTCATTGCTTGGTTTGTCTCTCATTGCTTGGTTTGTCTCTCATTGCTTGGTTTGTCTCTCATTCCTTGGTCTGTCTCTCATTGCTTGGTTTGTCTCTCATTGCTTGGTTTGTCTCTCATTGCTTGGTCTGTCTTTCATTGCTTGGTTTGTCTCTCATTCCTTGGTCTGTCTCTCATTGCTTGGTTTGTCTCTCATTCCTTGGTTTGTCTCTCATTGCTTGATTTGTCTCTCATTGTAGTTTGTCTCTCATGCTTGGGTTTGTCTCTCATTGCTTGATTGTCTCTCATTGCTTGGTTTGTCTCTCATTCCTTGGTTTGCTCTCACATTCCTTGGTTTGTCTCTCATTGCTTGAGTTTGTCTCTATTGATGGATTTTGTTCTCTCATTGCTTGGTTTGTCTCTCATTGTTGGTTTGTCTCTCATTGATTGATTGGTCTCTCATTGCTTGTCTGTCTTCATTGCTTGGTGGTGTCTCTATTCCTTGGTTGTCTTCATTGCTTGGTTGTCTCCAATGATTGGTTTGTCTCTCATTGTTGATTAGTCTTCATTGATTGATTTGGTCTCTCATTGCTTGGACTGCTTTCTTTGCTTGGTTTGTATCTCATTTCTTGGTTAGTCTTCATTGTTGGTTTGTCTCTCATTGCTTGGTCTGTCTTTCATTGCTGGTTTGTCTTCCTTCCTGGTTTGTCTCTCATTGCTTGATTTGTCTCTCATTGCTTGATTGTCTTCATTACTTGGATTGTTCTCATTGCTTTGTCTGTCTTCATTAGCTTGGTCTGTCTCTCTGCTTGGTCTGTCTTCTATTGTTGGTTTGTCTCTCATTGCTTTGTCGGTCTCTCATGCTTGGTCTGTCTCTCATTGCTTGGTCTGTATATCATTGCTTGGGTTTGGTCTTCATTGCTTTGTTGTCCTCATTGCTTGGTCTGTCTCCATTGCTTGGTTTGTCTCTCATTTGCTTGGTCTGTCTTCATTGCTTGGTTGTCTTCATTGCTTGGTCTGGTCTCTCATTGCTTGGTCTGTCTCATTGCTTGTCGGTCTCTCATTGTGGTTTGTCTTCATTGGTTTGGTCTGTCTCTCATTGCTTGGGTCTGTTTCAGTGCTTGGTTTGGCTCTCATTCCTTGTTTGTCTCTCATTGCTTGATTTGTCTTCATTGCTTGATTTGTCTCTCATTCCTTGGTTTGTCTCTCATTCCTTGGTTTGTCTCTCATTGCTTGGATTGTCTTTCATTCCTTGGTTTGTCTCTCATTGCTTGGTTTGTCTCTCATTCCTTGGTTTGTCTCTCATTGCTGCTTTGTCTTTCATTGCTGATTGTCTCTCATTCCTTGGTTGTCTCTCATTCTTGGTTTGTCTCTCATTGCTTGGATTGTCTTTCATTCCTGGTTTGTCTCCTCATTGCTTGGTTTGTCTCTCCATTCTGGTTTGTCTCTCATTGCTGATTTGTTCTCATTGCTTGATTTGCTCTCATTCATTGGTTTGTCTCTTCATTCTTGTTTGTCTCTCATGCTTGGTTTGGTCTCTCGTCCTTGGTTTGTCTCTATTCCATGGTTGGTCTCTCATTGCTTGATTTTGTCTTCATTGCTTGATTTGTCTCTTCATTGCTTGGTTTGTCATCTCATTCCTTGGTTGTCTCTCATCCTTGTTTGTCTCTCATTCTTGGTTTGTCTTTTCATCCTTGGTTTGTCTCTCATTGTTGGTTCGTCTCTCATTGCTGGTTTGTCTCTCATTGTTTGGTCTGTATCTCAGTGTTTGGTCTGTCTCTCATTGCTTGCGTTTGTCTCTCATTGTATGGTCTGTCTCTCTTGCTTGGTTTGTTCTATTGTTGGTCTGGCTCTCATTGCTTGGTTTGTCTTTCCATTGCTTGGTTTGTCTACATGTTTGAGTCTGTCTTTCATTGCTTGGTTTGTCTCTCATTGTTTGGCTGTCTATCATTGCTTGGTTTGATCTCTCATTGCTTGGTTTGTCTCTCTTGTTTGGTCTGTCTCTCAGTGCTTGAGTTTGTTCTCATTGCTTGGTTGTCTCTCATTGTTTTGTCTGTCTCTCATTGCTTGGTTTGTCTTCATGCTTGGTTTGTCTTCATTGCTTGGTTTTGTTTCTCATTGCTTGTTTGTCTCTCATGTTGTTTGTTCTCTCATTGCTTGGTTTGTCTCTCTTGCTTGGTTTTTTGTCTCTCATTATTGGTCCTGTCTCTATTGCTTGGTCTGTCTCTCCATTGCTTGGTTTGTCTTCCATTGGGTGGTCTGTTCTCTCCATTGCTTGGTCTGTCTTCATTGCTTGGTTGTCTCTCATTGCTTGGTTTGTTCTCTCATTGCTTGGTTTGTCGCTCATTGTTTGGTCTGTCTCTCATTGCTTGGTCTGTCTCTAATTGCTTGGTTTGTCTCTCATTGCTTGGTTTCGTCTTCTCGCATTGCTTGGTTTGTTTCTCATTGTTTGGTCTGTCTCTCATTGGCTTGGTTTGTCTCTCACTAAGTATTATTACATCTCTCGTGAGTTTATGCTAAGTGTTCCATATATTTTCAAGGTTTCTTCTAGTCCTCTTCTAGTCCTCTTCTAGTCCTCTTCTAGTCCTCTTCTAGTCCTCTTCTAGTCCTCTTCTAGTCCTCTTCTAGTCCTCTTCTAGCCCTCTTCTAGTCCTCTTCTAGTCCTCTTCTAGCCTCTTTTAGACATTTTCTAGCTCTCTTCTAGCTCTCTTCTAGCCCCTTCTAGCCTCTTTTAGACATTTTCTAGCCCTCTTCTAGTCCTCTTCTAGTCCTCTTCTAGTCCTCTTCTAGTCCTCTTATAGTTCCTCTTCTTGTCCTCTTTAGGTCCTTCTTCTAGCCCTCTTCTAGTCTCTTCTAGTCCTCTTCTAGCCTCTTTTAGACATTTTCTAGCTCTCTTCTAGCCCCTTCTAGCCTCTTTTAGACATTTTCTAGCCCTCTTCTAGTCCTCTTCTAGTCCTCTTCTAGTCCTCTTCTAGTCCTCTTCTAGTCCTCTTCTAGCCCTCTTCTAGTCCTCTTCTAGTCCTCTTCTAGCCCTCTTCTAGCCTCTTTTAGACATTTTCTAGCCCTCTTCTAGCTCTCTTCTAGCCCCTTCTAGCCTCTTTTAGACATTTTCTAGCCCTCTTCTAGTCCTCTTCTAGCCTTTATCGCCTCTTTTAGACATTTTCTAGCACTCTTCTTAGCCCTTTTAGTCCTTTCTAAGCTCTTTTAGCCATTTTCTAGCACTCTTCTAGCCCTCTTCTAGTCCTCTTCTAGTCCTCTTCTAGCCTCTTTTAGCCATTTTCTAGCCCTCTTATAGCCATCTTCTAGCCCTCTTCTAGCCCTCTTCTAGCCTCTTTTAGCCATTTTCTAGCCCTCTTCTAGCCCTCTTCTAGCCTCTTTGAGCATTTTCTAGCCTCTTCTAGCTCTGGTCTAGCCCCTTCTAGCCCCTTTTAGCTATTTTCTAACCCTCTTCTAGCCCCTTCTAGCCTCTTTTAGCCATTTTCTAGCCCTCTTCTAGCCCTCTTCTAGCCTCTTTAGCCATTTTCTAGCCCTCTTGTAGCCCCCTTCTAGCCTCTTTTAGCCATTTTCTAGCCCTCTTCTAGTCCCCTTCTAGCCTCTTTTAGCCATTTTCTAGCCCTCTTCTAGCCTTCTTTTAGCCCTCTTTCTATCCTCTTCTATTGCTCTTCTAGCGTTTCAAGTCCTCTTGAGTCCTTTCTAGCCTCTTCTAGCCTTTTCTAGTCTTTTCTGCCCTCTTCTAGCCTCTTCTAGTCCTCTTCTCGTCCTCTTCAAGCCCTCTTCTGTCTCTTCTTGCCTCTTTCTAGTCACTCTTCTAGTCCTCTTAAGTCTCTTCTGCCTCTTCTAGTCATTTTTAGTCCTCTTCAAGTCCTCTTCTAGTCCTCTTCTAGCCCTCTTCTAGTCCTCTTCTAGTCCTCTTCTAGCCCTCTTCTAGTCCTCTTCTAGTCCTCTTCTAGCCCTCTTCTAGTCATTTTCTAGGTCTCTTCAAGTCTCTTCTGAGTCCTTTCTAGCCTTCTTCTAGCCCTCTTCTAGTCCTTCTTCTAGCCTCTTCTAGTCCTCTTCTAGTCCCTCTTTCTAGCCCTCTTTAGTCCTCTTCTAGTCTTTCTAGCCCTCTCTAGCCCTCTTCTTGCCCTCTTCTAGTCCTTCTTTTAGCCATTCGCTAGAACTCTTTAGCCCCTTCTAGCCTCTTTTAGACATTTTCTAGCCCTTCTTTTAGTCTCCCTAGCTCTTTAACCATTTTCTAGCCCTCTTCTAGCCTTCTTCTAGCCCTCTTCTAGCCCTCTTCTAGCCCTCTTCTAATCCTCTTCTAGCCTCTTCTAAGCCGTCTTCTAGTCCTCTCTAGTCCCCTTCTAGCCTCTTCTATTCATCTTCTAGCCCTTCCTTCTAGTCTTCTTCTAGCCTCTTCCTAGCCCTTTTAGTCATCTTCTAGTCCTCTTTAGCCTCTTCTAGTCCTCTTCTAGTTCATCTTCTAGTCCTCTTCCAGTCTCTTCTAGCCATTTCTAGCCTTCGTCGAGTTCTTTTCTAGTCCTCTTCAAGCCCTCTTATAGTCCTCTTCAAGCCCTCTTATAGTCCTCTTTTAGCCCTCTTCTAATCCTCTTCTAGACCTCTTCTAGCCCACTTCTAGTCCTGTTTAGCTCTTTAACCAATTTTTCTAGCCCCCTTTTGGCCCTCTTCTAGCACTCTTCTAGTCCTCTTTTAGTCATTTTCTAGCCCTCTTCTAGCCCTCTTCTAGCCCTCTTCTAGTCCTGTTCTAGCCTCTTTAACCGTTTTCTAGCCCTCTTCTAGCCCTCTTCTAGCCCTCTTCTAGCCCTCTTCTAGCCCTCATCTAGTCCTCTTCTAGCCCTCACCTAGTCCTCTTCTAGCCCTCACCTAGTCCTCTTCTAGCCCTCTTCTAGTCCTCTTCTAGTCCTTTTCTAGCCTCTTCTAGCCCTCTTCTAGCCCTCTTCTAGCCCTCTTCTAGCCCTCATCTAGTCCTCTTCTAGCCCTCATCTAGTCCTCTTCTAGCCCTCATCTAGTCCTCTTCTAGCCTCTTTTATCCTCTTCTAGTCCTTTTCTAGTCCTTTTAGTCCTCTTCTAGCCCTCGTTAGTCCTCTTCCTAGTCCTCACTAGTCCTCTTTCTATCTCTTCTAGCTCTTCTAGTCCTCTTCTAGGTCTTTTATCCTTTTAGTCCTCTTCTAGTTCCTTTCTAGTCCTTCTTTAGCCCTCTTCAGGTCCTCTTCTACTTCTTTTCTAGTCTCTTCTTGTCCTCTTTAGCCTCTTCTAGTCCTCTTTTTTTTACTTTTTTCTTGTTCCTCTTCTAGCCCTTTCTAGTCCTCTTCTAGATCCTTGTCTAGTCCTCTTCTAGCTCTCCTTCTAGCCCTCTTCTAGTCCTCTTCTCATCCTCTTCTAGTCCTCTTCTAGCCCTCTTACTAGGTTCCTTTCTAGTCCTTTATAGTCCTTTCTAGTTCCTCTTCTAGCCCTCTTCTAGCCCTCTTCTAGCCCTCTTCTAAGTCCTCTTTTACTAGTCCTCCTCTAGTCCTTTCTCCTCTAGCCTTCTCCTCTTCCTTCTCTAGTCCTTCTAGTCCCTCCTCTCTTCTCTCTCCCTCTAGTTCTCCTCTCCTCTCCTCCCTCTCTTCCTCTAGTTCCCTAGTCCTCCTCTTCCTCTCCTCTTTACCTCTCTCCCTCCCCCCTCCTTTCCTCCCTCTCCTTCTAGCCCTCTTCTTCCTCTCTTCCTCTCTCCTCTAGTCCTCTCTCTCTTCTTAGCTCCCTCTCTCCTTAGCTTCTCTTACCTTCCCTATCTCCCTCCTCTTCTCCCTATTCCCTAGCTCCTCCTACTCCTCTCCTCTTCTAGCTCTCTACTTCCTCCTCTCTCTCCCATCCTCTTCCTCTAGTCCTCTCCCTCTCTAGTCTCTCTCTCTATCCCTCTCTTACTCTCTCTCCTTCCCCTCTTCCCTCTCTAGTCCCCTCTCCCTAGTCCCCTTTCCCTTTCCCCCCTTTCTAGGCCTCTCCTCTTCTTCCTCTACCTCCCTCTCTCTATCCCTCTTCTTCTCTATCCTTCTCCTTAGCTCCTCATCTATCCCTTCAGTTCCTCCTCCTCTCTACCCTTTCTCCCTCCTCTAGCCTCTAGCTCTCCTCTAGTCTCCCTTCTTTCTCCTCTCTCTTCTCTCCTTTCTCTCTCTCCTTCTTCTAGCCTCTCTCTCTAGCCTCTCTCTTCTCCTCCTAGTCTCTCTCCTCTAGTCCTCCCTTCTCTCTCTCCTTCCTTTCTCCTCCTCCTCTCCTCTAGCCCTCTCTTTCTCTTCCCTCTAATCCTCTCTTCTCTTTAGCCTCTCCCTAGCTCCTCTTCCTTAGCTTCTCCTTTCTAGTCCTCTTCTCTCTCTTTCTCTCTTTCCCTCTCTCTCTAGCCCTCTCCCTAGCTTCTCCTCTCTCTTCCTTCCTTCTCTAGATCTCTTTACCTCTGTCCT
>NC_069424.1:25422629-25425129 GCF_026875155.1 Cherax quadricarinatus
CCCCCCCACCCCCACCCACCAGCACCCCACACCCCACACCCCAGCACCCCAGCACCCCAGCAACCCCAGCAAAGCACCGCCAGCCCACCACACCCCAGCACCCCAGAAACCGCCAGCACCACCAGCACCACCCACCCACCAGCACCCCAGCACCACCAGCACCCCCAGCACCCACAACCGCAACACCCCAGCACCACCCCACCGCCAGCACCACCACACCACCACACCCCCAGCACCCCACACCCAGCACCACCAGCACCCCGCACCCCACACCCACACCACCACCACCGCCAGCAACCAAACCCCAGCACCACCACACCGCCACACCACCACACCCCCAGCACCCACACCCCAGCCCGACCCCCAAAACCCCAGCCCTTAGCACCGCCACACCACCACACCCCAAAACCACAGCACCACCAGCACCCCACACCGCCAAACCCCCAGCACCCAGCACCCCCCACACCCCCACCAAGCACCCCAGCACCACCACACCAAACCAGCACCACCAGCACCCCACCACCCACACCACCACCCAACCGCCACACCACACCCCCCCCAGCACCCGCCACTGATCACAAACACACACACACACACACACACACACCACAAACAGCACAACACACCCACACACATATACACACACACCACACACACACACCCCAACAATGCACACACACCCACACACCCAACACAAACACACACACACAAAACACACACACACCACAACACACACACACCTCACACACACAAAAAAAACACACAAAAAACCCCACACGCAACACACACACACACACACACACACACACACACAAAAACCCCCAAAACCCCACCACAAAACACAACACACCAAAAAAACCACCCACAGCACAACACACAACCAACCACACCAAAAACCCCCCACGGGGCACACACACACACAAAACCCACACACACACCACACACACACACACACACACCACGCACACACAACAACACACAGACACACCGAAAACCAGTAAAAAAAAATAGGACTATGTGGCAACAAAATAAAGGAGGCAGGGGAGAATTTTTGTTCCCAAGGGAAAACAAAAATAATGGAAGAACAACGATTCCTTGGTTCACCCAAAGGGTGTAGGGAGGCAAAAACTAGTGTACTAGAGAATGGAAAAGGTACAGAAGACAGAGAACTCAGGAAAATAAAGAGATTAGCGAAGAGCCAGACACGAATATGCACAGATAAGAAGGAGGCTCAGAGACAATATGAAAAATGACATAGCATCAAAAGTAAAGACTGACCCGAAGCTGTTGTACAGCCACATCAGGAGGAAAACAACAGTCAAGGACCAGGTAATCAGACTGAGGAAGGATGATAAGGAGTTTACAAGAAACGACCGACCAAGAGGTATGTGAGGAGCTCAACACGAGATTTAAAGAAGTATTTACAGTGAAAACAGGTAGGACTCCAGGAAATCAGAAGAGGGAGGTACACCAAAAAGTGCTGGATGAGGTTCACATAACCGAGGAGCAGGTGAAGAAGCTGCTATGTACCTCAAAGGCGTGGAGCCAGACAAACATCTCTCTGTGGGTCCTTAGAGGCGGAGCAGAGATGCTGTGTGTGCCACTAACAAAGATCTTCAACACATCCATTGAAACTGGACAACTCCCTGAGGTATGGAAGATGACAAATGTAGTCCAATATTTAAAAAAAGGAGACAGACACGAGGCATTAAACTGCAGACCTGTGTCACTAACGTGTATATATGCAAAGTCATGGAGATCATCAGGAGGAGAGTGGCGGAGCACCTGGAAAGAAACAAGTGTATATTCGACAACCAGCACGGTTTCAGGGAAGGAAAATCCTGTGTCACGAACCTACTGGAGTTTTATGACAAGGTGACAGAAGTAAGACAAGAGAGAGAGGGGTGGATCGACTGCATTTTTTTGGACTGCAAGAAGGCCTTCTACACACTTCCTCACAAGAGTTACTGCAAAAGCTAGAGGATCAGGCACACATAACAGGAAAGGCACTGCAATGGATCAGAGAATACCTGACAGGGAGGCAACAACGAGTCATGGTACGTGACGAGGTGTCAGAATGGGCGCCTGTGACAAGCGGGTTCCACAGGGGCCAGTCCTAGGACCTGTGCTGTTTTTGGTATATGTGAATGACATAACGGAAGGGATAGACTCAGAAGTGTCCTTGTTTGCAGATGATGTGAAGTTAATGAGGAGAATCAAATCGGTCGAGGATCAGGCAGGACTACAAAGAGACCTGGACAGGCTACAAGCCTGGTCCAGCAACTGACTCCTAGAATTTAACCCTGCCAATGCAAAGCCATGAAGATTGGGGAAGGGCAAAGAAGACCGCAGACACAATATAGTTTAGATGGCCAAAGACTGCAAACCTCACTCAAGGAACAACATCTTAGGGTGAGTATAAAACCAAGCACATCTCCTGAGTCGCACATCAATCAGATAACTGCTGCAGCGTACGGGCGTCTGGCAAACCGATACCTCA
>NC_069424.1:25430129-25457629 GCF_026875155.1 Cherax quadricarinatus
CACAACATGGAGAAGACCTGGGTCAGCACATGAATGAACATGAATCACAGTGGTGCAGATTTCTCGAGATCGCCGAAAACAACCAATCAATGGCCTATATCTTCCAGCAGCTGCTTGCATGTCTCCTATAGGTTGAACACAGATTACTCAAGCCGCCAATCATACTCCTGTTCTTCAGTGCCTTCCCTTAGGGAAGCCTGACCCTTAAATTGGCTAAATGAGCAATTCCCAAATAGCCAATCACAACCTCACTCTCAGCAGTCGCTCGGGTGAGACTCCGACTCTCCCATACGCTAAATAACGCCTGTATAAGCGTCCATTCCCTGTCATGCACCTCAGCAGTCGTTCACACAAGAGCCTGCTCTCCCATTGGCTGACAGATTGCTGCAAAGGCAGCCAATAACCTCCACGTATTAGAGCCCAGCGTTCTTGTTGGCTGAAGATGGCTTGTCCCAGAAGCCAATCGTCGCCGTCTTCGTAACAACGCACTCATCACAATGTTACATAGTATGATACTGAGTATCATATTCAGAATGATACACAGTACCATGTACAACATTTGGGTAACTTTATTCTGGAAACGATTCGTTAGCCAGTGGCTTCTTTAGTCCAATACAGACAACGGTGGAAGATGAGGAACTGAGGAAATCAGTCGCTCAGCCTGGAGTCAATGTGTTCAGTCCATCAATCTTTGATGGACTGAACACATCGACTCCAGGCTGAGGGATTGATTTCTTCAACTTCCATTGTCTCAGCATTAGACTGAAAAAGCCATTGGCTGGCGAACGTTTCTGGAAATTTCAACTCATTCACGAGAAAAAATCCTTGCTACTTGTACTCGAGTGAATCAGTCACGGATTTTGAAGGAACTGGTCGCTTTGAAGGAACTGGTCGCTTTGAAGGAACTGGTCGCTTTGAAGGAACTGGTCGCTCTGAAGGAACTGGTCACTTTGAAGGAACTGGTCGCTTTGAAGGAACTGGTCGCTTTGAAGGAACTGGTCACTTTGAAGGAACTGGTCGCTTTGAAGGAACTGGTCGCTTTGAAGGAACTGGTCACTTTGAAAAAACTGGTCACTTTGAAGGAACTGGTCACTTTGAAGGAACTGGTCGCTTTGAAGGAACTGGTCGCTTTGAAAGAACTGCTCGCTTTGAAGGAACTGGTCGCTTTGAAGGAACTGGTCGCTTTGAAGGAACTGGTCACTTTGAAGGAACTTGTCGATTTGAAGGAATTGGTCGCTTTGAAGGAACTGGTCGCTTTGAATGAATTGGTCACTTTGAAGGAACTGGTCGCTTTGAAGGAACTGGTCGCTTTGAAGGAACTGGTCGCTCTGAAGGAACTGGTCACTTTGAAGGAACTGGTCGCTTTGAAGGAACTGGTCGCTTTGAAGGAACTGGTCACTTTGAAGGAACTGGTCGCTTTGAAGGAACTGGTCGCTTTGAAGGAACTGGTCACTTTGAAGGAACTGGTCACTTTGAAGGAACTGGTCACTTTGAGGGAACTGGTCGCTTTGAAGGAACTGGTCGCTTTGAATGAATTGGTCACTTTGAAGGAACTGGTCGCTTTGAAGGAACTGGTCACTTTGAAGAAACTGGTCACTTTGAAGGAAGTGGTCGCTTTGAAGGAACTGGTCGCTTTGAAGGAACTGGTCACTTTGAAGGAACTGGTCGCTTTGAAGGAACTGGTCGCTTTGAAAGAACTGGTCGCCTTGAACTAACTGGTCGCTTTGAAGGAACTGGTCACTTTGAAGGAACTTGTCGATTTGAAGGAACTGGTCGCTTTGAAGGAATTGGTCACTTTGAAGGAACTTGTCGATTTGAAGGAACTGGTCGCTTTGAAGGAACTTGTCACTTTGAAGGAACCGGTCACTTTGAAGGAACTGGTCGTTTTGAAGGAACTGGTCGCTTTGAAGGAACCGGTCACTTTGAAGGAACCGGTCACTTTGAAGGAACTTGTCGTTTTGAAGGAACTGGTCGCTTTGAAGGAACCGGTCACTTTGAAGGAACTGGTCACTTTGAAGGAACTGGTCACTTTGAAGGAACTTATCGATTATTAGGAACTGGTCGCTTTGAAGGAACTTGTCACTTTGAAGGAACTGTCGCTTTGAAGGAACTGGTCACTTTGAAGGAACTGGTCGCTTTAAAGGAACTTGTCGATTTGAAGGAACTGGTCGCTTTAAAGGAACTTGTCACTTTGAAGGAACTGTCACTTTGAAGGAACTGGTCACTTTGAATGAATTGGTCACCTTGAATGAAGTGGTCGCTTTGAAGGAACTGGTCACTTTGAAGAAACTGGTCACTTTGAATGAATTGGTCACTTTGAATGAACTGGTCGCTTTGAAGGAACTGGTCACTTTGAAGAAACTGGTCACTTTGAAGGAACTGGTCGTTTTGAAGGAACCGGTCACTTTGAAGGAACTGGTCACTTTGAAGGAACTGGTCGTTTTGAAGGAACCGGTCACTTTGAAGGAACTGGTCACTTTGAAGGAACCGGTCACTTTGAAGGAACTGGTCACTTTGAAGGAACTGGTCGCTTTGAAGGAACCGGTCACTTTGAAGGAACTGGTCACTTTGAAGGAACTGGTCACTTTGAAGGAACTTGTCGCTTTGAAGGAACTGGTCGCTTTAAAGGAACTGGTCGCTTTGGGAGAAACTGGTCACTTTGAAGGAACTGGTCACTTTAAAGGAACTTGTCGATTTGAAGGAACTGGTCACTTTGAAGGAACTGGTCGCTTTGAAGGCACTGGTCGCTTTGAAGGAACTTTTTGCTTTGAAGGCACTGGTCGCTTTGAAGGAACTTTTTGCTTTGAAGGAACTGGTGTGTGAGGGAAAAGTTCAATAGATAGGAGTAGCGATATAGTAACAATAGTTTTATTGCCGGCTACTTGTTAAGGTAGGGTCAGTCTAGCTCCCGCTATCCCTTCCCCTCCTTCCCCCCCCCCCCGAAAGGTGACGTGTGGGGCTCCAGTCCAAACAGTAATCACTAGACTCACAGCTCCCAGCACTACTGTAAGTACATGCCTGCCTTGTATTCTAGTGGATTTATTGGTTGAAAGCTTCACTTTTGACCAGTAATAAACTTAGTCCTTTCAGTCTTGCTCTAAGTTGACTGTTGTAATAATCACCACATCTTTTAGGTATTGTACTTATCATGGAGAGTGATTTCTTAAGCAGTGGGTAACCTGTCTATCTTTCCAGCTTGGATGACAGAGAGGGTCACCTGCCAATCAACGAGTAGAATTGAAGGAGACGGACTAACGTTTTGAGATGTCCCGAATTTTGATCCACTTACCTGTTTGTGTATGCAAGTAGCAGGATATAACCCCTCATCATTGCAGTGGAGAAAACCTGCTTTCCTGTCATCTGGACGGATTATTGAAAGCTAGAAAATCTGTGAAGAACGAGCCGGTGGGTTGTCATCAACACCTGCGACCCCCCCCCCCCCATCATCAGCAACACGCAGTGTCACCAACACCAGACGCCCACGTTTTATATACATTTATATTAGCATTGAATTCAGTTATCATTTATATTTTTCATTTTTCATTTTCTTTAATGTAGGATTAATATTTCATATTTAAGTGTTTTATATTTTATATTTTCTAAATAATAAAGTGTTTATGTTTGTCAGTTTTTATTCTTTTTCTATACATTAATTTTCCTGAGGAGGAGCCAGCCTTAGTAATACTGTCTGAAGTTGTTACAGGACTGAGTAAGCCTTCACAAGTGGCGACCTTGCCAGGATCAGCTCTACTGAATCAAGATTCAACTCCATCTCGAATCTACCATTGGAACTTCAACGCCGCATACCACAGACGGTTACCACCAGCCATGAGTAATCATTCTCTACGGTAGGACTACACTACAGGTATTTAAAAGATTTAGTGATTGTTATAGTCTCAATTTATTTTAAGTCAAGTCAAGGCAGGAATACTAGTTAATTGTGCCATCTATTTTTGTGTGAGCTTGAAACACTTTGGAGGATTAGACTCTAGGGACCCGAGATTTTCCAGTGAGAATTTGTTTCATTGAGCTCTTTATTATATCAAGGGAACTGTCATAGGCCACTCTTGATTTGTTGGTGAGAAGATTGGATGGTCAAGTAACCCCATTCTACTTACTGTTTACTCGGAGCCTGCATAGAACCCTTCGTTTTAATTAATACATATTGTTTAATTGAAGTAGGGATCGAGCCCTCTGGTTTATTTACAGTTTGAGCGGAGCAGGAATTGAACCCTTCGTTTTCTTTAATACCCGTTTCATTTCCCCTGACAGTTTAAGTTATTCTTGCAAGTATGGAGGAATACCAGTTTTGGATGAACGCTGGAATTAAGTTAGGAATAACAGGGAAAAATTTGGAATCTTTCATTAGTGCTAAGATCCAGGAAAGACTTGAAAGAGAGAGAATTGAGAGAGAAATCCAAGAAAGACAGTTAGAAAGAGAAAGAGAAGACAAAAAGGAGCGTGATAGACTTGATCGTGAAGAAAGAGCTAGAGAACGTGAGGAACAAGCTAAAATACGTGAGGAACAAGCTTAGATACGTGAGGAACAGGTTAAATTAAGAGAACTTGAGGAAAGAGCAAAGGATAGAGAAGTTGAGGAAAAAGCTAGAGAACTTGAGTTAATAGAGAGAGAAAAGGATCGCGAGCTCGAAAAATCTCTCCTTGAATTAGAGAATAAAAAGTTAACTTTGACACAACAACAATTAGAGGAAGGAGTAATGGAACAACGTGCAGCTAGTGCACATATTCCAACACCTAATTTACCTCCCTTCACAGAGGGGGAAGACATAACTTCATACATTATCAGGTTTGA
Source organism: Cherax quadricarinatus (assembly GCF_026875155.1). NCBI lineage: Eukaryota > Metazoa > Arthropoda > Malacostraca > Decapoda > Parastacidae > Cherax > Cherax quadricarinatus. Next base: position 25,434,943 of record NC_069424.1, read on the forward strand.
AAATACCGCTACCCTCTGTGAATGGCCTGCTGACACCTGAGCTACCAGGTTAGGAATGTTATTTTCTGGTACAGCTTTGAATATCTATGCAACTTTGCTGCAGGATATTATATGTAATTATAACCTACTGAAGAAGGCAATCCTTAAAGCATATCAAAAAACCACTAATTCTTACAGGAAAGATTTCAGGTATGCTACCTTACAGCTTGGCCAGAACTTTCAGCAGCTACAGGTAACACTCTTTCGTTTGTTAGACTTTTGGATAGAGAGTTCAGGAATTGATCACAGTTATGAATCTCTTAGAGACTTCATGGTTGCTGACCAGTTCCTGACAGCTCTTCCTCACCAGATACGAACATTCATTAGAGAACGTAACCTGATTAAAGCTGAGGAAGTTACTGAGGCTGCTGACCTGTATGCTGAGGCTCACAATTCCTATAAAGACCTAAAGGGATCGAACCCTAAGGGCAAGGGTTCATCAGACCTTAAGAAATCAAAGCCTCTAGTGGAAAGTAAAATGACTTCTTTTATTCCTGTTTGTCATTTGTGTGGTGTTAAGGAACATAAACGTCCAGATTGTCCTTCTAAGAAGGTCCAAAAAGTTGGAAGATGTTTTAAAGACTGTAATGACCAAGCACCCTTCTGTTCAGGAACAGTTAATGGACTTAATGTATCTACCATTTTACGAGACACTGGATGCACATGTATAGTCATTTCTGATAAGCTGTTCCCTAACCTTAAAGAAACTCATTCCTCTGTTATACTTTCAGACTACTTGGGCCGTACGGACACTTTTCCTACCATCCGTTGTTACATTAGGTCTAAATGGTTCACAGGTTGGTCTGAAGCCGCACTAGCTCCCATCACTTCTTGCTCCGTACTAATAGGTAATGTAAAAGGTGCCATTCTTCCTTCTGAGGTTGACCTTTCATCACCAAAGATGGACATAAGTGTTTCAGATCCTCTTCCTGTAGAGTCAGAGAAGTCCCTCGAAAGTTCAGGTGAGACAATGTCTCGTGAGATTCATGTGGGATTAAAAACCATTGATGCTACTCTCGAAAGCGAGGTAGTAGGATCACCGGTTCACTTGTTAGATGAAAGTAAAGATATCACCTCCGATACCATAAATGTCTTGACTAGGGCTCAGACCAAAGCCCAGGCTTCTCCTACTGTCCATCCTTTGATTTTCCCTGACTTTAAGCCTTTAGATATATCGAAGGACTCCTTTGTCAATTTCCAACGTAATTGCCCTTCTCTTCAGAATTGCCATAATGCCGCTAAACAAAATCAAGTTATCCAAAGGAAAAACTTTTCATATAAATTTGAATATATAAAAGGTATCTTGTACAAGTTGTTGCGACTTAATCTTCACCGTAACAATAGGGGCACAAATAACTCCATTTTTTTTGTTAGTTTTATTTTATTACCAATCATTTAGTTTCATTGGTATTTGGTTAGTGAATTAAAATAACCACAAGCAATTATAAATGAAATACTATACAGCAAGAAACCCAATCTTACGTTCAAATTCTCATTAACAGAGTATGATATAATAATTAATAATCTACTAATCTCACCATTTAACTCTTTTAGAAAGGTCTGGGGTAACGAAACAGTTATCTTTCATAAGTGACATGAATTACCAGACTTCAGGAAACTAATGGCAAAGGCAAGACAATAGACTTGGTATAAAGTTTTAGTTTAAGCTAGGAGCTTTGTGTTGAAGACCCGTACCGAGTCAGAGCTAGGAGCTGACTGACTCACTCAACTACTTCATAGTATGACTTCAGCTCTGCCAGAAGGCGACGCGTGGCGTCAATTCTAGAACCACCAATTGGTCACTACAGTAGTGGTTACACATTCGTAATACCTAACCTAATAATAATATAATATAATATTATAGTTATAATAATCATGGGGAAAGATATAATATAATACAATATAATACAAAGAGAGTACTTTTGATGATTCATACTGTACCCGATAATAATATATAGTCGAACCTGCTTTATCTAGCTAGTAATAAAGTGGTTCGCGATATATTATTACAGAACTTATTTTAACCAGGCCTTTTATTTTTGTATATAATGGAGTGAAGTAGGGGCGCGTAACACAAGTCAGTATTCAAATTAAATTCAGATGAGATAGACTATTCCATCTTAGTTGTTCCAAGTCAATGCAGAGAGACTTCTTAAAATGGCTCATGACCTGCCAGTGGCCGGACATTTCTCGCATCGTAAAACCTTAAATAAAATTAGGGAAACCTATTTTTGGCCAAAAATGTCCTCAGATGTCACTACCTATTGTAGATCGTGTAAAGTTTGCCAACTGTCATCCTCCCGAGGTACCAGGCGAGTACCTATGCTCAAATTGCCTATCTTTACGGTACCGTTTGAAAGAGTAGCTATTGACATCGTTGGTCCTTTATCTCCACTTTCATCTGGGGGACATAGATATATATTAACATTAGTTGATTATGCTTCGAGTTTCCCTGAAGCCGTTCCTTAAAGACCATAACTACTACAGAGGTGGCTGAAGCCCTTTTGTCCATCTTCTCCAGAGTGGGCATCCCTAGAGAAATTTTGTCTGACCGTGGGACACAATTCACATCTGACTTAATGCAACATCTATACCAACTTCTGGGAGTGAAGCCTCTCTTCACAACACCCTATCATCCCAGCTGTAATGGAGGATTGAACGCCAGCATTCGATTCTCAAGTCCATTTTAAGGAAATTTTGCTCCCTTAAAACCTAAGGAGTGGCATCGTTACCTACCCTGTGCTTTGTTTGCCATGAGGGAAGTTCCCAGTGACTCTTTGGGTTTTCACCTTTGAACTTCTCTATGGTAGACAGGCCAGAGGCCCATTGTCCATCCTTCATGACTTATGGACTAATGAGGAGGTGAGTGCTGAGGTTCAGTCTTCTTACCAGTTTCTCCTTGACCTTAGATCCAAACTTGAGGAGACTCTGACATAGTTTCGAAAAACCTAAGCTTGTCAATGGACCAGTACAAAACCTATTTTGATTCCAAAAGTCAGAGGAGAAGTTTTAAAGTAGGAGATGAAGTTCTTGTACTTTTGCCTATCAAGTCAAATAAATTTTAAATTAGGGCATGGAAAGGTCCTTTAAAAAAAGTATTAAAAATTTTGGGGGGAAAGTTGATTTCCTCATAGAAGTCCGGGGGAAAAAATAAAGCTTTTTCTATAAAAATTTCCTTAAGAAATTTTAAACCAAGAAATTGGTTTTTAAACTCCCTTTAATAATTTGTTTAGTTTTTCCCAAAAAAAATTTTTTTAAAAACCAACTAAGAATGAAAATTTTGTGCTTTTAATTGACACCCCCCAAAACCTTGGGACTATGATAAAAAAAGAACTACTTGCCCTTGGGTTTGAATCTTTTTTCCATTTCGGGCGAAACCCAACTTTTAATTTAAGGAATCTTTGGCGGGAATTTTTTAAGAGACATGAATTTACTCAATTTTGGTGATTTAAAAATTTTTCCCAGGGGTCTTTATTTTTTTATTAAGGTGTTCCCTCCACGGTAGTCCTAAGATTGCCCCTTTATGGCCCGGGGAAAATTCCTTCAAACAAAAAATTGTCCCATTTCCCATTTTCACCTTGGGGAAAGAAATTTGACCGAGAGGTAGAAAAATTATTAAAACAAAGATCATTAAAACCTTCAGTTCTGCATATTCCCTAAACCAGAAAGTCAGGGTTTTAAAAAGGGAGGATAATTAATTAGACTTGCTATTGACTTCAGAGGCCTTAATGCTTTTAACCGGGGTTTGGGGGGGCTGAGCCTATCCCCTTTAAATTTGATAGCGATCTACAAAAAATTTTTTTTGGCGCCTTCCTTCTTTTCAGAGTTTGTTTTGCGAAAGGCATTTCATAAGAAATTTTTGATCCTTTTTCAAAAGCGTACCCCGCTTTTCCTACACCCCGGGGGGATGAGCAATATAAAAATATGCCTTCGGTTTGGTAACGGGCCGTGTTTCCCTAGGTGAGACTGATGAGAAAGGTTTTTGGGGTAATTGCCAAATTTTTTCAGTTTTTTTTTTAAAACATTTACGTAAGGGAACATCCCCGGGGGGGGGAACTTATCCAACTTTAAAACTTTTCAGCTTTTTTTTGCTTTTGGTTAGGGCCTAAATTTGGCCTCACCCAAGCCAAAGAAAATGTCCTTGGGTTTAAACAAAGTTTTGGGTTTTCTTGGCCCGGGATATTTTTTAATAACTTTTCTGCGGGCCTCTCCCCGTAAGATAAAAGCTTTTTAGAATTTAAACCCCCCAAAAACCCAAAGAAATTTTGCTTTTAGCTTTTTGGGTTTTCTGTAAATTTTTTTTTGCACGGTTTATCCAAAGCCTTTAAGATCTTCAGGCTTTTTATCCGATTTCCCAAAAAACCCGTCTTTTGAAGGACCCCTTTTTTAATTTTTTGGGACGAAGCTGGGGAAAAAGTTCAATGGGATTAAAGTATCTTTTCGAAACCCCCTTTTATATTTAAGTTTCCGTTTTAAATTTAAAAAATTTTTATTTACAAAATTTTTTAATTTGCGGGGGAAAAGAATTCATTTTAGATAAAAGGACCACAAACATTTTATTACCTGAAATTTTAAAAGGGAAACCAACAGTCGCCTCTTGAGGGGGGCCCTTTGGAAATTTTCCGGCTTTTTAATTTCCATATTGTGTATTTTAATGGTTCATCCAATTATTTCTTGACGGGTTTAAAAGTCGCGGAATATTTGGGTAGAAGGTTTTTTGGCCTTACGAAATTTTCCCAATTTTAAAACCTTTTTCCTCCCCAAAATTCTTTTTTTTTCCCCTTGACTAAAAGTCTTGGTATGGGGGAGTGTGGGGGGAAAAAGTTCAATGGGTTTGGGAAAATAGGGTATTTTTTAACAAAAAAAATTTTAATTGCCGGCTACTTGTTAAGGTAGGGTTTGGGGAAAAAACCAGCTCCCGCTCTTTCTCCCCCTTTTTTTTCCCCCCCCCCCCGGGAAAGTAAAATAAGTTTGATTCCCGGGCGGGTTTTTTAAAGGGTGGGGTCAGTCTAGTCCCGTACCCCTTCCCCCTTCCACCCCCCCCCCCCCAAAAGGGGTGACGTGGGGGGTTTCGGGTTTCCAAAAAACAGTAACCCAATGACTCAAAGCCCCCCAAGCACTATGTAAGTACATCCCCTCCCTTGTATTTTTTGTGGATTTTTTTGGGTTTTGTTTGTTCACTTTTAAACCAGTAATAAACTTAGTCATTTTAGCCCTTGCTCTAATTTGGAATTTTTGGAAATAATCACCACATCTTTTAGGTATTGTCTTATCATGGGAGTGTTTTTTTTAAGAAAGTGGGTAAACCTTTTCTATCTTTCCGGGTTTGGGATGACAGGGAGGGCCCACCTCCCCAATTTAAAAGGTTTTTTGAATTGAAGGAGACGGACAAACGTTCTGAGATGTCCCGAATTTTGATCCACTTACCTGTTTGTGTATGCAAGTAACAGGATATAACCCCTCATCATTGCAGTGGAGAAAACCTGCTTTCCTGTCATCTGGAAGGATTATTGAAAGCTAGAAAATCTGTGAAGAACGAGCCGGTGGGCTGTCATAAACACCTGCGACCCCCCCTCCCCCATCATCAGCAACACGCAGTGTCACCAACACCAGACGCCCACGTTTTATATACATTTATATTAGCGTTGAATTCAGTTATCATTTATATTTCTCATTTTTCATTTTCTTTAATGTAGGATTAATACTTCATATTTAAGTGTTTTATATTTTATATTTTCTAAGTAATAAAGTGTTTATGTTTGTCAGTTTTTATTCTTTTTCTATACATTAATTTTCCTGAGGAGGAGCCAGCCTTAGTAATACTGACTGAGGTTGTTACAGGGCTGAGTAAGCCTTCACATGGTGACTTTGAAGGAACTGGTCGCTTTGAAGGAACTGGTCGCTTTGAAGGAACTGGTCGCTTTGAAAGAACTGGTCGCTTTGAAAGAACTGGTCGCTTTGAAGGAACTGGTCGCTTTGAAGGAACTGGTCGCTTTGAAGGAACTGGTCGCTTTGAAGGAACTGGTCGCTTTGAAGGAACTGGTCGCTTTGAAGGAACTGGTCGCTTTGAAGGAACTGGTCGCTTTGAAAGAACTGGTCGCTTTGAAAGAACTGGTCGCTTTGAAGGAACTGGTCGCTTTGAAGGAACTGGTCGCTTTGAAGGAACTGGTCGCTTTGAAGGGACTGGTCACTTTGAAGGAACTGGTCGCTTTGAAGGAACTGGTCGCTTTGAAGGAACTGGTCGCATTTGAAGGAACTGGTCGCTTTGAAGGAACTGGTCGCTTTGAAGGAACTGGTCGCTTTGAAGGAACTGGTCGCTTTGAAGGAACTTGTCGCTTTGAAGGAACTGGTCGCTTTGAAGGAACTGGTCGCTTTGAAGGAACTGGTCGTTTTGAAGGAACTGGTCGCTTTGAAAGAACTGGTCGCTTTGAAAGAACTGGTCGCTTTGAAGGAACTGGTCGCTTTGAAGGAACTGGTCGCTTTGAAAGAACTGGTCGCTTTGACAGAACTGGTCGCTTTGAAGGAACTTGTCGCTTTGAAGGAACTGGTCGCTTTGAAGGAACTGGTCGCTTTGAAGGAACTTGTCGCTTTGAAGGAACTGGTCGCTTTGAAGGAACTGGTCGCTTTGAAGGAACTGGTCGCTTTGAAGGGACTGGTCACTTTGAAGGAACTGGTCGCTTTGAAGGAACTGGTCGCTTTGAAGGAACTGGTCGCTTTGAAGGAACTGGTCGCTTTGAAGGAACTGGTCGCTTTGAAGGGACTGGTCACTTTGAAGGAACTTGTCGATTTGAAGGAACTGGTCGCTTTGAAGGAACTGGTCGCTTTGAAGAAACTGGTCGGTTTGAAGGAACTGGTCGCTTTGAAGGAACTGGTCTCTTTGAAGGAACTGGTCCCTTTGAAGGAACTGGTCGCTTTGAAGGAACTTGTCGATTTGAAGGAACTGGTTGCTTTGAAGGAACTGGTCGCTTTGAAGAAACTGGTCGCTTTGAAGGAACTTGTCGATTTGAAGGAACTGGTCGCTTTGAAGGAACTGGTCACTTTGAAGGAACTGGTCGCTTTGAAGGAACTGGTCACTTTGAAGGAACTGGTCGCTTTGAAGGAACTGGTCGCTTTGAAGGAATTGGTCGCTTTAAAGGAACTGGTCGCTTTGAAGGGACTGGTTGCTTTGAAGGAACTGGTCGCTTTGAAGAAACTGGTCACTTTGAAGGAACTGGTTGCTTTGAAGGAACTGGTCGCTTTGAAGAAACTGGTCGCTTTGAAGGGACTGGTCACTTTGAAGGAACTGGTCGATTTGAAGGAACTGGTCGCTTTGAAGGAACTGGTCGCTTTGAAGAAACTGGTCGGTTTGAAGGAACTGGTCGCGTTGAAGGAACTGGTCGCTCTGAAGGAACTGGTCGCTTTGAAGGAACGGGTCGCTTTGAAGGAACTGGTCGCTTTGAAAGAACTGGTCGCTTTGAAGGGACTGGTCACTTTGAAGGAACTGGTCGCTTTGAAGGAACTGGTCGCTTTGAAGGAACTGGTCACTTTGAAGGAACTGGTCGCTTTGAAGGAACTGGTCGCTTTGAAGGAACTGGTCACTTTGAAGGAACTTGTCGATTTGAAGGAACTGGTCGCTTTGAAGGAACTGGTCGCTTTGAAGAAACTGGTCGGTTTGAAGGAACTGGTCGGTTTGAAGGAACTGGTCGCTTTGAAGGAACTGGTCGCTTTGAAGGAACTGGTCGCTTTGAAGGAACTTGTCGCTTTGAAGGAACTGGTTGCTTTGAAGGAACTGGTCGCTTTGAAGGAACTGGTCGCTTTGAAGGAACTTTTCGATTTGAAGGAACTGGTCGATTTGAAGGAACTGGTCACTTTGAAGGAACTGGTCGCTTTGAAGGAACTGGTGACTTTGAAGGAACTGGTCGCTTTGAAAGAACTGGTCGTTTTGAAGGAACTGGTCGCTTTGAAGGAACTGGTAGTTTTGAAGGAACTGGTCGCTTTGAAGGAACTGGTCGGTTTGAAGGAACTGGTCGGTTTGAAGGAACTTTTCGGTTTGAAGGAACTGGTGACTTTGAAGGAACTGGTCGGTTTGAAGGAACTGGTCGGTTTGAAGGAACTGTTCGGTTTGAAGGAACTGGTCGGTTTGAAGGAACTGGTCGGTTTGAAGGAACTAGTCACTTTGAAGGAACTAGTCGCTATGAAGGAACTGGTCGCTATGAAGAACTGGTCGCTATGAAGGAACTGGTCCCCTATGAAGGAACTGGTCGCTATGAAGGAACTGGTCGCTATGAAGGAACTGGTCGGTTTGAAGGAACTAGTCACTTTGAAGGAACTAGTCGCTATGAAGGAACTAGTCGCTATGAAGGAACTGGTCGCTATGAAGGAACTGGTCGCTATGAAGGAACTGGTCGCTATGAAGGAACTGGTCGCTATGAAGGAATTGGTCGCTATGAAGGAACTGGTCGGTTTGAAGGAACTAGTCACTTTGAAGGAACTAGTCGCTATGAAGGAACTGGTCGCTATGAAGGAACTGGTCACTTTGAAGGAACTGGTCGCTATGAAGGAACTGGTCGCTATGAAGGAACTGGTCGCTATGAAGGAACTGGTCGCTATGAAGGAACTGGTCGCTATGAAGGAACTGGTCGCTATGAAGGAACTAGTCACTTTGAAGGAACTGGTCGCTATGAAGGAACTGGTCGCTATGAAGGAACTGGTCGCTATGAAGGAACTGGTCGCTATGAAGGAACTGGTCGCTATGAAGGAACTGGTCGCTATGAGGAACTGGTCGCTATGAAGGAACTAGTCACTTTGAAGGAACTGGTCTCTATGAAGGAACTGGTCGCTAGAAGGAACTGGTCGCTATGAAGGAACTAGTCACTTTGAAGGAACTGGTCGCTATGAAGGAACTGGTCGCTATGAAGGAACTGGTTTGCTATGAAGGAACTGGTCGCTATGAAGGAACTAGTCACTTTGAAGGAACTGGTCGCTATGAAGGAACTGGTCGCTATGAAATAACTGGTCGCTATGAAGGAACTGGTCGCTATGAAGGAACTGGTCGCTATGAAGGAACTGGTCGCTATGAGGAACTGGTCGCTATGAAGGAACTGGTCGCTATGAAGGAACTAGTCACTTTGAAGGAACTGGTCTCTATGAAGGAACTGGTCGCTATGAAGGAACTGGTCGCTATGAAGGAACTAGTCACTTTGAAGGAACTGGTCGCTATGAAGGAACTGGTCACTTTGAAGGAACTGTCGCTATGAAGGAACTGGTCACTTTGAAGGAACTGGTCGCTATGAAGGAACTGGTCACTTTGAAGGAACTGGTCGCTATGAAGGAACTGGTCGCTATGAATGAACTGGTCGCTATGAAGGAACTGGTCGCTATGAAGGAACTGGTCGCTATGAAGGAACTGGTCGCTATGAAGGAACTGGTCGCTATGAAGGAACTGGTCGCTATGAAGGAACTGGTCGCTATGAAGGAACGGTCGCTATGAAGGAACTGGTCGCTATGAAGGAACTGGTCGCTATGAAGGAACTGGTCGCTATGAAGGAACTGGTCGCTATAAGGAACTAGTCACTTTGAAGGAACTGGTCGCTATGAAGGAACTGGTCGCTATGAAGGAACTGGTCGCTATGAAGGAACTGGTCGCTATGAAGGAACTGGTCGCTATGAAGGAACTGGTCGCTATGAAGGAACTGGTCGCTATGAAGGAACTGGTCGCTATGAAGGAACTAGTCACTTTGAAGGAACTGGTCTCTATGAAGGAACTGGTCGCTATGAAGGAACTGGTCGCTATGAAGGAACTAGTCACTTTGAAGGAACTGGTCGCTATGAAGGAACTGGTCACTTTGAAGGAACTGATCGCTATGAAGGAACTGGTCACTTTGAAGGAACTGGTCGCTATGAAGGAACTGGTCACTTTGAAGGAACTGGTCGCTATGAAGGAACTGGTCGCTATGAATGAACTGGTCGCTATGAAGGAACTGGTCGCTATGAAGGAACTGGTCGCTATGAAGGAACTGGTCGCTATGAAGGAACTGGTCGCTATGAAGGAACTGGTCGCTATGAAGGAACTGGTCGCTATGAAGGAACTGGTCGCTATGAAGGAACTGGTCGCTATGAAGGAACTGGTCGCTATGAAGGAACTGGTCGCTATGAAGGAACTGGTCGCTATGAAGGAACTAGTCACTTTGAAGGAACTGGTCGCTATGAAGGAACTGGTCGCTATGAAGGAACTGGTCGCTATGAAGGAACTGGTCGCTATGAAGGAACTGGTCGCTATGAAGGAACTAGTCACTTTGAAGGAACTGGTCTCTATGAAGGAACTGGTCGCTATGAAGGAACTGGTCGCTATGAAGGAACTAGTCACTTTGAAGGAACTGGTCGCTATGAAGGAACTGGTCGCTATGAAGGAACTGGTCGCTATGAAGGAACTGGTCCTATGAAGGAACTAGTCACTTTGAAGGAACTGGTCGCTATGAAGGAACTGGTCGCTATGAAGGAACTGGTCGCTATGAAGGAACTGGTCGCTATGAAGGAACTGGTCGCTATGAAGGAACTGGTCGCTATGAAGGAACTGGTCGCTATGAAGGAACTAGTCACTTTGAAGGAACTGGTCTCTATGAAGGAACTGGTCGCTATGAAGGAACTGGTCGCTATGAAGGAACTAGTCACTTTGAAGGAACTGGTCGCTATGAAGGAACTGGTCACTTTGAAGGAACTGGTCGCTATGAAGGAACTGGTCACTTTGAAGGAACTGGTCGCTATGAAGGGAAATGGTCACTTTGAAGGAAAATGGTCGCTATGAAGGAACTGGTCGCTATGAAATGAACTGGTCGCTATGAAGGAACTGGTCGCTATGAAGGAACTGGTCGCTATGAAGGAACTGGTCGCTATGAAGGAACTGGTCGCTATGAAGGAACTGGTCGCTATGAAGGAACTGGTCGCTATGAAGGAAACTGGTCGCTATGAAGGAACTGGTCGCTATGAAGAAACTAGTCACTTTGAAGGAACTGGTCGCTATGAAGGAACTGGTCGCTATGAAGGAACTGGTCGCTATGAAGGAACTGGTCGCTATGAAGGAACTGGTCGCTATGAAGGAACTGGTCGCTATGAAGGAACTGGTCGCTATGAAGGAACTGGTCGCTATGAAGGAACTGGTCGCTATGAAGGAACTAGTCACTTTGAAGGAACTGGTCACTATGAAGGAACTGGTCGGTTTGAAGGAACTGTTCGGTTTGAAGGAACTGGTCGGTTTGAAGGAACTGGTCGGTTTGAAGGAACTAGTCACTTTGAAGGAACTAGTCGCTATGAAGGAACTGGTCGCTATGAAGGAACTGGTCGCTATGAAGGAACTGGTCGCTATGAAGGAACTGGTCGCTATGAAGGAACTGGTCGCTATGAAGGAACTGGTCGGTTTGAAGGAACTAGTCACTTTGAAGGAACTAGTCGCTATGAAGGAACTAGTCGCTATGAAGGAACTGGTCGCTATGAAGGAACTGGTCGCTATGAAGGAACTGGTCGCTATGAAGGAACTGGTCGCTATGAAGGAATTGGTCGCTATGAAGGAACTGGTCGGTTTGAAGGAACTAGTCACTTTGAAGGAACTAGTCGCTATGAAGGAACTGGTCGCTATGAAGGAATGGTCACTTTGAAGGAACTGGTCGCTATGAAGGAACTGGTCGCTATGAAAGGGAAATGTCGCTATAAGGAACTGGTCGCTATGAAGGAACTGGTCGCTATGAAGGAACTGGTCGCTATGAAGGAACTAGTCACTTTGAAGGAACTGGTCGCTATGAAGGAACTGGTCGCTATGAAGGAACTGGTCGCTATGAAGGAACTGGTCGCTATGAAGGAACTGGTCGCTATGAAGGAACTGGTCGCTATGAAGGAACTGGTCGCTATGAAGGAACTGGTCGCTATGAAGGAACTAGTCACTTTGAAGGAACTGGTCTCTATGAAGGAACTGGTCGCTATGAAGGAACTGGTCGCTATGAAGGAACTAGTCACTTTGAAGGAACTGGTCGCTATGAAGGAACTGGTCGCTATGAAGGAACTGGTCGCCCATGAAAGGAACTGGTCGCTATGAAGGAACTAGTCACTTTGAAGGAACTGGTCGCTATGAAGGAACTGGTCGCTATGAAGGAACTGGTCGCTATGAAGGAACTGGTCGCTATGAAGGAACTGGTCGCTATGAAGGAACTGGTCGCTATGAAGGAACTGGTCGCTATGAAGGAACTGGTCGCTATGAAGGAACTAGTCACTTTGAAGGAACTGGTCTCTATGAAGGAACTGGTCGCTATGAAGGAACTGGTCGCTATGAAGGAACTAGTCACTTTGAAGGAACTGGTCGCTATGAAGGAACTGGTCACTTTGAAGGAACTGGTCGCTATGAAGGAACTGGTCACTTTGAAGGAACTGGTCGCTATGAAGGAACTGGTCACTTTGAAGGAACTGGTCGCTATGAAGGAACTGGTCGCTATGAATGAACTGGTCGCTATGAAGGAACTGGTCGCTATGAAGGAACTGGTCGCTATGAAGGAACTGGTCGCTATGAAGGAACTGGTCGCTATGAAGGAACTGGTCGCTATGAAGGAACTGGTCGCTATGAAGGAACTGGTCGCTATGAAGGAACTGGTCGCTATGAAGGAACTGGTCGCTATGAAGGAACTGGTCGCTATGAAGGAACTGGTCGCTATGAAGGAACTAGTCACTTTGAAGGAACTGGTCGCTATGAAGGAACTGGTCGCTATGAAGGATCTGGTCGCTATGAAGGAACTGGTCGCTATGAAGGAACTGGTCGCTATGAAGGAACTAGTCACTTTGAAGGAACTGGTCTCTATGAAGGAACTGGTCGCTATGAAGGAACTGGTCGCTATGAAGGAACTAGTCACTTTGAAGGAACTGGTCGCTATGAAGGAACTGGTCGCTATGAAGGAACTGGTCGCTATGAAGGAACTGGTCGCTATGAAGGAACTAGTCACTTTGAAGGAACTGGTCGCTATGAAGGAACTGGTCGCTATGAAGGAACTGGTCGCTATGAAGGAACTGGTCGCTATGAAGGAACTGGTCGCTATGAAGGAAAATGGTCGCTATGAAGGAACTGGTCGCTATGAAGGAACTGGTCGCTATGAAGGAACTAGTCACTTTGAAGGAACTGGTCTCTATGAAGGAACTGGTCGCTATGAAGGAAACTGGTCGCTATGAAGGAACTAGTCACTTTGAAGGAACTGGTCGCTATGAAGGAACTGGTCACTTTGAAGGAACTGGTCGCTATGAAGGAACTGGTCCCCTTTGAAGGAACTGGTCGCTATGAAGGAACTGGTCACTTTGAAGGAACTGGTCGCTATGAAGGAACTGGTCGCTATGAATGAACTGGTCGCTATGAAGGAACTGGTCGCTATGAAGGGAATGGTCGCTATGAAGGAACTGGTCGCTATGAAGGAACTGGTCGCTATGAAGGAACTGGTCGCTATGAAGGAAAATGGTCGCTATGAAGGAACTGGTCGCTATGAAGGAACTGGTCGCTATGAAGGAACTGGTCGCTATGAAGAAACTAGTCACTTTGAAGGAACTGGTCGCTATGAAGGAACTGGTCGCTATGAAGGAACTGGTCGCTATGAAGGAACTGGTCGCTATGAAGGAACTGGTCGCTATGAAGGAACTGGTCGCTATGAAGGAACTGGTCGCTATGAAGGAACTGGTCGCTATGAAGGAACTAGTCACTTTGAAGGAACTGGTCGCTATGAAGGAACTGGTCGCTATGAAGGAACTGGTCACTTTGAAGGAACTGGTCGCTATGAAGGAACTGGTCACTTTGAAGGAACTGGTCGCTATGAAGGAACTGGTCGCTATGAAGGAACTGGTCGCTATGAAGGAACTGGTCGCTATGAAGGAACTGGTCGCTATGAAGGAACTGGTCGCTATGAAGGAACTGGTCACTTTGATGGAACTGGTCGCTATGAAGGAACTGGTTGCTATGAAGGAACTGGTCACTTTGAAGGAACTGGTCGCTATGAAAGAACTGGTCACTTTGAAGGAACTGGTCGCTATGAAGGAACTGGTCGCTATGAAGGAACTGGTCGCTATGAAGGAACTAGTCACTTTGAAGGAACTGGTCGCTATGAAGGAACTGGTCGCTATGAAGGAACTGGTCGCTATGAAGGAACTAGTCACTTTGAAGGAACTGGTCGCTATGAAGGAACTGGTCGCTATGAAGGAACTAGTCACTTTGAAGGAACTAGTCACTTTGAAGGAACTAGCCACTTTGAAGGAACTAGCCACTTTGAAGGAACTAGTCACTTTGAAGGAAAATAGTCACTTGAAGGAAACTAGCCACTTTGAGGAACTAGTCACTTTGAAGGAACTAGCCACTTTGAAGGAACTAGTCAGTTTGAAGGAACTAGCCACTTTGAAGGAACTAGTCACTTTGAAGGAACTAGCCACTTTGAAGGAACTAGTCACTTTGATGGAACTAGTCACTTTGAAGGAACTAGTCACTTTGAAGGAACTAGCCACTTTGAAGGAACTAGCCACTTTGAAGGAACTAGTCACTTTGAAGGAACTAGTCACTTGAAGGAACTAGCCACTTGAAGGAACTAGTCACTTTGAAGGAACTAGTCACTTTGAAGGAACTAGTCACTTTGAAGGAACTAGTCACTTTGATGGAACTAGTCACTTTGAAGGAACTAGTCACTTTGAAGGAACTAGCCACTTTGAAGGAACTAGCCACTTTGAAGGAACTAGTCACTTTGAAGGAACTAGTCACTTTGAAGGAACTAGCCACTTTGAAGGAACTAGTCACTTTGAAGGAACTAGTCACTTTGAAGGAACTAGTCACTTTGAAGGAACTAGTCACTTTGAAGGAACTAGCCACTTTGAAGGAAGATCACCATGCCTGCAGTGAGTAATTACTACTGTATTAACTTCTATAGTCCACTTACAAATATTTACCTGAAGAAGATATTGGCTCGAGACCGAAAGAAACTGCATAGCAGGTGTAGTTAATTACTAGAGAGTTAATGCTGAAGTTAAATGCAAAGGAAGTTAGTTGTCGTGGCGGTATTTCTGACTCATAAACAAATGGAAGTGTTACAAGAACTAATTTTAATAGCATTGTGACTCTGACTTTCACTCTGATGGTAACGTGTCGCCACTTGAGCGGCAGGAACTGGCTTACAGCAGGCTGGAACTACCGGACGACAGGCAGGAACTGGCTGATAGCAGGCTGGAACTACCGGACGACAGGCAGGAACTGGCTGTATAGCAGGCTGGAACTACCGGACGACAGGCAGGAACTGGCTGACAGTAGGCTGGAACTGGCTGACAACAAGCAGGAACTGGCTGACAGCAGGCTGGAACTACCGGACGACAGGCAGGAACTGGCTGATAGCAGGCTGGAACTACCGGACGACAGGCAGGAACTGGCTGACAGTAGGCTGGAACTGGCTGACAACAAGCAGGAACTGGCTGACAGCAGGCTGGAACTACCGGACGACAGGCAGGAACTGGCTGATAGCAGGCTGGAACTACCGGACGACAGGCAGGAACTGGCTGGACAGTAGGCTGGAACGGCTGACAACAAGCAGGAAACTGGCTGACAGCAGGCTGGAACTACCGGACGACAGGCAGGAACTGGCTGATAGCAGGCTGGAACTACCGGACGACAGGCAGGAACTGGCTGACAGTAGGCTGGAACTGGCTGACAACAAGCAGGAACTGGCTGACAGCAGGCTGGAACTACCGGACGACAGGCAGGAACTGGCTTACAGCTGGCTGGAACTACCGGACGACAGGCAGGAACTGGCTGATAGCAGGCTGGAACTACCGGACGACAGGCAGGAACTGGCTGACAGTAGGCTGGAACTGGCTGACAACAAGCAGGAACTGGCTGACAGCAGACTGGAACTACCGGACGACAGGCAGGAACTGGCTGATAGCAGGCTGGAACTACCGGACGACAGGCAGGAACTGGCTGACAGTAGGCTGGAACTGCTGACACAAGCAGGAACTGGCTAATCAGCAGGCTGGAACTACCGGACGACAGGCAGGAACTGGCTGAAGCAGGCTGGAACTACCGGACGACAGGCAGGAACTGGCTGACAGCAGGCTGGAACTACCGGACGACAGGCAGGAACTGGCTGACAGCAGGCTGGAACTACCGGACGACAGGCAGGAACTGGCTGACAGTAGGCTGGAACTGGCTGACAACAAGCAGGAACTGGCTGACAGTATGCTGGAACTACCGGACGACAGGCAGGAACTGGCTGATAGCAGGCTGGAACTACCGGACGACAGGCAGGAACTGGCTGAAGAGGCTGGAACTAACCGGAACGGACAGGTAGGAACAAGGCTGACAGCTAGGCTGGAACTACCGGACGACAGGCAGGAACTGGCTGATAGCAGGCTGGAACTACCGGACGACAGGCAGGAACTGGCTGACAGTAGGCTGGAACTACCGGACGACAGGCAGGAACTGGCTGACAGCAGGCTGGAACTACCGGACGACAGGCAGGAACTGGCTGACAGCAGGCTGGAACTACCGGACGACAGGCAGGAACTGGCTTACAGCAGGCTGGAATCTACCGGACGACAGGCAGGAACTGGCTGACAGCAGGCTGGAACTACCGGACGACAGGCAGGAACTGGCTGATAGCAGGCTGGAACTACCGGACGACAGGCAGGAACTGGCTGATAGTAGGCTGGAACTACCGGACGACAGGCAGGAACTGGCTTGCAGCAGGCTGGAACTACCGGACGACAGGCAGGAACTGGCTGACAGCAGGCTGGAACTACCGGACGACAGGCAGGAACTGGCTTACAGCAGGCTGGAACTACCGGACGACAGGCAGGAACTGGCTGACAGCAGGCTGGAACTACCGGACGACAGGCAGGAACTGGCATGATAGCAAGGCTGGAACTACCGGACGACAGGCAGGAACTGGCTGATAGTAGGCTGGAACTACCGGACGACAGGCAGGAACTGGCTTGCAGCAGGCTGGAACTACCGGACGACAGGCAGGAACTGGCTGACAGCAGGCTGGAACTACCGGACGACAGGCAGGAACTGGCTGATAGCAGGCTGGAACTACCGGACGACAGGCAGGAACTGGCTGATAGTAGGCTGGAACTACCGGACGACAGGCAGGAACTGGCTTGCAGCAGGCTGGAACTACCGGACGACAGGCAGGAACTGGCTGACAGCAGGCTGGAACTACCGGACGACAGGCAGGAACTGGCTGATAGCTAGGCTGGAACTACCGGACGACAGGCAGGAACTGGCTGATAGTAGGCTGGAACTACCGGACGACAGGCAGGAACTGGCTTACAGCAGGCTGGAACTACCGGACGACAGGCAGGAACTGGCTTACAGCAAGCTGGATACAACTTGACCGGTGGACACGACAGGCAGGAACTGGCTGATAGCAGGCTGGAACTACCGGACGACAGGCAGGAACTGGCTGATAGTAGGCTGGAACTACCGGACGACAGGCAGGAACTGGCTTACAGCAGGCTGGAACTACCGGACGACAGGCAGGAACTGGCTGACAGCAGGCTGGAACTACCGGACGACAGGCAGGAACTGGCTGATAGCAGGCTGGAACTACCGGACGACAGGCAGGAACTGGCTGACAGCAGGCTGGAACTACCGGACGACAGGTAGGAACTGGCTGACAGCAGGCTGGAACTACCGGACGACAGGCAGGAACTGGCTGACAGCAGGCTGGAACTACCGGACGACAGGCAGGAACTGGCTGACAGTAGACTGGAACTACCGGACGACAGGCAGGAACTGGCTGATAGTAGGCTGGAACTACCGGACGACAGGCAGGAACTGGCTTACAGCAGGCTGGAACTACCGGACGACAGGCAGGAACTGGCTGACAGCAAGCTGGAACTACCGGACGACAGGCAGGAACTGGCTGATAGCAGGCTGGAACTACCGGACGACAGGCAGGAACTGGCTGATAGTAGGCTGGAACTACCGGACGACAGGCAGGAACTGGCTTACAGCAGGCTGGAACTACCGGACGACAGGCAGGAACTGGCTGACAGCAGGCTGGAACTACCGGACGACAGGCAGGAACTGGCTGATAGCAGGCTGGAACTACCGGACGACAGGCAGGAACTGGCTGACAGCAGGCTGGAACTACCGGACGACAGGTAGGAACTGGCTGACAGCAGGCTGGAACTACCGGACGACAGGCAGGAACTGGCTGACAGCAGGCTGGAACTACCGGACGACAGGCAGGAACTGGCTGACAGTAGACTGGAACTACCGGACGACAGGCAGGAACTGACTGACAGCAGGCTGGAACTACCGGACGACAGGCAGGAACTGGCTGACAGCAGGCTGGAACTACCGGACGACAGGCAGGAACTGGCTGACAGTAGACTGGAACTGGCTGACAACAGGCAGAAACTTGCAGACGACAGTCCATGTTCACGCAATTTATGAATACGATAAAAAATGTTACAGTCAGTCTGTCTCCATTTTTGACTATGTATGGTGAAGTTATGTGAATAATGGAAGGATGGATGCTTATGTGGTCTACCCCAGAGCAGAAATTACCGCACCCACGCAACTCCCAGCTCATACCGACACGTCAGCAAGCTGTCAGAAGACACTACAATGTGCGTACTGGTTCTCGGAAAATGATATGCGTAGACTGAGGTGACTTGACGCAGTGGGCACCTACCACCCGAAGGGACTCTGACCGCACCTGGATAGGCACACACCCTCATGAATGGTGCATCAGCTAGATGGCAACTGGCTACTAACCGCAGACACTGATGGGCGACGTCCATCACTCAATTTGAGATTAAATTTCTCTCTTCTCAGAGAAGAGAGGAGAGTAGAAGAGGAAGGAGAGAGATGGAGTCACCAGAGAAAAGAGAGACAGACCGAAAGAGAGTAGAAGCTGAGAGAGAGAACAATGTAGGTAACATTAGCGGAAAAGATAGCGGGAGTGAGGTGACTTGGACGTGTGGGAGTAAAGAAAGTGGGCATGACAGATGGACATATGAGATGGACCAGGATGGGATTGGGATAGGGAGGGGAATTGAGCTGAGGAGAGGAGGGAGAGGAGGAGGAGAGGAGAGGAGAGGGGAGTGAGGGGAGAGAGGGAGGGAGAGAGGAGGGGAGAGGGAGGAAAAACAACAGAGGGGATCAAGGAAGGGAAGAAGGAAACGACGGACAAGTTGGTTAATAAAGAGGAGAGAAAGATGTGAAATGGGATCGGAAATGGAATTGGATAGGGGAGGGAAGTGGGGGAGACGGTTTGGGGGAGTAGAGTGGGGGAGGGGGAGTGGGAGAGGGAAGGGGAAGGGGAGGGAGGAAGGGGGCAGAAAACCAACAGAGGATCCACACACGATTCGATTCCAATTCGGTTAATTACAAGGATAAATACACTCGGACTTGGGATCAAAGTCCCTTCACCAGAACCTGGAACCGGTTTCCACTTTCAGATGGGAGGGGGAGAAGGAAGGAAGGAAGGAGGAGGAACGGGGGACACAGAAAGACATAAGGAAGAGAGAGATGACCTACACGCTTTTAAATATAATATTGTTCAGTGAGAGATATAATCTTGTTCAGTGATAAGTG
This sequence comes from Cherax quadricarinatus, assembly GCF_026875155.1. Lineage (NCBI taxonomy): Eukaryota > Metazoa > Arthropoda > Malacostraca > Decapoda > Parastacidae > Cherax > Cherax quadricarinatus. The sequence continues at coordinate 25,454,561 of NC_069424.1, forward strand.
ATAGAAATGGTACACTTAATACACAGTGGTACACATGGTACCCAGTGGTACACATGTTACACAGTGGTAAACATGGTACTCAGTGGTACACATGGTGCACAGTGGTATACATGGTACTCAGTGGTACACATGGTGCACAGTGGTATACATGGTACACAGTGGTATACAGTGGTACACAGTGGTACATAGTGGTACATAGTAATACACAGTGGTACACACGATACATGGTGGTACACATGGTACACAGTGGTACATGCGGTACACAGTGGTACACAGTAGTACACAGTGGTACACATGGTACACTGTGGTACACATGGTACACAGTGGTATACATGGTGCACACGGTACACAGTGGTACACAGTGACACACATGGTACACATGGTACACATGGTACACAGTGGTACACATGGTGCACAGTGGTACACATGGTATACAGTGGTACACATGGTGCACAGTGGAATACGTGGTACAAAATGATACACAGTGGTACACATGGTACACAGTGGTACACATGGTGCACAGTGGTACACATAGTACAGTGTTACACATGGTGCACAGTGGTACACATGGTACACAGTGGTAAACATGGTACACAGTGGTACACATGGTATACAGTGGTACACATGGTGCACAGTGGAATACGTGGTACAAAATGATACACAGTGGTACACATGGTACACAGTGGTACACATGGTGCACAGTGGTACACATAGTACAGTGTTACACATGGTGCACAGTGGTACACATGGTACACAGTGGTAAACATGGTACACAGTGGTACACATGGTACACAGTGGAACATATGGTGCACAGTGTTACACATAGTACACAGTGGTACACATAGTACACAGTGGTATAAATGGTACACAGTGGTACTCATGGTACACAGTGGTACACATGGTACACAGTGGTACACATGGTACACAGTGGTACACAAGGTACATAGTGGTACACATGGTACACAGTGGTAGACATGGTACACAGTGGTGTACATGGTACAAAGTGATACACAGTGGTGCACATGGTACTCAGTAGTACACATGGTACACAGTGGTACACAGTGGTACATATGGTACACAGTGGTACCCAGTGGTACACATTGTGCACAGTAGTACACAGTGGCACACAGTGGTACACATGGTACACAGTGGTACACAGTGGTACATATGGTACACAGTGGTACATAGTGACACACAGTGTCACTATGTACCACTCTCACTGCACGACATATGTCTTTATTTTTCTACTCTCGCGGCATTATAAAGCCATGTACCTCCACCGAGGTGGCAGCATAACGACAAGGGGGCCCCAGCTCGTTACACTCTTGGCACCTGATACACTGCTCGGGAGGACACGCCTATATGGATAACAATGTAACGTATTCTTACCATGCCATAGTGTTCACTAAAACTAAAACAAATACATCCAAAAAATCACCCATCTCTTCGTACAATTCCCCTCCCCAATCTCCCCACGAGCACACTCACTCTGACCACCGTGACCACGGACTGTCCACCGTAACCACGGACTGTGCACCGTGACCACGGACTGTACACCGTGATCACGCAGTGTGTCGGCGATCTGGTGTAATTATCATAAATAATAATTATCACAACGGGAGAGTGATTATCATCCCTGTTGTCTTCTGAGGGTAAGAAGGACGTCCCGGGATTCGGGTGATCTAACCAGTCATGTTAATGATTATGATGCTAATAATAATAATAATAATAATAATAATAATAATAATAATATTATTATTATTATTATTATTATTATTATTATTATTATTATTATTATTATTATTATTATTATCGTTATTATTATTATTATTATTATTATTATTATTATTATTATTATTATTATTATTATTATCGTTATTATTATTATTATTATTATTATTATTATTATTATTATCGTTATCATTATTATTATTATTATTATTATTATTATTATTATTATTATTATTATTATTATTATTATTATTATTAATGCTGTTATTATTATTATTATTATTATTATTATTATTATTATTATTATTATTTATTATTATTATTATTTAATTGAGGCAGAAGAACTAACTGAGAAGGGCTCCTGTGCTTTCAGATAAGGACGTCAATCTCTGCCTTGATTCAAGTAAGATTGGCTTCAGTACCTCAGATCGAGATCCCATTGGCAGAACCAAGGCACCCCTTACATATGTTGGTATGAGGTGAGTTATGAAGGCTTGAGATGAGTTATGTGGGTATGAAGTGAGTCATGAGGACGTAAGGTAAGTCATGAGATTATGAGATAAGTCATGAGGCTATGAGGTGAATCATGAGAGTATAAGGTGGGTCATGAGGCTATGAGGTGAATCATGAGAGCATAAGGTAAGTCATGAGGCTATGAGATGAATCATGAGAGCATAAGGTGAGTCATGAGGCTATGAGGTGAATCATGAGAGTATGAGGTGAGTCATGAGGCCATGAGGTAAATCATGAGAGTATGAGGTGAGTCATGAGGCTATGAGGTGAGTCATGAGAGTAGGAGGTGAGTCATGAGGCTACGAGGTGAGTCATGAGAGTATGAGGTATGTCATGAGGCTTTGAGGTGAGCCATGCGAGTATGAGGTGACTCATGAGAGTATGAGGTGAGTCATGAGGCTATGAGGTGAGTCATGAGAGTATGAGATGAGTCATGAGAGTATGAGGTGAGTCATGATTCAATGAGGTGAGTCATGAGAGTACGAGGTGAATCATGAGAATATGAGGTGAGTCATGAGGCTATGAGGTGAGTCATGAGAGTATGAGGTGAGTCATGAGGCTATGAAATGAGTCATGAGAGTATGAGGTGAGTCATGAGGCTATGAGGTAAATCATGAAAGTATGAGGTGAGTCATGAGGCTATGAGGTGAGTCATGAGAGTATGAGATGAGTCATGAGTCTATGAGGTGAGTCATGAGAGTATGAGGTGAGTCATGAGTCTATGAGGAGAGTCATGAGAGTATGAGGTGAGTCATGAGGCTATGAGGTGAGTCATGAGAGTATGAGGTGAGGCATGAGGCTATGAGGTGAGTCACGAGAATATGA
>NC_069424.1:25462629-25470129 GCF_026875155.1 Cherax quadricarinatus
CAGGATGACTCGTTGCTGCTGCTAATTGCGTGATCCTCTTCTGGGATCAATGGTAGTTGCAGTGATGGTGGTAGTTGCATTAATGGTGGTAGTTGTAGCGATGGTGGTAGTTGCATAGATTTTGGTAGTTGCAGCAAATGGTGGTAGTTGCAGCAAAATGGTGATAGTTGTTGCAAATGGTGGTAGTTGCAGCAAAATGGTGGTAGTTGTACCAGATGGTGGTAGTTGCAGCAAAATGGTGGTAGTTGTAGCAACTGGTGGTAGTTGCAGCAAAATGGTGATAGTTGCAGAGAAATGGTGGTAGTTTCAGCAAAATGATGGTAGTTGCAGCAAAATGGTGGTAGTTCCAGCAAAATGGTGGTAGTTGTAGTAAATGACGGCAGTTGCAGCAAATAGTATTAGTTAAAACAAAATGGTGGTACTTGCAGCAAAATAGTGGTAGTTGAAGCAAAATAGTGGTAGCTACAGCAAATGGTGGTAGTTGCAGCAAATGGTGTTAGTTGAAGTAAAATGGTGGTAGTTGCAGCAAATGGTGGTAGTTGCAGTAAAATGGTGGTAGTTGTAGCAAATGGTGGTAGGTGCAGCAAAATGGTGGAAGTTGCAGCAAAATGGTGATAGTTGCAGCAAAATGGTGGTAGTTGCAGCAAAATGGTGGTAGTTGTACGAAATGGTGGTAGTTTCAGCAAAATGGTGGTAGTTGCAGCAAAATGGTGGTAGTTGTAGCAAAATGGTGGCAGTTGCAGCAAAATGGTGATAATTGCAGTAAAATGGTGGTAGTTGCAGTAAAATAGTGGTAGTTGCAGCAAATGGTGGTAGTTGGAGCATATAGTTTGACTAGAGCACCATCATTGACTCTAGTGTCTATATAGGTGCTGACCCAGTGTCTGGTTTGTTTACAAGTGTGCTCATAAAGTGTCTGGTTTGTTTACAAGTGTGCTAAAGTGTCTGGTCTGTTTACAAGTGTGCTCATAAAGTGTCTGGTTTGTTTACAAGTGTGCTAAAGTGTCTGGTCTGTTTACAAGTGTGCTCATAAAGTGTCTGGTTTGTTTACAAGTGTGCTAAAGTGTCTGGTCTGTTTACAAGTGTGCTCATAAAGTGTCTGGTTTGTTTACAAGTGTGCTAAAGTGTCTGGTCTGTTTACAAGTGTGCTCATAAAGTGTCTGGTCTGTTAACAAGTGTGCTAAAGTGTCTGGTCTGTTTACAAGTGTGCTCATAAAGTGTCTGGTTTGTTTACAAGTGTGCTAAAGTGTCTGGTCTGTTTACAAGTGTGCTCATAAAGTGTCTGGTTTGTTTACAAGTGTGCTAAAGTGTCTGGTCTGTTTACAAGTGTGCTCATAAAGTATCTGGTCTGTTTACAAGTGTGCTAAAGTGTCTGGTCTGTTTACAAGTGCTCACACACACACACACACACACACACACACACACACACACACACACACACACACACACTCACACACTCACACACACACACACACACACACACAAATACACACACACATACACACACATACACACACACACACACACGCACACATACACACACACGCATACACACACATTCACACACACACACACACACACACACACACACACACACACACACACACACACACACACACACACACACACACCCACGCACACACACACACACACACACACACACACACACACACACACACACACACACACACACACACACACACACACACACACACACACACACACACACACTCCTACGAGGAGAGGTTAAGGGAAATCAATCTGACGACACTGGAGGACAGGAGAGATAGGGGGGACATGATAACGACATACAAAATACTGAAAGGAATTGACAAGGTGGACAAAGACAGGATGTTCCAGAGATTGGACACAGTAACAAGGGGACACAGTTGGGAAGGTGAAGACACAGATGAATCACAGGGATGTTAGGAAGTATTTCTTCACCACAGAGTAGTCAGTAAGTGGAATAGTTTGGGAGCGATGTATGGAGGCAGGATCCATACATACTTTAAGCAAGGTATGATAAAGCTCAGGGCTCAGGGAGAGTGACCTAGTAGCAATCAGTGAAGAGGCGGGGCCAGGAGCTGGGACTCGACCCCCGCAACCTCAACTAGGTGAGTACACACACACACACACGCACACACACCCCACACACAGACATAGACCACACTCACACCACAACACACAACACACACACCACACATACATACACACACATAAAACAACCAATGGGGATTTGAGGAAAGGAAGCATGGACATTGATTGGAGAAAGAGACTACATTGTATGACAATTCAGTCCGGAGAACATAAAATTATTCATTGGAGTGAGTATAACCCACCACAAAACCTGCAGGAGGCCGAGAGGAGACGAAGAAAACACAGGTGATGGTTCATTATCATTAAAGATTGCCGGTATTCCGGCCCGGCTTCTCCAGATGGTGACCGCGTGGTGATGGGGGACACACTGGCTGAGGTGGCAAGAAGAGCTCACTCGAGCAGAGCAAAGTACTGGTAATGGCGATTTCAACCACAGGGAGATCGACTGGGAAAAACCTGGAGCCACATGGGGTCCCGAAACATGGAGAGCAAAGATGATGGATGTGGTACTTGAAAACCTCATGCATCAACATGTCAGGGACACAACCAGAGAGAAAGGGAGGAGAGCCCAGCAAGACTGGATCTTGTGTTCACCCGAGCAGTTCAGACATCGAGGACATCACTTACGAGAGGCCCTTTGGGGCTAGCGATCAGTGGTTCTGAGTTTTGACTATATAGTAGAGTTACAAGTGGAGAAGGTAACAGGAACTGAAGGGGACAGGCCAAACTATAAAAGGGGGGACTACACAGGGATGAGAAACTTCCTGCAGGAGGTTCAGTGGACAGAGAAATGGTAGGAAAATCAGTAAACGAGATGAAAGGAATATGTGGCAACAAAGTGCAAGGAGGCAGAGGAAAGTTTTTGTTCCCAAGGGAAACAGAAATAATAGGAAGACCAAGACGAGTCCTTGGTTTACCCGAAGGTGTAGGGAGCAAAAGCTAAGTCAACAGAGAATGGAAAAGGTACAGGAGGCATAGGAACCCAGGAAAACAAGGAGATTAGTAGAAGAGCCAGAAACGAGTAAAGCGCAGATAAGGAGGGAGGCCCAGAGACAGTATGAAAACGACATAGCATCGAAAATCAAATCTGACCCGAAACTGCTGTATAGCCACATTAGGAAAGAAGACAACAGTCAAGGACCAGTGATAAGGCTGAGGAAAGAAGGTGGGGAACTCACAAGAAACGATCAAGAGTATGTGAGGAGCTCAACACGAGATTTAAGGAAGTATTTACAGTAGAGACAGGAAGGACTCTGGGGGGACAGACCAGATGGGGACACCAACAAGGAATACACCAACAAGTGTTGGACGACACACCATACAGATAGGAGGAGGTGAAGAAACTGCTAAGGGACATCGATACCTCAAAGGCAATGGGACCGGACAACATCTCTCCATGGGTCCTTAGAGAGGGAGCAGATATGTTGTGCTAACCACTTACCACAATCTTCAACACATCCCTGAAACTGGGCAACTACCTGAGGTATGGAAGACAGCAAATGTAGTTCCCATTTTCAAAAAAGAGACAGAAAGAGGCACTAAACTATAGACCTGTGTCATTGACGTGTATAGTATGCAAAATTATGGAGAAGATTATCAGGAGGAGAGTGGTGGAGCACCTGGAACGGAACAGGAGTATAAATGCCAACCAGCACGGATTCACGGAAGGCAAATCCTGTGTCACAAACCTTCTGGAGTTTTATGATAAAATAACAGAAGTAAGACAAGAAGAGAGGGGTGGGTTGATTGCATCTTCTTGGACTGCAAGAAGGCCTTTGACACAGTTCCTCACAAGAGATTAGTGCAGAAGCTAGAGCATCAGGCGCATATAACAGGAAGGGCACTGCAATGGATCAGAGAATACCTGACAGGGAGGCAACAACGAGTCATGGTACGTAATAGTATCACAGTGGGCACCTGTGACGGCGGGGGTCCCACAGGGGTCGGTCCTAGGACCAGTGCTATTTTTGGTATATGTGAACGACATGACGGAAGGGTTAGACTCAGAAGTGTCCCTGTTTGCAGATGATGTGAAGTTAATGAGGAGAATTAAATCTGATGAGGACCAGGCAGGACTTCAAAGAGACCTGGACAGACTGGACACCTGGTCCAGCAAATGGCTTCTCGAATTTAATCCTGCCAAATGCAAAGTCATGAAGATAGGGGAAGGGCACAGGAGACCACAGACAGAGTATAGGCTAGGTGGCCAAAGACTGCAAACCTCACTCAAGGAGAAAGATCTTGGGGTGAGTATAACACCGAGCATGTCTCCGGAAGCACACATCAATCAGATAACTGCTGCAGCATATGGGCGCCTGGCAAACCTGAGAACAGCATTCGACACCTTAGTAAGGAATCATTCAAGACACTGTACACCGTGTATGTCAGGCCCATACTGGAGTATGCAGCACCTGTTTGGAACCCGCACTTGATAAAGCACGTCAAGAAACTAGAGAAAGTACAAAGGTTTGCAACAAGGTTAGTTCCAGAGCTAAGGGTAATGTCCTATGAAGAAAGATTAAGGGAAATCGGCCTGACGACACTGGAGGACAGGAGGGTCAGGGGAGACATGATAACGACATATAAAATACTGCGTGGAATAGACAAGGTGGACAAGGACAGGATGTTCCAGGGAGGGGACACAGAAACAAGAGGCCACAATTGGAAGTTGAAGACACAAAGAGTCAGAGAGATAGTAGGAAGTATTTCTTCAGTCATAGAGTTGTAAGGCAGTGGAATAGCCTAGAAAATGACGTAGTGGAGGCAGGAACCATACACAGTTTTAAGACGAGGTTTGATAAAGCTCATGGAGCGGGGAGAGAGAGGGTCTAGTAGCAACCGGTGAAGAGGCGGGGCCAGGAGCTAGGACTCGACCCCTGCAACCACAAATAGGTGAGTACAAATAGGTGAGTACATACACACACACATACACACACACACACACACACACACAACATACACACACACACAAACACACACACATGCACACAAAACACGCACTACACACACACACAACACATACACACACATACACACACACACACAACACACACACACACACGCACACACACACAATACACACACACACAAATGAGTCAGAGAGATAGTAGGAAGTATTTCTTCAGTCATAGAGTTGTAAGGCAGTGGAATAGCCTAGAAAATGACGTAGTGGAGGCAGGAACCATACACAGTTTTAAGACGAGGTTTGATAAAGCTCATGGAGCGGGAGAGAGAGGGCCTAGTAGCAACCGGTGAAGAGGCTGGGCCAGGAGCTAGGACTCGACCCCTGCAACCACAAATAGGTGAGTACAAAATAGTGAGTACACACACACACACACACACACACACACACACATACACACACACCATACGCACACACACAAACACACACATACACAACACACACACACACACACACACACACACACACAACCACACACACACACACCACACACCACACCACATAACCAGGTCAACCCCAGTGCAACCAAACACTCTAAACCAAAACACCCATGCCACATCCAATGCCCCCACCCACTGCATTACAAACTTCATCCCCACAGCAACCACTCATAGTTCCTTATCAGGTCTCCCACCTCCCCAACCCCAATATACCTAACAGACCCCAGTCTTAGAAAAGAAGTTGAAGGTGTTGTATACAAATGCAGATGGAATAACAAATAAGTATGAGGAGTGGCATGAAAGAACCAATGAGACATCCCCAGACATAATAGCACTCACAGAAACAAAACTCACCAGAATAATAACAGATTCAATCTTTCCATCCGGATATCAAATCCTCAGGAAAGACAGAGGGAGTAGAGGGGGAGGAGGAGTTGCACTGCTCTTTAAAAACCAGTGGGGTTTTGAGAAAATGGAAGGAATGGATGGCATGGGCGAAAGGGACTACTTAGTAGGAACAATCCAGTCTGAGGGACATAAGGTGATAATTGCAGTAATGTACAACCCACCACAGAACTGCAGAAGGCCAAGAGAAGAATACGATGAGAGCAACAAAGCAATGGTCGACACACTAGCCGAGGTCGCCAGGGGAGCACACATGGGGGGAGCAAAGTTACTAGTTATGGGTGATTTCAATCACAAGGAGATTGACTGGGAAAACCTGGAGCCCCATGGGGGTCCCAAAACATGGAGAGCCAAGATGATGGATGTGGTACTGGAAAACCTCATGCATCACTATGTTAGAGGCACTACCAGAGAGAGAGGAGAGGATGAACCAGCAAGACTGGACCTTGTATTCACCTTGAATAGTTCGGACATCGAGGATATCGTGTACGAAAGGCCCCTGGGAGCTAGTGATCATGTGGTTCTGTGCTTCGACTACATAGTTGAGCTCCAAGTGGAGAGAGTACCAGGAATAGTTGGGAAAAACCAAACTACAAAAGGGGGAACTACTCAGACATGAGGAACTTCCTGCAAGACATTCAGTGGGAGAGGGAACTGACAGGAAAACCAGTACAAGAAATGATGGACTATGTGGCATCAAAGGAGGCAGAGGAGAGGTTTGTTCCCAAAGGAAACAGAAATAATGGGAAGAACAGAACGAGTCCTTGGTTCACCCAAAGGTGTAGGTGGCAAAAACTAGGTATACTAGAGAATGGAAAAGGTACAGAAGACAGAGAACTCAGGAAAATAAAGAGATTAGCCGAAGAGCCAGAAACGAATATGCACAGATAAGAAGGGAGGCTCAGAGACAATATGAAAATGACATAGCATCGAAAGTCAAGTCTGACCCGAAGCTGTTGTACAGCCACATCAGGAGGAAAACAACAGTCAAGGACCAGGTAATCAGACTGAGGAAGTGTGATGGGGAGTTCACAAGAAACGACCGAGAGGTATTTCAGGAGCTCAACACGAGATTTAAAGAAGTATTTACAGTGGAAACCAGTAGGACTCCAGGAAATCAGAACAGGGGGGTGCACCAGCAAGTGCTGGATGAGGTACATATAACCAAGAAGGAGGTGAAGAAGCTGCAATGCGAACTTGACACCTCAAAGGCGGTGGGACTAGACAACATCTCTCCGTGGATCCTTAAAGAGAAAGCAGAGATACTGTGTGTGCCATTAACAAAGATCTTCAACACATAAATTGAAACTGGGCAACTCCCTGAGGTATGGAAGATGGCAAATGTAGTCCCAATTTTTAAAAAAGGAGACAGACATGAGGCACTAAACTACAGACCTGTATCACTAACGTGTATAGTATGCAAGGTCATGGAGAAGATCATCAGGAGGAGAGTGGTGGAGCACCTGGAAAGAAACAAGTGTATAATTGACAACCAGCATGGTTTCAGGGAAGGAAAATCCTGTGTCACAAACCTACTAGAGTTTTATGACAAGATGACAGAAGTAAGACAAGAGAGGGGTGGATCGACTGCATTTT
>NC_069424.1:25482629-25497629 GCF_026875155.1 Cherax quadricarinatus
AATTACTGGTGTAGTAGTGGTGGTTAATTACTGGTGTAGTGTTGATGGGTAATTACTGGTGTAGTGGTGGTTAATTACTGGTGTAGTGGTGGTGGTTAATTACTGGTGTAGTGGTGATGGGTAATTACTGGTGTAGTGGTGGTGGTTAATTACTGGTGTAATGGTGGTTAATTACTGGTGTAGTGGTGATAAGTAATTACTGGTGTAGTGGTGGTGGTTAATTACTGGTGTAGTGTTGATGGGTAATTACTGGTGTAGTGGTGGTTACTTATTGGTGTAGTGGTGGTGGTTAATTACTGGTGTAGTGGTGATGGGTAATTACTGGTGTAGTGGTGGTGGTTAATTACTGGTGTAATGGTGGTTAATTACTGGTGTAGTGGTGATGGGTAATTACCGGTGTAGTGGTGGTGGTTAATTACTGGTGTAGTGGTGGTGGTTAATTACCAGTGTAGTGGTTGTGGTTAATTAATTGTGCAGTGGTGGTGGTTGATCACTTGTATAATGGTGGTGGTTAATTACTGGTGTAGTGATGGTGGCTAATTACTAGTGTAGTGGTTGTAGTAAATTAGTGTAGTGGTGATGGTTAATTACTGGTGTAGTGGTGGTGGTTAATTACTTGTGCAGTGATGGTGGTTAATTACTAGTGTAGTGGTGGTGGTTAATTACTTGTGCAGTGTTGGTGGTTAATTACTTGTGCAATGGTGGTGGTTAATTACTTGTGTAGTGGTTGTGGTTAAGTACTTGTGTAGTGGTGGTGGTTAATTACTGGTGTAGTGGTAGTGGTTAATTACTAGTGTAGTAGTTGTGGTTAATTAGTGTAGTGGTGGTGGTTAATTACTGGTGTAGTGGTGGTGGTTAATTACTGGTGTAGTGGTGGTGGTTAATTACTAGTGTAGTGGTTGTGGATAATTAGTGTAGGGGTGGTGGTTAATTAATTGTGCAGTGGTGGTTAATTACTAGTGTAGTGTTTAATTACCAGAGTAGTGGTGGTGGTTAAATACTTGTGTAGTGGTGGTGGTTAATTACTAGTGTAGTGGTTGTGGATAATTAGTGTAGTGGTGGTGGTTAATTACTTGTGCAGTGGTGGTTAATTACTAGTGTAGTGGTGGTGGTTAATTACCAGTGTAGTGGTGGTGGTTAAGTACTTGTGTAGTGGTGGTAGTTAATTACTAGTGTAGTGTTTAATTACCAGTGTAGAGGTGGTGGTTAATTACTGGTGTAGTGGTGGTGGTTAATTACTGGTGTAGTACTGGTGGTTAATTACTGGTGTAGTGGTGGTGGTTAATTACCAGTGTAGTGGTGGTGGTTAATTACTGGTGTAGTGGTGGTGGTTAATTACCAGTGTAGTGATGGTGGTTAATTACTGGTGTAGTGGTGGTAGTTAATTACCAGTGTAGTGGTGGTGGTTAATTAATGGTGTAGTGGTGGTGGTTAATTACAAATGTAGTGGTGGTGGTTAATTACCAGTGTAGTGGTGGTGGTTAATTACTAGTGTAATGGTGGTGGTTAATTACCAGTGTAGTGGTGGTGGCTAATTACCTGTGTAGTGGTGGTGGTTAATTACTGGTGTAGAGGTGGTGGTTAATTGCCAGTGTAGTGGTGGTGGTTAATTACCGGTGTAGTGGTGGTGGTTAATTACTGGTGTAGTGGTGGTGGTTAATTACCAGTGTAGTGGTGGTGGTTAATTACCATTGTAGTGGCGGTGGTTAATTACCAGTGAAGTGGTGGTGGTTAATTATCAGTGTAGTGGTGGTGGTTAATTACCAGTGTAGTGGTGGTGGTTAATTACCAGTGAAGTGGTGGTGGTTAATTATCAGTGTAGTGGTGGTGGTTAATTACCAGTGTAGTGGTGGTGGTTAATTACCAGTGTAGTGGTGGTGGTTAATTAACATGTAGAGGTGGTGGTTAATTACCAGTGTAGTGGTGGTGGTTAATTACCAGTGTAGTGGTGGTGGCTAATTACCAGTGTAGTGGTGGTGGTTAATTACTGGTGTAGTGGTGGTGGTTAATTACCAGTGTAGTGGTAGTGGATAATTACCAGTGTAGTGGTGGTGGTTAATTACCAGTGTAGTGGTGGTGGTTAATTATCAGCGTAGTGGTGGTGGTTAATTACTGGTGTAGTGGTGGTGGTTAATTACTGGTGTAAAGGTGGTGGTTAATTACCAGTGTAGTGGTGGTGGTTAATTACCGGTGTAGTGGTGGTGGTTAATTACTGGTGTAGTGGTGGTGGTTAATTACCAGTGTAGTGGTGGTGGTTAATTACCATTGTAGTGGCGGTGGTTAATTACCAGTGAAGTGGTGGTGGTTAATTATCAGTGTAGTGGTGGTGGTTAATTACCAGTGTAGTGGTAGTGGTTAATTACCAGTCAAGTGGTGGTGGTTAATTATCAGTGTAGTGGTGGTGGTTAATTACCAGTGTAGTGGTGGTGGTTAATTACCAGTGTAGTGGTGGTGGTTAATTACCAGTGTAGAGGTGGTGGTTAATTACCAGTGTAGTGGTGGTGGTTAATTACCAGTGTAGTGGTGGTGGCTAATTACCAGTGTAGTGGTGGTGGTTAATTACTGGTGTAGTGGTGGTGGTTAATTACCAGTGTAGTGGTAGTGGTTAATTACCAGTGTAGTGGTGGTGGTTAATTACCAGTGTAGTGGTGGTGGTTAATTATCAGCGTAGTGGTGGTGGTTAATTACTGGTGTAGTGGTGGTGGTTAATTACCAGTGTAGTGGTGGTGGTTAATTACCAGTGTAGTGGTGGTGGTTAATTACTGGTGTAGTGGTGGTGGTTAATTACCAGTGTAGTGGTGGTGCTTAATTACCAGTGTAGTGGCGGTGGTTAATTACCAGTGTAGTGGTGGTGCTTAATTACCAGTGTAGTGGTTGTGATTAATTACTAGTGTAGTGGTGGTGGTTAATTACTGGTGTAGTGGTGGTGGTTAATTACAAGTGTAGTGGTGGTGGTTAATTACTAGTGTAGTGGTGGTGGTTAATTACTGGTGTAGTGGTGGTGGTTAATTACTGGTGTAGTGGTGGTGGTTAATTACCAGTGTAGTGGTGGTGGTTAATTACTAGTGTAGTGGTGGTGGTTAATTACTGGTGTAGTGGTGGTGGTTAATTACAAGTGTAGTGGTGGTGGTGGTTAATTACCAGTGCAGTGGTGGTGGTTAATTACCAGTGTAGTGGTTGTGGTTAATTACCAGTGTAGTGGTGGTGTTTAATTGCCAGTTTAGTGGTGGTGGTTAATTACTGGTGTAGTGGTGGTGGTTAATTACTTGTGTAGTGGTGGTGGTTAATTACAAGTGTAGTGGTGGTGGTGGTTAATTACCAGTGCAGTGGTGGTGGTTAATTACCAGTGTAGTGGTTGTGGTTAATTACCAGTGTAGTGGTGGTGTTTAATTGCCAGTGTAGTCGTGGTGGTTAATTACTGGTGTAGTGGTGGTGGTTAATTACCAGTGTAGTGGTGGTGGTTAATTACTTGTGTAGTGGTGGTGGTTAATTACTGGTGTAGTGGTGGTGGTTAATTACCAGTGTAGTGGTGGTGGTTAATTACTGGTGTAGTGGTGGTGGTTAATTACCAGTGTAGTGGTGGTGGTTAATTACTGGTGTAGTGGTGGTGGTTAATTACCAGTGTAGTGGTGGTGGTTAATTACTGGTGTAGTGGTGGTTAATTACTGGTGTAGTGGTGGTGGTTAATTACCAGTGTAGTGGTGGTGGTTAATTACCAGTGTATGGTGGTGGTTAATTACCAGTGTAGTGGTGGTGGTTAATTACCAGTGTAGTGGTGGTGGTTAATTACTGGTGTAGTGGTGGTGGTTAATTACCAGTGACCATAGACCTGAGAGACGCTGTAGTGGACCAGTCTGTTAAGTTGTCTGTCTGGTAGCTCCATAGACCTGACAGACGCTGTAGTGGACCAGTCTGTTAAGTTGTCTGTCTCGTAGCTCCATAGACCTGACAGACGCTGCAGTGGACCAGTCTGTTAAGTTGTCTGTCTGGTAGCTCCATAGTCCTGACAGACGCTGTAGTGGACCAGTCTGTTAAGTTGTCTGTCAGGTAGCTCCATAGACCTGACAGACGCTGTAGTGGACCAGTCTGTTAAGTTGTCTGTCTCGTAGCTCCATAGACCTGACAGACGTTTCATAATGGGAAGCCTTTGATTGAACTTTGTATAAAAAGGGTTTGTTTATAGGTAATACATATTTTAAGAAAAAGAGGATAAATAAGTATACAAGATATGATGTAGGGCGTAATGACAGTAGTTTGTTGGACTGCGTATTGGTAGAGGAAAGACTGATGGGTAGACTTCAGGATGTACATGTTTATAGAGGGGCTATAAATATATCAGATAATTTTTTAGTTGTAGCTACAGTGAGAGTAAAAGGTAGATGGGATACAAGGAAAATGGAAGCAGCAAGTAATAGAGAGGTGAAGGTTTATAAAATAAAGGAGCAGGCAGTTAGGGTAAGATTTAAATAACTATTGGAGGATAGATGGGCTAGTGTGAGTATAGGCAATGAGGCTGAGGAGGTATGGGGTAGGTTTAAGAATGTAGTATTAGAGTGTTCAGCAGAAGTTTGTGGTTACAGGAAGGTGGGTGCGGGAGGGAAGAAGAGCGATTGGCGGAATGATGATGTAAAGCGAGTAGTAAGAGAGAAAAAGTTAGCATATGATAGGTTTTTACAAAGTAGAAGTGATACAAGGAGGGAGAAGTGGTGAGGCAATGTAAAAAAGAGAGCAAACGAGAGAGTGGGTGAGATGTTATTAACAAATTTTGTTGAAAATAACAAAAAGTTTTGGAGTGAGATTAATAAATTGAGGAAGACTAGGGAACGAATGGATTTCATAGTTAAAAATAGGAGAAGAGAGTTATTAAATGGAGAGTTAGAGGTATTGGGAAGATGGAGGAAATATTTTGAGGAACTGTTAAATGTTGAAGAAGATAAGGAAGCTGTGATTTCGTGTATAGGGCAAGGAGGAATAACATTTTGTAGGAGTGAGGAAGAACCAGTTGTGAGTGTGGGGAAGTTCGTGAGGCAGTGGGTAGAATGAAAGGTGGTAAGGCAGTTTCGAGATTGATGAGATAAAGATTGAAATGTTAAAGCAGGTGGGGATATAGTTCTGGAGTGGTTAGTGTTTTTATTTAACAAGTTTATGGAAGAGGGTAAGGTACCTAGGGATTGGCAGAGAGCATGCAAAGTTCCTTTGTATAAAGGCAAAGGGGACAAAAGAGAATGTAAAAATTATAGGGGAATAAGTCTGGTGAGTATAAATGGTAAAGTGTATGGTAGAGTTATTAAATTGAAAGTATTTAAAGTAAACGGAAAACAGGATAGCAGATGAACAAGGAGGCTTTTGGAAGGGTAGGTGTATAGACCAAGTGTTTACAGTGAAACATATAGGTGAACATTATTTAGATAAGGGTAAAGAGGTTTTTGTGGCATTTATGGATTTGGAAAAGGCGTGTGCTAGGGTAGATAGGGGCTAAATGTGGCAGATGTTGCAAATGTATGGAATAGGAGGTAGGTTATTGAAAGTAGTGAAGGGCTTTCACGAGGATAGTGAGGGTCAGGTTAGAGTATGTAGGAGAGAGGGAGATTATTTCCCAGTAAAAGTAGGCCTTAGACAAGGATGTGTGATATCACCATGGCTGTTCAATATATTTATAGATAGGGTTGTAAGAGAAGTTCGGGTGTTGGCAAGAAATGTGGGGTTAAAAGACAAAGAATCTAACACAAAGTGGGAGTTGTCAGAGTTGCTCTTTGCTGATGACACTGTGCTTTTGGGAGATTCTGAAGAGAATTTGCAGAGGTTGGACGATGAGTTTGATAGGGTAAGTAAAAGAAGGAAATTAAAAGTGAATAAAGAAAAGAGTAAGGCAACGAAAGACTGGATGTCAGACTGGAGGGAGAGCATATGGAAGGGGTGAATGTTTTCAGCAGTGTCAGCAGATGGGTCTATGAAAGATGAGGTGAATCATAGAATTGATGAGGGAAAAAGGTGAGTGGTGCACTGAGGAGTCTGTGGAGACAAAGAACTTTATCCATGGAAGCGAAGAGGGGAATGTATGAGAGTATAATTATACTAACGCTCTTACATGGATGTGAAGCATGGGTGATGAATGTTGCAACAAGGAGGAGGTTGGAGGCAGTAGAGATGTCAAGTCTGAGGGCAATGTGTGGTGTGAATATAATGCAGAAAATTCGTGGTTTTGAGATTAGGAGGAGGTGCAGGATTACCAGAATTAATATCCAGAATTCTGAGGAGGGGTTATTGAGGCGGTTCGGACATGTAGAGAGGTTGGAATGAAATATAATGACTTCGAGAGTGTATAAATCTGTTTTGGAGGGAAGGCGAGGTAGAGGTCGCCCTAGGAAAGGATGGAGGGAGGGGGTAAAGGAGTTTTTTTGTGTGCGAGGGGCTTAAACTTCCAGCAAGCATGCGTGAGCGTGTTAGATAGGAGCGAAAGGAAACAAAGGGTTTTTAGGACTTGACGTGCTGTTGGAGTGTGAGCAAAGTAACATTTATGAACGGATTCAGGGAAACCGGCAGGCCGGACTTGAGTCCTGAAGATGGGAAGTAGTGTCTGCACTCTGAAGGAGGGGTGTTAATGTTGCAGTTTTATAACTGTAGTGTAAGCACACCTCTGGCAAGACAGTGATGGAGTGAATGATGTTGAAAGTTTTTCTTTTTCGGGCCACCCTGCCTTGGTGGGAAGCGGCCGATGTGTTAATAAAGAAAATCACACACACACACATGTACGTATATATATATATATATATATATAATATATATATATATATATATATATATATATATATATATATATATATATATATATATATAAGATCACAGTAAACAGGTGATTTCAGAATATGCAAAACAACCACTGTGAAAGAATAGAGAAATTCCAAACGCTTTCGTGACTACTCACATTATCAAGGAACAATAAAAGTAATGCATCAGAGGAAGGCATATAAAGGGTCTAGACCACACCTCACCATCACATCCCACAACAAAGCGACTCATAAGAAAGGGAACATTGCAGCAGACCTACTGGCCCAACTAAACAAGTCCTTCACACAACCCACGAAGAAAATATTCTACCGAAGAATTAAGAATTTTAAAATTTATTATTTGTCCAATGTATTATTAAATTCATCTCAAATTCTATTAATTATAAATTGAATTAATTTATATAAACCAAAGGAAATATTCATATTATTGCCAAAACTGCTTTTTATGAAACAAGATTCAGTTATATTCCTGTCGACCATGGACTTGCTTGATACTACTTTCTCAACTTTTTGGAAATCAATTGGATGGTTAAAATCTCTTACATGAATAAATAGAGCATTGGAATCTTGTCCAGTTCTAATGCTATATTTATGTTGTTTTAATCTTAGTTCGAGATTTTTACCAGTTTGACCGTAATAAACTTTATCGCAAATTTTACAAGGAATCTTATAGACACATCCGTCAGCATTTTGGGGGGAATTCTTTATCAAAAGTTTTTTTACTGTATCAAGATTTTTGAATACAACTTTAATATTAAAAGTCTTACGAAGAGAAGGCATATCAACCAAGTTTTCATGGTAAGGGAGAACCAACATATTTTTAGTTGAATAAGGTTGGTTGTCCCTTTTTGGGTTGTAAAAAGTATTTCTAGCAACTTTAAAAGATTTTTCAATTACTTTATCATAAAGTTAAAACCCACTGAGAGACATTCTTGGGTAAAAAGAACAACAGATGCTTGAGAGATAGTAAGAGATGCCAGAGTCAGAGATATCACAATTGACGTGAGAGACATGACATAGAGCGAGAAACATCACACACTGGAGCGATAACATGAGAGACCGGCAGCCCGAGGTATAGTTTGAGAGATAGTGTGAGACAACAAAAGTTTCAGAGATAGTGAGAGACAACAAAGATTTGAAAGATAGTGATAGACAACAAAGGTTTAAGAGATAGAGACAAGAAGAGCTTGCGAGATAGTGAGAAACAACAAAGGCTTGAGAGATAGCCAGAAACAACGGAGATTTGACAGACAGTGAGATACAACATAGTTTTTAGAGATAATATGAGACAACGAAAGTTAGAGAGATAGTGAGAGACACTAAAGGTTTGAAAGATAGTGAGAGACACCAAAGGTTTGAAAGATAGTGAGAGACAACGAAGGTTCGAGAGTAAACAAAAGACAAGACACTTACGAGATAGTAAGAAACAATATAGTTTTGAGAGATAACAAGAGACAATACAATATTGAGAGATAGCAGGAGACAAGATAGTCTTGAGAGATAACAAGAGGCAATGTAGTCTTTAGAGATAAGAGACAAAAATAATCTTGAGAGATAGCAGGATTATTATTATTATAATCAAGGGGGAAGCGCTAAACCCGGAGGATTATATAGCACCTGGGGGGGGATGTGGATGGCATTCAGGCTTAATTCGGGGAACTGGAGCACAGATCCAATTCCCTAAATCAAGAGCCCCTCACCAACATCAAGGAACCTTCCTTGAGGGGGAGAGATAGCAGGAGACAAGGTAGTCTTGAGAGATAGCAAGAGACAGCAAACTTTGAACACCGCAACATAACCTTGTTTTATTACGCTGTGCTGTTGTTAGTTCCAGGTTCCATTATAAGTTTGTGCCGCCTTCCCAAAATACATGTATCTCCTCTGCGAGATGTCATGTATCTCCCCGAGAGATGTCATGTATCTCCCCTGCGAGACGTCATGTATCTCCCCGAGAGATGTCATGTATCTCCCCTGCGAGACGTTATGTATCTCCCGAGAGACGTCATTTATCTCCCCAACGAGACTTCATGTATCTCCTCGAAAGATGTCATGTATCTCCCTGAGAGATGTCATGTATCGATGACGTGATCAGTCCATTAGCCTTGAGGTGATCAGTCCCACTGCCTGGACAAGCTGTCAGCTGCTTAGTCTTGACCATTGTAAAGTTGAAGTATGACAACGAAGCTTTTAATACTTGCCACTTGGGGTTATTCAATCAGTTTGTATACATGATCAGCAACATAACTGACTCCTTCCGTTCACCTTTGCATTCTTTCTCTCTCTCTCTCTGCTTACCTCTGTCATTTCTCTGGCCTTGAAATGGCTACTGTGCTATGACGTATCCAAATGTTATATTTCTCGTAAAATATGATTAACCGCTGCTCTGTGTGTCATGTTGTGATGGCAGCTCTGTGTGTTATGTTGTGATGGCAGTTCTGTGTGTTATGTTGTGATGGCAGCTGTGTGTGTTATGTTGTGATGGCAGCTCTGTGTGTCATGTTGTGATGGCAGCTCTCTGTGTTATGTTGTGATGGCAGCTGTGTGTGTTATGTTGTGATGGCAGCTCTGTGTGTCATGTTGTGATGGCAGCTGTGTGTGTTATGTTGTGATGGCAGCTGTGTGTGTTATGTTGTGATGGCAGCTGTGTGTGTTATGTTGTGATGGCAGCTGTGTGTGTTATGTTGTGATGGCAGCTGTGTGTGTTATGTTGTGATGGCAGCTGTGTGTGTTATGTTGTGATGGCAGCTCTCTGTGTTATGTTGTGATGGCAGCTGTGTGTGTTATGTTGTGATGGCAGCTCTGTGTGTCATGTTGTGATGGCAGCTCTCTGTGTTATGTTGTGATGGCAGCTGTGTGTGTTATGTTGTGATGGCAGCTGTGTGTGTTATGTTGTGATGGCAGCTCTGTGTGTTATGTTGTGATGGCAGCTGTGTGTGTTATGTTGTGATGGCAGCTCTGTGTGTTATGTTGTGATGGCAGCTCTGTGTGTTATGTTGTGATGGCAGCTGTGTGTGTTATGTTGTGATGGCAGCTCTGTGTGTTATGTTGTGATGGCAGCTCTGTGTGTTATGTTGTGATGGCAGCTCTGACTCTGGTTCTCTTCTTGTTCAGTCGTGGAGACAGAGAATGTGTTGCGTTGCTCTCCTGGCTGCAACATGTGGGGGTTAACTTGGTGACTTCCGCTGTGAAGTGTATGTTAAGAATACATTGTTACTCTCTGTTATTTAATGTTGCTTTTGTTAGGAGCTTGTTTGAGGAGTGTTTGTGTGTGTACTTACCTACGTGTGGTTGCAGGGGTTGAGTCAGCTCCTGGTCCCGCCTTGCAGTTTATATTATATTATATATATATATATATATATATATATATATATATATATATATATATATATAATATATATATATATATATATATATATATATATAATATATATATATATATATATATATATATATATATATATATATATATATATATATATATATATATATATATATATATATATATATAAGTTGTCTTGCAGTTTCTCGTAGGACTGACAAATCTTCCAATAAGTATGTCCTAGTGTGAGTTCACTTGTCTTGTAAATAACCTGTCGGCACCATAAACTCAACTGGCCCATGCTAGACAGGTTTTTCTCAAATCCAACCCACTATATATCACCCAGGGTGGCTTAGTTATTGTGGGTGATATACAGTGTGATTCTCCGGGCACTGTCCACTCTGGGTTCTGCTCATAGACTCCCGTTTGTCCTCATGTAAGAACTTCGAGGAGTGTGTCGGTGAGTGTTGATCCCTGGGTATTAATGTCTAGTTGGATGATGGGAGAGACAGACTTTTTGAGAGTGCTAATCGCTTTGCCTTTCCTGGAATCCCTGTGGGATTCCAGTTAGGCTGAGGGATCCCAACCAGCCTGTGGGAACCAAGTGTGGAATCCCAGCCAGCTTGTGGGATCCCAGCCACCCTGTAGGAAACAAGTGTGGAATCTCACCCAGCCTGTGGGAACCAAGTGTGGGATCCCAGCCAGCCTTCAGTATCCAAGTGACTAGTAATTAGGTATCCGTTGCTGAGTATCTAGGTGAAGGTATATACACTGGTAAGTATGGAGATATGCTCCAACTAACCGGTATAGAAATATATACTTAATATTCATCTTATGGAAGGCATTAACATTGGTAAATGATCTCACAGGTAATGACCTCGTGATTAATGACTTCGTGGTTAATGACATTGGTTAATGACTTCGTGGTTAATGACATAGGTTAATGGCCTAGTATCATATAAGAACAGTCAAAATGTTTGAAAATAATATATGAGCATAGTCTGTCTAAAAGGTATATTCAGTATATCTAAAAATTTACGAGTATGCAGTATCTATAAAATGTATATACTCTATCTAAAAGGTATATACAGTATCTCCCTAAAAGGTATATGTAGTATCTCTGTAAAAGGTATATATAGTATCTAGAAGGTATATATAGTATCTAGAAGGTATATATAGTATCTAGAAGGTATATATAGTATCTAGAAGGTATATATAGTATCTAGAAGGTATATATAGTATCTAGAAGGTATATATAGTATCTCTCGAACAGGTATATGTATTATCTCCTTAAAATGTTTATACTGTATTTCTCTGAAAAGTATTTTTAGTATTGATCTAAAAGGCATATGCATTATCTCTCTAAAAGGTATATACAATATCTCTCTAAGAGGTATATACTGTATCTCACTGAAAGGTATATGCAGTACCTCTCTAAAAGATATATATAGTATCTCCATGAAGGTATATACAGTATCTCTTAAAAAGGTGCATACAGTATCTCTCGAAAAGGTATATATAATAATCGCTTTAAAAGTATATACAGTGTCTCTCTAAAAGGTATATACAGTATCTCTCTAAAAGGTATATATCGTATCACTCTATAAGGTATATACAGTGTCTCTCTAAACCGTTGTCTGGTATACATTGTGGGTTAGATGTGCAGGTTTATACTCGGTTATATAATATTGATTAAAACACTTCCTTATTCACAATTAGATCCCACTGTTATGAGTTAGAGAGAGAGCGAGAGAGAGGAGAGAGAGAGAGAGAGAGGAGAGAGAGAGAGAGAGAGAGAGAGAGAGAGGAGAGAGAGGAGAGAGAGAGAGAGAGAGAGAGAGAGAGAGAGAGAGAGAGAGAGAGAGAGAGAGAGAGAGAGAGAGAGAGAGAGAGAGAGAGAGAGAGAGGTAATTGGCCAGCCCTTTGCTCTGAGCTCGCCACCACCGACTGGAATGCTCTTCTCCAAGGGGATGTTGACAACCAAGTGAAAGCCTTCACTGGACACATCCTTAATCTACAACAAGAACACATTCCTCACCGGCAATATGTGACGAAGCCTACAGATCAGCCTTGGTTTGGCTTTCGTTGTAGAGAGGCTGCTACTGCTAAGTACAAAGCATAGCGAAGATATAAGAGACATCCTACCACCTATAACAGGAACTTGCACATGCAAGCCTGTAGGCATATGGGTGATGTTCAAAAGTGGGCCATTGCTAAATGGGAGGTGGACACTAAAAGAAAGTTAGCATCAGGTAGGGTAGGCTCCAAAACCTGGTGGTCCCTGGTCAAGGACAGACAAGGTTATCTGCCTGATGAACTTATTCCACCTCTAAATCGACAGGATGGGACCACCTCTACTAGTAGTCAAGAGAAGGCGGACCTCTTTGTTGAACACTTTGCTACCAAAATGCAAGTTCCTGATCCAGCAAGGGACCCTCCTTGGCTAGCTGCAAGAACTGTGTCAAAACTGTCACTGGTGACAATAAGGCAGGAGGAGGTGCATTTCCTATTTAAATTGCTTGACCAAGAAAAGGCTGTGGGCCCAGACAAGTTGAGCCCAAGATTGTTGAGAAGATGTGCAGACCAGCTAGCAGCACCTCTAACTCGCATCTTTCAGCACTGCCTAGTACAGTGTAAATGGCCCTCTCTAAGGAAAGAGGCGAATGTAGTCCCTGTTCACAAAAAGAAGAGCAGAGCAGAAATCAGCAACTACAGACCAGTGTCACTCCTGTCAATCACTGGTAAGATCCTTGAGACAATAATCTCAAGACAAATGAGAGTTTTTTGACTACCACTCACTACTTTGTGATCGTCAATATGGCTTCAGGAAAGGTTACTCTGCTGCTGATCTGTTGTTAAACCTCTCCACTAAGTGGTACCAGTCACTGGATGAATCCAAAGTCAGCTGTGTGGTAGCACTGGACATTGCTGGCGCTTTCGACCGGGTGTGGCACCAGGGCCTCTTAGCAAAACTTCAAGCACTGGGAATTGCAGGCTCTACGCTATGTCTCCTCAGTGACTACCTTCATGGTAGATCTCTAAGTGTAGTTCTCAATGGAACGGAATCAGCAAGACATCCTATTGGGGCAAGTGTTCCACAAGGAAGCGTGCTGGGTCCATTGTTATGGAATGTCTACTTCAACGACCTTCTTCATCTCATCCCAGAATCACATGCATATGCAGACGACTGTACACTGACATTCACTTATCCAAGAGAAGAAATGCCAGCTGCTCTAAGCTACATCAATCACCAGCTGAGAGCTATATCAGCTTGGGGAAATAGATGGCAAGTAACATTTGCACCTGAGAAAACGCAAATGATGATCGTCTCTAGGCACCATGATGGTAATGCTGGTGCAGTAGTAAGGATGAATGGGAGGATGTTGGCACCTGGAGAAGAAGTTGATATCCTTGGGGTGAAATTTGACTCCAAACTAACCATGAAGAACCATGTTGTAAATCTTGCAAACAAGGCAGCCAGGAAGCTTACAGCACTTCGCCGTATCTCCCATCTGCTTGACAGTAGGGGTTGCAAGATCCTGTACGAGGCACAAGTACGCTCACACCTTGAGTATGCTCCACTTTCTTGGTTTGCCTGCCCCCCTCTCATCTGCGACTGCTTGACAGAGTAGAGAACAGAGCAAGACGTCTCATCTCTCGCCTGGACCCATCCTGGATAGATCTGTCATTTCAGCAGAGCCTTCAACATAGGAGGGATGTGGGTGGCCTTACTGTTATGTACAAGGCCAATATTGTCAAAATACCACACTTGGATCCACTTCGAGGACAGCGTGAAACAAGCTTTTATGCCACAAGACGGGCAGAAAGCAGCAACTTCACTCTGGCTGTACCCTTCTCCAGAACATCACTCCATCTGAGATCATACATACCCAGGATGACTAGAGTATGGAACACATTCGTACAGCATAATGATGTCAAAAGAGATAAAGTCAGTTGATCAAATGAAAATGCTGGCCCACAGATGGCTCCAACTTCATCCTGTTTCCTACTTGTATGTCTCATAACAATAAAAATACTTTCAAATGAGCTGATGTAGGTAACAGCTCTTAGCTTGTCAATAAAGTTAGGAATCCTTAACCTGTAAATAGCTGTCAATAAAGCTAGGGATCCTTAACCTTATCAAACCCTGTGTAAAAAAAAAAAAAAAAAAAAAAAAAAAAAAAAAAAAAAAAAAGAGAGAGAGAGAGAGAGAGAGAGAGAGAGAGAGAGGGGGGGGGGAATGACAAGCCAGCGAAACTGGACCTATTATTTACCACAGGTGCATCTGACATAGGTGAAACAGAATACGAGAACCCTCTAAGCGCTAGTGATCGTGCGACCCTGAACTTCGAGTGTCTAGTGGAACTAAAGGCAGAGGGAAGTGCAGTCGGTGGAGGGCTTGAAAACCCGGATTTTAGAGGAGTTCCGTGACTTCCTGAATGTAATGAATTGGGACAGTGAATTGGAAGGTAAGTTAGTGGATGAGATGACGGAGTACATACCTGGAAAATGCAGGGAAGCTTAGAGACTTCCATGCCAAGAAGAAGATGCAGAAACAACAAAGAAAGAGAACTTGGTTCAATCAGAGATACAGGGAGGCAAATAAAGAAGAAAGTTAGAGAGTGGGAAAATGTAGAAAGACCAGGACAGAGGAGAACGGAGAAGTGAGTAGATTGGCCAGAAACGAATGCTAGGGTGAGGAGGTGCTGAGAGACAATATGATAATGACATAGCAGCTAAGGCCAAGTACGAACCAATATCAGCAAAGGCAAAGTCTGAACCGAAACTAATTCACAGCCATATCAGAAGAAAGACGATAGTAAAGGACCAGTTAATTCGACTGGGGAAGGAAGAAAAGAAGGAAGGAAGGAAGGAAAGAAGCAAGAAAGGAAG
>NC_069424.1:25510129-25522629 GCF_026875155.1 Cherax quadricarinatus
TTATTATTATTATTATTATTATTATTATTATTATTATTATTATTATTTACATTTCATTTCTAGGCAATTTGGGTATTTCTTCAGCGTTACTACCACTACACCCACCACTACCACTACTACTACTACCATTACCACTATTACTACCACTACCACCAGAACTACCATTACCACTCCCACCACCACCACTATCACACCACCATACCGCATTGCTATTTACCCACCCGCACTCCCCACCTTTAAAACCCACTACCGCTTCACTACCACCAAAACCCAAAACCTCACTGCCAAAACCCCACCATCACAAACCACAGCCACCATCACTACCCCCAACCGCCCCCTCCAATACCTTTTTAAAACAAAACTGTGCACCGCACCATCATTATCAAAAAGACAAAAAATATCAAGAAACAAGAAGAGTAAAGGTCAACCAAAAAGGGGGCCCAACAGGGCCCCCCCGGCCCCCCAACAGGGCCCCTTTGAATCCCGGGGATCCCCTGTGCCCAGTAAACCACGATTTCTAAAAACTCACTTTGCGATATTTTAAAAAATGCAATAGGTTTTCAAAAAACCCCGGGTTCCATTCTAAACCCAACCCAAATTTAGAGACACAAGGGGCTTCAAAAAACATTTCTGCTCCAGTTTCCTAAGCGGGGCCTTTCCAGAGAGGGAATGCCTCTTGCTACATTGGTTCCCGGGGGAGTTGGGGAGGAGCGGGAAAAAAGATTCGTTATCTTTTTTTAATATATTTTTTTTGGTATTTTGAAAACGAAGCTATATAGGGGGGGTTGTCAGGAAAAGAAAAACTTTCAGACGATTTAAATGGGTTTTAAAAAATATATGTACAGTGCTCGCCCAGGGGCTTTAAAGGCCGGGGTTTTGAGCCCCCCCCCGGCCCATAATGCCTTTGATGAAAATCAAAGGCCAAACCATACAGAGGGGGTCGTTTTTCTTTTCAGTGCACTCTGTTTTGGGTAGCAGCCGTCGGCATTTTTGCCCAGGGGCCTCCACCACATTTCAAAAATTGCCCTTCCCTCTTTTGGCTCACATAGTTCCCAATGGTGAGAGGCAGTGCTGCACTTTCGTCTCAATCCGCCTCATTTTTTGCCCAGTTTTTCCCTTTGGTTTTGGGGCTTTTTGCATTTTTGGGGGAATTTTGGTTTAAAAAAGGAAAGTCTTGTAACTAAAATTTTTTATAGCTTAAAATTTAAATAGGGTTTCAAAAAGGGTTTGGGGCACCAACGAAAGAAATAGGGAGAATGTTGGTGGGGAGTGAGGGGTTTTCATGGGGAAAACGGGGTGCAGCGTTTTCAGGGTGGTGGTGGTGGTGGTGGTGTTGAAACTACCGTCTCCCAAAAACCTCTCCCTGGCACCTTCCAAGAAGACATCTGCCCTCCCTTAACTTTTTAAAAAGAAAAAAAACGGGTTACTCTCTAATACGGGCCAGGGGAAAAAAAAAACGAATTTTTAAATTTTTAAAATAATAATCTGTTTGCCCTTTCCAGTGAACTGATAAAGGCTCTGTATTTTGTATGTGTATTGTTTTGTGTAAAAAGGGTTTATGTGTGTATTTTGGTTTTTTGGTGTGTGGTGTTGTGTGTGTTTTGGTGTGTGGTGTTTTGTGTGTGTGGGGTTGTGTGTGTGTGTGGTTTGGGGAAACAACATCAACGGGGGGCAAAAAAAAACCAAAAAAAATCTTGCGGTAACAGGCCCCTGTTTTTTTTTATAAATGTTCTCAACAACATTTTATTCCCGCTCTGGGTGGTCTTATAAACTAAGGTAAAGCTGTTTTAAAGGGACACAGCGACGTTTTTGGGCAAAATTCTACATGACAAAAGGGTGTTCAAAAAAATAAATCTTGCAGTGTTTTAATGGGGAATGGTGTTCCCAAAATTTTAGACCCAAACACAAAAATTAAAAAAAAGAGAGAGAGGAAGGAACTTTGAGAAAATTTTCCTTGGGAAAGGTCAACAAAAAATTTTAGAAAAAAACATAACTCATTTTAAATTATTTTTTTTATGTACACGCAGAAAAAAAAAGGGCTTTTTTTTTTTTTTGATTATTTTTGGAAAGTCTTTAAATTTTTTTTTTTGCCCTTAAAATTTTTCATTTTGAAAGTGCCCTGAAAAAGGGAAAAAGGTGACACAGGTGAAATATAAAAAGGGGGAAATTTCCCCAAAGGTGAACTCACAGACACCTGACCATTTTATGTGTGTGTTTTGGGGGTTTTGGTGTGTGTGTCTTTTTCTGTCCGTGTGAACACCTTTGTGTACACTCCCTTTTGTTAACGTGTCCCTTTGTATAAAAAGACTTTGGGAGCATTTTTGCATATGTAACATTCATATGCCTTTTCATTTTTTAAAAATAAGGAGAGAGGGGAGAAGAGAATAGAAAGGGGAGGGGAAGGGGAGAGAGAGAGAGAAAAGAGAGAGAGGGGAGAGAGAGGGGGGGAGAAAAAGAGAGAGAGAGAGAGAAAAAGAGAGGGGAGAGAGAAGAGAAAAGGGTTTATACCCCTTAAGGGAAAAAAACACTGGTTTACGCTTTTAAAAATGGGAAAAAAGAGAGAGACATAGAGAGAGAGTATCGGGGTTAATAATAGTATCCTGGCACTCTCACTTGCACTGCGGCCACCATTGAAACAGACTTTAAATCAATATCACGGGGGGCCCAGTAGTTGGCACTGTTACGGGAAAATTGTTTACCCTGGAAAAGCACGGGGTTGGGAACCAGCGGACCGTGTGAGCCACGCCGAAAAAACACAACAAATTTTCCCGGCCCTCCGTCAAGGCCCCCACCAGAAAGCATTTTCTTTTTCACTCTTCCCACCACAAACTCTCCCTTTTCATTTTTTAAAAAGGGGGCTTTTATAGAGACCAACGTTTGCTAATCGAGGTTTTCTCTAAGATTTTTCGGGGGAAGGGAAGAAAAAGAAGTTTTAAATCAAAGCGAAATGCGCCCCAGTAAACGGTGATTTACACGTGTTTTGTTTTCGGACAACTTTTCGCTCAAAAAAAAACCTTCTCAAAAGATTTGGGACAAGGCTTCCATTAAGCAAAATTTCCTCCCAGAAAATTTGGATTTTTTTCGTTTACTTGGGAAAACCGTTTTGCTCTGCCGAAAAGGGCCTTTTTCCAAAGACCCCAAAATAAAGAAAAAAAAAAACCTCCCCATTCAACAAAAGGGTTTGTCTCGGGGAAAAGCTCACCCTTCTGCTTTTTTTCCCTTCCCCGTTTCGACATGTCTGAAGCGCACCTCAGCATGTAATTTTTTTGTATTCATTTTTAAACATGTATTGAAAAGCCCCTTTCTTTTTGGGTTCGTGTGATTCAACAAATGTCAACAAATTTCTTGGAAGATCACTGTACGTCACTTGTTTTTTTTTTTTTTTTCCCCCCAAATTTTTAAACCCTTTTCCCCGTGGCCCGACTCACAGTTGTTCTGTTTTTTTATATCTTATGGGTTTTCTTTGGCATCAGAAGCGTTTTTCCTTGGGGGTTTTGAGATTTTGAAAAACCAGTGTTTTTTTGACACCAAATTGTTTATGGGCCGTATAAAAATGGGATTGTTTTTTATAAAAAACCCCGGGGAAAAAAATGACATGATTGGTTCATTTTGTCTACAAAGTTTTTTCCCGTCTTGTCTTTCCCTTTTCCTCCCGGGTTTACCAGAGTTGTGGGGGTCCCCCTTTTTTTAGCGAGTACAAAGCACACGCACACAAAACACCACACACACACCCCACCACACACACCCCACACCCCACACACAACACACCTTCACAAAAACACACACACAAAACACACAAAACCAAAAACACACCCAAAACAACCCACTCCCTGGCTGGAGGCTAACCTTCCTCTCACAGACCTTTTTTGCATTAATTTGGCTTAATTATTGAAACCTTTGGTTGGGAAGGCCCGGGACCCGGGAATTTTTCCTTCCAGAGAGAAGCATCACAAGCAAAAGACTCAAATCTGATTTTTGCCTTCATCCCCCGGGCAAAAAAAAAAAAACAACGAGTGGGGGTAATTTCTTTTCCAATTTTTAAGAAGTATTGTTTCGTAATTCGTTGTACACGATTTTGTTCTGATGACCCCCCCCTCACGATGAAGTTTGCTGGGGCCTCGTCCCGTAGGCCCCCTGGGTCGGATCCTGTAGGGGCAGTCACGAAAACTGGTTGATTTTCGACTAAACCCCCAGGTGTTTGCTGCAAAGAAGAGACAGAGAGAAAAAAGAGAGAAAGCTTGAATTAAAAGCTTTTTTAAAATTAAAAAAAAAAAAGAGAAGATCCTGTAGCAAAGGCTAAAGGGAAAAAAGCCATCATCTACCCCATGTATTAGCTGCCAAAAAAAAGGGGAGAGAGAGAGGGGAGGGGGAGAGGAGAGGGGGAAAAGAAGAAGGGGAGAGAAGGGGAGAGAAGAGGGGAGAAGAGAGGAGAGGGGAGGGGAAGAGAGGGGAGAAGAGAGTTTTAAAATTTTAGAAATTTTAAATTTTGATGAGACGTAAACTCCTACCCCGCAGCCCCCTTTTTATGTTTTCCCCTTTTCCGGGGAAACCCTTTATTTAGAAGGTTTACACAATAATAATAATAAATAATAATAAAATAATAATAATAAAAAATTTAATAATAATAAAAAATAATAATAACCCGAGGGGATACTTACCTGGTCAAAAACAGTTTTTAAATTGCATTACTGATGCAAAAATTTCCCCCTTTTTTTTGTCCCCTTTCAAACCCCCCAAAAAAAAAATGAAGGGGGAAAATCCCGTTTTGACCTCCAACACGGTTTAAAGGTGGGCCCCAGTGTTCCCCCAACACGGTGGTGGGGGGGTAATTCGGCCCTCGTCGCTGCTCCCCGATGACCACCCCTGGACAGGAAAATCCCAGCTCCGTAAATTTTCAAATTTAAAGGGTTTTAAAAAACGAGCCAAATTTTTAAAGAGCTAGCTCGCTCGAGCTAAATTTAAAAAGTGGAAATTTGGGAAATCTTTTGTAAAGTAGCTGTATTTAATTCTTCTCTTTTGTTTTTGTCTCTCGGGGTCTTTTTTTTTTTTTTTTGTTGTCTGAGGGGCAGGAATTTTCCCGATTGAATTTGGGAAAAATAGGCGTTCGGGAAGAAACGGGGGGCAATTTCCAAGTCTGAATGTTCGTTTGGGGGTCACAGCGGCTGGGGTCACATGGTTTTTTAGTGCTTGTAAACTAACTAACGCTGAAATTTGTTTAGGGTAGTTAGACTGTTTTTCCCTGCTCGTTTGTTTTTGTGTGTGTGGTGTTGTGGTGTGTTTTGGGGTGTGTGTGTGTGTGTGTGTGTTTGTGTGGGGTGTTTGTGGTGTGTGTGTGTTGTGTGTGTGTGTGTGTGTGTGTGTGTGTGTGTGGGGTATGTGTGTGTGTGGCGTTTGTTGGGGTGTTTTTTTGAAAGGGGAAAGGGAAAAAAAGGGAAGGGAAGGGGGGGGGGGGTTAAAGCCCATTTTTTATACGGCGTCATTAAGGCGCACGGGAAACCCGTTCACTAAACCCCTCAAAAACTGCTTTTTAAACCCCCCAAAAAAGGCTTTTTAAAAATTTAAATCACAGGGCCCTACACTGAACCCCATCCAGCACTCCCCGCAGGCCACGGAAAATTTTCATTAGGGAAAAAAAAATTCAAATTAAAAACAGACCACAAATGCAGCAGTAATGGACAAATTTAGGCCCAGTTCTGGTTTAACAAATTTAACAAATCGTTTTGTTTCAATTTTTTATTTTAGCTTTGATGAAACAAAGCAAAAAACCCCCCCCCAAAAAAAAAAACCGCAACAAAGTAACAACAGTCTTCCGTACCCATAAAAATTATTCCGGCCACGATGTGCATTAGAGAATTTAAAACTCATTAATATATTCTGTTCTGACAGAGTAATTTTAATGACGAACACTAATGAAGGGAAACTGTTAATTACCTGCGATGATCTTGCAATGATATATATATATATATATATATATATATATATATATATATATATATATATATAATATATATATATATATATATATATATATATACATATATTATATATATATATATATATATATTATATATATATATATATATATATATATATATATATATATATATATACATATATATATATATATATATATATATATATATATATATATATATATATATATATATATATATATATATATATATATATATATATATATATATATATATAAGGATCAGTTATGGAAGGAGAAAAGAGAATATGAATGTGTAAATTCAAGAATTATGTGGATTAAAGTAAAGGTTGGATGCGAAAAGTGGGTTATAATAAGCGTGTATGCACCTGGAGAAGAGAGGAATGTAGAGGAGAGAGAGATGTTAAGTGAATGTATAGGAGCCTTTGAACCAAGTGAGAGAGTAATTGTGGTAGGGGACCTGAATGCTAAAGTAGGAGAAACTTTTAGAGAGGGTGTGGTAGGTAAGTTTGGGGTGCCAGGTGTAAATGATAATGGGAGCCCTTTGATTGAACTTTGTATAGAAAGGGGTTTAGTTATAGGTAATACATATTTCAAGAAAAAGAGGATAAATAAGTATACAAGATATGATGTAGGGCGAAATGACAGTAGTTTGTTGGATTATGTAATGGTAGATAAAAGACTCTTGAGTAGACTTCAGGATGTACATGTTTATAGAGGGGCCACAGATATATCAGATCACTTTCTAGTTGTAGCTACACTGAGAGTAAAAGGTAGATGGGATACAAGGAGAATAGAAGCATCAGGGAAGAGAGAGGTGAAGGTTTATAAACTAAAAGAGGAGGATAGATGGGCTAATGAGAGCATAGGCAATGGGGTCGAAGAGGTATGGGGAATGTTTAAAAATGTAATGTTAGAGTGTTCAGCAGAAGTTTGTGGTTACAGGAAAGTGGGTGCAGGAGGGAAGAGGAGCGATTGGTGGAATGATGATGTAAAGAGAGTAGTAAGGGAGAAAAAGTTAGCATATGAGAAGTTTTTACAAAGTAGAAGTGATGCAAGGAGAGAAGAGTATATGGAGAAAAAGAGAGAGGTTAAGAGAGTGGTGAAGCAATGTAAAAAGAGAGCAAATGAGAGAGTGGGTGAGATGTTATCAACAAGTTTTGTTGAAAATAAGAAAAAGTTTTGGAGTGAGATTAACAAGTTAAGGAAGCCTAGAGAACAGATGGATTTGTCAGTTAAAATAGGAGAGGAGAGTTATTAAATGGAGAGTTAGAGGTATTGGGAAGATGGAGGGAATATTTTGAGGAATTGTTGATGAAGATAGGGAAGCTGTGATTTCGTGTATAGGGCAAGGAGGAATAACATCTTGTAGGAGTGAGGAAGAGCCAGTTGTGAGTGTGGGGGAAGTTCGTGAGGCAGTAGGTAAAATGAAAGGGGGTAAGGCAGTCGGGATTGATGGGATAAAGATAGAAATGTTAAAAGCAGGTGGGGATATAATTTTGGAGTGGTTGGTGCAATTATTTAATAAATGTATGGAAGAGGGTAAAATACCTAGGGATCGGCCGAGAGCATGCATAGTTCCTTTGTATAAAGGCAAAGGGGACAAAAGAGAGTGCAAAAATTATAGGGGGATAAGTCTGTTGAGTATACCTGGTAAAGTGTATGGTAGAGTTATTATTCAAAGAATTAAGAGTAAGACGGAGAATAGGATAGCAGATGAACAAGGAGGCTTTAGGAAAGGTAGGGGGTGTGTGGACCAGGTGTTTACAGTGAAACATATAAGTGAACAGTATTTAGATAAGGCTGAAGAGGTCTTTGTGGCATTTATGGATTTGGAAAAGGCGTATGACAGGGTGGATAGGGGGGCAATGTGGCAGATGTTGCAGGTGTATGGTATAGGAGGTAGGTTACTGAAAGCAGTGAAGAGTTTTTGCGAGGATAGTAAGGGTCAAGTTAGAGTATGTAGGGAAGAGGGAAATTATTTCCCAGTAAAAGTAGGCCTTAGACAAGGATGTGTGATGTCACCGTGGTTGTTTAATATATTTTTAGATGGGGTTGTAAGAGAAGTAAATGCGAGGGTCTTGGCAAGAGGCGTGGAGTTAAAAGATAAAGAATCACACATAAAGTGGGAGTTGTCACAGTTGCTCTTTGCTGATGACACTGTGCTCTTGGGAGATTCTGAAGAGAAGTTGCAGAGATTGGTGGATGAATTTGGTAGGGTATGCAAAAGAAGAAAATTAAAAGTGAATACAGGAAAGAGTAAAGTTATGAGGATAACAAAAAGATTAGGTGATGAAAGATTGGATATCAGATTGGAGGGAGAGAGTATGGAGGAGGTGAATGTATTCAGATATTTGGGAGTGGACGTGTCAGCGGATGGGTCTATGAAAGATGAGGTGAATCATAGAATTGATGAGGGGAAAAGGGTGAGCGGTGCACTTGGGAGTCTGTGGAGACAAAGAACTTTGTCCTTGGAGGCAAAGAGGGGAATGTATGATAGTATAGTTTTACCAACACTCTTATATGGGTGTGAAGCATGGGTGATGAATGTTGCAGCGAGGAGAAGGCTGGAGGCAGTGGAGATGTCATGTCTGAGGGCAATGTGTGATGTGAATATAATGCAGAGAATTCGTTAGTTTGGAAGTTAGGAGGAGGTGCGGGATTACCAAAACTGTTGTCCAGAGGGCTGAGGAAGGGTTGTTGAGGTGGTTCGGACATGTAGAGAAAATGGAGCGAAACAGAATGACTTCAAGAGTGTATCAGTCTGTAGTGGAAGGAAGGCGGGGTAGGGGTCGGCCTAGGAAAGGTTGGAGGGAGGGGGTAAAGGAGGTTTTGTGTGCGAGGGGCTTGGACTTCCAGCAGGCATGCGTGAGCGTGTTTGATAAGAGTGAATGGAGACAAATGGTTTTTAATACTTGACGTGCTGTTGGAGTGTGAGCAAAGTAACATTTATGAAGGGGTTCAGGGAAACCGGCAGGCCGGACTTGAGTCCTGGAGATGGGAAGTACAGTGCCTGCACTCTGAAGGAGGGGTGTTAATGTTGCAGTTTAAAAACTGTAGTGTAAAGCACCCTTCTGGCAAGACAGTGATGGAGTGAATGATGGTGAAAGTTTTTCTTTTTCGGGCCACCCTGCCTTGGTGGGAATCGGCCGGTGTGATAATAAAAAAAAATATATGACACAAATTTAATACTCTTAAACAGTTACACAAATATCTCTATGGATTGTGCTCACATTTTGTGTATATGAATAAACATTTTCAAGAAAAAATATATATTAAATTGTTATTGAAATGCAGTAAAACATGGGAGCACCAAACATGTTGAATGCATCATCCTGTTTTGTAATCTGATGTTATTTTTAACATAAATCCTCCCAGGTCAGTCAAATGTTAAAGTCATCTTTAATATAATTTTTTGGAGGATCCGACGTTAATGTTCGAAGTTCAGAGTCTTTGATGTTTAATACCAACATAATGTTACTATCATACACACACACACACACACACAACACACACACACACACACACACACACACACACACACATGATGGAAGGGATAGACTCAGAAGTGTCCCTGTTTGCAGATGACGTGAAGTTAATGAGGAGAATTAAATCAGACGCGGACCAGACAGGTCTACAAAGAGACCTGGACAGGCTGGATGTGTGGTCCAGAAACTGGCTCCTAGAATTTAACCCCGCCAAATGCAAATTCATCAAGATCGGAGGAGGGCAAAGAAGACTGCAGACAGAGTATAGGCTAGGTGGCCAAAGGCTGCAAACCTCACTCAAGGAGAAAGACCTAGGAGTGACTATAATACCGAGTACATAGCCAGAAGCACACATTAACCAGATAACTGCTTCGGCATATGGGCGCTTGGCAAACCTGAGAATAGTGTTCCGGTACCTCAGTAAGGAATCGTTCAAAACTTTATACACTGTGTACGTCAGGCCCATACTGGAGTACGCAGCACCAGTTTGGAACCCACACCTGGTCAAACACGTCAAGAAATTAGAGAAAGTGCAAAGGTTTGCAACAAGGCTAGTTCCAGAGCTAAGGGAAATGTCCTATGAAAAAAAGGTTAAGGGAAATCGGTCTGACAACACCGGAGGACAGGAGGGTTAGGGAAGACATGATAACGACATACAAAATACTGCGTGGAATAGACAAGGTGGACAGAGACAGGATGTTCCAGAGATGGGACACAGAAACAAGAGGTCACAATTGGAAGTTGAAGACTCAGATGAGTCAAAGGGATGTTAGGAAGTATTTCTTCAGTCATAGAGTAGTTAGGAAGTGGAATAGTCTGGCAAGCGATGTAGTGGAGGCAGGAACTATACATAGTTTTAAGACGAGGTATGATAAAGCTCATGGAGCAGGGGGAGAGAGGACCTAGTAGCGGTCGATGAAGAGGCGGGGCCAGGAGCTGAGTCTCGACCCCTGCAACCACAATTAGGTGAGTACACACACACACACACACACACACTTATACATATATATATATATACATATTTACTTTAAATATTATTCCTTAGACATGATAATAATAACTAAGTTTGAGTGGATGAACCTAAATAATAACATCAGTCACTTTTGGTATTGCTAGCTAGGGAGCTTCAGTTGGCATGTACTCATTTTTCTTGAAGAATGTAAACACTGTCGTCCGTGAAATACTAGCCAGCGAGCTACATTTGGCAGGTAGACTCACTTAGAAGATGAACACGCTCACTTGTGAAATACTAGCCAGCGAGTCCCAGTTGCTACTTAGACGTACTCACTGTAATACTAGCCAGCGAGTCTCGGTAGGCAGAATACTAAGACCCGAGTCAGGAAACACTTGTCTTGTTTCCTGACGAACCTTACCTAACCTAGCTAGAATCACTCAGTTTGAAGAAGGTACACGCCCTAATCCGCGAAATACCAGCCAGCGAGTTTCTGAAAATGGATCGACTGTCTCCATTTGACAAGCCAACCAATATTTACTTAAGCGATACTAGCCAGAGAGCCTCAAACCGGAAAAGCAATTTATATAAATAGCTATATTTTAGCTTTCATATAAAATTTAACATATACATTAATTTTCAATGGATACATTATTAAATTTTTTGGCTATATAGAGATAGTAACATGATCTATTCATATCGTTTACTGACATTACTCAGCAAACAGATATGGATTTGCCAACATTAATTTGCTTAAAAATGACTAATGCAGCTATCCAGTGACCCATTTTTTTACATATATTTCGATGATAATGTCACGTTGGCACTGAGGTAACTGTTGCCTAATTGATTAATTGGATTTAACGTCTGTCGACTACATGAGGGTCATCAAGGCTGCATGTAACCTGTTCACCACCAGTCAAGGATGCTTTAATATCTAAAATAGGGACTGAAATATACTCGGTGTATATACACCGATAATATATATTTGCCTTTAACCTAGTTAACCCGAATATCTTCTCCAGATTCTGTATGGACCTTAAAAATATATAACCGCGTGGTTATATTTCAGAAACTTGCTTTATATAAGTATTGCTTAATAAAACAAATATTGTCTAAAACTGATTTATGAGGCCATTTTTTTGTACTCCCTGAGATATGTCAGCCTGAGTACTGAGCTTACTGGAGTCTCCTGGACTCGCAATAATAACTTTCAAGAAAGTTCTGCATATATAAGTTCTGGATATGTATGTATGTGGGTGGGTATGTATATATGTATGCATATATGTATGAGAGTATGTATGTATGAATGAATAGAGAGAGGGGAGAAATGAGATGAGGTGAACGATGAGGGGGGAGAGGTAAGGTAAAGGGATGAGTAAGGATAGAGATGAGGGGAGTGAAAGGAGAGGGAAGGAGAGAAGTGAGGTGAGAGGAAAGGGGAGAGGTGAGGGGTAACCCTATTACTACCGCTTCAACTATCACATATTAACGCCTGTGTCGACGAGCATAATGGCCAGGGTCAATATTTCATCTTCCGTGTGTGTGTGTGTTGGGGTGTGGTGTGTGTGTGTGTGTGTGTGTGTGTGTGTGTGTGTGTGTGTGTGTGTGTGTGTGTGTGTGGTATGTGTGTGTGTGTGTGTGTGTGTGTGTGTGTGTGTGTGTGTGTGTGTGTGTGTGATCCAGGAGTCGAGTCTCAGCTCCTGGGTATGTCTCTTAAGTTGCCGATTGCCAGGTTTGCTCCCTCATGTCCTCATGGGCCTTGTTGCACCTATCTTGCCTCTGCTACTACTACTACTACTACTGCTACTACTACTACTACTACTGCTACTACTACTACTACTGCTCCTACTACTACTACTACTACTACTACTACTACTACTACTGCTACTACTACTACTACTGCTACTACTACTACTACTACTACTACTACTGCTACTAATACTACTACTACTACTTACTACTACTACTACTACTACTACTACTGCTACTACTACTACTACTACTGCTACTACTACTACTACTACTACTACTGCTACTACTACTACTACTACTGCTACTACTACTACTACTACTACTGACTACTACTACTACTACTACTACTACT
>NC_069424.1:25527629-25533337 GCF_026875155.1 Cherax quadricarinatus
ATTGAGAAACAAAAAATACTCTTTTAATCAGGCCATTCCATCAGAATGGAAACACAGTATGTTGGATCATTGCTATAATAAACTCAGAAGAATTTTTAATGAATTCAAAAACAAACTACAAAGAAAATTAGACATTTTAATTGAAAATAGTGATTGGACAAAGAATGCTAATAATAATTTTGTAATTAACTTATCAGATGAAAGTTTAGACAAAAGTACAACTGCTGCTCTAGGTTTTGGCCTAAGTTTTGCAACTTCAAAAAAACTTAATAATGTTGAAATTGCAAAAGCCTTTTGTAACTTTGAAAAATTTTCTGATTTATCCACTGATGAAATTAATATTAGTAAGGGAATGAATGGTATATAGCTCTATCTTAAAACAGAACATTCCCAAGTGCCCTCAAAGATTCTTTAACTCTTATGATACACTTAATAACAATAAAAATTTGCGCCTTACTAAAGCAGACAAAATAAATGCAATAGTAATTATGAAAGAAAATTATTACCAAGAAAAAATGAATAATCTCTTAGATGATACTGAAACCTATTCTAAACTTAGAAAAAAATCCCCTAGAAACCGTTAACAGCAATTTCAATAAAACAATAAAACTTCTACTGAAAGGCAAAGATGAATTAGTCAAACAATTTACTTCCACTAATCCATCTTTACCTTACATGTATGGACTAATAAAAACACACAAACCAGGGAATCCAGTCAGACCAATTATTAGCTCCATAGGATCAGTTTCATATAAAATTATCCAAATGGCTTTTGTTGATATTTTGAGCCTACTGTTGGCAAAATTTCTAACTTTAATGTTAAAAACAACATAGATTTAGTTGATAAATTAAGCTCCTTGACTGACTTAAATGATTTTAACATGGTTAGTTTTGATGTTACTTCCTTGTTTACGAAAGTTCCTGTTTATGATTTATTAAGTTTCTTATCTGAAGAACTCGTTAATTATGATTTACCATTGCCAGTTCCTACTATCATTAAACTTATTAAACTTTAATTGTTGATGCAAAAATTTGTATTTAATGATAAGTTTTACACTCAGAAGTTTGGTATGGCAATGGGAAATCTCTTTCACATGTTCTTTTGTAACCTATACATGGAATTTTTTGAAAGAAGGCTGCTTAACACAATCCTCACTAATAGAGCTAAATGGTTCAGATATGTTGATGATATTTTGTGTCTTATGTCCAAAAATGTAGATAAACACCATTTCCTTGGCAAATTAAATAGCTTAGCCCATTCTATAAATTTTACTGTTGAATTTGAAGAAAATAACTCATTGCCTTCTCTAGATGTTTTAATTATTAAGGGTAATAATGAATTCAAATTTAAAATTTACAGAAAACCTACAAATAACTGTTCCTATGTCCACTATTATTCTTCCCATCAAGATAGAGTTAAACTGTCTGTTTTCTCATCAATGTTTTTGAGAGCTTTACGAATTTGTAGTCCAGAGTTCATAGATGAGGAAATATCCAAAATTAATGAAATAGGTCATGATTTGAAATACCCAAGAAATGTAATTGATAAATCTTTTAAAGTTGCTAGAAGTACTTTTTACAATCCAAAAAGGGACAACCATCCTTATTCAACTAAAAATATGTTGATTCTCCCTTACCATGAAAACTTGGTTGATATGCCTTCTCTTCTTAAGACTTTTAATATTAAAGTTGTATTAAAAAATCTTGATACAGTAAAAAAACTTTTGATAAAGAATTCCCCCCAAAATGCTGATGGATGTGTCTATAAGATTCCTTGTAAAATTTGTGATAAAGATTATTACGGTCAAACTGGTAAAATTCTCTAACTAAGATTAAAACAACATAAATATAGCATTAAAACTGGACAAGATTCCAACGCTCTATTTATTCATGTAAGAGATTTTAACCACCCAATTGATTTTCAAAAAGTTGAGAAAGTAGTATCAAGCAAGTCCATGGTCGACAGGAATATAATTGAATCTTGTTTCATAAAAAGCAGTTTTGACAATAATATGAATATTTCCTTTGGTTTATATAAATTATATCCATTTATAATTAATAGAATTTGGGAAGAATTTAATAATACATTGGACAAATAATATTTTTTAAATTTCTTATTTCTTGGGTAGAATAGTTTGTTGGTGGGTTGTATGAAGGACCTGTCTAGTTCGGCCGGTGGGCCTGCTGTCTCGCGTCAGGTGTTTCGTTGTTGTGGGATCTGATAGTGAGGTGTGGGCTACCCCTTTATATACCTTCCTTTGATGCTTTACTTTCATTGTTCCTTGATAATGTGGGTAGTCACGAAAGCGCTTGGAACTTCTCTATTCTTTCACAGTGGTTGTTTTGCATATATATATATATTATATATATATAATATAATATTTATATATATATATATATATATATATATATATATAGATATATATATATATATATATATATATATATATATATATATATATATATATATATATATTATATATATATATATATATATATATATATGTCGTGCCGAATATGCAGAATTTGCGATCTTGGCTTAAATAGCAACGCTCATCTTGCCATATAGGACAAGTGAAAATTTGTGTATGCAATAATTTCGCCAAAATCATTCTGAAGCTAACGGAAAAAATATATTTCACTGTGTTTGTTTAGTATTAAATTATTGTAAACAAATCTAAAATATATTTAGTTGGGTTGGGTTAAAAAAATTGTTCTTGCTATAATAAGGTTAGATAAGTTTTCTAAGTTCCTTTTGGTGCAAAATTAAAAAATTTTACATCAACATTAACGAAAAAAAATATATCTATAAACCTAAAAGAGAAAATTTTAGAAAGGACTTAATTTTAAATGAGTTCTTGCTAATTGACCAGTTTTACATATTCGGCCACGACATATATATATATATATATATATATATATATAATATATATATATATATATATATATTATATATATATATATATATATATATATATATATGTATATATATATGTATATATGTATACATATATGTATATATATATATATATATATATATATATATATATATTATATATATATATATATATATTGTGTGTGTGTGTGTGTGTGTGTGTGTGTGTGTGTGTGTGTGTGTGTTGTGTGTGTGTGTGTGTGTGTGTGTGTGTGTGTGTGTGTGTGTGTGTGTGTCATGTCGAATAGGTAAAACTTTCGATTTTGGCTTAAATAGCAATGCTCTTCTTGCCGACAAATGCAAGAGAAAATTTGTACATGCAGTAATTTCGCAAAAATCATTCTGAACCTAACAAAAATATATATTTCATTGTGTTTATATATTATTAAATTATTGTAAACTTATCTGAAATATATTTTGTAGGATTACGCTAAATTAAATTGAGTTTGTTATAATAAGGTTAGGTAAGTTTTCTAAGGTTCTTTTGGTACAAAATTATTAATTTTTACATTAATATAAATGAAAAAATATATATCTTTGAAAGTATAAGAGAAAATTTTAGAAAAAACTTGGTCATTTGGAGTGACCATTGTCCCAGTACGGAACTGTGTTTGTTGAAGATGTGTCCCTTTCATACACATCTATACACACACACACACACACACACAGACACACATATGCAGTGGCGGGGTCAGGAGCTGAGACTTCACCTCTGCAACCACAATAAGATGATACACCACTCATTTTACATCACCAAAAACAACAACCACACCCCACCATCATCACCACAACTAACATACACCACCACTACTACAACTACCACCACCACCATCACTACTGCAACAACCACCACAACCACCCCCATCGTGTTGGTGGAGCAGTTATTGTCTGTTCAGATGTCGAGGGAGTTTCCCCTTAGATCCCGAGAGAGTCTCCCCTCTACCATCAAGCCAGTCTCAGAGATCTTTTCACACTCCCCTCAGATTGCCCTCACTGCTCCCTCCGTTATCGTGGTCTCCAGCCTTTGTTGGGATTGATATCAATTATACACTTTGCTATCACCCTCGTATACTCCAGAGGTACATCATCTCTGCCGCTGACGTCTGTCAGGAGGTGTGTTTGTCAGCAATTGTACTAGGAGGTTTGACATCCTGGAAATTTAGGTTAGTGGTGTGTGTGTGTGTGTGTGTGTGTGTGTACTCACCTAGTTGTACTCACCTAGTTGTGGTTGCAGGGGTCGAGTCATAGCTCCTGGCCCAACCTCTTCACTGGTCACTACTAGGTCACTCTCCCTGAACCGAGAGCTTTATCATACCTCTGCTTAAAGCTATGTATGGATCCTGCCTCAACTAGATCGCTTCCCAAACTATTCCACTTCTTGACTACTCTGTGGCTGAAAAAGTACTTCCTAACATCCCTGTGATTCATCTGTGTCTTCAACTTCCAACTGTGTCCCCTTGTTGCTGTGTCCCATCTCTGGAACATCCTGTCCTTGTCCACCTTGTCAGTTCCTTTCAGTATTTTATATGTCGTTATCATGTCCCCCCTATCTCTTCTGTCCTCCAGTGTCGTCAGGTTGATTTCCCTTAACCTCTCCTAGTAGGACATACCTCTTAGCTCTGGGACTAGTCTTGTTGCAAACCTTTGTACTTTCTCTAGTTTGTTTACGTGTTTAGCTAGGTGTGGGTTCCAAACTGGTACCGCATACTCCAATATGGGCCTAACGTACACGGTGTACAGGGTCCTGAACGATTCCTTATTAAGGTGTCGGAATGCTGTTCTGAGGTTTGCTAGGTGCCCATGTGCTGCAGCCGTTATTTGGTTGATGTTTGCCTCAGTAGATGTGCCGGGTGTTATACTCACCCCAAGATCTTTTTCCTTGAGTGAGGTTTGTAGTCTCTGGCTCCCTAGACAGTACTCCGTCTGCGGTCTTCTTTTCCCTTCCCCAATCTTCATGACTTTGCACTTGGTGGGATTGAACTCCAGGAGCCAATTGCTGGACAAGGTCTGCAGCCTGTCCAGATCCTTTTGTAGTTCTGCCTAGTCTTCGTCCGAATGAATTCTTCTCATCAGCTTAACGTCATCTGCAAACAGGGACACTTCGGAGTTTATTCCTTCCGTCATGTCGTTCATATCTATCTATCTATCTAACACACACACACACACACACCACACACACCAATACTATTATATATATATATATATTATATATATATATTTATATATATATATATATAATATATATTATATATATATATTATATATATATATATATATATATATATATATATTATATATATATATATACATTATATATATGTATATATATATATATGTTGTATTGTGTGTGTGTGTGTGTGTGTGGTGTGTGTGTGTGTGTGGTGTGTGTGTGTGTGTGTGTGTGTGTGTGTGTGTGTGTGTGTGTGTGTGTGTGTGTATGTCGTACCAAATAGGTAAAAACTGGTCAATTAGCAAGAACTCATTAAAAATTAAGTCCTTTCTAAAAGTTTCTCTTATACGTTTAAAAATATATCTTTTCATTTATGTTAATGTAAAAATTAATAATGTTGTACCAAAAGAACCTTAGAAAACTTACCTGACCTTATTATAACAAACGCAATTTAGTTTAGCCTAATCCACCTAAATACATTTTAGATAAATTTACAATAATATAATATTAATCAAACACAATGAAATATATTTTTACGATAGGTTTCAGAATAATTTTTGCGAAAATTTTGCATACAAAATTTTGCTTGCCTTTTAAAAACTT
>NC_069424.1:25533837-25538837 GCF_026875155.1 Cherax quadricarinatus
CACCACACCTCTCCCAGCAATGAACGACCCACACCGCTTTAACATCTCATGAACTACAAGACTGTCTCGCTGAAACACTGAACAAGTGGAGTTTCTGAAGCACCTGTGTGATGGATGTGTAATTTCCAATCGTTTATCCCATTTCAAAATGTCTCTCTGTACCTTTTGTCTCGTCCAGGACTGAGGGGACTGATTACCTTATCTTTTGTCTCGTCCAGGACTGAGGGGACTGATTACCTCATCTTTTGTCTCGTCCAGGACTGAGGGGACTGATTACCTCATCTTTTGTCTCGTCCAGGACTGAGGGGA
Organism: Cherax quadricarinatus; assembly: GCF_026875155.1. Taxonomy (NCBI): domain Eukaryota; kingdom Metazoa; phylum Arthropoda; class Malacostraca; order Decapoda; family Parastacidae; genus Cherax; species Cherax quadricarinatus. The sequence goes on from NC_069424.1 coordinate 25,534,147, forward strand.
CTGATTACCTCATCTTTTGTCTCGTCCAGGACTGAAGGACTGATTACCTCATCTTTTGTCTCGTCCAGGACTGAGGGGACTGATTACCTCATCTTTTGTCTCGTCCAGGACTGAGGGGACTGATTACCTCATCTTTTGTCTCGTCCAGGACTGAGGGACTGATTACCTCATCTTTTGTCTCGTCCAGGACTGAGGGGACTGATTACCTCATTTTTGTCTCGTCCAGGACTGAGGGGACTGATTACCTCATCTTTTGTCTCGTCCAGGACTGAGGGGACTGATTACCTCATCTTTTGTCTCGTCCAGGACTGAGGGGACTGATTACCTCATCTTTTTGTCTCGTCCAGGACTGAGGGGACTGATTACCTCATCTTTTGTCTCGTCCAGGACTGAGGGGACTGATTACCTCATCTTTTGTATATAGTTCAATTGTCTTCCAATTATTTCCTTGATATTGGGCATGTCTAATTTCCATCATTATTTTTCATGTAGTGACCATATCACCTCTTGTTGTGTGTTCTTCCAGGATGAGACAGGAAGTTCAAGCAGTTTCTTAGAGTTGGCTGATCATCTCAGTCATTATACTAGTCACCTAAATTATTACACTAATGGTACACAAAACTGACAGGTTTAGTGAACAAGACGTACTGTATTTACCACACTTCCAAACTTTGTTTTTTTGAGACGTTTCACCAACCAGTGGTTTCATCAGTCAAATGTAGAGAATTATTACTGGAGACGGTGAAAGACGTGGAAAAATTGTTTAAGGTGATCAGTCCCTAAGTCTTGAGTTATTTATTTGAGTTTTCTCAAGTTTTTTGGTGTTTTGGTTAGGAGAGGGTTGTATAGTGGCGCTGTATATTCGTGTTCTAGGGAGATTTTGTTTAGCTATCTGTGGGTCTTGTTTGTGAGTCTTTCATGTGGGAGGGTGTGAGGTGGACCTGCTTTGTTTGGGCCAGTAGACTTGCTGCAGTGCACCTTCCTTCTCAAATGAATATGACAACCTGTCTGCTTCCTCTTGCAGTTTCATTCTGTGTTTTCCTTCTCGTTATCCTCACCAAGTTGGCATAACTCACTAGCAGAGACATGTTGGGTGACACACATGTTTGAACCCTTGTACTGGGTGTCACACAAGTGAGAACCCTTGTACTGGGTGTCACACAAGTGAGAACCCTTGTACTGGGTGTCACATAAGTTTGAACCCTTGTACTGGGTGTCACATAAGTTTGAACCCTTGTACTGGGTGTCACACAAGTGAGAACCCTTGTACTGGGTGTCACATAAGTTTGAACCCTTGTACTGGGTGTCACATAAGTTTGAACCCTTGTACTGGGTGTCACATAAGTTTGAACCCTTGTACTGGGTGTCACATGAGTTTGAACCCTTGTACTGGGTGTCACACAAGTCAGAACCCTTGTACTGGGTGTCACACAAGTGAGAACCCTTGTACTGGGTGTCACATAAGTTTGAACCCTTGTACTGGGTGTCACACAAGTGAGAACCCTTGTACTGGGTGTCACACAAGTGAGAAACCCTTGTACTGGGTGTCACATAAGTTTGAACCCTTGTACTGGGTGTCACACAAGTGAGAACCCTTGTACTGGGTGTTACACAAGTGAGAACCCTTGTACTGGGTGTCACACAAGTGAGAACCCTTGTACTGGGTGTCACGCAAGTGAGAACCCTTGTACTGGGTGTCACACAAGTGAGAACCCTTGTACTGGGTGTCACACAAGTGAGAACCCTTGTACTGGGTGTCACATAAGTTTGAACCCTTGTACTGGGTGTCACACAAGTCAGAACCCTTGTACTGGGTGTCACACAAGTGAGAACCCTTGTACTGGGTGTCACATAAGTTTGAACCCTTATACTGGGTGTCACACAAGTGAGAACCCTTGTACTGGGTGTCACACAAGTGAGAACCCATGTACTGGGTGTCACATAAGTTTAAACCCTTGTACTGGGTGTCACACAAGTGAGAACCCTTGTACTGGGTGTCACACAAGTGAGAACCCTTGTACTGGGTGTCACATAAGTTTGAACCCTTGTACTGGGTGTCACACAAGTCAGAACCCTTGTACTGGGTGTCACACAAGTGAGAACCCTTGTACTGGGTGTCACATAAGTTTGAACCCTTGTACTGGGTGTCACACAAGTGAAACCCTTGTACTGGGTGTCACACAAGTGAGAACCATTGTACTGGGTGTCACATAAGTTTAAACCCTTGTACTGGGTGTCACATAAGTTTGAACCCTTGTACTGGGTGTCACACAAGTTGAGACCCTTGTACTGGGTGTCACACAAGTGAGAACCCTTGTACTGGGTGTCACACAAGTGAGAACCCTTGTACTGGGTGTCACACAAGTGAGAACCCTTTTACTGGGTGTCACACAAGTTTGAACCCTTGTACTGGGTGTCACACAAGTGAGAACCCTTGTACTGGGTGTCACACAAGTTTGAACCCTTGTACTGGGTGTCACACAAGTGAGAACCCTTGTACTGGGTGTCACACAAGTGAGAACCCTTGTACTGGGTGTCACACAAGTTTGAACCCTTGTACTGGGTGTCACACATGTTTGAACCCTTGTACTGGGTGTCACACAAGTGAGAACCCTTGTACTGGGTGTCACACATGTTTGAACCCTTGTACTGGGTGTCACACAAGAGAAAACCCTTGTACTGGGTGTCACACAAGTTTGAACCCTTGTACTGGGTGTCACACATGTTTGAACCCTTGTACTGGGTGTCACACAAGTGAGAACCCTTGTACTGGGTGTCACATATGTTTGAACCCTTGTACTGGGTGTCACACAAGTGAGAACCCTTGTACTGGGTGTCACACATGTTTGAACCCTTGTACTGGGTGTCACACAAGTTTGAACCCTTGTACTGGGTGTCACACATGTTTGAACCCTTGTACTGGGTGTCACACAAGTTTGAACCCTTGTACTGGGTGTCACACATGTTTGAACCCTTGTACTGGGTGTCACACAAGTTTGAACCCTTGTACTGGGTGTCACACATGTTTGAACCCTTGTACTGGGTGTCACACATGTTTGAACCCTTGTACTGGGTGTCACACAAGTTTGAACCCTTGTACTGGGTGTCACACATGTTTGAACCTTGTACTGGGTGTCACACAAGTTTGAACCCTTGTACTGGGTGTCACACATGTTTGAACCCTTGTACTGGGTGTCACACACAGTGAGAACCCTTGTACTGGGTGTCACACATGTTTGAACCCTTGTACTGGGTGTCACACAAGTGAGAACCCTTGTACTGGGTGTCACACATGTTTGAACCCTTGTACTGGGTGTCACACAAGTGAGAACCCTTGTACTGGGTGTCACACATGTTTGAACCCTTGTACTGGGTGTCACACAAGTGAGAACCCTTGTACTGGGTATAGTACATGAAGGGTGTACAATACTGACAAACTGAAGAATTAAATACACGTGCAACACCTGGGTATGCTTATCTGTAGACGTTTCGCCAGTCAGTGGCTGGGGAAACGTCTACAAATATAATATGAAGACTATATATAAATGATAAAGCAATGAGTTCCTCACGGATCCATATACCGTCCCAGACTTGTGACACACTGTAACACTGCACGAGACGTTCTCCAGGCATCAGCAGAATCAAATCGAAAAATTGGAGGCAGTAAAACAACAGTTTAGTCAGCCTCAGGAAGGTTCCTCTTTGGGTTTACTCAATAAAATCGTAATATTTCTTGGCATGGATTTGACTTTCTGTAACCAGTGGTTTCTCTTCTACCAATATAGATCAGTCTCTTCTACCAATGTTCAGTGTGCTTTTTCCCTCTAATGTTGACACACACACACACACACACATGTATATATGTATGTGTAATATATATATATATATATTATATATATATATATATATTATATTATATATATATATATATATATATATATATATATATATATACTAGGGATCCCAGGGCAGCTAGTTTTCTGTTCCAGCGGCTCAGTGCAGCTGTTCAAAGGGGTAATGCATGCTGCATTTTGGGCACACGCCCCAGCTCTGAGGAGCTGGATGAGATTTTCGCCTTATAATCGGTGATACACACGTAACAACATGTACCGTATATGCCACCTTTATATCAACAATGTATCTCTTAATCTTCTGTGCCAAATTATGTAATAAAATATTCCTATTGGTAAAAAAAAAATAGTTTAAAAGATGGGGTGGTAGGGGAAGTGGAATATTCAAATGGCTTCAGGAAGAAATCCAAATATTCTTCCTTGAAGCCTTTTTATCCACTTCTCCGAGGCTATGAGTCCCACAATTTACACCAGAGGTGGACCCCATCCTATATATATATAATATATATATATATATATATATATATATATATATATATATATTATATATATATATATATATATATATTATATATATATATACTGGCTACTTCACTCTTTTCTCTTAGTGTCATTTGTAAATGGTCCACCAAGTTGGGCCGACAGGTGGTTGTAAGCTCCTCTCTCCATGTGCGAGTTATTTGTGTCTACGAAAGTAGCTACATAATTCCTATTTATATAACCTCCTAAGTGAAAGCTATTTAATCATCAGTTTAGCTTTTTTTTTTTTTTTGGAAACTGTGAAAATGAGCATTCTGAGCCTTTATAAATACTAAGAAAATCTAAAATGTCTGAACATTA
>NC_069424.1:25543837-25556337 GCF_026875155.1 Cherax quadricarinatus
CGCAGAATTAGGGGGCATATGATTGAGGTGTATAAATGGAAGACAGGAATAAATAAAGGGGATGTAAATAGTGTGCTGAAAATATCTAGCCTAGACAGGACTCGCAGCAATGGTTTTAAGTTGGAAAAATTCAGATTCAGGAAGGATATAGAAAAGCACTGGTTTGGTAATAGAGTTGTGGATGAGTGGAACAAACTCCCAAGTACAGTTATAGAGGCCAGAACGTTGTGTAGCTTTAAAAATAGGTTGGATAAATACATGAGTGGATCTGGGTGGGTGTGAATTGGACCTGATAGCTTGTGCTACCAGGTCGGTTGCCGTGTTCCTCCCTTAAGTAAATGTGACCTGACCTGACTAGGTTGGGTGCATTGGCTTAAGCCGGTAGGAGACTTGGACCTGCCTCGCATGGGCCAGTAGGCCTGCTGCAGTGTTCCTTCGTTCTTATGTTCTTAAGTGCGACACGAGAGAGAGGGGTGGGTTGATTGCATTTTCTTGGACTGCAAGAAGGCCTTCGACACAGTTTCACACAAGCAACTAGTGCAGAAACTAGAGGATCAGGCGCGTATAACAGGAAGGGCACTGCAATGGATCAGAGAATACCTGGCAGGGAGGCAACAACGAGTCATGGTACGTGATGAGGTATCACAGTGGGCACCTGTGACGAACGGGGTCCGACAGGGGTCAGTCCTAGGACCAGTGCTATTTCTGGTATATGTGCTGGTTTAGGGTTGCTTGGTAACAGGTACAGAAGTTTCTTCCCTTCTCTAGTGCGTTTGTCTGGTTTTGTATAGAAAATCTTTGGTGAGCGTCTCCCACTGTTGAGTGGGAGTTTACACTATACCCTGTAGAGGCTGTGACAAGTTTACGTAGGTGAAACAGCAAGAAACCTCGACACCCACCTCAATGAGCACATTTACGCATGTAGGAACGATAACTTGAACAACGCCTATGTACAACATCGAAATTCCACCAGTCATCTCATGAAATTCAGGGTCGCCCAATTAGTGATCAAAGAAACTAATTTCCGCAGATGCAAGTGCCTCGAATCAGCACTGATCGCTGTTTCGAATACAATTAAACAAAACAACGGCAGCTTCACCATCTCTGAAGTCTTAGCAAGAATCCTCCTGAAAACAGTAAACCCTGCCATCACATAGTCTCTCCTGTTATACTACACAAAGCACATTACAGAGAGTGAAAACTGAAACAGGCTGCCTCTATCCAGTCTATATTTGTCCAACCTATTTTTATGTTACCCAAGTAATAGCTTTTATATCCTTTTACTCATGTACGAATTAATTGCTCTACCATATTGTATTACTACTACTACTACTACAACTTTTGTCACTACTACTACTATTACTACTACTACTACTACTACTACTACTACTTCCACTAGTATTGCACCTGACTCTGAGCCTATATATACCCTCTGTGTCCATGTATTGTCAGTAATGGCTTGTGCAAGAAAGGTATAAAATACCGACAATATGAAAGTTAAGACACATGTGCAACATCTGGAGCCTTTGCTCCAGATTCTCCTCCACCACGATGCTGTCAACACTAACTCCAAGGCTGAGGGACTGATTACCTCATCTTTTGTATATAGTTCTACTGTCTTCCAATTATGTCCTAGAATTTGTATTGATAAAGCCACTGGATGGCGAAACGTCTACAATAAAGATATCCAGATGTTGCACATGTGTCTTAACTGTAATGGCTTGATAAAACTCCTGGAAAGCGAAACGTTGCCACAATAAAATGTCACAATAGTTGCACTTGTGTCCTTTTACTTTACATACGTGATAGTTGTTGACAAGAGGGAACGACATGAACCTGAGTCGTTAAAAAAAGGGAATGATATGATCCTCAGTCGTTAGCAAGAGGGAATAACATGAACCTGAGTCGTTAACAAGAGCTAATGAAATGAACGTGAGTCGTTAACAAGAGAGAAAGACATGAACCTGAGTCGTTAATAAGAGGGAATGACATGAACGTGAGTCGTTAACAGGAGGGAATAACATGAACCTCAGACATTAAACTAAGATAAGTCGTAATTTACAACCGTCGTAAGAGATCCTAATGTTGTAGCCTCCGTGGCTGCTTGGACCAGTTTTGGGGCAGTTCCAAGCATGGCCCAAGGTTCAAGTTCCCATCCATCCTTCAGCGTATTCAAGGGGAGTATATGATCCCGACCTACAAAATACTTCGTGCCATGATACAGCATAACCAGGAATGAACACTTTACCAGGAGTGCAATTATTATAATCATGGGGGAGCGCTAAACCCGTAGTCAAGAGTGCAATAAAAGGGAAAAAAATATATATATATAGAGGGCTCAATTGGCAATTAAGCGCCTTAATTATCCCCAAGGGTTATTAAGGAAATATTCCCCCAAGAACATTATAGAGGTGAAATGAGCTGGGTGATGACCTAGTGGAAGGGAGAGCCATAGAAAGGGTGAAGAAAGTAGGTTCGGTGAGCTGTTTTACATCAGTCGGTGGAAATTTAGGTGAGACCGCGTAAGGGATCACCAACAGCTCACCGAGTTACAGTAATTATTGACTTATTGACTGATAATAGCAGCCAGCAGCGTGGTGTGTGTGTGTGTGTGTGTGTGTGGCCAGGGAGGAAATTAAGTTTGGTCTCCACCCAGAGAGGAGTCGTGGGACTATCTATCTTCCTTTTTTTTTATATTTCCAACTTTGTTTAAAAAACAGGGGGGTGGGGGTGCGCAATGTAAGGTTGGGGTGAGGTTCAGTGGGTTGGAAACATTGAGGTACTACTGGCGGTAATGTTGACGAACCGGTAATTATCCTCTATTGCTGCGTTTGTGAAAGGTGCTTAAGAAAATTAATGTTTTAGAGAATTGTTTCCATTTGGAGTGTGTGTATGTGTGTGTGTGTGTGTGTGTGTGTGTGTGTGTGTATGTGTGTGTGTGTGTGTGTGTGTGTGTGTGTGTGTGTGTGGTGTGTGTGTGTGTGTGTGTGTGTTTTGTGTGTGTGTGTGTGTGTGTGTGTTGCTCAGTTAAGTGTTAGAGACGTCTTGGTCCTTACGCACAAGGAATCTCTCGCACCTCGCCCTAGGCCAGCGAGATGCTCGCCAGTCTGAGAGATAATTGGCTTTGGTACCTAGGTTATCCAAGAGAGAGAGAGAGAGAGAGAGAGAGAGAGAGAGAGAGAAGGGGAACTTCAACTGATTATTTTAATGCTAAATCACACCATCCACTCACAACTAACTCATATTCCAGACTACACAACTGTCGACGTTCCGCTCTTGATAATGGTCCTGGGCAAAACGAAACGTCGACAAGAGATTCCACTGGCGGGTTATGTGTCAAAGAAATAAATTCACACCAAACACACACATACACACACACACATGCAAAACAACCAGTGTGAGTATATATTATATATATACATATATATATATATATATATATATATTATATATATATATATATATATATATTATATATTATATATATATATATATATATATATATATATATGTCGTGCGAATAGGCAGAACTTGCGATCTTGGCTTAATTAGCAACGCTCATCTTGCATATAGGACAAGCGAAAATTTATGTATGCAATAATTTCGCCAAAATCATTCTGAACCTAACGAAAAAAATACATTTCACTGTGTTTGTTTAGTATTAAATTATTGTAAACAAATCTAAAATATATTTAGTTGGGTTAGGCTAAAAGAAATTGTTCTTGTTATAATAAGGTTAGGTAAGTTTTCTAAGATTATTTTGGAGCAAAATTAAAAATTTTAACATTAGCATTAATGAAAAAGATATATCTTTAAACGTATAAGAGAAAATTTTAGAAAGGTCTTAATTTTAAATGAGTTCTTACTAATTGACCAGTTTTACATATTCGGCACGACATATATATATATATATATATATATATATATATATATATATATATATATATATATATATATATATATATATATATATATATATATATATATATATTGGTGGGCATAAATATATACACTATAAAATATATACCTCTCAGTGCATACACACTGAGAGGTATACACCTTAAATTCCCCTCCCCCCATTTTGTTTTTAAAAGGGTTAAAGTATTCTTCAGCGGTGGTTACCAGGCTACGTTCAGCCTTAATGACTCTCGTGTAGCCAATAACCTTTAACTCTCCATTACCCACTAACCATGGTGGCCACATTAGGCCATTACAAGTTCCATTTGTTGTGGAAAAGATTTACTGAGGAAAAAAAAAGATGCCTTTTGTTAAGAGATTTAACTACAAGTGACTTTTATAAAGCCTTTGATTAAGTCTTTTGTAGATTAAATAAGACTTACAAAAACCATGAAGTATTTGCCAAGCCTTTCAAAAAAAAAATTAAAGTGAAAGTAAGCTTACAAGACAGATAAAAGCTCTAAAAAAAGCTTTTTTGGTCAAACTAAAACTTTTTCAGGCTTTTATTTCTATGCTAAGTCTAATGCTATGCTAAGTCTAATGTTATGTTAAGACTTTCAATATTTTTCATATTTTTTCACTTAATAATCTATTTCTTGGTTTGTATGAAAGTTAGTTAGGATATTCTTAGGCGATTTGTTTGTTGTTCTGTTTTTGTTAGTGTTTGCGTGTGTGTGTGTGTTTGTGTTAGTTGGTGTTGTGTTGTGTGTTTGTAGTGAGTGTGAGTGGTATGATTGGCTTAGGACGATTGCTGGCTGTCTGTTGGCTGGTTGCTATGTGTCTGTGGCTGACTGTGTGGCTGTTGCTGGTGGCTGCCGTTGATTGACTAGCTGGTTGAGTGATGTTGGTTGACGACTGCTGCTGGCTGGTTGGTGGTGGTGCTGTGCTGACTGGCTGATGCTGATGACTGCCTGACTGATGGCTGGCTGACTGACTGACTGACTGACTGATGACTGTGACTGACTGACTGACTGATGACTGACTGTCTGACTGACTGGCTGGCTCGCCCTGCCTATTCTTACCATTATCCGCCTTCCTTTCCACCTGTTTGCTCATAATATGGTTCAGGTCTCTCTCTCTCTCTCTCTGCTGCTCTCTCTCTCTCTCTGACTCTCTCTCTCTCTGCTTCTCTGGCTCTCGCTCTCTCCTCTCTCTCTCTCTCTCTCTCTCTCTCTCTCTCTTTCCCTTTCCTCTTTCTTCATCTCTCTCTCTCTCTCTCTCTCTCTCTCTCTCTCTCTCTCTCTCCTCTCTCTCTCTCTCTCTCTCTTCTCTCTCTCTCTCTCTCATTCTCACCTTAATTTAAAAATAGAAATATACAGACTCAAGTGTACATCCCATGTACTCCCACTCCCCTCCCTCGCCCACTCTCTTTCCCTTTCACCGTCTCTATCTCTCTCCCTTACAGCTCCACGCTCTAAGAAAGCTCCATCAAGGCACCAAGAAGAGCCCCAAAGCTCGAATGGTCAACAATTTTCGACCGACCCAACAGATGTACCACCGGCCAGTGCGCACTAATATTGACTTCACTAACGGCAAGCATCTCAACTGTCCCTCCATGGCGAGGCAAATGTACTACACAGGTGAGTACATAGAGAGGAAGATGTACTTCATAGATGAGTACATGGACAGTAAGATGTGCTTCACGGGTGAGTACATAGCTAGGAAGATGCACTATACAGGTGAGCACATGGCTAGGCAAATGTACTACACATGTGAGTACATGGCAAGGAAGGTGAGTACATGGTCGGACACAGAGGTGAGTACATAGCGGGGAAGATGTACTACACAGGTGAGTAGGATAGAGTACATGGACAAGAGAACAAGTCACAGGAGTCCATGTACTCACAGATGAATGGAAGAGAACGTGAGAGTCCATGTACTACAAAGGTGAGGGTTAAAGGACACTTGGGAATCCATGTTCTACAAAGGTGAGGGGAAAAGAGTACATCAGAGTACAAGGGAAAAACAGATAGCCGAGGACTTGTGAGTCCACACTGAGGCTATATGTCGAGGAGAACTATATCTATATGGAGGACTTCTACGCATTAGAGAGAGATAGAGAGAGAGAGAGAGAGAGAGAGAGAGAGAGAGAGAGAGAGTAGTTACATTTTTGTGAAAGAGAGAAAGGAAGCTGGAGAAGGGCAGAAGAGTGAGAGTAATAATGAGAGTGAAGAGAGAGAGATAGAAAGAGACAGAGAGAAGGAGGCATAGTTGACAACAATAGTTTTATTAACAAATCTAATAGGAATAATAAGTGGAGGTGAGAGTAATAAATGAAGGAATAAATAAATAGATATAAGAAATAGAAAGAAAATATAGCATAAGTGATATATGATGAATATGTAATAGAAGTCAGGAAGAATTATTATTATTATTATATATTATTATTATTATATATTATATATATATATATATATATATATATATATATATATATATATATATATATATATATATATTATTATATATATATTATATATATATATATATATATATATATATATATATATATATATATATATATATATATATATATATATATATATATATATATTATAGGATGGGGTCCACCTCTGGTGTAAATTATGGGACCCACAGCCTCGGAGAAGTGGATAAAAAGGCTTCAAGGAAGAATATTTGGATTTCTTCCTGAAGCCGTTTGAATATTCCACTTCCCCTACCACCCCATCTTTTCCCAGGTACTCTATAGTCCGCTGGGTTTTGCTCTTCCTGATGAATATTACACATCCGTTATTACTACTACTACTACTACTACTACTACTACTACTACTACTACTACTACTACTACTATAACTACTGTTACTACTACTACTACTGTTACTACTACTAATTCTGTTACTACTACTACTACTACTACTGTTACAACTACTACCACTGTTACTACTACTACTACTACTGTTACTTCTACTATTAATACCATTACTACTATTACTAATACTACTGTTACTATTACTACTACTACTACTACTACTACTGTTACTTCTATTACTACCATTACTACTATTACTAATACTACTGTTACTACTACTACTACTACTACCAATACTATTGCTAATACGAATAAAATTAATAATAATAATAATAATAATAATAATAATAATAATATTTAAAGCACACACACATGTACACATACATGTACATACACACACACACATGCACATGCACATGTACACACACACGTACACACACCAGTGAAGAAAATAAAAAAATCATCATAAAGATAGGTTTAATATTTTCATTCAGAAACAAAGTGATATAAAACACGAACTTACAAGTGTCTCTCCTAAGCTTAGTACAGTAATGTTCTACCTTAGTGCTGAAAAAGAGTGCGCAAGCTTTAGCTGGGAGAAGGTATGATAAAGCTTTAATTCACGGAGAGAAGCTTTGCCTCTCAACTGATTTTGATTATTATTATTATAAAAATAAGGGAGCGCTAAACCGGTAGGGGTTATATAGCATCTGTGGGGGGGGGGAATAGAAGGTATTCAGACTCAGTTGAAGGAACTGGAGAACAGATCCAATACCATAGATCAAGAGCCTCTCGCCAGCATCAAGGGACCTCACTTGAGGGGTCAGCTGGTTTCGAACCTCGTGGGGTTTCTGAGCCGTCAGAAAAAAAAGAGTACATCGGAGTAGCGTAAGTTTGCAAGAGAGTTTAAGTGGTAAGCGTAAAGTTTACGCAAGAGTGTATCGCGTATTTCCGAATACAGACAAGGAAACAAGAGCCTGACGAGTAATTAACAGTTTTTTTTTTTCTCTCTCTCTCTCTCTGTCTCTACTACTCTTCCAGAGTACAGGAGGTACTCTCAAGAGGCCAGCTCGTACACTGTTTTTGAGGTATATTGTCATGGGTGTACTCTTAGTATTGGGAGGAATCCCGGTTCATGTACTCTTGGGTGTTCTCGAGTGCTAGAGAGAGAGACACACTCACACTGACCAGGTTTAAAGTCCCATACTTTTGCTATTTTTCTGAGTGAAAGTTCAGACATTTGAGCGAAGGATCGGATGTGCTTAGTCTTCAATTCACCCTTACGGGTTTAGTGCTCCCATGATTATAATAAAAATAATTATTATTATTAATATGACTATTATTAGTATTAATAGTGTTGTTATTGTTATTGATGATGTTGTTACGGATGTTTTCACAGGAAGCGCTAAACCCGTAGAAGCCCCGCAGGTCCTGGGGAATGGGGAGGCTTAGATCCACGGATCAAGAGCCCCCCGTTCCCCCACCCCTAGCGTCGAGGCTCCTCCTCCACCTCCTCCCTTGACGCTTCCTCGTAGCTATTCTTGATTCTCTTCCTTCCTCTTCACGTCTTCTGTTCCATACATCTCGCTTCACATATCCTCTTCCCTTCCCCTCTTACCCTTATTACATGGTTTTGCAGCTGCTCGTCTTCCGCCTGAGGGTCTTAAAGTGGAAGGTTCCTCTCGAGGGCCTTCCGAACTCCTCCCCCTCTCTTATTGCATTCACGGGGAAGTGCTAAGACCGTAGGGGACGGGTCAGACAGCGCCTGGGGAAGGAAAGACAATTAGGGTTCGGTAAGATGCATGAACAAAACTCTAGTACCGTTATTTTTGGGAACGTTTCGCCTACACAGTCGGCTTCTTCAGTCAGATACATTGGTGACTGAAACTGGAAGCAACAAAAGCAGTGGAGAGGTAAACTTAATGTGATCAGTCCGTCAGCCTTGAGAACGTAAGTTTGAAGAGATGTCAGTCCCTAAGCCTGGAAGAAATACTGAGATGGTTAGCTCCCTTAGCCTTCAATTAAAAGCGTCCAGCTCCATGATCCCCACCAGGTTTGACCCGAGCAAGGGAAGTGCGGCTACTTTTCACTGGATCAAGAGCCGTACATTAGTATTCAAGGCAAACCCTATCAAAGGACGCTAAGCCTTAGATCACATCCTCGGGAAACGTTCCTGGGGCCGATGCTAACGAAACCTTTGTTTACATACCCTGACAGCCTCCGTCTAAACTCGCCGACGAGATGCCGATAATACTTCCCGTTGCCGCCACGAAAAGTAATTTGTCTTTTAGTATGGTTTCATTACACAGATGGAGTAAATGAACTTCAAGCTACTTGCCAGAAAGAAGGAAAGGAGGAATACCCGTCAGAGACATAAGAATGGAACCATGATTGTAACCTTAACGGACGCCTCCAGCCATTACTTAATATATACACGATGTACATGTCGTTCCGAATAGGTACAACTTGCAATTTTGGTTTAAATAGCAAAGCTCTTCTTCCCGAATAAAGCAAGAGAAAATTTGTGTATGCACAAGTTTCGCAAAAAAAAAAATAATTTTGAACCTAACGAAAAAAAATATATTGCATTGTGTTTGTTTATTATTAAATTTTGTAAACGTATCTTAAACATATTTAGTTGAATTAGACTAAATTAAATTGTGCTTGTTATAAAAAGGTTAGGTAAGTTTTCTAAGGTCCTTTGTCACAAAATTATTAATTTTTACATTAACATAAATGAAAAAAAAATCTTTAAACGTATAAAAGAAAATTTTAGAAAAGTCTTTAATTTCAATGAGTTCTTGTTAATTGACCAGTTCACCTATTCGGCCCGTATGTTATGTTTATATTATATATATATATATATATATATATATATATATATATATATATTATATATATATATTATATATATAATATATATATATATATATATATATATATATATATTATATATATATATATATATATATATATATATATATATATATACGTGTGTTAGAAGTTGAGAATGTTTTACTTCTGAAGTGGTGTAACAAAAGGCAGGCTGGAGGAGTGTGTTAGTAAGTTAGGTCCACTGGGAAGGATGTTCGTGTTCTCGGGGTTAGAGCCGAGACCAAACTTAATGGACTTGCCACGGAAAAATACCCCCCGGATTACACTAGTTTAAAAGCAAAGTTTGATATCGGGGTGGAGTCTCTATTTTTACCGTGCGTTCACCTGTGTTAAATCACCAGCCGGAAGTCTTAGGTGCGGAGGAAAAGTCTTAAGCAATGAGACTTGGTAGACCAGGTGTAAAAGACCTGAAATTTTGATTTTTTTTTTTTGCTTCAGCCAGCCTAAATTATGATATTTTTAAACCAGCCTATGTTAAATTCCCTTCTGCCGTAGCTCACTCAATTCACACACCGAGGTCCATGGTTCGATCCCAGATACGGGTGGTAACATTAGGACGTGTTTCCTTAAGACACCTGCTGTCAATGTTCACCTAGTGGTAATTTAATTAGGTACCTGGGTGTTAGTCGACTGGTGTGGGTGGCATGCTGGGGACAAAATTGACCTAATTTGCTGGATATGCTCAGCATAACAAGCGGCTTTCTATATAGTGGTATATCACTGATGTTAGATAGGCCTGTATACCTTGTACATGTACTTGTAGAAATAATGATTAATATTATTTTATTATTATTATTAATAATAATAATAATAATAATAATAATAATAATATTATTATTATTATTATTATTATTATTATTATTATTATTATTATTATTATTATTATTATTATTATTATTATTGACATTATTATTATTATTATTATTATTATTATTATTATTATTATTATTATTATTATTATTATTATTATTATTATTATTATTACTATTATTATTATCATTAAGGTGGGACACCTGTAACACTCACCTGAGAGAAGTAACTCTACGGCTGTCCTCTCTGCAGTTGTATCACGAATTAACTGTGAAAGTCGAAATATGTAATATATAATAATATAATAATATATAATAATAATAATATATAATATATAATAATAATAATAATATATATAATATAATAATAATATATATATAATAATAATATATATTAATATAATATATATAATAATAATATATAATAATAATAATAATAATATATAATATATATAATATATAGTGTTTGAGGAATGTTTTACTTAAGTTTTAACAAAAGATGTGAAGTATTAAAAAGTTATGGTCAACTGTGAAGAGTTTTTTGTTTTACGAGGACTTAAGCTGCCAGGCATTATTATCCCCCCGGATTGCGTACACTTTTAGGTTTATATCGTTTGTCAGTTACGTAAGTTTTTACTCTGTCACTGGGAAAGCTCCAGCGACAAGTTTGTGCGGCACAGTTTAGCTCATGTGAGACTTTATGTCATGTTACAGGAGAGCTTATAAGTCATGTTACATTGTTGATTTTCAATTATTTTTTGTACTTTATCAGTCTATTTCCCCTGTTAGAGCTTTATCATATATTTCTCGTAGGCTTTTAAGATATTCCCTCTGTGTAGAGCTTTACAAGTCAATTTCACCTCGGGTAGAGCTTTATCCAAGTATATTCTGTGTAGAGCTTTATCAAGTATATTTTCCTTGAAGAGCTATCTGTCATATTTCCCTTGGTAGAGCTTTATTAGTATATCCTGTGTAGGCTTTATCAAGTACGTTCTTGGTGAGCTTGATCAAGTCTGTTTCGCTGATGTAGGGCTATTATCAAGCATTTTCCTTTATGTAAGTTTAATAGGTCTGTTTCCTCTTGTAAGCTTTATAAGTCAATTTCCCTCTTGTAAGCTTATTCAAGTATATTTCCTCTAGTAGCTTTATCAAGTATGTTTCTTATTAAGTTTATTATTATTATCTCCTTGTAGACTTTATCAAGTCATATTTCTTATGTAACTTTATCAAGTCATGTTTCCCTTATTACTTTATCTATTATTATTTTCATTATGTAGAGCTTTATAGTATTATTATCCCTCTATGTAGAGCTTATCAAGTCATGTTTCCTCTAGTAGAGCTTATCAAGTCATGTTTCCTTCTTGTAAGTTTATCAAGTCATATTTCCTTATGTAAGCTTTATAAGTCATGTTTCCCTATGTAGAGTTAATCAATAAATGTTTCCTTCTATGTAAGTTTATCAAGTATGTTTCCTCTATAGTAACTTTATCAATCATGTTTACTTATATGTAGGGCTATTAATCAAGTCATTTCCCTATATGTAGAGTTTATCAAGATATTTCTCTTGTAGAGCTTTATCAAGTCATATTTCCTCTACTAGAGTTTATCAAGTCATGTTCCCTCATGTAGAGCTTTTTCATGTCATATTTCCTATGTAGAGCTTTCAAGTCATGTTCCCTATGTAGACTTTATCAGTCATGTTTCCCCTCTAGTGAGCTTTATCAAGTCATATTCCTTATGAGGTTTATCAATCAGTTCCCCTTGTAGTATCAGTCATGTTCTTCTATGTAGACTTATCAGTCATTTTCCTTAGTAGAGCTTTACAGTCATGTTTCCTTTATGTAGCTTATCAGTATGTTTCTCTTTAGGCTTTATAGTCTGTTCCTTATGTAGAGCTTTATCAAGTCATGTTTCTCTATTAGCTTTATCAGTCATGTTTCTTTATGTAGAGCTTTATCAAGTCATGTTTCCCTCATGTGTAGAGCTTTATCAAGTCATGTTTCTTCTATGTAGACTTTATCAAGTCATGTTTCCACTTGTAGAGCTTTATCAAGTCATATTTCCTTCTA
>NC_069424.1:25558837-25571900 GCF_026875155.1 Cherax quadricarinatus
GAATTCAACACTGCCGTTGTTCCTTCCTCCTACATGTGCTGAAATTCGTACATAATATAAATAGGTACACAGTGTAATATAATTTAAGATTAACAATTGTTGTATGCCCTGATTTGTATGTATGTATGTCTTTCAGGTATATATACATCGAGAGATGTATATGTCTCTCAAATGTGTATGACTCACCTGTCGACGTTGATTAATATTTGACTTATTAATGTATTCTTGACTGGTAGTGTATAGGTGACATGCAGCCTTGATGACCCTCGTGTAGTCGATAGGTGTTAAATCAAATAAACAAAGAAGGCAAATATTACCCTATTTTCTCTTCCTCCTCCTATTCCCCTCCTCCTCGTCCTCCTCCTCGTCCTCCTCCTCGTCCTCCTCCTCTTCCCCCTCCTCCTCCTCTTCTTCTTCCAGTGGTAAATAATCACAACAGAAGACACAGTAGGATGTAAGAGTGTGTTTGGAAGAGAAATCAGTGAGTGAGGAAAAGGAGGAGGAGGAGAAAAAAGAAGAGAAGAAGGAGGAGGAAAAGCAGGAGGAACAGCATGAGGAGGATGAAGATGTAGGCTAATAAGAAGGGAAGGAAAGGCGGAAGAAGGATAAGAGTGAAAAAAAAAAACATATAGATGGCCTGGGCCTGGGTGTGGCTCTGGTGGCCTGGTTGTTAACGCTCTCGCTTCACACGGTGAGGGCCTGGGTTCGATTCCCAGCCAGAGTAGAAACATTGGACGTGTTTCTTTCCACCTGTTGTCTATGTTCCCCATCTGTAAAATGGGTACCTGGGTGTTAGTCGACTGGTGTGGGTCGCATCCTGGGACACTGACCTAAGGAGGCCTGGTCACAGACCGGGCCGCGGGGACGTTGACCCCCGGAACTCTCTCCAGATAAACTCCAGATAAACCGACAAGTTGATAAATTAGACACATGTACAACACTTGGGTATCTTTACTGAGGAAACGTTTCGCCACACAGTGGCTTCATCAGTCCATACAAAGGAGAACGGTGAAGAACAGGAGGAATTTGAGGTAATCAGTCCCTCAGCCTTGAGTCGATGTAATCAGCCCATCAATCTTGTAAAGATTGCAGCATATGTGCGAAGAAGCAGCTTATATACTGTAGGCAGGAGAGGTACAGCAGTCGTAGGTGCCGAAAAGCTTCCTCATTAAAGATACCTAAGTGTTGTACATGTGCCTAATTTATCCAAAAAAAAAGGAGAAGGGAAATGAGGAAGGGAAGACTATTTTGGAAGGACGAGAAGGAGGAAAAAATGGAAGGGTAAAAAAGTAAAAGGAAAGGAAGGTAAGAGAGGGAAAATGGAAGAAAGGAAGTAAGAGAGAGGAAGAGGGGGAAAAATGAAGGAAGAGAGAGGAAGAGGGGAAAAATTAAGGAAAAGAGAGGAAGAGGGGCGGAAAAAGGGAAGGAAGAAAGATGAGAAAAATGTTAAACTCTCCAAACTAACCATGAAGAACTATGTTGTAAATCTTGCAAACAAGGCAGCCAGGAAGCTTACAGCACGTCGCCGTATCTCACATCTGCTTGACAGTAGGGGTTGCAAGATTCTGTACGAGGCACAAGTACGCTCACACCTTGAGTATGCTCCACTTTCTTGGTTTGCCTGCCTCCCCTCTCACCTGCGACTGCTTGACAGAGTAGAGAACAGAGCAAGACGTCTCATCTCTCGCCTGGACCCATCCTGGATAGATCTGTCATTTCAGCAGAGCCTTCAACATAGGAGGGATTTGGGTGGCCTTACTGTTATGTACAAGGCCAATATTGTCAAAGTACCACATTTGGATCCACTTCGAGGACAGCGTGAAACAAACTTTTATGCCACAAGACGGGCAGAAAGCAGCAACTTCACTCTGGCTGTACCCTTCTCCAGAACATCACTCCATCTGAGATCCTATATACCCAGGATGACTCGAGTATGGAACACATTCGTACAGCATAATGATGTCAACGAGATAAAGTCAGTTGATCACATGAAAATGCTGGCCCACAGATGGCTCCAATTTCATCCTGTTCCCTACTTGTATGTCTCATAACAATAAAAATGCTTTCAAATGAGCTGATGTAGGTAACAGCTGTTAGCTTGCCAATAAAGTTATAAATCCTTAACCTGTAAATAGCTTGTCAATAAAGCTAGGGATCCTTAACCTTGTCAAACCCTGTTAAAAAAAAAAAAGGAATACCTCCTTCTCTCTCTCTCTCTTTTACACAGGGTTTGACAGGGTTCGGTTAAGGA
Source organism: Cherax quadricarinatus (assembly GCF_026875155.1). Lineage (NCBI taxonomy): Eukaryota > Metazoa > Arthropoda > Malacostraca > Decapoda > Parastacidae > Cherax > Cherax quadricarinatus. The sequence continues at coordinate 25,561,089 of NC_069424.1, forward strand.
TACCTAGCTTTATTGACAAACTATTTACAGGTTAAGGATTCCTAACTTTATTGACAAGCTAAGAGCTGTTACCTACATTAGCTCATTTGAAAGCATTTTTATTGTTATGAGACATACAAGTAGGGAACAGGGAAGCCCATGAATAATCACTGACTTCTCCCTCTCCTCCTCCCATTGCTTTTCCCTCAGTGTCACTAGGTCCCATTTGTATATGTGTCTCCCTTATTTTTTCCAGTAACTCATGGTGGCATGGTCGTACCTCTGCATGGGACCTGTCACCTTCTCTATCTTCTCCCCCCCCCTCACTTATTGCTATCCCTGCTCCTAACAGCTCTCCTCCTATATTCCTTGCCTTGCTTAGTGGACTGATAGGGCCTTAGTATAAGTCTTGTCTCCTTCCTTTCCACTGGGCTCCTCATTTAATAGGGGGTGTACTTGCTTCAGATGCCATGTCTCCTCTAGGCAATAACCCTATAACTCACTTCAGTATATTTACTTATTATTCTAGGGCTCGTATCCTGGCTTCTGCAGCTTTAATTTGTGACTCCCATTTCTTCTTTTCTTCCTCCATCCTCTTCTCTATTTTCGCAGAAAGCTCACCTAGTTTGTTCTCCCACTCTTGTTCCATCCTTTTATATTGCTCTTCCATCCATTCCTTACCAGGACCATCTTCCTCTGATCCCCTGATTCTTCGACTTCTCCTCTGAACCACCATTTTGTGTGTGTGTGTGTCTGTGTATACGTGTGTGTGTGCGCTTTTTAAGTGTGGCATCAGGTGCACAGGTACTGCAAGAAAATTGCGGGAGTACAAGAAGGTGAATACAAGTACAAGTAGGTGAGTACAAGTGTGTGAGTACAAGTAGGTGAGTACAAGTAGGTGAGTACAGGTAGGTAAGTACAAGTATGTGAGTACAAGTAGATGAGCACAAGTAGGTGAGTACAAGTAGGAGAGTACAAGTAGATGAGTATTATTAGGTGAGTACAGGTAGGTGAGTACAAGTAGGTGAGTATAAGTTGGTGGGAGCACAAGCAGGTTGCGTGACTCCCTATTACGGGACGGAGGAGCAAGCCTCCACTACTCCTTGCGGTTTTAGAGCTTCTCAAGACAATAAGAACACTGGCATGCTTATCAGACAACGAGGTAGACTCATCACGACATTGCAACATCACATTCACGGGGAAGCGCTAAACTCTTAAGGTCTACATAGCACCTGGAGAACGGAAGGTATTAAGGTTAACTAGGTTTAAAGCTTATCGACTACACAATGCTCATTAAGGCTGCATGATACCTGTTCACCACCAGTCAAGAACACTTTAATACATTAAATCGCAATCAAAGTAATCTCATGATGAAAGTTGAGACACATGTGCAACATCTGGTTATCTTTATTGTAGACGTTTCGCCATCCAGTGGATTTATCAATACAGATTCTTGGACATAATAAGAAATCAGAAGAGCTATATACAAAAGATGAGGTAATCAGTCCCTCAGCCTTGGAGGTGGTGTTTACAACACCGTGGTGGTAGAGATTCTGAAACACAGGTTTCTACAACTAACCCATCAATTTGGGTAGGACCTACTTACACTGAGGAATCCCGCCTACCAGTGACTATGCCCTCGTCTGCTACACGTCCCTTTCACTGACGCCTACATAAGCGCCAGTCTCCTTGCCTGTGCTTCAGAATCTCTACAACCATGGTGTTGTAAACACCACCTCCAAGGCTGAGGGACTGATTACCTCATCTTTTGTATATAGTTCTTCTGATTTCTTATTATGTCCAAGAATCTGTATTGATAAAGCCACTGGATGGCGAAACGTCTACAATAAAGATAACCAGATGTTGCACATGTGTCTCAACTTTCATCTTGTCGGTATTGTGTACCTGCCTTGCACATAATCTCATTATGTGTGTGTGTGTACATATTGCCGGTGTATGTTATGTATAGTATATAGTATTATATATATATATTTATATATATATATATATATATATATATATATATATATATATATATATATTATATATATATTATATTATATATATATATTATATATATATATAGTGTGTTGTTAGGTAAGACATATGCAACAGTTAGGTATCTTTATTTCGAAACGTTTCGCCTACACAGTAGGCTTCTTCAGTCGAGTACAGAAAGGTTGATAGAAGCAGAAGATACTTGAAGACGATGTAATCAGTCCATCACCCTTAAAGTTTTGAGGTGGTCAAATATATATATATATATATATATATATATATATATATATATATATATAAATGTCGTGCCGAATAGGCAGAACTTGCGATCTTGGCTTAAATAGCAACGCTCATCTTGCCATATAGGACAAGCGAAAATTTGTGTATGCAATAATTTCGCCAAAATCATTCTGAACCTAACGAAAAAAATATATTTCACTGTGTTTGTTTAGTATTAAATTATTGTAAACAAATCTAAAATATATTTAGCTGGGTTAGGCTAAAATAAATTGTTATTGCTATAACAAGGTTAGGTAAGTTTTCTAAGATACCTTTGGAGCAAAATTAATTTTTTTTACACTAACATTAATGAAAAAAAATATATCTTTAAATGTGAAAGAGAAAATTTTAGAAAGGACTTAATTTTAATTGAGTTCTTGCTAATTGACCAGTTTTACATATTCGGCACGACATACACACACACACACACACACACACACACACACACACACACACACACACACACACACACACACACACACACACACACACACACACATATTATATATATATAATTTATATATATATATATATATATATATATATATATATATATATATATATATATATATATATTATACATAATCACGCTAGATAACAGGGACATCTTGCTACTCCTACTTACACTTTGGTCACACTTCACAGACACGCACATGCATATATATATACATACATCTAGGTTTTTCTCCTTTTTCTAAATAGCTCTTGTTCTTCTTTATTTCTTCTATTGTCCATGGGGAAGTGGAAAGAATCTTTCCTCCGTAAGCCATGCGTGTCGTATGAGGCGACTAAAATGCCGGGAGCGATGGGCTAGTAACCCCTTCTCCTGTAGACATTTACTAAAAAAGAGAAGAAGAAAAACTTTATAAAACTGGGATGCTTGAATGTGCGTGGATGTAGTGCGGATGACAAGAAACAGATGATTGCTGATGTTATGAATGAAAAGAAGTTGGATGTCCTGGCCCTAAGCGAAACAAAACTGAAGGGGGTAGGGGAGTTTCGGTGGGGGAAATAAATGGGATTAAATCTGGAGTATCTGAGAGAGTTAGAGCAAATGAAGGGGTAGCAGTAATGTTGAAGGATCAGTTATGGAAGGAGAAAAGAGAATATGAATGTGTAAATTCAAGAATTATGTGGATTAAAGTAAAGGTTGGATGCGAAAAGTGGGTCATAATAAGCGTGTATGTACCTGGAAAAGAGAGGAATGTAGAGGAGACAGAGAGAGAGTGAGAGAGTAATTGTGGTAAGGGACCTGAATGCTAAAGCAGGAGAAACTTTTAGAGAGGGTGTGGTAGGTAAGTTTGGGGTGCCAGGTGTAAATGATAATGGGAGCCCTTTGATTGAACTTTGTATAGAAAGGGGTTTAGTTATAGGTAATACATATTTTAAGAAAAAGAGGATAAATAAGTATACAAGATATGATGTAGGGCGAAATGACAGTAGTTTGTTGGATTATGTATTGGTAGATAAAAGACTGTTGAGTAGACTTCAGGATGTACATGTTTATAGAGGGGCAACAGATATATCAGATCACTTTCTAGTTGTAGCTACACTGAGAGTAAAAGGTAGATGGGATACAAGGAGAATAGAAGCATCAGGGAAGAGAGAGGTGAAGGTTCATAAACTAAAAGAGGAGGCAGTTAGGGTAAGATATAAACAGCTATTGGAGGATAGATGGGCTAATGAGAGCATAGGCAATGGGGTCGAAGAGGTATAGGGTACGTTTAAAAATGTAGTGTTGGAGTGTTCAGCAGAAGTTTGTGGTTACAGGAAGGTGGGTGCGGGAGGGAAGAAGAGCGATTGGTGGAATGATGATGTAAAGAGAGTAGTAAGGGAGAAAAAGTTAGCATATGAGAAGTTTTTACAAAGTAGAAGTGATGCAAGGAGGGAAGAGTATATGGAGAAAAAGAGAGAGGTCAAGAGAGTGGTGAAGCAATGTAAAAAGAGAGCAAATGAGAGAGTGGGTGAGATGTTAACAACAAATTTTGTTGAAAATAAGAAATAGTTTTGGAGTGAGATTACCAAGTTAAGGAAGCCTAGAGAAAAAATGGATTTGTCAGTTAAAAATAGGAGGGGAGAGTTATTAAATGGAGAGTTAGAGGTATTGGGAAGATGGAGGGAATATTTCGAGGAATTGTTAAACGTTGATGGGCAAGGAGGAATAACATCTTGTAGGAGTGAGGAAGAGCCAGTTGTGAGTGTGGAGGAAGTTCGTTAGGCAGTAGGTAAAATGAAAGGGGGTAAGGCAGCCGGGATTGATGGGATAAAGATAGAAATGTTAAAAGCAGGTGGGGATATAGTTTTGGAGTGGTTGGTGCAATTATTTAATAAATGTATGGAAGAAGGTAAGGTACCTAGGGATTGGCAGAGAGCATGCATAGTTCCTTTGTATAAAGGCAAAGGGGACAAAAGAGAGTGCAAAAATTATAGGGGAATAAGTCTGTTGAGTATACCTGGTAAAGTGTATGGTAGAGCTATAATTGAAAGAATTAAGAGTAAGACGGAGAATAGGATAGCAGATGAACAAGGAGGCTTTAGGACAGGTAGGGGGTGTGTGGACCAGGTGTTTACAGCGAAACACGTAAGTGAACAGTATTTAGATAAGGCTAAAGAGGTCTTTGTGGCATTTATGAATTTGGAAAAGGCGTATGACAGGGTGGATAGGGGGGCAATGTGGCAGATGTTGCAGGTGTATGGTGTAGGAGGCAGGTTACTGAAAGCAGTGAAGAGGTTTTGCGAGGATAGTGAGGCTCAAGTTAGAGTATGTAGGAAAGAGGGAAATTATTTCCCAGTAAAAGTAGGCCTTAGACAAGGATGTGTGATATCACCGTGGTTGTTTAATATATTTATAGATGGGGTTGTAAGAGAAGTAAATGCGAGGGTCTTGGCAAGAGGCGTGGAGTTAAAAGATAAAGAATCACACATAAAGTGGGAGTTGTCACAGTTGCTCTTTGCTGATGACACTGCTCTTGGGAGATTCTGAAGAGAAGTTGCAGAGATTGGTGGATGAATTTGGCAGGGTATGCAAAAGAAGAAAAATAAAAGTGAATACAGGAAAGAGTAAGGTTATGAGGATAACAAAAAGATTAGGTGATGAAAGATTGAATATCAGATTGGAGGGAGAGAGTATGGAGGAGGTGAATGTATTCAGATATTTGGGTGTGGACGTGTCAGCGGATGGGTCTATGAAAGATGAGGTGAATCATAGAATTGATGACGGGAAAAGGGTGAGTGGTGCACTTAGGAGTCTGTGGAGACAAAGAACTTTGTCCTTGGAGGCAAAGAGGGGAATGTATGAGAGTATAGTTTTACCAAAGCTCTTATATGGGTGTGAAGCATGGGTGATGAATGTTGCAGCGAGGAGAAGGCTGGAGGCAGTGGAGATGTCATGTCTGAGGGCAATGTGTGGTGTGAATATAATGCAGAGAATTCGAGTTTGGAAGTTAGGAGGAGGCGCGGGATTACCAAAACTGTTGTCCAGAGGGCTGAGGAAGGGTTGTTGAGGTGGTTCGGACATGTAGAGAGAATGGAGCGAAACAGAATAACTTCAAGAGTGTATCAGTCTGTAGTGGAAGGAAGGCGGGGTAGGGGTCGGCCTAGGAAAGGTTGGAGGGAGGGGGTAAAGGAGGTTTTGTGTGCGAGGGGCTTGGACTTCCAGCAGGCATGCGTGAGCGTGTTTGATAGGTGAATGGAGACAAATGGTTTTTAATACTTGACGTGCTGTTGGAGTGTGAGCAAAGTAACATTTATGAAGGGGTTCAGAGAAACCGGCAGGCCGGACTTGAGTCCTGGAGATGGGAAGTACAGTCCCCGCACTCTGAAGGGGGGGTTTAATGTTGCAGTTTAAAAACTGTAGTGTAAAGCACCCTTCTGGCAAGACAGTGATGGAGTGAATGATGGTGAAAGTTTTTCTTTTTCGGGCCACCCTGCCTTGGTGGGAATCGGCCAGTGTGATAATAATAAAATAATATATATATATATATATATATATATATATAATATATATATATATATATATATACTATAATATATATATATATATATTGTATATATATATACATATATATATATTATCACACCGGCCGATTCCCACCAAGGCAGGGGGGCCCCGAAAAGAAAAACTTTCACCATCATTCACTCCATCACTGTCTTGCCAGAAGGGTGCTTTACACTACAGTTTTTAAACTGCAACATTAACACCCTGCCTTCAGAGTGCAGGCACTGTACTTCCCATCTCCAGGACTCAAGTCCGGCCTCCCGGGTTCCCTGAATCCTTCATAATGTTACTTTGCTCACACTCCAACAGCACGTCAAGTATTAAAAACCATTTGTCTCCATTCACTCCTATCAAACACGCTCACGCATGCCTGCTGGAAGTCCAAGCCCTCGCAAAACAAAACCTCCTTTACCCCTCCCTCCAACCCTTCCTAGGCCGACCCCTACCCCGCCTTCCTTCCACTACAGACTGATACACTCTTGAAGTCATTCTGTTTCGCTCCATTCTCTCTACATGTCCGAACCACCTCAACAACCCTTCCTCAGCCCTCTGGACAACAGTTTTGGTAATCCCGCACCTCCTCCTAACTTCCAAACTACGAATTCTCTGCATTATATTCACACCACACATTGCCCTCAGACATGACATCTCCACTGCCTCCAGCCTTCTCCTCGCTGCAACATTCATCACCCACGCCTCCCCAAACCCCTATAAGAGCGTTGGTAAAACTATACTCTCATACATTCCCCTCTTTGCCTCCAAGGACAAAGTTCTTTGTTTCCACAGACTCCCAAGTGCACCACTCACTCTTTTTCCCTCATCAATTCTATGATTTTACCTCATCTTTCATAGACCCATCCGCTGACACGTCCACTCCCAAATATCTGAATACGTTCACCTCCTCCATACTCTCTCCCTCCAATCTGATATTCAATCTTTCATCACCTTTTTCTTTTTGTTATCCTCATAACCTTACTCTTTCCTGTATTCACCTTTAATTTTCTTCTTTTGCACCCCCTACCAAATTCATCCACCAATCTCTGCAACTTCTCTTCAGAATTCCCAAGAGCACAGTGTCATCAGCAAAGAGCGACTGTGCCCAACTCCCACTTTGTGTGTGATTCTTTATCTTTTAACTCCACGCCTCTTGCCAAAACCCTCGAAATTTACTTCTCTTACAACCCCATCTATAAATATATTAAACAACCACGGTGACATCACACATCCTTGCCCTAAGGCCTACTTTACGGGGAAAAAATTTTCCCCTCTTTCCTACATACTCAAACCCTTGAGCCTCACTACCCCTCGTAAAAACTCTTCACTGCTTTCAGTAACCTACCTCCTACCCATACACTTGCAACACTGCCACATTGCCCCCCTATCCACCCTGTCATACGCCTTTTCCAAATCCATAAATGCCACAAGACCTCTTTAGCCTTATCTAAATACTGTTCACTTATATGTTTCACTGTAAACACCTGGTCCACACACCTCCTACCTTTCCTAAAGCCTCCTTGTTCATCTGCTATCCTATTCTCCGTCTTACTCTTAATTCTTTCAATTAAACCTACCATACACTTTACCAGGTACACTCAACAGACTTATCCCCTATAATTTTTGCACTCTCTTTTATCCCCTTTGCCTTTATACAAAGGAACTATGCATGCTCTCTGCCAATCCCCAGGTACCTTTACCCTCTTCCATACATTTATTAAATAATTGCACCAACCACTCCAAAACTATTTTCCCCACCTGCTTTTAACATTTCTATTTTTTATCCCATCAATCCCGGCTGCCTTACCCCCCTTTTATTTTACCTACTGCCTCACGAACTTCCCCCACACTCACAACTGCTCTTCCTCACTCCCCAAGATGTTATTCCTCCTTGCCCTATACACGAAATCACAGCTTCCTATCTTCATCAACATTTAACAATTCCTCAAAATATTCCTTCCTCTTCCCAATACCTCTAACTCTCCATTTAATAACTCTCCTCTCCTATTTTTAACTGACAAATCCATTTGTTCTCTAGGCTTTTAACTTGTTAATCTCACTCCAAAAAAATTTTTCTTATTTTCAACAAAATTTTTTGATAACATCTCACCCACTCTCTCATTTGCTCTCTTTTTACATTGCTTCACCACTCTCTTAACTTCTCTCTTTTTCCCCATATACTCTTCCCTCCTTGCATCACTTTTACTTTGTAAAAACTTTTCATATGCTAACTTTTTCTCCCTTACTACTCTCTTTACATCATCATTCCACCAATCGCTCCTCTTCCCTCCTGCACCCACTTTCCTGTAACCACAAACTTCTGCTGAACACTCTAACACTACATTTTTAAACCTACCCATACCTCTTCGACCCCATTGCCTATGCTCTCATTAGCCCATCTATCCTCCAATAGCTGTTTATATCTTACCCTAACTGCCTCCTCTTTTAGTTTTATAAAACCTTCACCTCTCTCTTCCCTGATGCTTCTATTCTCCTTGTATCCCATCTACCTTTTACTCTCAGTATAGCTACAACTAGAAAGTGATCTGATATATCTGTGGCCCCTCTAAAAACATGTACATCCTGAAGTCTACTCAACAGTCTTTTATCTACCAATACATAATCCAACAAACTACTGTCATTTCGCCCTACATCATATCGTGTATACTTATTTATCCTCTTTTTCTTAAAATATGTATTACCTATAACTAAACCCCTTTCTATACAAAGTTCAATCAAAGGGCTCCATTATCATTTACACCTGGCACCCCAAACTTACCTACCACACCCTCTCTAAAAGTTTCTCCTACTTTAGCATTCAAGTCCCCTACCACAATTACTCTCTCACTTGGTCAAAGGCTCCTATACATTCACTTAACATCTCCCAAAATCTCTCTCTCTCCTCTGCATTCCTCTCTTCTCCAGGTGCATACACGCTTATTATGACCCACTTCTCGCATCCAACCTTACTTTAATCCACATAATTCTTGAATTTACACATTCATATTCTCTTTTCTCCTTCCATAACTGATCATTTAACATTACTGCTACCCTTCCTTTGCTCTAACTCTCTCAGATACTCAGATTTAATCCCATTTATTTCCCCCCACTGAAACTCTCCTACCCCCTTCAGCTTTGTTTCGCTTAGGGCCAGGACATCCAACTTCTTTTCATTCATAACATCAGGCAATCATCTGTTTCTTGTCATCCGCACTACATCCACGCACATTTAAGCAACCCAGTTTTATAAAGTTTTTCTTCTTCTCTTTTTTAGTAATTGTATACAGGAGAAGGGGTTACTAGCCCATTGCTCCCGGCATTTTAGTCGCCTCATACGACACGCATGGCTTACGGAGGAAAGATTCTTTTCCACTTCCCCATGGACAATAGAAGAAATAAAAAAGAACAAGAGCTATTTAGAAAAAAGAGAAAAACCTAGATGTATGTATATATATATATGCATGTGCGTGTCTGTGAAGTGTGACCAAAGTGTAAGTAGGAGTAGCAAGATATCCCTGTTATCTTAGCGTGTTTATGAGATATGTATATATATATATATCATACCGAATAGGTAAAAGTTGCTATTTTGGCTTAAATAGCAACGCTCTTCTTGCGGAATAAGGCAAGCAAAATTTGTGTATGCAATAATTTCGCAAAAATTATTCTGAACCTATCGTAAAAATATATTTCATTGTGTTTGATTAATATTATATTATTGTAAATTTATCTAAAATGTATTTAGGTGGATTAGGCTAAACTAAATTGCGTTTGTTATAATAAGGTCAGGTAAGTTTTCTAAGGTTCTTTTGGTACAACATTATTAATTTTTACATTAACATAAATGAAAAGATATATTTTTAAACGTATAAGAGAAACTTTTAGAAAGGACTTAATTTTTAATGAGTTCTTGCTAATTGACCAGTTTTACCTATTTGGTACGACATACACACACACCACACACACACACACACACCACACACACAAACACACACACACACACACACACCACACACACACACACACACACACACAACATACACACATATATATATATATACATATATATAATGTATATATATATATATTATATATATATATATATATATATATATATATAATATATATATATTATATATATATATATATATATATATATATATATATATATATATATATATATATATATATGTGTGTGTGTGTGTGTGTGTGTGTGTGTGTGTGTGTAGATAGATAGATAGATATGAACGACATGACGGAAGGAATAAACTCCGAAGTGTCCCTGTTTGCAGATGACGTTAAGCTGATGAGAAGAATTCATTCGGACGAAGACTAGGCAGAACTACAAAAGGATCTGGACAGGCTGCAGACCTTGTCCAGCAATTGGCTCCTGGAGTTCAATCCCACCAAGTGCAAAGTCATGAGATTGGGGAAGGGAAAAGAAGACCGCAGACGGAGTACTGTCTAGGGAGCCAGAGACTACAAACCTCACTCAAGGAAAAAGATCTTGGGGTGAGTATAACACCCGGCACATCTAAATGAGGGAAACATCAACCAAATAACGGCCC
>NC_069424.1:25572400-25589900 GCF_026875155.1 Cherax quadricarinatus
CTTTGTGGAGGGTCTGCAGATGGGCCCCTATTATGTCGTTATATTTTCTCCTTGTTCCTGATTCTGTGTCGCAGTCGCTTGATATTGCATTGCTATTGGGCTTAGCATTCTTTGTTGTTCAAGCAGACTGTTTGGGTTGCCAGTCGGTCAAGAAGTTAGTTTATTTGAGGACTTTGTCAGTCACTTGTTTAAGTCTTATTCGAGTCTTGAGACATAGCTAACTACTAAAGAGCACTTACACGCATACACACTTACTTGTACATATTTGCAATATCTTATTAAATGTTAATGTACCTGATGGTACTTAAGAATTATAAATGTGATATGTGCTTTCAGCACAATAATATTGAACTCGAGAGATTGATTTTATTTTGATTGCTGTAATTAATTTAATTTGATAATATACCTCTAGACAACTTATAGACTTAATAAATTTATTAAATTTTAATTTCCCTAGTTAGTAGCCTACCAGTTGTAATCCTAAAGCACTATTGAACCATGCTGAATTTTAATGGATAATTGGACAAGGATACTGACTACTTGTTACGAAAACCCAGTAACAGGCTGGATGCTAGAAGGGCAGTCCTTTCTAGTATTCACTGGAGATCTCTAAGCTTTTAGAATCGCGTTTTTTGTAACAGTGGTGATGGTGGTGGTGGTGGTGATGGTGGTGGTGATGGTGGTGGTGATGGTGGTGGTGGTGGTGGTGGTGGTGGTGGTGGTGATGGTGGTGGTGATAGTGGTGGTGGTGGTGGTGATGGTGGTGGTGATGGTGGTGGTGGTGGTGGTGACGGTGGTGGTGGTGACGGTGGTGTGGTGGTGGTGGTGATGGTGTGGTGATGGTGGTTGTGATGATGGTGATGGTGGTGGTGGTGGTGATGGTGGTGGTGATGGTGGTGGTGATGGTAGTGGTGGTGGTGGTGGTGGTGATGGTGGTGGTGGTGGTGATAGTGTGGTGGTGGTGGTGATGGTGGTGGTGATGGTGGTGGTGGTGGTGGTGACGGTGGTGGTGGTGGTGGTGGAGGTGGTGGTGGTGGTGGTGGTGGTGGTGATGGTGGTGGTGATGGTGGTGGTGATGGTGGTGGTGGTGGTGGTGGTGGTGATGGTGGTGGTGATGGTGGTGGTGATGGTGGTGGTGGTGGTGGTGGGTGGTGATGGTGGTGTGGTGGTGATAGTGGTGGTGGTGGTGGTGATGGTGGTGGTGATGGTGGTGGTGGTGGTGGTGACGGTGGTGGGTGGTGGTGGTGGTGGTGGTGGTGGTGGAGGTGGTGGTGGTGGTGGTGGTGGTGGTGGTGGAGGTGGTGTGGTGGTGGTGGTTCAGGTGGTGTGGTGGTGGTGGTGGTGGTGGTGGTGGTGGTGGTGGTGGTGGTGGGTGGAGGTGGTGGTGGTGGTGGTGGTGGTGGTGGTGATGGTGGTGGTGATGGTGGTGGTGATGGTGGTGGTGGTGGTGGTGGGGTGATGGTGGTGGTGATGGTGGTGGTGATGGTGGTGGTGGTGGTGGTGGTGGTGATGGTGGTGGTGGTGGTGATAGTGGTGGTGGTGGTGGTGATGGTGGTGGTGATGGTGGTGGTGTGGTGGTGACGGTGGTGGTGGTGGTGGAGGTGGTGGTGGTGGTGGGGGGGGTGGGGTGGGGGTGGTGGTGGTGGGGGTGGTGGTGGGGGGGTGGGGTTTGGTTTGGGGGTTTGGGGTGGGGGTGGTGGTGGGGGTGGTGGTTTGGGGGTTTGGGGGTGGTGGTGGGGTGGGGGTGGGTGGTGGGGTGGTGGGGGTGGTGGTGGGAGGGGTGGGTTTTGGTGGGGTGGGGTGGGGGTGGGGGTTTGGGGGTTGGGGGTGGTTGGGGGTGGTGGTGGTGGTGGTGGTGGTGGGGGTGGGTGGTGGGGGGTGGAGGTGGGGGTGGGGGTGGGGCTGGGGGGGGTTGAAGGGGGGTGGGGTGGTTTGGGGGTGGGGTGGTGGTGGGGGGTGGTGGAGGGGGTGGTGGGGTGGTGGTGGTGGTGGTTGGTTTCTGGTGGTGGGGGGGGGGTGATGGGGTTGGGGGGTGGGGTGTTGATGGGGTGGTGGGGGTGGTGGTGGTGGTGGGGGTGGTGGTGGTTGGGGGGGGTGGTGGTGGAGGTGGTGGTGGGGGGTGGTTTGGGGGTGGTGGTTTGGGGGTGGGGTGGTGGGTGTGGTGGGGGGGTGGGGGTTGGGGGGTGGTGGTGGTGGTGGTGTTTGGGGGGGTGATGATGGGAAAGGTGGTGGTGGTGGGTGAGGTGGTGGTTTATGGGGGTGGTGATGGTGGGGGGTGATGGGGTGGTGATGGTTGGGGGTGGTGATGGGGGGTGGTGAAAGGTGGTGGGGGTGGTGGAGGTGAGGGGGGTGGTGGTGGTGGTTGGGGGTGATTTTTGGTTTGTGGTGGGTGGTGGTGGGGGGGTTTGGTTTGGGGGTGGTGGTGGTGGTGGTGGGGTTTGGGGGTGGTGGTGGTGGTGGGGGTGGTGGAGGTTTGGGGGTGGGGGTGGTGGTTTTTGGTGTTGGGGGTGGAGGTGGTGGTTTTGGTGGTGGGGGTGGTGGGGAGGTTGGGGTGGGTGGTGGGGGGTGGTGGGGGGTGGGGTGGGGGTGGTGGGGGTGATGGTTTGGGGGTGGTGATGGGGGTGGGGAGGGGTGGTGGGGTGGGTGGTGGTGGTGGTGGTGGGGGGTGGGGTGGTGGTGGTGGGGGTGGTGGGGGGTGGTGGTGGTGGTGGTGGTGGTGGGGGTGGTTGGGGGGAGGTGGGGGTGGTGGGGGTGGTTGGGGGGGTGGTGGGGGTGGAGGTGGTTGGGGGTGGGGGGGGTTGTGGTGGTGGTGGTGATGGGGTGGTGGAGGTGGTGGTGATGGTGGGGTGGGGGTGGTTTATGGTGGTTTGGGGGGAGGTGGTTGGGGGTGGTGGTGGTGGGGGAGGTGGTGGGTGGGGTTTGGGGGTTTGGTGGTGGTGGGGGGTGGTGGTGGTTTGGGGGTGATGGTTTGGTTTGGGGGGTTTGGTTGGGGTTTTGGGGTGGGGGGGGGGTTGGGGTTTTTGGGGGGGGTGGTGGGGGGGGGTTTGGGGGTGGGTGGTGGGGTGGGGTGGGGGTGGTGGTGGTGGTGGTGGTGGTGGTTTTGGGAGGTGGGGGTGGTGGTGGTGGTTGGGTGGGGTGGTGGTGGTGGGGGGTGGTGGTGGTGGTGGGGGTGATGGGGGGTGGTGGGGTGGTGGTGGGGGTGGTGGGGGTTGGGGGGGGTGGGGGTGGTGGTTTGGGGGTGGGGGTTGGTGGTGGTGGGGGGGGGGTGGGGGTGGTGGTGGTTTGTGGTGGTGGTGGTTGGGTGGGGGAGGTGGTTTTTGGTGGTGGTTTTTGGTGGGGGTGGGGTGGTGGTGGTGGTGGGTGGGGATGGGGGTTTGGGGGTGGGGGGGTTTGGGGGGTGATGGGGGGGTGGTGGGTGGGGGGGTGGGTGGTGTTTTTGGTTGGGGGTGGTTGTGGTGGTGGTGGTGTGATGGTGGGGGGGGGGTGGTGGTGGTGGTTTGGGGATGGGGGGGTGGTGGTGGTGGTGGTGGTGGTGGTGGGGTGGTGGGGGTTTTGGGTTTGGGGGTGGGGGTTGGGGGTGGTGGTGGTGGTGGGGGTGGTGGGTTTGGGGGTGGTGGTTTTTTGGTGGGGTTTTTGGGGGGGTGGGGTGGTGGTGGTGGTGGGGGTGGGGGTGGTGGTGGGATGGTGGGGGGTGGATAAGTGGTTTGGGGGGTGATGGTTGGGGGTGAAGGTGGTGGTGGGGGTGATTGTCGTGGTGATGTTGGTGGTGGTGGGGGTGGTGGGGTGTTGTTGTTGTTTTGGTGGTGGGGGTGGTGATGGTGTGTGGTGGGGGGGTGGAGGTGGGGTGGGATGGTTTTTGTGGGGGTTGGTGGTGGTGATGGTGGTGGTGGTGGTGGTGAAAGTGGGGTGATAGTGGGGTGGTGAAAGTGGGGTGATGGTTTGGGGGTGGTGGGGGTGGGGTGGTGGGGGATGGTGGGGATGGTGGTGGTGGTGGTGTGATGGGTGGTTAGGTGGTTGTGGGGGATGGTGGTGGGGGTGGTGGTGGTTGTGGTGATGGTGGTGGGATGGGTTGGGGTGTAATGGGGTGGAATGGGGGGGTTGGGGTGGTGGGGAGGGGTGGGGGGTGAGGTGGGGGTGATGGTGGGGTGTTGGGAGGTGGGGGTGATGGGGGGTGGAAGAGGTGGTAATGGTGTTTGTTTTGAGGTGGTGTGGGGTGGAAGAGGTGGTGATGGGGTGGTGAAGGTTGTGGGTGGTAGTGGTTGGTGGGGGTGAAGGGGGGGAAAGGTGGCGTGGTGGAAGGATGGGGTGGAAGGGGTGGCGATGGGGGTGGTGATGGGGGTGTGGGAGTGGGGAAGGTGGTGGGAAGGTGGAAGAGGTGGGGTGGAGAGGTGATGGGGTGGAGGAGGGTGTGGGGGTGGTGGTGTGGGGTGGTTGGTAGTCGTGATGGGGGTGGGGAAGGGGGAAAGGTGGCAGGGGAAATGATGGGGTGGAAAAGGGGGCGATGGTGGGGGTGAGGTGGTTTTTGGGGTGGGGTTTGGGGTGGTGAAGGGGGAAGAGGGGGCGATGGTAGAGGTGATGGTGGTGGAGGGGGGGTGATGGTGGGGTGGTGGTATGGTGGTGGTGTGTTTGTGGTGTGGTGTTGGGAAATTGAAGAGGGGCGATGGGAGAGGTGATGGTGGTGGAGGGGGTGGTGGTGGTGGTGATGGTGGGGGAGGAGGTGGTGATGATGGTGATAGTGGTGGATGAGATGGTGTGGTGGTGGGTGATGGTGGTGATGGTGGTGGTTGATGAGGAGGTGGTGATGGGTGGTGGTGAAGGTTGAAGGAGGTGGTGATGATGGTGATGGCGGTGGTGATGGTGGTGATGGTGGTGATGGCGGTGATGGTGGTGATGGTGGTGATGGTGGTGATGGTGGTGATGGTGGTGATGGTGGTAAAGGGTTTGAAGGAGGTGGTGATGATGGTGTGGTGGTGGTGGTGGAGATGAAGGAGGAGGAGGAGATGGAGGAGATAGTTTTGGAGGAGGATGTGGAGGAAAAGGAGGGGAGGAGGAGGAGAGAGAGGAAGATGAGGAAGAAGAGATGGAAGAAGAATGCAGATATTACTTCTACTACTACTAATAATAAAATTATTAATATTAATAGAGATAGATATATAGACTGATAGACAGAGAGAGAGATTAACCACACTAGCACCACCAGCATACACATATTACCCAGCCCTTCATAATATTATCCATACTTTCATAATATTACCCACATTTTCATATTACCCACATCTTCATAATATTACACACACCTTCATAATATTACCCACACTTTCATAATATTACCCACACCTTCATAATATTACCCACACTTTCATAATATTACCCACACCATCATAATATTACCCACACTTTCATAATATTACCCCACCTTCATAATATTACCCACACTTTCATAATATTACCCACACTTTCATAATACTACCCACATCTTCATAATACTACCCACACTTTCATAATTACCCACACCTTCATAATATTACCCTCACCCTCATAATATTACCCACATCTTCATAAATTTACCCACATCTTAATAATATTACCCACACCTTAATAATATTACCCACACCCCTCTTAATATTACCCACACCTTCATAATATTACCCGCATCTTCATAATATTACCCTCACCCTCATAATATTACCCACATCTTCATAAATTTACCCACATCTTAATAATTACCCACACCTTAATAATGTTACCAACCCTCATATATTACCCAAAACCTTCATAATATTACCCACACCTTCATAATATTACCCTCACCCTCATAATATTACCCACACCAGGACCACACAGATATTAACCCTGTGAATATTCCCTCCAGCATTACCCTCATTAATGCAGACTAAATTAGAGCATAATTAAAAGCAGTAGTTTGAAAAAAAATTATCTAAAACAAGTGAAATTCTAAATGAATTCTCACCTACGTGATCAGTGTTGGTAAATTTTGTCTTAACTTTGTGGTTAAGTATGTTTGGCAATTTATTTTGTGCTTAGGATATATATATATATATATATATATATATATATAAATATTATATAATTATTATATATTATATATTATATAATAAAATATAGGGAAGTACCACCTCTGGGACTGTTCTAGGGACCCTCATCCTCAGAGAAAAGAATAAACTGCTTTAGGGAAAACTCAAGGTTCTCCCCGAAGCGTTTGAGAATTTTCTCCTACCACCCCCTATATTTAATATATATTTTATTTAAACACAAAATACATTGACAAAACATTCACAAAGATACAACACAAAGTAAAACAACATAGGTAACTCAGAGCTACATCTCGAATACTTTGTCCAGCTCCCCGGCGGTGGGCCGCGTGCCCAGAATGCTGCAGACATTTCCTCTCTGGATTGCAACACTGAGTCTCTGAAAGAGGAAGCTGGTCGCCCTGTGGTCCTTGGTTTCTATGATGAGCTTTTCACCCAACTCTTTGAGGAGCTTTAGAGCACACTTGCCCCCATGCTCCAAGGGTCTCCGTCCCTGTTGGGATGAAGTTATAGCAAACGGGAAGGTTTTCATATTTGCGGATCTTCTGGGTCTCCCTGTGGCAGGCAGCTCCACCCCCTTCCACTATGGAGTATGGCAAGTAGGTGTCTGCCAATGTGGCAGCACAGGTGTTAGTCCCAGGCAATCTGCTTTCCATCCTTCCAAGGTAGCAGAGTGGCTCCATCAGGACGCTTCTGACTTCCGTCAGACCTCTGCACTTGGGGTTCCCGTTGAGCTGGGCAACGGGCTGTGGCGAGGCTTCTCTTTATGATGTCATTGACCTCCTCATGTTTGACATACTTCCCTTCTGCTGTGTGACACACGAGACCATGAAGTCCGAATTGATCAGCTGTCGCCCTGCCGCAAATACACCTATGTTCGGTGAGGATGGGGGCGGCTAGGCGAAGAGCAACACCAATCCGAATGGTCTGTGGGTCTAGTCGAGTGCCCAAGGAAGAATTGGGAACAACTAACAGGAAATCTCCTGAGTGTGGTGCCTTCACTGCCAGGAGACGAGCTTTGTCCTTTCCTGAGGCGTTGGACCCCTCAAGGAAGGTTCCTTGATGTTGGTGAGGGGCTCTTGATTTAGGGAATTGGATCTGTGCTCCAGTTCCCCGAATTAAGCATGAATGCCTTCCACATCCCCCCCCAGGCGCTGTATAATCCTCCGGGTTTAGCGCTTCCCCCTTGATTATAATATAATAATAATAATCCTGAGGCGTTGGAGAGCAGTGTGTTGGCGATTTTTTCCATGATCGGTTTGTCCCAGTGGGACTGTTTGTGCTCTTTGGGAGGAGCTGGTCTACTGGAGGAATCTGTAAGGGTGACCCACCGAATCGCTGCTTCAGTAAACCTGGGGCGTTGAGCTCCTACCACGTCTCTCAAGCGTTCGGGAACAATCTTGACTAATGCACTGGAAACCAAACACGAAGACAGAAAAGCAGGTACAGCAACATGCGTTGCTTTACGCACCCCTATACCTCCCAGTCGCACTGGGAGGGTTGCCTGATCCCATTGCTCATCCTCTAGTGACAGGTTCAGTGCCTTCTTAAAGGTTGACCTCAGGTGTGCGTCATATTCGTCGAGTGTTGGGTTGTCAAAAGAGGGTGCACACCTCAGGAAGTGAGTCATGGCATAGTAAGACACCTTGTGAGGAGATACAGAGCATCATGGGCATCAAGATCGCTTATTCTCTCCTACATTCTCATCAGGTCATTCAATTTGTCCTTGAGGACATTGTCGATAGCCTGGTGACCCAGCGGTGCTCCCAAGAGGGTACTGTTTGACGGAGTGGTAGTAGAGACTTCTGGGAGGATTCTTCGCACATAATTGATTATTTCTTGGTTCGTTGTGATGATTTCACACTTGGAGGGATTGAGGATGAGTCCCAAGTCTTCTCCCTGTGTTTTCACCAGTTGTAGGTCCCCTACCAGGGACGCTTCAGTACCTGCCAGTGCCATCATCCAGGTACCAGATATTGAGCTCACTGCGTAGGCTGGAAGTTAGTTCTCTTACTGTCAAGCAGAAGAGAAGTGGAGCTAGTGGGTCACCCTGCTGAACACCCTGTGATGAGAGAATTTCATGTTCTCCAAACAAAAGAATTGAGGGTTTGCTGTAGCCGGCTGAAATGAAGGGATAAAGACTGGGGAACCGATCCCGAACAGCTGGCAAGACAGCATCTCTCTTCACCATATTAAAGGCATTTCTAATGCCTTTAATACATTTTCCTCATTCTATCAACCTAATAGAAACCATATTGCTAATACCACAAAAACATTGAGTGAAGACCAACCAAAGAATAGTAATGACGACACTAAGTGAGGGAGAATGGGATCATTTTAATTGACCCATATTATTTTTCTATCATTCTGCGACATGTATTTATCTTTCAGTCTCTTCTATAGCATTTTCTTGTGATTTCCTTGTTTTAACGACTCATTCACATGTTAACATTCTTTCTTAAAGAACAATTCTAATCTATCGTAATTTTATATTTTTGGTTACCATGACATACACAAAGTGCTTCACATTTTAAATGATCGACGTAAAATGTCAGTGAGTTCATGATGGTGCTCTTATGACTCTCATTAATAAAGAAGAAACAAATTACTAGGTGCTTAATGAAGCTCACGTTTAAAATGTAATTCTTCAGCTAGTTTATTCTGAATTATTTCGTCAGAATGGAAACCCATCATATTATATAGGTTTTTTCCCCTAAAGTTCATAAGGATTATTTCACCTATAAGGCCCATTATAAATTTTCTTAATTTCTTCTGCCTAAGTTTGCACCTGTGACAAGTAATGAATATTCACTTAAAGATTCATTTATTTTGTTAAAGTAATTTGTGAATTAAATTTCAATGAACGTGTCCTGGTTACTAGTTAGTTTTGATATTATGTTTGTGTTTACAGATATATACGATTAACAGACATTAAAGATATGTATATAGGTTTTTTTCCCCTAAAGTTCATAAGGATTATTTCACCTATAAGGCCCATTATAAATTTTCTTAATTTCTTCTGCCTAAGTTTGCACCTGTGACAAGTAATGAATATTCACTTAAAGATTCATTTATTTTGTTAAAGTAATTTGTGAATTAAATTTCAATGAACGTGTCCTGGTTACTAGTTAGTTTTGATATTATGTTTGTGTTTACAGATATATACGATTAACAGACATTAAAGATATGTATATAGACGATTTATGTAAGCTAATGATTGAATTGAATTGTTATCGCTAGCAGCAACAGACTGTTATTTTGTATTTAATGGGAAGATATATAGACAGAAGGATGGGGTTGCAAAAGGAAATCTTTTTGGACCTATTCTGGCTAACACTTTCCATGCTCATTATGAGGTCGACTGGTTGAATAAGTGTCCGGCTGAATTTAAATCATTGTTATATCGACGTTATGTTGACTGTAGTATCAAATATCTTCCTAATTTCTTCACCGAGAAATTCAAGGCTACATACTGGGTAAGCTCTCAGAAACACGGTGAGAATGACACTCTCTTGTCTCATGGTTGGAATAATAATGGATATATGAACACACACATTAGTGACCTTCCAATGTATGCAAACTTGTATATATGTTGGTAGAATTACCGACAATATGTAAAGTAAAAGGACACAAGTGCAATAATGTGACATTTTATTGTGGGAACGTTTCGATCTCCAGGAGCTTTGTTGTAACGGCTTGACAAAGCTCCTGGAGAGTGAAACGTTCCCATAATAAAATGTCATATTAATTGCACTTGTGTCCTTTTACTTTACGCATTCTATCAATATGGTGTATCAACACATCTAGTACCGAGTCATAATGCTTTGGTCCCGTCTATTGAATTCATTGTGGAGAAAGAAGCGTAAATTAAACTTCCTTTCCTAGATGTGTAAATACGCGTGTTGACAAAAAAATTCAAGTTTACTGTATATAGGAAGGACACTAATATGTGCTTATTTATCCACTATTATTTTAGTCATGAGACCAGAGTAAAAAGTAGTGTCTTTCTCATCATGTTTCTGAGAACTTACCCAGAATGTGGCTAGAAATGTCTTGATGAAGAAGTTAGGAAAATATTTAATACTGCAACAAAACTGTGGTACCCTAAGGAGTTTGAGGAATTAGGATCTGTTTCTCTGGAGTGGTTGTAATGGTTCGACCAACGTTTTTCTGGAGTGGTTGTAATGGTTCGACCAACGTTTTTATGGAGTGGTTGTAATGGTTCGACCAACGTTTTTATGGAGTGGTTGTAATGGTTCGACCAGCGTTTTTATGGAGTGGTTGTAATGGTTCGACCAGCGTTTTATGGAGTGGTTGTAATGGTTCGACCAACGTTTTTTCTGGAGTGGTTGTAATGGTTCGACCAGCGTTTTTATGGAGTGGTTGTAATGGTTCGACCAACGTTTTTCTGGAGTGGTTGTAATGGTTCGACCAACGTTTTTCTGGAGTGGTTGTAATGGTTCGACCAACGTTTTTATGGAGTGGTTGTAATGGTTCGACCAACGTTTTTCTGGAGTGGTTGTAATGGTTCGACCAACGTTTTTATGGAGTGGTTGTAATGGTTCGACCAACGTTTTTCTGGAGTGGTTGTAATGGTTCGACCAACGTTTTTTGGAGTGGTTGTAATGGTTCGACCAACGTTTTTCTGGAGTGGTTGTAATGGTTCGACCAACGTTTTTCTGGAGTGGTTGTAATGGTTCGACCAACGTTTTTATGGAGTGGTTGTAATGGTTCGACCAACGTTTTTCTGGAGTGGTTGTAATGGTTCGACCAGCGTTTTTATGGAGTGGTTGTAATGGTTCGACCAACGTTTTTCTGGAGTGGTTGTAATGGTTCGACCAACGTTTTTATGGAGTGGTTGTAATGGTTCGACCAACGTTTTTCTGGAGTGGTTGTAATGGTTCGACCAACGTTTGCCTCAGAATTTTGTGGGATAAACTATGGCCATCTTCCTCTTCGATAAACTACAGATGTCTCCCCTTTAAATGAGCCGGCTGTGAACCCACTTTCTGATGTATGGAAAAATACCTAAGAAAAACTGCCAGATATCTATATTTAGAATGTTAAGTCTTTCACATCATATCGAAGTCTGACCGAATCTTTGGTAATGTCATATCACTGATGTTAAGCTCGTTAGGTTACCACAACGATATCAGTACTTGTGGGCTGGCTGCCTTCTAATGCCTTTTAAAATATTCAATCTTTCAGGCTGGGTACTGGTTGGTGTATGTGGGACATTTATCCTCTACTGCTCCCTTCTTCACTCATTCCAGCATAAACGTTTCCTCTGAAAGTGTATGCTTCGACTTTATCCTCTTTTCTGCAACACTGTAAGCTCCTGATGATGTGTTGATGGCAAACCGAAAGGCCTAGAGCTATCATTCAATTTCCTACCCCCCCCCCCCCCGTGGTTGTTTTGCGTCTTGTATCGCTCGTTCGCGATTCCTGCATAAAATATATTCATAATATTCATTTACGTTAATGATAAAAAAAATAATTTTGTATCAAAAGAAACTTAAAAACTTAACCTTATTATAACAAACGCAATTTAATTTAGTCTAATCCAACTAAATATATTTTATATAAGTTCATAATAATTTAATAACAAACAAACAAACACAGTAAAACATATTTTTTTCGTTAGGTTCAGAATGATTTTTGCGAAGCTATTGCATACACAAATTTTCGTTTGCCTTATTCGGCAAGAAAAGCGTTGCTATTCAAGCCAAAATCCCAAGTTTTCCCTATTCTGCACGACATATACATACATACATACATATATATATATATATATATATATATTTTAAATATATATATATATATATATATATATATTTTATATATATATATATATATATATATATAATATATATATTATATATATATATATACATATATATTGAGAAAGCTGAGACTGGGCTGTTAAGGTGGTTTTGACATTTAGAAAGCCTGGAGAAAAATAGGATGACTAGGAGAGCGTATAAATCTGGGGTAAAGGGAGGGATGGAGGGAGGGGCAGGGGTGTTCCTAGGAAAGGTTAGAGGGAGGGGGTAAAGGAATTTTTGAGTGGTAAAGGCATGGACATGAAAAAGGTGTATGCGAGCATTTTAGATAGGAGTTAGTGTAGGTAAGTGGTATTCATGGTTTGAAGCGCTGTTGGAGTGTGAAGGGATTCAAGGAAACCGGTTAGTTGCACTTAAGTTCTGGAAGCAGAAATTACAGGGATTGCACTCTGAAGGAGTGAAGGAGGGAAGGAGAGTGCGTGCATTCTAAATTTAGGAGGGGTAGTGGTAGCAGGTACAATACATCCACTGTGACAGAGGAGAAGAGGGAAACAGTGTTTTCACTCTGAAGGAAGGGGAGGGGGAGGGAGAACTACGTTGTGGTTTGAAGGCTTATCTGAAGTGTGTCAGCGTACTTCTGGCAAGACACTGATTTAATGTCCTGTCACCCTTATATATATATATATATATATATATATATATATATATATATATATATATATATATATATATATAAAATATATATATAATAATATATATATATATAATGTATATATATATATATAATATATATATATATATATATATATATTATATATATATATAAAATATATATATATATATATATATATGTATATATATATATATATATATATATGTCGTGCCGAATAGGCAGAACTTGCGATCTTGGCTTAAATAGCAACGCTCATCTTGCCATATAGGACAAGTGAAAATTTGTGTATGCAATAATTTCGCCAAAATCATTCTGAACCTAACGAAAAAAATATATTTCACTGTGTTTGTTTTAGTATTAATATTGTAAGCAAATCAAAAATATATTTAGTTGGTTAGGGTAAAATAAATTGTTCTTGTTATAATAAGGTTAGGTAAGTTTTCTAAGATTCTTTTGGAGCAAAATTAAATTTTTTTACATTAACATTAATGAAAAAAATATATCTTTAAACGTATAAAAGAAAATTTCAGAAAGGACTTAATTTTAAATTAGTTCTTGCTAATTGACCAGTTTTACATATTCGGCACGACATATATATATATATATATATATATATATATATATATATATATATATATATATATATATATATAATATATATATATATATATATATATATATATATATATATATATATAATATATTGCATGTGCGTGTGTATGTGTATGTGTATGTGTGTGTGTGTGTGTGTGTACTCACCTTGCTACTAACCATACATAAACAACAAGAGACAACTTCACACACACAAAACACAACTACGACAATAAAAGAAACAACAGTCTCTTCAAATGCGACAAATAAATTAGAGATTCATCTACATAGAGTCTAGGGTTACATTATACAGCATACCAGCTCTCTACAGGTTTTTGAAAACCAAATATATTTTTGTAATCCTAGCTGTAGCTTTTAAACATTCTGGCGTTAGCTTGAGGTTGTTGCCTGAATAACCAAATCTGGGAGCTCAGAGAGCTGATTTTCGTTTTGGCTCCACAAAATTAAAATTTTCTTGATTTAGAAAGTAGACGATATGAAATGATATTATGATGATGATGATGATGATGATGATACTACTACTACTACTACTAATAATAATAATAAAAATAATAATAATAATAATAATAATAATTATTATTATTATTATTATTATTATTATATTATTATTATTATTATTATTATTATTATTTATTATTATTATTATTTATTATTATTATTATTATTATTATTATTATTATAATTATTATTATTATTACTGATGGCGTGATTACGCCGGAAATTGAGACCCTGAATACTCCTATTTTGTTGTTTGTTCACAGAATACTGTAGTGAGTGTTCCCAGTCAAACACTGTGGCCGACTCTTGACGTTGTGCTGCTGCAGATACAGCGACTGTAACAGCCAGTGAAAACATAAACAGTGAATGAGGGTTGTACTACAAGTGCAGAAAGCAGAGCATTTACACCAGCCTCGTTGTCCCGCTGTAGCTACAAACATTGGATACAGAACAAGTAATACAGGATACGGAGGTAATCACTGATGGCCCAGCAGGTCAGAGACAAATAATTCTACGGTGTTTCCCCTCCATATTTCACTTACTTGGCCCCTTCTCGTGTTTTATTGCTGCAATTGCAACAATTCGGAAGGCTGGAATATTTTCCCAAATTAAAGCAATGGGGAGGAGAGAGAGAGAAAGAGAGAGAGAGAGAGAGAGAGAGAGAGAGAGAGAGAGAGAGAGAGAGAGAGAGAGAGAGAGAGAGAGATGCAAACTATGGCTGCTGAAGGCGGTAAATGTTGCAATTCAGATGCAACATTAGCACTGGCAGGAAATTAACAGATGTGGGGAGATCCTGGACTCCAGCTTAACACGGTGATGGTAGTACCTTGGGAGGTCCTTGGTGGTCCTTTAGGGGGTCCTTGGGGGTCCCTTGGGAGGTCCTTGGTGGTCCCTTGGGGGGTCTTTGAGGGTTTCCGGTGGTTTCTGGAATCTGGTGGTCCCTTTTGTGACAACATGGTAGTCGAAGGTGGTCCAGGATTGCTACAGGTGGTTCTTGGTAGTCTCTTCTCGACCCCATGGGCGCCAGTTTGGAACCCACATCTAGCCAAGCACGTAAAGAAACTAGAGAAAGTGGAAAGGTTTGCAACAAGACTAATCCAAGAGCTAAGAGGTATGTCCTATGAGGAGAGGTTAAGGGAAATCGACCTGACGACACTGTAGGACAGGAAAGATAGGGGGGACATGATAACGACACATAAAATACTGAGAGGAATCGACAAGGTGGACAGAGACAGGATGTTCCAGAGATGGGACACAGCAACAAGGGGTCACAATTGGAAGTTGAAGACTCAGATGAATCACAGGGATGTTAGGAAGCATTTCTTCAGTTACAAAGTTGTCAGGAAGTGGAATAGTCTGGGAAGTGATGTAGTGGAGGCAGGATCCGTACATAGCTTTAAGAAGAGGTATGATAAATCTTGTGGAGCACGAAGAGTGACCTAGTAGTGACCAGTGAAGAGGCAGAGCCAGGAGCTTTGATTCGACCCCTGCAACCACATCTAGGTGAGCACAACTAGGTGAGTACACACACACACACGCACATACACATATTCACACACACACACGCACACTACGCTACGAGGAGAGGTTAAGGGAACCCAACTTGATGACACTGGAAGGCAGGGAGGATAGGGAAGCCATGATAACGACGCATAAAATACTGAGAGGGATTGACAATGTGGACAGGGCCAGAATTTTTCGGAGATGGGAGACAGCAACAAAGGGGCATAACTGGAAACTAAAAATCCAGATGAGTTATAAGGATATTAGGAAGTATTTCTTCAGTCATAGAGTTGCCAGAAAGTGGAACAATCTGGAAAGTGGTGCAGTGGAGGCAGGATTCACACATAGCTTTAAGAAGAGGTACGATAAGTTTCTTGGTGCAGAGAGAGAGTGGACCTAGTAGTGACTAGTAAAGAGGCGGGGTCAGGAGCTATGAATCGACACCTGCAACCACAAATAGGTAAGTACACAAAGTTTATTCTCCTCCATCTCTCTCTCTCTCTCTCTCCCTCTTTCCTCACCCCTCCCCGTGTCCCTACTCCTCCCACCTCATAACAGTGACACGGTCTTGTAAGAATCCGGATTTCCCTCACCGACCATATGACGTCATTCATCATCTAATGATGCACTACATTTCACACCGTTGCCACCGTTGTGTCCAGTGTTTACACTACCAAATTCACAGTTAACTCACGTAATAACATTGCTGTCTGAAGCAGCGATGTCAGAGTCCAGTAGACTAGTTGCTTGCTTGGTTAACAGGGTTTAACACCCATCGACTGCACGAGGGTTATTAAGGCTGCACTTAACTTATTTACCGCTCCACAATAATGCTTTTATCCCTAAAAACAGGGATTAAAATATTCTCTCAGTGTACGTACACTGAATGATACGCACCTCTCAGTGTATATATCCTGTGTCAGAACACCCTTCTGGTGGTGTCAGAACACCCTTCTGGTGGTGTCAGAACACCCTGCTGGTGGTGTCAGAACACCCTGCTGGTGGTGTCAGAACACCCTACTGGTGGTGTCAGAACACCCTGCTGGTGGTGTCAGAATATCCTGCTGGTCGTGTCAGAGCACCCTGCTGATGGTGTCAGAACACCCTGCTGGTCGTGTCCGAACGCCCTGCTGGTCGTGTCAGAGCACCCTGCTGGTCGAGTCAGAACACCCTTCTGGTTGTGTCAGAACTCCCTGCTGGTGGTGTCAGAACACCCTGCTGATGGTGTCAGAACATCCTGCTGGTGGTGTCAGAACACCCTGCTGATGGTGTCAGAACACCCTGCTGGTGGTATCAGAACACCCTGCTTGTGGTGTCAGAACACCCTGCTGGTGGTGTCAGAACACCCTGCTGGTGGTGTCAGAACACCCTGCTGATGGTGTCAGAACACCCCGCTGGTGGTATCAGAACAAACCCCGCTTGTGGTGTCAGAAAAACCCTGCTGGTGGTGTCAGAACACCCTGCTGGTGGTGTCAGAACACCCTGCTGGTGGTGTCAGAACACCCTGCTGGTGGTGTCAGAACACCCTGCTGGTGGTGTCAGAACACCCTGCTGGTGGTGTCAGAACACCCTGCTGGTGGTGTCAGAACACCCTGCAGGTGGTGTCAGAACACCCTGCTGGTGGTCTTAGTTCAGAGGAAGAACTGGCAGTACTGCAGACAAATGGTGCAATTTAATGTTAGATTGGGAAGACCTATTTTTTTTTTTTTTAGAAAATTTAGCTTATCGTAGAGACAGTGAGCTGGTTGTTTTGAAGATGGTTTTTTTTAGTGCGTGAATATTTTTTTCAAAGCGAGAGACTTTTTTGAGAGGGGAAAGACCTTGTTTGTAGAGAAGGGAAGACTTTTCCTTCAGAAAAAGGGCAGATTTTTAGCAAATTGGGCCATTTCTTTGAGAAGAGAATCTTTTTCTTAAATTTTGTTTTCAAGTTGGATTTTCTCGACAAGGTTTTTTTCTTTTGGGGATGTAAGGTTTAAGGATTTTTTTTTGATGAGGATTTATAATGATTGATTCCAAGGGAGCGTTTTTTCGTGCATGTTTGAAATGTGAATGTGTGCTCCTGCATCTACGCTTGGTGTGTGGGGTATGTGTGTGTGTGTGGTGTGTGGTGTGTGTGTGTGTGTGTGTGTGTGTGTGTTGTGTGTGTGTGTGTGTTGTATGTTGTGTGTGTTTTGTGTGTGTGTGTGTTTTGTGTGTGTGTGTGTGTGTGTATGTGTGTGTGTGTGTGTGTATGTGTGTGCGTGTGTGTGTGTGTGTGTGTATGTGTGTGTGTATGTATTTGTGTGTGTGTGTGTGTGTGTGTGTGTGTGTGTGTGTGTGTGTGTGTGTGTGTGTGTGTGTGTGTGTGTGTGTGTGTGTGTGTGTGTGTGTGTGTGTAT
>NC_069424.1:25592400-25649900 GCF_026875155.1 Cherax quadricarinatus
GATACATCTCAGTAACACTGAGAAGCATTATATTACTCATTATGCCCCATTGTTATTGTGATCATTGTACATTGTCTCAAGTAAAGAAGACTAATGAGGGCGATAACAGCAAGAACAAAAACAACGGCAACAACAGCAGTAAAAACAGGAAAGTAACATAAACAGTAACAATAACAACAGCAAGAACAAGAGCAACACCACCAACAACAATAATAGCAACAACAACAATAGGAAGAACAAGAATAACAGCAACAACTACAAGAACAACAAGAACATGAACAGCAGCAACGACAACGACAATAACAACAACACGAGCACGAAAAACACAAGAACAGGAACATCAACAACATCAACAACAACAACAACAACAACAACAACAACAACAACAACAACCAAGCACCGGCGGAAACAGATTCAACGGAGGACAAAAAAGCAACATCCTGACCCCTAAAAAATGCAGTAACTTTCACTGACACATTTTTTCCTTGTTACTTACGTTGGGGACTGTGTGTGTGTGTGTGTGTGTGTGTGTGTGTGTGTGTGTGTGTGTGTGTGTGTGTGTGTGTGTGTGTGTGTGTGTGTGTGTGTGTGTGTGTGTGTGTGTGTGTGTGTGTATGTGTAGGTAAGAGAGAAAGATATATATATATATATATATATATATATATATATATATATATATATATATATATATATATATATATATATATATATATATATATAGATAGATAAACAGAAAGAGAGAGAGAGATAGAGAGAGAGAGAGAAAGAGACAGAGACAGAGAGAGACAGAGAGAGACAGAGAGAGACAGAGAGAGACAGAGATAGAGACAGAGAGAGAGATGCTGGAGCAGTGATAACAATGAATGGGTGAGTGTAGGCACCTGGGAAAGAAGTTGATATCCTTGGAGTGAAATTTGACTTCAAACTTACCATGAAGAACCACGTTGTAAATCTTGCAAAGATAGCGGCAATGAGGCTTTCGTTACTTCGACGTATGTCGCATCTGCTCGACAGTAGAGCTTGCAAGATTCTCTACGAGGCACAAGTACGCTCATACCTTGAGTATGCTCCACTTTCTTGGATTGCCTGCCCTCCTTCTCATCTGCGACTTCTTGACAGAATAGAGAATAAAGCAAGACGACTCATCCCTCGCTTGGACCCATCCTGGATAGATCTGTCATTTGTGCAGAACTTTCAACACAGGAGGAATGTTGGTGACCTTACTGTTGTGTATAAGAACAATATTGTCAAAGTACCATATTTGGCTACATTCCGAGAACAGCGAGAGGTGATCTTTTACACAACAAGACGGGCAGCAAACAGCAACTTCATTTTGACTGTACCCTTCTCCAGAACATCACTTCATCTGAGATCATTTATTCCCAGGATGACTCGAATCTGCAACATGTTCGTACAGTATAATAATGTCATCGAAATAAAGTCAGCTGATCAAATGAAATCACTGGCCCAGATGCGGCTCCAACTTCATCCTGTCCCATATTTGTATATTTCTTAACAATACAAAGGCTTGCAAATGAGATGATGTAGGTAACAGATTTTAGATTGTAAATAAAGTTACGAATTCTTATCCTAACTTTGTAAAACCTTATGTAAATAAAAGAGGGACAGACAGACAGACAGGAGATAGATACACTCCTCTCACACCCACAGACAGAGACACAGACAGAGACACAGAGGCACAGACAGACACTCAGGCCAAATTTCTACTGTTGATAAGACAGTCTCAGCTGTGTGATCCTCACATCAAAGACTATCCCGGACCACTCTGCTTTCCATTACCTAAATGGTATCCTATTTTCTTTAATTAAATAACGAATTCCCCCCTTGGTGCCATTTCTTCAGTAATGAACGTTCACGCGTAATTAAAAAAATATAAACATTCAAGGTTTTAATAAACATCTGCGAGTAACCGAGAGGTTTTACAAAATACAGCGCCACTGACTGCAGAATACTCTACCCCTGGATACTGAATGTTGAATGAATTGATCTCTCTCACTAGCTCCCATGTCCAGCCTACTTCCACGTATTCTCTCTCTCCCTCCCTCCCTCTCTCTCTCTCTCTCTCTCTCTCTCTCTCTCTCTCTCTCTCTCTCTCTCTCTCTCTCTCTCTCTCTCTCTCACTCGCTCACTGTCTCTGTTTCTCTCTCTCAACTGCACCACGATCAACTCTAATCTCAAAGATAATGTGTCTAAATGCTTGTAAATAAATGCAAATGTAAGTGAATATATGTAAATATATTGGAATATACGTGAATATTCAGGAATATACGAGAAAATATGCAAATATGTGCGACATGTGAATAACGGAAATACAAGTACATACTTATGAATATATGCGAATACACGTGAATATTCGTGAATATGTACATATATTCGTCAATATTCATGAATATATGCGAACATATGCCTATATGCAAAACATATATGTATTCTCGAATTACTTAAATTACTTAAAATTCCTCAGAATTTAATATATAAATTGAAATATACCCTGAAATGTGGGAAGTGCTCAAACTGACACATAGAAAGCTACGTCAAAGTACACTGCTACGTAGAGACAGACAGCAAACTCGAAGAATAGGAATAAGGAGTGTATAGATGAAAAAGAGAAGTTTGTATCTCATTCCACTGTCTGTTTGCATCCCCTTCCACTGTCTGTTTATATCCACTTCCAATGTCTGCTTGTATCCCCTCCCACTGTCTGTTTGTATCGCCTTCCACTGTCTGTTTGTATCGCCTTCCACTGTCTGTTTGTATCCCCTCCCACTGTCTGCTTGTATCCCCTTCCACTGTTTGTTTGTATCCCGTTCCACTGTCTGTTTGTATCCCATTCCACTGTCTGTTTGTATCCCCTTCCACTGTTTGTTTGTATCCACTTCAACTGTTTGTTTGTATCCCCTTCCAATGTCTGCTTCTATCCCCTCCCACTGTCTATTGGTATCGCCTTCCACTGTCTGTATCCCCTCCTACTATATGTTTGTATCGCCTTCCACTGTCTGTTTGTATCACCCTCCAGTGTCTGTTTGTATCCCCTCCCACTGTCTGTATCCCCTTCCACTGTCTGTTTGTATCACCCTCCAGTGTCTGTTTGTATCCCCTCCCACTGTCTGTATCCCCTCCCACTGTCTGTATCCCCTTCCACTGTCTGTTTGTGTCCACTTCCACTATCTGTTTGTATCCCCTTCCACTGTCTGTTTTACCATTTCATTTGGATGCCACCACTACCAGTCAGTATCAGGACTGGAGCCCTTGGCCTTGTCCAATTCTCAAACTGCTGTGGTTTAGTTTTCTGTCTCCCAAACACTATTTGATTCCACAAAGTCTCTAGCTGTTTCTCGTCATCTCTCTCTCTCTGTCTCTCTCTGTCTCTCTCTGTCTCTCTGTCTCTCTCTCTCTCTCCTGTCTTCCCCTTTTTTTAGTGGTTTTTCCCTCTCTGAGACTTTGATTTCGTCTTCCACTGTCTCTCTCTATCGCGATGTCTCCCATTACCACTATACGAGTATTATCTTACCTTCCTGTATCCCAAACCAAATTTATCCCAACCCATGCACCTTGTTTCATAAAACAACTTATATATAAAAAAAATAAATTAATTTAATATTATTGTAGAATTTTAGACCCGATCAAACTAGTCTAGTAATAAGTTATATATATATATATATTATATATATATATATAATATTATATATATATATATATATATATATATATATATATATATATATATATATATATCTTCAAGAGTGCTCAAAAATAACTTCTCCATTTGGCAGCTGTTAACAAAATTTGTGAGGCAACTGATTTTGTATTTTACTGATGAGCAGTTTGAAGCAGCAAGTTGCAGCTCTCTGAGCCACCAGAAGCTTACCTGGTCTGAACGTGAGCTTGACTAAGTTATTGTCCGTGATTCATAAAACATTACATAACTTATGAACATGTAATTTTAAAATACAATTAATACAACATCTCTTTACCAAAGAATAGTTTAAGATATTATTGTACCCTAGGGAGCGATCATGCATTCCTGTCACTACCTAGGCTGCATGACATCCCCGGTGGGGCAACCTTTCTTTACGCCATGTGTGAGTGTGTGTGTGTGTGTGTGTGTAGGGAGGAAGGCAAGCTGGGAACCACAAATACTCTGCTTGGAGGCACTAAGAACCACAGCCATAGTGCTTGGAGGTCCCGGGAGCCACAACCTCAGCGCTTGGAGGAACTAAGAACCACAGCCACAGTGCTTGGAGGTCCCGGGAGCCACAACCCCAGTGCTTGGAGGCGCTTCGAGCCTCAGCTTGCTCGTACAAGCAAATAACTAATGGAAGGAAGCGTAAATAAGAGGAAAAGGCGATGCAAGGCACGGGAGTTGAATTTTGAGTGGAAGGTTCTCTTTTGAGCTGGTGTGGCGGTCGTTAAAAGGTGTTTTAAGTAAGGGAAGGAGGGAAAGAGGGAGGGGTGGAGGGTGGGAAGGAGTGAGGGAGGGAGGAATGGAGAAGATGTAACTATTTATGCATATAGAGAAAGCAGTATTGTGATCTTTCACAATACTTACTCTCCCTGCCTCACCTTGGTGTTACTCTCCCTTCACCAATGAAATCCTCTCTCTTTCTCTCTACCTCCCTTCCCTCCCACTTCCCTCTCTCATTACTTTCCTTCCCAGCACCCTCCCTCCCTACTTTCTCCCCTCCTACTTTCCGCCCTCCATCCTCTTTTCCCCTCTCTTCCTCTCAAGTTCCAGGCTTCCCACATTCTTCCCTTACTCCCTCTCTTCTTCCTTCTACCTTCTCTTCCTCCATCCCTCTCTCTCTTTCTATATCTCCTTCCTTCCCCCTCCTCTCCTTCCCTCCCTCCCTCCCTCCCCTTCTTCACCCTGCTGCTCCGTTCTGCATTAACCAATTTTCTCTCCATTGTTGCTTTCTCTCCCTCAGAAAAGTTGACAGGGAGTTTTCCGGACTTAAATAAGTGCAACAAGGCGCCGGCAAACATACACAATTTTCAATAAAATTTGCAAATACAGAAGCACAGCAAGTACAACAAATACACAGCCGGTAAACATTGGTCCTGCATTGCAGCTCTGTTCTTGCTGTACTTGTTGCATTGTCATACTATCTCTGTATTTGTCATTAATGTGGCCTCTTTCCTCAGTAATTTTAAAGTTACCCCTTTGCCTCGATTTTTTGTACTTTCATGCTAAAAATCTGTGATTTTTATCTGAGTAAACGAGTTTGCATACTGATTTTTTTTTACCAAATTCAACCGTAAGGATAATAATGTGTTGGAAATATTTTAGTCAGCCAAAAATATTAAGAAAATCACATCAGACATTGACTGCGTGTTAGTAGACGCACGCTGGATTACCCTGTGTGATTCTACCCTGTGTGATTCTACCCTGTGTGATTCTACCCTGTATAATTCTACCCTATGTAATTCTACCCTGTGCGATTCTACCCTGTGTAATTCTACCCTGTGTGATTCTACCCTGTGTGATTCTACCCTGTATAATTCTACCCTATGTAATTCTACCCTGTGCGATTCTACCCTGTGTAATTCTACCCTGTGTGATTATACCCTGTGTGTATTCTGCCTACTTTTACCCTGTATGAATACTGTCTTTTTCTACCCCTGTGAAAATTCTCTCTAATTCTACCCTGCACAAATCCTCTGTAATTATCAACACACTTACGTCAGAGTAAACTCATACAAGAGCTTTAAAAGCTCTAATTTGCACATATTACAATTTTAAATTAATGGTGATAGTATATACCATTGCTTATTAATGAAAAAAAAAATATAGCGAACGGTCCCTTGTTCCTCGTAAATTAAGTTGCGTTAGATATTACATATTAATGCAGAAACACTGTAACACACGTAAGGAAATGCACACCTCCATGTAGTATTATATCGGTTAAGATAACTATCTTGAGGAGGGTTGTCCCGCTGGGGTGTCATGCAGCCCTTGGTGGTGACCACAGGAGCCTCACCTGGGAATACATGATCACTCCCTAGGATACAAAAATATCTTATATTTTTTTGGTAAACTTGTATTAACTGTATTTTAAAATTACATGTTCATCAGTTATGGAATGTTTTATGAATTAAGGACAATAAGTTAGCTAAGCTCACGTTCAGGACAAGTAAGCTTCTGGTGGTTCAGAGAGCTCCAGTAAGCTTCTGGTGGCTCAGAGAGCTCCGGTAAGCTTCTGGTGGCTCAGAGAGCTCCAGTAAGCTTCTGGTGGCTCAGAGAGCTCCAGCTCGCTGAACTGTTCATTTTTTCCCAGGTAAGACTAAGTAATTCACAGGTTTTGTTAATATCAGCCAATTTTTTTTCTTAGTGCTGCACTATTTTGCTCGGTTCTGCAAATCTACAATAATGTTAAATCAGTAAATTTTGGCTGATAATTCATTAAATTTTTGTGGTCAATTTTTTTTTTAATGAGAGTGGGTGCCTGGGTTGGGATAAATTTGGTTTTGGATTCACTAGCTAATTAAATTTAGACAACAATGACCTAGAAAAATAAAATTAGCTAAATTAAATAGCAGTTGAATTAATGTGGTTTAATTTTCTCAGTTTCGTAATAATTTACTAATTAGGTAATTAACCACAGTAACAGTGTTAAAATTGTTGCTCTCCTGGACCATTGTCAACTCCCAACAAGGGTGAGAAAAGTAAAGGCCGGAAGACAGTTGAATGCAAGAGAAAATGGTAGTTTATATCTAGACGAGAAGACATGGGGGTGTCCCGTATGTCTTAATTACTTTTGTTGACGATTATAGACCTGTGATGGTGAAGAGTCAGGTTCCTCACACTGTTCAGTATATCAAGAACACTGACAGGAACGAAACAATTACTCACAACAAGATTCACGCACGGCCAACAACAGCCTCTTGTGGTGGTGGAGATTCCAGAAGTCTCCATGTTTCGTATTACCAACACTGACAGGAATCAACCAATAACACTAGCCTCTTGTGGTGGGGTTGGAGATTCCAGGAGTCTCCATATTTCAAATCACCAACACCGACAGGAACCAACCAACAGCAACAGCCTCTTCTGGTGGTGAAGATTCCGACTCTTTAACATTATATAACAATCCTAGTGACAAGAGCCAAACAGTTGCAACAACAACAGCCTGTGGTGCTTGCGGAGAGCAACAGCAGCAACAACAACCACTCTAGTTATAGTGGTGATTCCAGTTACACCAATAAAACAATCACTTCCACAATAAACAAAGCCTTCTAATATGTTATTTAACTCCCCCTGAAAGTCAGCCAGCGACTGTTACTTTAATTACTGCAATAAAACCTTACCTGAGTCACTTTAATTGACTTTATTTGAGGCACCTGACCTGTGTTGTGTCTTTCAGAGCCTCCTCAAGGGAGGTTCCTTGATGCCGGTGAAGGGCTTTTAATTCAAGGAACTGGATCTGTGCTCCAGTTCCCTGAATTAAGCCTGAATGGCTTCCATCCCCCTTTCACAAGCGCTGTATAATCCCTACGGGCTTAATGTTACCCATGATAATAATAATAATAACAATAATAATAATAATAATAATAATAATAATAATAATAATAATAATAATAATAATAATAATAATAATAATAATAATAATGCATCTTTCAGTACAAGGAACACTGGAAGGTCGAGTCTACAACCAGCTGAGTACAACTAGGTGAGTACAACTAGGTGAGTACAACTAGGTGAGTACAACTAGGTGAGTACAACTAGGTGAGTACAAGTGATGAATACATGTAGGTGATCAAATACAACAAGTCCCTCCCAAGAGGGTAGGCTGATAGCTCATTAATGTATTTTAAGAGGAGTAAGAGGAAGACTTCCTAGCAGCCTCTTCCTAAACCTCTTGTCGCATTTCCTGAGATTACAAGATGTGCTTCCAGCTGAGATGACACCGGAAGAGGCACAGGAGGCGGAGGAAGAGGAGAAGGAGGAGGAGGAACAATTATTGGAGGAAGAGGGGGAGGAGAAACACGCGGTGGAAAAGGAGAAGGAGAAGGAGAAATAGATTGTGAAGGAAGAGGAGGAGGAGGAACGGAGAGTGGAGGAAGAGGAGGAGAAGGAGAAACAGACAGTGTAGAAAGAGGAGGAGAAGGAACGGACAGTGGAGGTAGAGGAGGAGAAGGAGAAGGAGGAACAGATAATAGATGAAGAAAAAAAATATTAGGAAGACACAATGAAAGAAGAGAAGAGGATGATAAGGGGAAGAGGACAGTAAGAAGAGACGAAGAAAAGAGATAAATAAAAGTAAAAGGAAAATAAGAAAGTGCAAGTATAATATAAATAACAAGGAAAGGAAAATAAAAACAGAAACACGAACAAGATAAAAAAAAAAGGGGGAGAAGAAAATGTCAGAAAAAAGAGGAAAAAAACACAAAAAACGTCACATGAATAACACATGAACAAGAACATTTTCTATGTTCTTCTGAGATCTTTTTTAGTGACACATAATAATAATAATAACAATAATAATAATAATAATAATAATAATGATAATAACAATAATAATAATAATAACAATAATAATAATAATAATAATAATAATAATAATAATAATGATAAATAACAATAATAATAATAATAACAATAACAATAACAATAACAATAATAATAATAATAATAATAATAATAATAATAATAATAATAACAATAACAATAACAATAACAATAATAATAACAATAATAATAACAATAACAATAACAATAACAATAACAATAATAATAATAACAATAATAATAATAATAATAATAATAATAATAATAATAATAATAATAATAATAATAATAATAACAATAACAATAACAATAACAATAACAATAACAATAACAATAACAATAACAATAACAATAACAATAACAATAACAATAACAATGACAATAACAATAATAATAATAATAATAATAATAATAATAATAATGAAAATAATAATAATAATAATAATAATAATAATAATAAATAATAATAATAATAATAATAATAATAATAATAATAATAATAATAAAATAATAATAATAATAATATTAATAATATAATATCTTTATTTTCTACAATTACAAGTACAAGGTATACAGGCCTAGCTGACATCAGTGACATGCTACTACACAGAAAGCCTCTTGTTATGCAGAGCATTTCGGGCAAATTACGTCAGTTTTGTCCCAGGATGCGACCCACACCAGTCGACTAACACCCAGGTACCTATTTTACTGATGGGTTGAACATAGTCAACCGGTGTAAGGACACACGTCCAATGTTTCCACCCCTTCGCCGGGAATCGAACCCGCACCCCTCACCGTGTGAAGTGAGAGCTTGCACCGTGGCCAGAAAGATATGGTATAATCTATACCCGAAAAATTCTGGAGGTATTGGTCCCAAACCTGCGTACTGAAAACACTCCAGATGAAACAAGAGAATTGGGGAAGGATGGGGGAAGGGTGCAAAATATATTAATTGAAAATCAAGGGTTTAACTCTAATTGAAAATCAACGGTTTAATTGTAATTGAAAATCAACTGTTTAATTGTAATTGAAAATCAACGGTTTAATTGTAATTTAAAATCAACGGTTTAATTGTAATTGAAAATCAATGGTTTAACTGTAATTGAAAATCAACGGTTTAACTGTAATTGAAAATCAGCGGTTTAACTGTAATTGAAAATCAACGGTTTAACTGTAATTGAAAATCAACGGTTTAACTGTAATTGAAAATCAGCGGTTTAATTGTAATTGAAAATCAAGGGTTTAACCTAGACTTTTTTTACACCCTAAAAATTCATTGATATGTGAATTACAAACTGATCATTTGCTACTTTCCTGAAGGACTTTGATAAATTCGTCTGGTTAGTTCCTGATCAGCCTGGCTGTGGTGCATAAGTCGGAATGCGTGCGGCTGGCACCGATAGGCTAATCAACCAGGCCAGCAACTTGAAGAACTGGTTTGGGACTAAGCCTTCGACTACTGGTAACGACTACAGGTAACAACTTCAAGTAACGACTACAGGTAACGACTACAGGTAGCGATAACTGGTAGCGACTACAGGTAGCTACTACAGGTAACGACTACAGGTAACGACTACAGGTAACGACTACAGGTAACGACTACAGGTAACCAAATGTCTCGAAATATACGCAAGAAAGGAAGGGCAAACATAAACAGAATCACTAACAAGGCCAATGATTGGCGAGTCACAAGCAAACAAATGAGAGGTGATTGGATATGCTAACTGAATGAGCGTTAATCACTTTTCACTGTATCAGAGTATAAAACAAATTCCAACCACAAGATAGAGCGAAAAATTAATGTGAAAGACCTGGGAGTGATAATGTCAGAGGATCTCAGTTACAAAGATCACAACAATGTATCTACCACATCTGCTAGAAAAATGATAGGATGGATAATG
This sequence comes from Cherax quadricarinatus, assembly GCF_026875155.1. Lineage (NCBI taxonomy): Eukaryota > Metazoa > Arthropoda > Malacostraca > Decapoda > Parastacidae > Cherax > Cherax quadricarinatus. The sequence goes on from NC_069424.1 coordinate 25,602,826, forward strand.
AGAACTTTCAAAACTAGGGACGCCAAGCACATGATTCTCTTCAAATCGCTTGTTATTATGAACAGCCGAAGTCCCTTGTTTTTTATTCTCTGGAACGCAGACGAGAAAGATACACGATATTATACAACTGGTAAACCCTAGAGGGATTAGTACCAAATTTGCACACGAAAAACACTACCTATGAAAGCAAAAGACTCGCAGGAGATGCAACATCCCTCCAACGAAAAGCAGGAGCGCCACGAGTACACTAAGAGACAACACAGTAAGTGTCAGGGGCCCAAGACTGTTCAACTGCCTCCAAGCATACATAAGGAGGAATACCAATAGACCCCTGGCTGTCTTCAACAAGGCAATGGACAAGCACCTAAACTCAGTACCTAATCAGCCGAGCTGTGGTTCGTATGTTGGTTCACGTGCGACCAGCAGTAACAGCCTGGTTGATCAGGCTCTGATCCACCATGAGGCCTGGTCACGGACCAGGCCGCGGGGGCGTTGACCCCTGAAACCCTCTCTAGGTAACGAGGAGCAGAAACATGTATGAAGGAAAACATTGTTATATTAGATGACAGAGACGGTGATGCTGAAAATAATTATAATACGAATGGCAATAGTAGTAGTAGTGGTAGTAGTTAATAATAATAATAATAATAATAATAATAATATAATAATAATAATAATAATAATAATTCTCTTTGTGGTCCAGTGGATAGAGTGATGCGTACTTTGTTCAGTTCTTACAGGGCTTGGCATGGGAACGCAGGATCGACTCTTGGCCAGCCGCAGTACTGTTAATGATTATATATATATATATATATATATATATATATATATATATATATATATATATATATATATATATATTATATGTGTGTGGTGTGTGTGTGTGTGTGTGTGTGTGTGTGTGTGTGTTCAAGACAATTGCAAACAGGAGATAGGTGAGACAAGGTCAGGTGTAGAACATGTGTATAATTAAAGGCAGGAGAATGCAAGCAACAGAGGTTATTTGATAGACTTGTTGCACCTACTGTATGTGTTATGACACACACATGTAATGTGTACATACAGCAAGGCTGCTGTACCAGTGCGGCTGCTGTTACCAGCGCGGCTGCTGTACCAGCAAACGCTGATTGAAACTCTGGTTACGGCGTTGCTGCAGGCTGAGTCAGGCTGTGTAACCTCTGTTCTTGCATCTGTTAATTGATATCCAGTTTCAGTACAAGGAATGCATTGTGAGGATATAACCCAGCCTCACCTCACCTAACATATCTGGATTACAGTTTACCTTTTGTCAGGACGCCGGTATCCAGAGGAATCTTAGTTTACCGGTGTTGAGTATTTTTTTCCCTTCATTGATGCAGAGTCGATGACTAAGACAAATGTGCAGCACCTGAGTTATCTTTAATAAAGATACACAAGTGTTCCATCAACGTATCAGTACTGTGTAGCATCAGTAATATTATACAGTCAGACCAGAGAGTACCAACTCTCTTGTTGTACTCAGTCGCTTGTCGCATGAACTCTCCTCCACACCACTGGTAACATAGCCTTTGCCTTCCTCGATGATTTGATGAGAAATTATTTCTAGGCTGGACGTGAATCCCTGAAGTATAAGAAACTGATATCCTCCTGGTCTCCACCATTCTTCTTCGTATTGGACTGATGAAGACACTACGTGGCGTAATGCTTCAACAAATAAAGATTCCAGAGTGTAGCACATGTGTCCAATTTATCAAATCTAGAACCTGGTGAGACCTATGTCAAGGTATTTACTGTTTGGACAAGAAGATCGTCATCATTATTTTAACCCCTTTCCCCCGAGGCTACACAGGCACCCTCAGGAGATTCAACATTTCCCCGTGAACTCTCTTTCCATGTTTTTGGGCGCCACGGTCAGCGGACCTGCACCGCTACTTTAACATTGTGGGAAATGCGCAGGTGAGGGCCACATGACTGAGAATTCCAATTCCCACGTGAAGCCGTGTCTTACCTGCCCATACCGGGAGCGAGTGGATTTGTCCCCCAGTTCAAGACTGAAATGGTCGGTGGTGGTTTACGGTACAGGTTGAACATTTGTTATGTCGAGACTAGGAAGAGAGTACCGGAATCTCAGGAAAGTGCTGTGCTCAGCTAGAATTAAACAAGGCATTACGAATAACAAAAAAAGGCACAATACCGTGACTGGAACGAAACACAAATAACCCGCACATAGAAGAGAGAAGCTTACGACGACGTTTCGGTCCGACATGGACCATTTACGAAGTCACACTGTGTGTGACTTTGTAAATGGTCCAAGTCGGACCGAAACGTCGTCGTAAGCTTCTCTCTTCTATGTGCGGGTTATTTGTGTAAGGCATTACGAGCTCGTTCTGTTTACACATGTAACCTTATATATACGATACAACAGCAGCGAAAATTGCTATTACGCCAAGTGCTTCCGTGAATTCTGACATTATCAGGGAATAGTTATAATGTGAAAATGTGAGATATCACGAGAGTGCTTGACTACTACTACAGCAACTATTACTATTACTACAACTGCTGCTTCTACAACAACAACAACAACTACTACTACTACTACAAAAACAACAACAACTACTACTACTACTACTACTACGTTCAGGAATCCCTTGATTCTTTGATGGTATTGAAGAATAAGATGAATGCGACATTTGTGCTACATTTGGGAATCCTTATTGAGAAACGTTTCTCGAGCCAGTGATTTCTTCAGTCTTATTCTTCTTTGTATTGGACTGAATAAGTCACTGGCTGGCGAAACGTTCCCTCAGTAAAGATGCCCAGATGTAGCATGTCTTAATTCTCCAACTTCTCGGATTTCTAAACCATTTATCACATGTGATCCCATTTCACACACACACACACACACACACACACACACACACACACACACACACACACACACTCACACACACACACACACACACACACAACAAAATGCGTGGGACACCCCATCCTCTCCGTCAGTCATCAACACTGAGTACCTTGCCGATACTACCGCCAGCAGCCACGCATATAATAGCACCTTCAGCACCTTCCAACTTTTTACAACACAAAGTTGAGATAGAGCTCGCTCTGAGGGACTCACGTGAACCCGACACCACATACAATTCGGTTGTAAACTTACACGACGTACTTCTTATGTTAAAGTTCGGTGAGGGGTGAAAGCTCCCTGTCCGCCCCCGCCCCCCATCTTCTGGGGTAACACGCGTCAGCATCTTAAGCAGAGGCCCATTAAGACGTTAATTATATACGAGCTGAGGGACTGATTATCTCATCTTCTACTGTCATGAGTTTCAGCAATTTCAATTCTGATGGACTGAAAAAAGCCTCATCTTCTGCCGTCTCCAAGTAATAATCTGTCTGATGATACAATAATCTGTCTACTGAGTTGATACAACAACTGGTGGGCGAAACGTCTCCAGAATAAAAGTAACCATGTATTGCACATGAGTCCGATTCGCCTAAACAGTCACACGCTATTAACTTACCTTAGGATTTCAAACTCCTGGAGCTTTTCCATCAAAAGGAAAAGAAACCGGATATCACACTTCCCCCCCGAAAAAAATAGCATAACACACTTACATTCTGACCTAGTACACTGACTCACTGTTTCTTTAATTGTGAAAAAAGTCATGGAAGAATGGTGAACCAGAGAGCGTGTGAAATTCTTGGGTTGTGTGAAACAGGTGTACGTCACGTAACTAACACCTGTCCCTTCACCGTACACATAGAAAAAAAAAGGCACAATACCGTGACTGGAACGATACACAAATAACCCGCACCTCCACTACCACCTCCTGCCTATATATACTCCCTCCTTCTCTCCTTGTCGTTAGTATGACTTTGTAAATGGTCCAAGTGGGACCGAAGCGTCGTCGTAAGCTCCTCTCTTCTATGTGCGGGTTATTTGTGCGGTAGATAATAGAGTAATAGAGTGTTGTATGAAATGGTCAAGTGTGATTGATTGAAATGTAGAATAATGAGGGATGCCTGGTAACACACACCTGTGGGGTGGTGGGATGCCTGGTAACACACACCTGTGGGGTGGTGGGATGCCTGGTAACACACACCTGTGGGGTGGTGGGACGCCTGGTAACACACACCTGTGGGGTGGTGGGATGCCTGGTAACACACACCTGTGGGGTGGTGGGATGCCTGGTAACACACACCTGTGGGGTGGTGGGATGCCTGGTAACACACACCTGTGGGGTGGTGGGATGCCTGGTAACACACACCTGTGGGGTGGTGGGATGCCTGGTAACACACACCTGTGGGGTGGTGGGATGCCTGGTAACACACACCTGTGGGGTGGTGGGATGCCTGGTAACACACATCTGTGGGGTGGTGGGACGCCTGGTAACACACACCTGCGGAGTGGTGGTGCATACCTGTCGACTCACGCAAAGTTACTTGACTAACAAACTCCATGAGTCACGAAAGAGTATTCTAATGATACATACTTCTAGTCTGTGCAGAAACCTGTGTAGTTTGTCTCTGGGGGACCTGTGTAGCTTGTATCTCTGTGGGACCTGCATAGTTTGTCTCTCTGTGGGACCTGTGTAGCTTGACTCTTTGTGGGACCTGTGTAGTTTGTCTCTCTGTGGGACCTGTGTAGTTTGTCTCTCTGTGGGACCTGTGTAGTTTGTCTCTCTGTGGGACCTGTGTAGTTTGTCTCTCTGTGGGACCTGTGTAGTTTGTCTCTCTGTGGGACCTGTGTAGTTTGTCTCTCTGTGGGACCTGTGTAGTTTGTCTCTCTGTGGGACCTGTGTAGTTTGTCTCTCTGTGGGACCTGTGTAGTTTGTCTCTCTGTGGGACCTGTGTAGTTTGTCTCTCTATGGGACCTGTGTAGTTTGTCTCTCTGTGGGACCTGTGTAGTTTGTCTCTCTGTGGGACCTGTGTAGTTTGTCTCTCTGTGGGACCTGTGTAGTTTGTCTCTGGGGACCTGTGTAGCTTGTATCTCTGTGAGACCTGCATAGTTTGTCTCTCTGTGGGACCTGTGTAGTTTGTCTCTCTGTGGGACCTGTGTAGTTTGGCTCTGGGGGACCTGTGTAGCTTGTATCTCTGTGAGACCTGCATATTTTGTCTCTCTGTGGGACCTGTGTAGTTTGTCTCTCTGTGGGACCTATGTAGTTTGTCTCTCTGTGGGACCTGTGTAGTTTGTCTCTCTATGGGACCTGTGTAGTTTGTCTCTCTGTGGGACATGTGTAGTTTGTCTCTCTGTGGGACCTGTGTAGTTTGTCTCTGGGGGACCTGTGTAGCTTGTATCTCTGTGGGACCTGCATAGTTTGTCTCTCTGTGGGACCTGTGTAGCTTGACTCTTTGTGGGACATTTGTAGCTTGTCTCTCTGTGGGACCTGTGTAGTATGTCTCTCTGTGGGACCTGTGTAGTCTGTCTCTCTGTAGGACCTGCGTAGGGTGTCTCTCTGTGGGACCTGTGTAGCTTGTCTCTCTGTGGGACCAGTGTAGGGTGTCTCTCTGTGGGACCTGTGTAGCTTGTCTCTCTGTGGAACCTGCGTAGCTTGTCTGTCTGTGGGACCTATGTCGCTTGTCTCTCTGCGGGACCTGTGTAGCTTGTCTCTTTGTGGGACCTGTGTAGGGTGTCTCTCTGTGGGACCTGTGTAGCTTGTCTCTCTGTGGGGACGAGAAGTCAAGCTGTAAAGTCGCCTTTAATGTATCCAGACAACAACTGACTGTCACTATCACATCTTTCTGTCCTGGACAACACAGCCTCGACTAACTCCCACGTAAACACAGAATGTAAGTCTCTCTATAGGCTGTAATTCATACCGCTTAAATAGGACACACGCTACTGTAGACCTCTACCAGATACCAATACAAAGATCAGATAGGTAAGAGTCGTCAGGCAACAGAACAAGTGTCTCCTGACGTGGGTGTTGTATGTCATACGGTGACACACCACTGGAGTTTTTGGTCATCTGACCGAGGCCTTCCGCTGGCTTACCGTTTCACAACCACTAAAAATTATCATAAGACAGAACTGTCCAATTATATTCCTAGAGACCCTCTCAAAATGCTTCATAAACTCAAGGAATGAAAAAAACAACACACACTTCGGTCGCTTCCATTATACAGTCATTTTTTTTTAAGTTTCTCGATTGCAGTTTTTCGTAAATACAATTGAGAAAAAGTAGCGTACATGCAGAATTGAATGGCGCCCCGAATAGCACCTGCTATTCAATTTTCGAGGCGCCATCTTTTTTCTCAATCGCTTTTGAGAAATATTTCACGTGATGGAAGAAGTTTCATGAGATTGTTTGTATATGATTACTGCTTTATAATAGCGTCTCAAACACATTATATTATGTAGATAAATGACCCAGAGAACCACACAGTGGCTTCATCAGTCCTATGACAAGAAGAATGGTGAAGATCAGGAGTTTGAGGTAATCAGTCCCTCAGTCTTTTTAAGATTGCTGGACTGATTACTTTTGTTAGATTAATAAAAGTTGTCTCTTTTTTAAAAATGATAATATTTCAATTATTTTTTTAACTTAATACAAAAAGGTCATTAAAAACTTATATGACTGACCAAAATTATTCAAAATTAATGGTTTTTAATGAAAAATTTACTGATTTTAGTAATTTAAAAAAAAAGATATAATATTTAAATAATTTATTAATTTAATACAAAAGAGTCATTGAAAACCTGTAAAACTGAGCCACAATTAATCTAAAAAAAATGATTAATAAAAAAAAAATATTAGTTTTGGCAGGTATTCCGAGTACATATAGAGTACAGGTCCACCTGAATAAAACACGTAACACCTACACAGTAGGCTTCTTCAGTCGAATACAGAGGCGACTAAATATGGAGAAAGCTGAAGCTATTTTGAGGTGATCAGTCCCTCAGTCTCAGGAAATAAAGATGCTTAAATGCTGGGCAGTAAAGTATCTATATTATTAGTATGCTTTATTTGTACGACTTTATTACAGTGATACAGTTGTGTTATGAATTTATGTCCGTCATTAATAATGTATACTTGAAGAAAAATGTATCCCGTTAATTACAATGAGTTAGTTTTGGAAACTCTGGTCTACAGGGTGTGTGATTCTTGTAGTTTTTACACTAATTAATTGACGGTGAGTGTGTCTGCCTACCGTCTCTGTAGATGTGTACCTCCCGTCTCTGTAGATGTGTACCTCCCGTCTCTGTAGATGTGTACCTCCCGTCTCTGTAGATGTGTACCTCCCGTCTCTGTAGCTGTGTACCTCTCGTTTCTGTAGTTGTGTACCTCCCGTCTCTGTAGATGTGTACCTTCCGTCTCTGTAGCTGTGTACCTCTCGTCTCTGTAGATGTGTACCTCCCGTCTCTGTAGATGTGTACCTCCCGTCTCAGTACATGTGTACCTCCCGTCTCTGTAGATGTGTACCTCCCGTCTCTGTAGATGTGTACCTACCGTCTCTGTAGATGTGTACCTCCCGTCTCTCTAGATGTGTACCTCCCGTCTCTGTAGATGTGTAACTCCCGTCTCTGTAGCTGTGTACCTCTCGTCTCTGTAGCTGTGTACCTCTCGTCTCTGTAGTTGTGTACCTCTCGTCTCTGTAGTTGTGTACCTCCCGTCTCTGTAGCTGTGTACCTCTCGTATCTGTAGTTGTGTACCTCCCGTCTCTGTAGATGTGTACCTCTCGTCTCTGTAGCTGTGTACCTCTCGTCTCTGTAGATGTGTACCTCCCGTCTCTGTAGATGTGTACCTCCCGTCTCTGTAGATGTGTACCTTCCGTCTCTGTAGCTATGTACCTCTCGTCTCTGTAGCTATGTTCCTCTCGTCTCTGTAGATATGTACCTCCCGTCTCTGTAGATGTGTAACTCCCGTCACTGTAGCTGTGTACCTCTCGTCTCTGTAGTTGTGTACCTCCCGTCTCTGTAGATGTGTACCTCTCGTCTCTGTAGCTGTGTACCTCTCGTCTCTGTAGATGTGTACCTCCCGTCTCTGTAGATGTGTACCTCCCGTCTCTGTAGATGTGTACCTCTCGTCTCTGTAGATATGTACCTCTCGTCTCAGCAGACGTGTACCTCTCGTCTCTGTAGATGTGTACCTCCCGTCCATGTAGATGTGTACTTCTCGTCTCTGTAGATGTGTACCTCCCGTCCCTGTAGATGTGTACCTCCCGTCTCTGTAGATGTGTATCTCTCGTCTCTGTAGATGTGTACATCCCGTCTCTGTAGATGTGTACCTCCCATCTCTGTAGATGTGTACCTCCCGTCTCTGTAGATGTGTACCTCCCGTCTCTGTAGATGCGTACCTCCTGTCTCTGCAGATGTGTACCTCCCGTCTCTGTAGATGTGTACCTCCCGTATCTGTAGCCGTGTACCTCCCGTCTCTGTAGATGTGTACCTCCCGTCTCTGTAGATGTGTAAATCCAGTCTCTGTAGATGTGTACCTCCCGTCTCTGTAGATGTGTACCTCCCGTCTCTGTAGCTGTGTACCTCCCGTCTCTGTAGATGTGTACCTCCCGTCTCTGTAGATGTGTACCTCCGGTCTCTGTAGCTGTGTACCTCCCGTCTCTGTAGATGTGTACCTCCAGTCTCTGTAGATGTGTACATTCCGTCTCTGTAGATGTGCACCTCCCGTCTCTGTAGATGTGTACCTCCCGTCTCTGTAGATGTGTACCTCCCGTCTCTGTAGCTGTGTACCTCCCGTCTCTGTAGATGTGTACCTCCCGTCTCTGTAGATGTGTACCTCCTGTCTCTCTAGATGTGTACCTCCCGTCTCTGTAGATGTGTACCTCCCGTCTCTGTAGATGTGTAAATCCCGTCTCTGTAGATGTGAACCTCCCGTCTCTGTAGATGTGTACCTACCGTCTCTGTAGCTGTGTACCTCCCGTCTCCGTAGATGTGTACCTCCCGTCTCTGTAGATGTGTACCTCCGGTCTCTGTAGCTGTGTACCTCCCGTCTCTGTAGATGTGTACCTCCAGTCTCTGTAGATATGTACCTTCCGTCTCTGTAGATGTGCACCTCCCGTCTCTGTAGATGTGTACCTCCCGTCTCTGTAGATGTATACCTCCCGTCTTTGAAGCTGTGTACCTCCCGTCTCTGTAGATGTGTACCTCCCGTCTCTGTAGATGTGTACCTCCCGTCTCTATAGATGTGTACCTCCCGTCCCTGTAGCTGTGTACCTCCGTCTCTGTAGATGTGTACCCCCGTCTCTGTAGATGTGCACCTCCCGTCCCTGTAGCTGTGTACCTCCCGTCTCTGTAGATGTGTACCTACCGTCTCTGTAGCTGTGTACCTCCCGTCTCCGTAGATGTGTACCTCCCGTCTCTGTAGATGTGTACCTCCGGTCTCTGTAGCTGTGTACCTCTCGTCTCTGTAGATGTGTACCTCCAGTCTCTGTAGATGTGTACCTTCCGTCTCTGTAGATGTGCACCTCCCGTCTCTGTAGATGTGTACCTCCCGTCTCTGTAGATGTGTACCTCCAGTCTCTGTAGATGTGCACCTCCCGTCTCTGTAGATGTGTACCTCCCGTCTCTGTAGATGTGTACCTCCCGTCTTTGTAGATATGTACCTCCCGTCTCTGTAGATGTGTACCTCCCGTCTCTGTAGCTGTGTACCTCCCGTCTCTGTAGATGTGTATCTCCCGTCTCTGTAGATGTGTACCTCTCGTCTCTGTAGATGTGTACCTCCCGTCTTTGTAGATATGTACCTCCCGTCTCTGTAGATGTGTACCTCCCGTCTCTGTAGCTGTGTACCTCCCGTCTCTGTAGATGTGTACCTCCCGTCTCTGTAGATGTGTACCTCCCGTCTCTGTAGATGTGTACCTCCCGTCTCTGTAGATGTGTACCTCCCGTCTTTGAAGCAGTGTACCTCCCGTCTCTGTAGATGTGTACCTCCCGTCTCTGTAGATGTGTACCTCCCGTCTCTATAGATGTGTACCTCCCGTCCCTGTAGCTGTGTACCTCCCGTCTCTGTAGATGTGTACCTCCCGTCTCTGTAGATGTGCACCTCCCGTCTCTGTAGATGCGTACCTCCCGTCTCTGAAGCTGTGTACTTTCCATTTCCGTAGCTGTGTACCTCCCGTCTCTGTAGCTGTGTAACTCCCGTCTCTGTAGCTGTGAACCTCCCGTCTCTGTAGATGTGTACCTCCCGTCTCTGTATATGTGTACCTCCCGTCTCTGTAGATGCGTACCTCCCGTCTCTGTAGATACGTACCTCCCGTCTCTGTAGCTGTGTACCTCCCGTCTCTGTAGCTGTGTACCTCCCGTCTCTGTAGATGTGTATCTCCCGTCTCTGTAGATGTGTACCTCTCGTCTCTGTAGATGTGTACCTCCCGTCTTTGTAGATATGTACCTCCCGTCTCTGTAGATGTGTACCTCCCGTCTCTGTAGCTGTGTACCTCCCGTCTCTGTAGATGTGTACCTCCCGTCTCTGTAGATGTGTACCTCCCGTCTCTGTAGATGTGTACCCCCCGTCTCTGTAGTGTGTACCTCCCGTCTTTGAAGCAGTGTACCTCCCGTCTCTGTAGATGTGTACCTCCCGTCTCTGTAGATGTGTACCTCCCGTCTCTATAGATGTGTACCTCCCGTCCTGTAGCTGTGTACCTCCCGTCTCTGTAGATGTGTACCTCCCGTCTCTGTAGATGTGCACCTCCCGTCTCTGTAGATGCGTACCTCCCGTCTCTGAAGCTGTGTACTTTCCATTTCCGTAGCTGTGTACCTCCGTCTCTGTAGCTGTGTAACTCCCGTCTCTGTAGCTGTGAACCTCCCGTCTCTGTAGATGTGTACCTCCCGTCTCTGTATATGTGTACCTCCCGTCTCTGTAGATGCGTACCTCCCGTCTCTGTAGATACGTACCTCCCGTCTCTGTAGCTGTGTACCTCCCGTCTCTGTAGCTGTGTACCTCCCGTCTCTGTAGATTTGTGCCTCCCGTCTCTGTAGATGCGTACCTCCCGTCTCTGTATACGCGTACCTCCCGTCTCTGTAGCTTTGTACCTCCCGTCTCTGTAGCTGTGTACTTCCCGTCTCTGCAGATGCGTACCTCCCGTCTCTTTAACTGTGTACCTCCCGTCTCTGTAGCTGTGTACTTCCTGTCTCTGTAGATGTGTACCTCCCGTCTCTAGATATGTACCTCCCGTCTCTGTAGCTGTGTACCTCCCGTCTCTGTAGATGTGTACCTCCCGTCTCTGTAGCTGTGTACCTCCCGTCTCTGTAGATGTGTACCTCCCGTCTCTGTAGATGTGTACCTCCCGTCTCTGTAGATGTATACCTCCCGTCTTTGAAGCTGTGTACCTCCCGTCTCTGTAGATGTGTACCTCCCGTCTCTGTAGATGTGTACCTCCCGTCTCTATAGATGTGTACCTCCCGTCCCTGTAGCTGTGTACCTCCCGTCTCTGTAGATGTGTACCTCCCGTCTCTGTAGATGTGCACCTCCCGTCCCTGTAGCTGTGTACCTCCCGTCTCTGTAGATGTGTACCTACCGTCTCTGTAGCTGTGTACCTCCCGTCTCCGTAGATGTGTACCTCCCGTCTCTGTAGATGTGTACCTCCGGTCTCTGTAGCTGTGTACCTCTCGTCTCTGTAGATGTGTACCTCCAGTCTCTGTAGATGTGTACCTTCCGTCTCTGTAGATGTGCACCTCCCGTCTCTGTAGATGTGTACCTCCCGTCTCTGTAGATGTGTACCTCCAGTCTCTGTAGATGTGCACCTCCCGTCTCTGTAGATGTGTACCTCCCGTCTCTGTAGATGTGTACCTCCCGTCTTTGTAGTATGTACCTCCCGTCTCTGTAGATGTGTACCTCCCGTCTCTGTAGCTGTGTACCTCCCGTCTCTGTAGATGTGTATCTCCCGTCTCTGTAGATGTGTACCTCTCGTCTCTGTAGATGTGTACCTCCCGTCTTTGTAGATATGTACCTCCCGTCTCTGTAGATGTGTACCTCCCGTCTCTGTAGCTGTGTACCTCCCGTCTCTGTAGATGTGTACCTCCCGTCTCTGTAGATGTGTACCTCCCGTCTCTGTAGATGTGTACCTCCCGTCTCTGTAGATGTGTACCTCCCGTCTTTGAAGCAGTGTACCTCCCGTCTCTGTAGATGTGTACCTCCCGTCTCTGTAGATGTGTACCTCCCGTCTCTATAGATGTGTACCTCCCGTCCCTGTAGCTGTGTACCTCCCGTCTCTGTAGATGTGTACCTCCCGTCTCTGTAGATGTGCACCTCCCGTCTCTGTAGATGCGTACCTCCCGTCTCTGAAGCTGTGTACTTTCCATTTCCGTAGCTGTGTACCTCCCGTCTCTGTAGCTGTGTAACTCCCGTCTCTGTAGCTGTGAACCTCCCGTCTCTGTAGATGTGTACCTCCCGTCTCTGTATATGTGTACCTCCCGTCTCTGTAGATGCGTACCTCCCGTCTCTGTAGATACGTACCTCCCGTCTCTGTAGCTGTGTACCTCCCGTCTCTGTAGCTGTGTACCTCCCGTCTCTGTAGATGTGTATCTCCCGTCTCTGTAGATGTGTACCTCTCGTCTCTGTAGATGTGTACCTCCCGTCTTTGTAGATATGTACCTCCCGTCTCTGTAGATGTGTACCTCCCGTCTCTGTAGCTGTGTACCTCCCGTCTCTGTAGATGTGTACCTCCCGTCTCTGTAGATGTGTACCTCCCGTCTCTGTAGATGTGTACCTCCCGTCTCTGTAGATGTGTACCTCCCGTCTTTGAAGCAGTGTACCTCCCGTCTCTGTAGATGTGTACCTCCCGTCTCTGTAGATGTGTACCTCCCGTCTCTATAGATGTGTACCTCCCGTCCTGTAGCTGTGTACCTCCCGTCTCTGTAGATGTGTACCTCCCGTCTCTGTAGATGTGCACCTCCCGTCTCTGTAGATGCGTACCTCCCGTCTCTGAAGCTGTGTACTTTCCATTTCCGTAGCTGTGTACCTCCCGTCTCTGTAGCTGTGTAACTCCCGTCTCTGTAGCTGTGAACCTCCCGTCTCTGTAGATGTGTACCTCCCGTCTCTGTATATGTGTACCTCCCGTCTCTGTAGATGCGTACCTCCCGTCTCTGTAGATACGTACCTCCCGTCTCTGTAGCTGTGTACCTCCCGTCTCTGTAGCTGTGTACCTCCCGTCTCTGTAGATTTGTGCCTCCCGTCTCTGTAGATGCGTACCTCCCGTCTCTGTATATGCGTACCTCCCGTCTCTGTAGCTTTGTACCTCCCGTCTCTGTAGCTGTGTACTTCCCGTCTCTGCAGATGCGTACCTCCCGTCTCTTTAACTGTGTACCTCCCGTCTCTGTAGCTGTGTACTTCCTGTCTCTGTAGATGTGTACCTCCCGTCTCTAGATATGTACCTCCCGTCTCTGTAGCTGTGTACCTCCCGTCTCTGTAGATGTGTACCTCCCGTCTCTGTAGCTGTGTACCTCCCGTCTCTGTAGATGTGTACCTCCCGTCTCTGTAGATGTGTACCTCCCGTCTCTGTAGATGTGTACCTCCCGTCTCTGTAACTGTATACCTCCCGTCTCTGTAGCTGTGTGTCTCCCGTCTCTGTAGCTGTGTACCTCCCCGTCCCCTCCAGCTGGTTCCTTCCCGTCCCTCCTCCAGGATACCTTCCGTCCCTGCAGCTGCTTCCTGCAGTTCTTACAGCTGCACCAACACCACCTTTGTCAGTGTTTTCAACATGTTATTCTTCAGATGCGCATCCATAAAAAAGTTGTTATTGAGACATTTCTGAGTAACGGAAAAGCCTTTGACATGACGCACTGACGGAAAATGCTGAACAGAAAGGCACAAATGCAGAGGACTTCTCTATGTGCCCAACGTTTCGCTCATCGCACTTAAAAAAAAAAACTGTGATGGGTAAGACGTTGTGGAAATAAAAGGGTCGCCTGTATTTGTGTCTGAATTATCTGCTTGTTATAAATGGTATAAGATACAGACAACCTGAAATTTAAGACACATGTGCAACAGTCAGGTATTTTTATCGATGAAATGTTTCGTCTACACCGTTGGCTTCTTCAGTCAAATGGCAAGGGAGCAGCGTTTGATTAATAGAGTTGTGGATGAGTGGAACAAACTCCCGAGTCAGGTCACTGAATATGATAATGGTACACAGTACCGAGAGGTTGATAAGTAAGACACGTGCAACAGTCAGGTATCTTTATTCCGAAACGTTTCGCCCATATAGTAGGCATCTTCAGTCGAGTACAGAGGAGTCAGCGGTTAGGTAAGGTGAGGTTCGTCAGGAAGCAGGACAAGTGTTTCCTGACGAGGGTCTTAGATGATGACCCGCCACTGGAGCTTTTGTTCATCTGACCGGGGCTTTCCGCTGGCTTACCGATCAGCGGAAGCAGCGTAGATGTAAATACGATGTAATCAGTCCATCACCCTTGAAGACGTAGTTTTGAGGTGGTCAGTCCCTCAGCTGAGGGAACACTGTGCCTAGTAGAGTCAAGACCTCGGGTTACTTCAAATTTAGATTTAGAGGCGTTGGATTTGAGTGGGACTTACACATGAGTCAGTACGATCATCAAAGTGCATAAGCGGGCTGTGCAAATATATTTGTTAAGTGCGTTTCAGGATTGAGAAAGACCTACCTAGTATGGGCCAGTAGACCTTCTGCAGTGCTCCTTCTTTCTTATTTTATTGTGTCTAGCTGCAAATACTCGACACGAGTCCTTCACTTGGCACAAGAGATTAATTAACGAGATTCATTTGAAACTCTCTTAATAATCTTGTTTGTCTTCTTGGGCACATCTGGACACTTACGACGAACTTGTCCAGGATAAAGGGTGCGCCGCCCCCTCCCCCTGATCTTTGCACCGCTGAGGAGAGAAACAAACGTGCAACTCGTAGATGTCTATAATGCCGAAACGTTTCACCTGCACAGCAGGCTTAACGCAGAGGTGATTGTGATAGTGGAGACGGTGTGTATAAGTAGCATATAATACCGACCATCATGAAGAATTAGACACATGTGCAACATCTGGGTATCTTTATTTGTAGACGCCTCGCCAACCAGTGGCTTTATTAATACAAATTCAAGGAGTTGATAGGAAAACTGTAGAACTGTATTCAAAAGACGAGGTAAACAGTCCCTCAGCCTTGAAGTTGGTGGGGAAGGGGCAGGTAATGGTGAGATGATTAGCCCCTTCGGTAGGTGGTCAGTTCCCTAGGTCTTATTGCAGATGGTCAGTCCTCGATGTTGACAGCAGGTGATCAGTCCCCTCAATCTTGAAAGCAGGTGGTCAGTCCCTTAGCTCTTTGAATGTCGTCAAGCGGTGACTTTCCACCTTCAACTTTAGCCTCAGAGTCTTTATACCAGCTGTACGCTGGCGTGTTGCGGTGCTCCGAGCCAGAGTTCCAGCGGAGTGCACTAAAATCGCTGTGAGCTTCACTCAAGGGTGCACACCACTGAGGAGGCGTTATGAGTCAGTGAAAGAGTCGATAGTGGGTACTGATACTTACCTCGATGAGTAACAGGGCGTTGACTCACCGTGAGTACTCGATACGTGCATTAACTTAGGTTAGGTTCTTGCACTTGTACACTAGGTTCAATTGATGGCACTTCTGCAGGAGGTTCAACTGATTTCACTTCTACAGGAGATTCAACTGATGGGACTTCTACAGAAGGTTCAACTGATTTCACTTCTACAGGAGATTCAACTGATGGGACTTCTACAGAAGGTTCAACTGATGGCACTTCTACAGGAGGTTCAACTGATGGCACTTCTACAAAAGGTTCAACTGATGGCACTTCTACAGAAGGTTCAACTGATGACACTTCTACAGAAGATTCAGCTGATGGAACTTCTACAGGAGGTTCAACTGATGGCACTTCTACAAAAGGTTCAACTGATGGCACTTCTACAAAAGGTTCAACTGATGGCACTTCTACAGGAAATTCAACTAACGGCATCTTACAAAGCGCATCAATATGTTCCTCACAGAATGTATCATCTGCTGCATATCCTGCAATGCCTCTCCTATTCACATCGAGTAACCATCTTTATAAATGGTATACGAAGCCTTGATTATATCTAGACTAGACTACGCATCAACAGCGGCTTTTCTCCGGCAAGCGACGCTACCAGGAGCATAGTTGCCTATTCTTCCAGTCTTGATAGTTGCGTGGCCTGGGCGAGCGGCGTGCGTCCCGGTGTCCTGGACTTTTCCAGAACTGAGCGGAAACTAAGGTTATCTCCCGTCCAATGCTGCATCGCGATGAACGGGGAGTCATCCAGTGTCACGCTTCTAGCATTCTTGCCCATTTTCAGCAGGTTCTACAAATTCTCGAAGTCGCCACAGGTTCTTGCTCGCCAAACTCGGTCCACCGACACTCGCCCTCTCGTTACCGTTCCAGAATTCAACCCACCTTCACAGAGATGGCTCTAAGAGGAATCAGGTGGACGCGAGTAGTGTGGGTGCTTGAATATTCCTCGGTTACTCTATGTACAATCATATTCCGATCTGCACTGTCCGATTCATGGCAACAGACCCAACTAAAGTTTAGGGCATCTCATAAGAAACTAAGTATGAGTGAGAACGGCCGGGTTTGATTAGTACCTGAGATATAGAAGCAAATGCTTGGTTAGCGTTGGGAAAAGGTTGAGCAAGTGGGTAGGAATGGTTGGTTTTGAGATGGTCTTACCTAGTGTGGGCCAATAGCCTTGCTACAGCCTTCCTCCTGATGTCTTTATCAGCTGTCCGCCTTACCAGACCGGCTGCGATAGCTACGTAAGAACGGAGGAACACTGACCTCAAATCCAACTCACTAAGGAAAATAGTGGCGATAGCATCAACAGCTTCGCTGATCAAACAACCACCAAGCCCCCCAAAATACGGATCAGACACAGTCCCTCAAGCCTTACTTTTAGACTCATTACAGCGAACGGAGGATCGAGACTCCGCCGCACTTTGCGTCTGCAAGGCTTCAAATAGATTTAGCTTTTCGTGAAACGACGAACAGACTTGTCTGCTGACTAGCTTCTACCTGCCCCTGCACGTGTTCACCTCGCTTCTACCTGCCCCTGCACGTGTTCAGGTTCCCTCACCTGTAACCACGAATATAATTTGGAAAATGCAAATACTCTTCTCTTCCATTGATTAAAAATACATAAAAATGTTGTACGTTATCTGTGTGGAGAGAGAGAGAGAGAAAGAGAGGAGAGAGAGAGAGAGGAGAGAGAGAGAGAGAGAGAGAGAGAGAGAAGAGAGAGAGGAGAGAGAGAGAGAGAGAGAGAGAGAGAGAGAAGAGAGAGAGAGAGAGAGAGAGAGAGAGAGAGAGAGAGAGGAGAGAGAGGAGAGAGAGAGAGAGAGAGAGAGAGAGAGAGAGAGAGCGAGGAGACAAAGATAAAAATACAAGTTTCCAGTTTCCATTTTGAAGTGGACTCTCTCTCTCTCTCTCTCTCTCTCTCTCTCTCTCTCTCTCTCTTCTCTCTCTCTCTCTCTCTCTCTCTCTCTGTCTCTCTCGAAGAGTCGGAACATCAACTACGAGAAGCAGACTTTGACAAGCCTCGTGATCAAAGGCGCTGGAGCTGCCCTTCCCCTCCCCCCCCTCCAAACAATCCCCCATTTTCCAGGAGCTGTACGGCCCTCACGGGTTTAACGCTTCCCTACAGTAAAACGATAAAAAGTCTTGATCGCGAAGAACTGGAAACAAACAATTAATCACGAGAAAATGCAATAAATGGAAACGGAAAGGAGAGAAGAGAGGGAAAAGTGAAGGATACGAATGAAAGAAATGATGGAGCCTTTGAACAGTAGCAGCAACAGTAGCAGCAACAGTAGCAGCAACAGTAGCAGCAACAGCAGCAACAGCACCACCACCACCACCACCCCCACCACCACCAACAACAGTAGCAGTAGCACCACCACCACCACCACCAGCAACAGTAGCAGCAGCAGCAACAGCAGCAGCAGCACCACCACCACCACCACCACCAGCAAAAGCAGAAGCAGCAGCAGCACCACCACCACCACCACCAGGAACAGTAGCAGCAGCAGTAGCAACAGCAGCAGCAGCAACAGTAACAGCAGTAGTATTAGCAACAGCAACAGTAGCAGCAGCAGCAGCAGCAGCAGCAGAATGAGACACAGCAAGCAAAGAAATACCTTGAGTGCCCAGCAGCTGTAAACAGACGATACTGAGCTGGGCATTTCCAGGTGAGCGCGACACCAACATTCCCAGGCAGCGAAAAATATTTAACACCTTAAACTGACTCAATAAATATTTGGGAAACTAGCAGCCTTAATACAATACAATACAGTACAATACAATGCAGCGCAATACAATGTAATACCGTTGCAATACAAAACAATACAAAGGATTAGAGAGACAGGTGTTGTGTTACAACGATAGTTGTGTTATAAAGAAGACAGGTGTATTATTAAAGAAGACAGGTGTGTTATTAAGAAGACAAGTGTGTTATTAAGAAGACAGGTGTGTTATTAAGAAGACAGGTGAGTTATTAAGAAGACAGGTGTGTTATTAAGAAGACACATGTGTTATTAAGAAGACAGGTGTGTTATTATGAAGACAGATGTGTTATTAAAAAGACAGGTGTGTTATTAAGAAGACAGGTGTGTTATTAAGAAGACACGTGTGTTATTAAGAAGACAGGTGTGTTATTATGAAGACAGATGTGTTATTAAGAAGACAGGTGTGTTATTTAAAAGACAGGTGTGTTATTAAGAAGACACATGTGTTATTAAGAAGACACGTGTGTTATTAAGAAGACAGGTGTGTTATTATGAAGACAAATGTGTTATTAAGAAGACAGGTGTGTTATTATGAAGACAGGTGTGTTATTAAGAAGACAGATGTGTTATTAAGAAGACAGGTGTGTTATTAAGAAGACAGGTGTGTTATTAAGAAGACAGGTGTGTTATTAAGAAGGCAGGTGTGTTATTAAGAAGACAGGTGTGTTATTAAGAAGACAGGTGTGTTATTAAGAAGACAGGTGTGTTATTAAGAAGACAGGTGTGTTATTAAGAAGACAGGTGTGTTATTATGAAGACAGGTGTGTTATTAAGAAGACAGGTGTGTTATTAAGAAGACAGGTGTGTTATTAAGAAGACAGATGTGTTATTAAGAAGACAGGTGTGTTATTATGAAGACAGATGTGTTATTAAGAAGACAGGTGTATTATTAGAAGACAGGTGTGTTATTAAGAAGGCAGGTGTGGCATACAAGACAGGTGTAGTATTCAAAGACAGGTATGGTAAAGAAAAACAGGTATAGCATACGAGGACAGGTGTGTTAGTACACCTGTAGCAGAAGAAGAATTAATATGACAACATTTCGCTCACAGTGGAGATCTTTCAAATTGAAACAAAATCCATTCATGGGCGAAATGTTGTGGAAAAAGTGACTCGTTCCGGAATTAGCGTCTTTGCATCTCTCTGTGCCTCTTACACATCTTACTGTCTAAGTTCTTTGGCCTCTCTAGCAGTAAATAACGATTGTGGCGAAAGGACATGACACAGCTATGGGGATATCTCGTCAGTAACGGACAATTCAGTAAATAACGGACAGACGTTGTCCTTTGGTACCGGATAAATTGACCCATTTTGTCCGGTTTTACCGAAAGTCCGGTAACACGAAGCCCGTTGATTTAGATATGCAACAGTTGGGTGTATCCGTATTGTTAAAACGTTTCGCCTACTGTAGAGGCGAAACCTTTCAACAGTGAAGATACTCAACTGTTGCAAATGACCAGCCGGGCTGTGGTTCGTACGTCGGTTTGCGTGCGGCCAGCAGTAACAGCCTGGGTGGTTCACCAAGAGGCCTGGTCATGGACCGGGCCCCGGGGGAGTTGACCCCCGGAATACCATCCAGGTAAATACTACAGGTATCGTCGATTCGTCGTTATTTTATACAGTTTTGAGCATAACAGGATGCCGTTCTTCTATTCCTAATTACGTCCCTGTTAACTGAAATATTGGGTCAGTTCAGATAGTAGAATGTTCATCCAGTAGAAGTCTTCTGAACATGCTACCAGTGTTCAAAAGAGAGAAAGGATGTGAACTTCTTGTCCTCTGGGATTATCATATGTGGTGGGTCTGCCAAAGGAGAGATTTCCTTTTTTTGTGACAAAAATCGTAAAAAATTCGGAAAGATTAGCTGGAAGAGTTATCTCAACGTGTGTGTGTGTGTGTGTGTGTGTGTGTGAGTGTGTGTGTGTGTGTGTGTGTACTCACCTATTTGTGGTTGCAGGGGTCGAGTCCTAGCTCCTGGCCCCGCCTCTTCACCGGTTGCTACTAGGCCCTCTCTCTCCCTGCTCCATGAGCTTTATCAAACCTCGTCTTAAAACTGTGTATGGTTCCTGCCTCCACTACGTCATTTTCTAGGCTATTCCACTGCCTTACAACTCTATGACTGAAGAAATACTTCCTACTATCTCTCTCACTCATTTGTGTCTTCAACTTCCAATTGTGGCCTCTTGTTTCTGTGTCCCCTCCCTGGAACATCCTGTCCTTGTCCACCTTGTCTATTCCACGCAGTATTTTATATGTCGTTATCATGTCTCCCCTGACCCTCCTGTCCTCCAGTGTCGTCAGGCCGATTTCCCTTAATCTTTCTTCATAGGACATTCCCCTTAGCTCTGGAACTAACCTTGTTGCAAACCTTTGTACTTTCTCTAGTTTCTTGACGTGCTTTATCAAGTGCGGGTTCCAAACAGGTGCTGCATACTCCAGTATGGGCCTGACATACACGGTGTACAGTGTCTTGAATGATTCCTTACTAAGGTGTCGGAATGCTGTTCTCAGGTTTGCCAGGCGCCCATATGCTGCAGCAGTTATCTGATTGATGTGTGCTTCCGGAGACATGCTCGGTGTTATACTCACCCAAAGATCTTTCTCCTTGAGTGAGGTTTGCAGTCTTTGGCCACCTAGCCTATACTCTGTCTGTGGTCTTCTGTGCCCTTCCCCTATCTTCATGACTTTGCATTTGGCAGGATTAAATTCGAGAAGCCATTTGCTGGACCAGTGTGTGTGTGTGTGTGTGTGT
The DNA here is from genome assembly GCF_026875155.1 of Cherax quadricarinatus. NCBI lineage: Eukaryota > Metazoa > Arthropoda > Malacostraca > Decapoda > Parastacidae > Cherax > Cherax quadricarinatus. Next base: position 25,623,793 of record NC_069424.1, read on the forward strand.
GTATGTGTGTGTGTTAGTTAGTTAGTTACCATTTTGTCCTAGGCACATGTCGATTAGACACTAGGCCTGCTGTATATGCAAGTGTGTGTGTGTGTGTGTGTGTGTGTGTGTGTGTGTGTGTGTGTGTGTGTGTGTGTGTGTGTGTGTGTGTGTGTGTGTGTGTGTGTGTGTGTGTGTCGTGTGTGTGTGTGTACACTAAATAAGCTGTGTTTGTAAAGATCAAGTTTTAACTCCTGGTCCCTGCCTCTAAAGCTTCATTGACAGGTATTAGTTGTTTATCATCTCTTCATCCAAATCATGCCGCCTCCTCCTCTTAAAACTGTTAACAGCACAATATTCAGTTTGCCTCGCCTACCTCCATATTTAGTTCAATCCACTTCACTGCTACCCTGACACTTAGAAAGTGCTCCCTAACATTCTGTGACTCAACTGTGATTTATCTTCCATGTCAACTTGCTCTATTATTATTATTATTATTATTATTATTATTATTATTATTTTATGTGTGTGTGTGTGTGTGTGTGTGTGTGTGTGTGTGTGTGTGTGTGTGTGTGTGTGTGTGTGTGTGTGTGTGTGTGTGTGTGTGTGTGTGCGTGACAGTAAAGTTCATTGAAAAACAAACATTTCGAGGACTTCGAGTCCTTCCATTTTTCTTCTTTGAGAGAGTAGACCAACGATCATTTGTTCTCTCTCTCTCTCTCTCTCTCTCTCTCTCTCTCTCTCTCTCTCTCTTCTCTCTCTGTCTCTCTCTCGCTCTCTCTCTCTCTCAACAGGGAAAAGAAAAAATGGACAAGGTTTCGACAAACATTTGTCGCCACTCTCCCAGAAGGTCGCTGTGTGAGAGTGTCCACTCCCCCTCTCGCTCCCTATTCTCCCTATCCTCCCGAGGGAGAGTTACGTCCCTCCTAACAGGAGACCTGGCTAAGATGGAATGACCAGACCGACACTACCTCTTGCTATTCCCTCCCTCCCTCCATCTCCCTCTCTCTCTCTCTCTCTCTCTCTCTCTCTCTCTCTCTCTCTCTCTCTCTCTCTCTCTCTCTCTCTACTCCTCCCCTGGCCTCATCCAAGACCAGCAATGCTCACGAGAGAACATGACAAAGAGGAACACAAGAAAACCCCCCTTTTTTTTCCTTCGTCCTTGTGCTGCGTCTGGCGTGATTGTCCCCCCGCGGCTGAGATCACCAGCATTACCTCCAGACGATGGCTGCTGCCACCGGCAAGAAGACACGACAAGAAGAAACGAGAGGACAAATGCAAGAGGAAGAAAAGCAGTGGAAAACGAGAGGAGAATCAAGTATAAGGGAAGAAGAATACACAGAAAACTAATTGATTATTGTTATGCTTCTTGCAGTAATTATTATTATTATTATTATTATTATTATTATTATTATTATTATTATTATTATTATTATTATTATTATTATTATTTATTTTGTTATTTATTTTATTATTATTAATATTATTAGAAACAATTTAATGAAAATAATAATCTAGTATTGAATACAAAAAGCGACAGAAGAAGAAGAAGAAGAAGAAGAAGAAGAAGAAGAAGAAGAAGAAGAAGGAAGGAAGTAAGGTACAGAGAAACAAAGAAAAGCTGAAACAGCCACAGGACAAATGAAAAGAGAGAGAAAGTGTAAATAAACTGGGAAGTAAGAAAGTGTGGGAGGAAGCGAGAGATTTTAAAATGTAGTTGTTGTTCTCTGCCTTGACGGTAATTGTCACTGTTTACGCATGAGAAATGAAAGGTGTGTGTACTCACATAGTTGTACTCACCTAGTTATGGTTGCAGGAGTCACAGCTCCTGGCCCCGCCTCTTCACTGGCCGCTACTAGGTCACTTACTGCTCAACGAAATTTATCATACCTCTTCTTGAAGCTATGTATGGATCCTGCCTCCACTACATCACTTCCCAGACTATTTCACTTCCTGACAACTCTGTGACTGAAGAAATACTTCCGAACATCCCTTCGATTCATCTGAGTTTTCAACTTCTAACAGTGACCCCTTGTTGTTGAGTCCCATCTCTGGAACTTTCTGTTTCTGTCCACCTTGTCAATTCCTCTCAGTATTTTATAAGTCGTTATCATATCCCCCCAATCTCTCCTGTCCTCCAGTGTCGTCAGGTCGATTTCTCTTAAACTCTCCTTGTAGGACATACCCCTTAGCTCTGAGACTAGTCTTGTTGCAAACCTTTGCACTTTCTCTAGTTTCCTTACATGTTTGGCTAGATGTGGGTTCTAAACTGTTGCCGCATACTCCAGTATAGGCATAACGTACATAGTGTACAGGGTCCTGAACGATTCCTTATTAAGGTGGCGGAATGATGTTCCTAGGTTTGCCAGGCGCCTGTATGCTGCAGCAGTTATTTCGTTGATGTGCGCCTTAGGAGATGTGCCTGGCGTTATACTTCCCCCAAGATCCTTTTCCTTGAGTGATGTTTGTAGTCTCTGGCTCACCTAGACTGTACTCCGTCTGCGGTCTTCTTTGCGCTTTCCTAATCTTCATGACTTTACACTTGGTGGTTGAATTCCGGGAGCCAGTTGCTGGACCAGGCCTGCAGCCTGTCCACATCCCTTTGTAGTTCTGCCTGGTCCTCGTCCGATTGAATTCTTCTCATCAACTTCACATCATCTGCAAACAGGGACACTTCGGAGTCTATTCCTTCCGTCATGTCGTTCACAAATACCAGAAACAGCACTGGTCCTAGGACTGATCCCTGTGGAATCCCTCTCGTTACAGGCGCCCACTCTGACACCTCGCCACGTGCCATGACTCGCTGTTGTCTTCCTGACAGGTATTCCCTAATCCATTGCAGTGCCTTCCCTGTTATCCCTGCCTGGTCCTCTAGCTTATGCACTAATTTCTTGTGTGGAACTGTGTCAAACGCCTTCTTACAGTCCAAGAAAATGGAATCTACCCAACCCTCTCTCTCTTGCCCTACTGCTGTCACCTTGTGTATGTGTGTGTGTGTGTGTGTGTGTGTGTGTGTGTGTGTGTGTGCGTGTGAGAGAGAGAGAGAGAGAGAGAGAGAGCGTGTGTGTATGTGTATATATGTGTTGACATCTGTTAACCCAATATATAATATAAATACTCCATTGGTGTCGGCTGGTATCGGTTGCCTTGTTTACCTCTGGAAACAAGCCTGACAGGGGATACCCGCGTCTCCAGCACTTTGGGATACCCTCTGCTTTCTCGGCTGTTATTATTATTAAGGGTACGTAAGGAAAGAGGATTTAGAGAGAGATAATCAGAGGAACCTGCGCTGAAAAAATAATTGTAGGAAAGAATTGAAGTGAGCAACAAGAGTTTTTAGTAAGAGAGAGTGAATAAAGAGCTCTTAGTGTGAGTTAGAGAGCAAATTAAGAGCTCTTAGTAAGAGTTAGAGAGCGAATAAAAGAGCTCTTATTAAGAGTTAGAGAATAAATAAAGAGCTCTTAGTAAGAGTTAGAGAGCAAAAAAGAGCTCTTACTAATAGTTAGAGAGCAAATAAAGAACTCTTAGTAAGAGTTAAAGAGCAAATAAAGAGCTTTTAGTAAGAGTTAAGGAGTGAATAAAGAGCTCTTAGTAAGAGTTAGGGAGTGAACAAAAGAGCTCTTAGTAAGAGTTAGAGAGCAAATAAAGAGCTCTTAGTAAAAGTTAGAGAGTGAATAAAGAGCTCTTAGTAAGAGCTAGAGAGAGAATAAAGAGCTCTTAGTAAGAGTTACTGAGTGAATAAAGAGCTCTTAGTAAAAGCTAGAGAGTGAGTGACCTCTTGCAGTTCTGCTGCATCATGTTCATGAAGGTGAAGGGCTAAACCCCAAGGGGTCCTTCAGCTCCTGGTTCGCTCTAGTTCTGTGGATCAAAAGCCCTCAGGAAAACCGTTCTCCAAGAACTGTTATTATTATTCACATTTTTATTACTATGTACATGTTACTACTACTACTAGCACTCCTACAACTATTATTACTACTACTACTAGCACTAATACAACTATTATTACTACTACTACTAGCACTACTACAACTATTATTACTACTACTACTAGCACTACTACAACTATTATTACTACTACTACTAGCACTACTACAACTATTATTACTACTACTACTAGCACTACTACAACTATTATTACTACTACTACTAGCACTACTACAACTATTATTACTACTACTAGCACTACTACACCTATTATTACTATTACTAGCACTACTACAACTATTAATACTACTACTAGCACTACTACAACTATTATTACTACTACTAGCACTACTACAACTATTATTACTATTACTACTAGCACTACAACAACTGTTATTACTACTACTACTACTAGCACTACTACAACTATTATTACTACTACTACTAGCACTACTACAACTATTATTACTACTACTAGCACTACTACAACTATTATTACTACTACTAGCACTACTACAACTATTATTACTACTACTACTAGCACTACTACAACTATTATTACTACTACTACTAGCACTACTGCAACTATTATTACTACTACGAGCACTACTACAACTATTATTACTACTACTACTAGCACTACTACTACTATTACTACTACTACTAGCACTACAACAACTATTATTACTATTACTACTAGCACTACTACAACTATTATTACTACTACTACTAGCACTACTACAACTATTATTGCTACTACTACTAGCACTACTACAACTATTATTACTACTAATACTAGCACTACTACAACTATTATTACTACTATTAGCACTACTACAACTGTTATTACTACTACTACTACCACTACTACAACTATTATTACTACTACTAGCACTACTACAACTATTATTACTACTACTAGCACTACTACAACTATTATTACTACTACTATCACTATTACAACTATTATTACTACTACTACTATCACTACTACAACTATTATTACTACTACTACTATCACTACTACAACTATTATTACTACTACTATTATCACTACTGCAACTATTATTACTACTACTACTAGCACTACTACAACTATTATTACTATTACTAGCACTACTACAACTATTATTACTACTACTACTAGCACTACTACAACTATTATTACTACTACTACTAGCACTACTACAACTATTATTACTACTACTACTAGCACTACTACAACTATTATTACTACTACTACTAGCACTACTACAACTATTATTACTACTACGACTAGCACTACTACAACTATTATTACTACTACTAGCACTACTACAACTATTATTACTAGTACTACTAGCACTACTACAACTACTATCACTACTACTACTAGCACTACTACAACTACTATTACTACTACTACTAGCACTACTACAACGATTATTACTACTACTACTAGCACTACTACAACTATTATTACTACTACTACTAGCACTACTACAACGATTATTACTACTACTACTAGCACTACTACAACTATTATTACTACTACTACTAGCACTACTGCAACTTTTATTACTACTACTACTAGCACTACTACAACTATTATTATTACTACTACTAGCACTACTACAACTATTATTACTACTACTACTAGCACTACTACAACTATTATTACTACTACCACTAGCACCACTGCAACTATTATTACTATTACTACTAGCACTACAACAACTGTTATTACTACTACTACTAGCACTACTACAACTATTATTACTACTACTACTAGCACTACTACAACTATTATTACTACTACTAGCACTACTACAACTATTATTACTACTGCTAGCACTACTACAACTATTATTACTACTAGTACTAGCACCACTACAACTATTATTACTACTACTAGCACTACTACAACTATTATTACTACTACTAGCACTACTACAGCTATTATTACTACTACTAGCACTACTACAACTATTATTATTACTACTACTAGCACTACTACAACTATTATTACTACTACTAGCACTATTACAACTATCATTACTACTACTAGCACTATTACAACTATTATTACTACTACTACTACTAGCACTACTACAACTATTATTACTACTACTAGCACTACTACACAATTATTACTGCTACTACTACACACTACTACAACTATTATTATTCCTACTACTACTAGCACTACTACAATTATTATTACTACTACTAACACTACTACAACTATTATTACTACTACTAGCACTACTACAACTATTTTTACTACTAACTAGCATACTACAACTAATATTACTACTCTAGCACTACTACAACTATTATTATTACTTATTACTACTACCAGCACTACTACAACCATTACTACTACTACAACTAGCACTACTACAACTATTATTACTACTACTACTAGCACTACTGCAACTATTATTACTACTACTAGCACTACTACAACTATTACTACTATTACTAGCACTACTACTAAAACTGTTACTACTACTACTTCTGCTAGCACTACTACAACTATTATTACTACTACTAGCACTATTACAACTATCATTACTACTACTAGCACTATTACAACTATTATTATTACTACTACTACTACTAGCACTACTACAACTATTATTACTACTACTAGCACTACTACAATTATTACTGCTACTACTACCACTACTACAACTATTATTATTACTACTACTACTAGCACTACTACAATTATTATTACTACTACTAGCACTACTACAACTATTATTACTACTACTAGCACTACTACAACTATTTTTACTACTACTAGCACTACTACAACTAATATTACTACTTCTAGCACTACTACAACTATTATTATTATTATTACTACTACCAGCACTACTACAACCATTACTACTACTACTACTAGCACTACTACAACTATTATTACTACTACTACTAGCACTACTGCAACTATTATTACTACTACTAGCACTACTACAACTATTACTACTACTACTAGCACTACTACTAAAACTGTTACTACTACTACTTCTGCTAGCACTACTACAACTATTATTACTACTACTATTAGCATTGCTGCAACTATTACCACTACTACTGCTACTACTAGCGCTACGACTATTATTATACTACTAGCACTACTACAACTATTAATGCTACTACCACTACTAGCACTACAAATATTACTACTACTACTAGCACTACTACAACTACTATTACTGCTGCTACTACTACTATACTACTAGCACTACAACTATTGCTACTACTACTACTAGCACTACTACAGCTATTATTGCTGCTAAAACTACTAGCGCTACAACTATTACTACTACTACTTGCACTACTGCAACTATTAATGCTACTACTACTACTAGCACTACAACTATTACTGCTACTACTACTACTAGCACTACAACTATTACTACTACTACTACTACTAGCACTACTACAGTTATTAGTGCTACTAACACTACTAGCACTACAACTATTACTACTACTACTAGCACTACTACAACTATTAATGCTACTACTGCTACTACTAGCACTACAACTGTTACTGCTACTACTACTACTAGCACTACAACTATTACTACCACTACTACTAGCATTACACCTATTACTACTGCTACTAGCACTACTACAACTATTACTACTACTGCTAGCACTACTACAACTATTACTACTAATACTAGCACTACTACAACTATTACTGCTACTACCACTACTAGCACTACAACTATTACTACTACTACTAGCACTACTACAACTATTACTACTACTACTAGCACTACAACTATTACTACCACTGCTACTACTACTACTAATAATAACAATAACAATAACAACAACTCAATAATAATTAATAATATATAATAATATATATATAATATATATAATAATAGTAATAATTTAATAATAATAATAATAATATAATAATAATAATAATAATAATCGCCATAGCAGTGCCCTTTTAGAAAGACAGCTAGTTACCGAGCGATGATGAATGTGCCTTTATCCTTGCGTGGCCTCCAAACTATGTTGGAAAGTCTCCCATGCTTAAGTAAAATACTTTTGAATACTTAATACAGAAATACACATTGCATACTAGTGGATGAATAATACATAACGTATTTTTGAATGTGTTTAATACGAGAATAGACTGAAAAAAAAATACGCAATGTATTGAGACAGACAGACTTACTGACAAACAGGCAGACAGATAGACAGACAGGAAAACAAACGGGCAGACAGACAGGTAAACAGAAAGACAGGTAGGCAGGCACGCAGGCAGGCAGACAGACAGGAAGATAGACAGACAAAAGCAGACAGGCAGACTGACAGACAGGCAAACAGACTGACAGGCAGACAGACAGACATATAGACACTTCAGCTAGAGAACGTCTGTATTTTCGAGAGGCAGCATCCCTTATGTTCCCTCACAATGTTTGGGACCACGTTCACAGTTGGTCCTATCGTTCACACTTGGTCGTATCGTTCACACTTGGCCGTATCGTTCACACTTGGTCGTATCGTTCACACTTGGTCGTATCGTTCATACTTGGTCGTATCGTTCATACTTGGTCGTATCGTTCACACTTGGTCCTATCGTTCACACTTGGTCCTATCGTTCACACTTGGTCGTATCGTTCACACTTGGTCGTATCGTTCACACTTGGTTGTATCGTTCACACTTCGTCGCATCATTCACACTTTGTCGTATCGTTCACACTTGGTCCTATCGTTCACACTTGGTCCTATCGTTCACACTTGGTCGCATCGTTCACACTTGGTCGTATCGTTCACACTTGGTCGTATCGTTCACACTTGGTACTATCGTTCACACTTGGTTGTATCGTTCACACTTGGTCCTATCGTTCACACTTGGTCGTATCGTTCACACTTGGTTGTATCGTTCACACTTGGTCGTATCGTTCACACTTGGTCCTATCGTTCACACTTGGTTGTATCGTTCACACTTGGTCGTATCGTTCACACTTGGTCGTATCGTTCACACTTGGTCGTATCGTTCACACTTGGTCGTATCGTTCACACTTGGTCCTATCGTTCACACTTGGTCGTATCGTTCACACTTGGTCGTATCGTTCACACTTGGTCGTATCGTTCACACTTGGTCCTATCGTTCACACTTGGTCGTATCGTTCACACTTGGTCCTATCGTTCACACTTGGTCGTATCGTTCACACTTGGTCGTATCGTTCACACTTGGTCGTATCGTTCACACTTGGTCGCATCGTTCACACTTGGTTGTATCGTTCACACTTGGTCGTATCGTTCACACTTGGTCGTATCGTTCACACTTGGTCCTATCGTTCACACTTGGTCGTATCGTTCACACTTGGTCCTATCGTTCACACTTGGTCGTATCGTTCACACTTGGTTGTATCGTTCACACTTGGTCGTATCGTTCACACTTGGTCGTATCGTTCACACTTGGTTGTATCGTTCACACTTGGTCGTATCGTTCACACTTGGTCCTATCGTTCACACTTGGTTGTATCGTTCACACTTGGTCGCATCGTTCACACTTGGTTGTATCGTTCACACTTGGTCGTATCGTTCACACTTGGTTGTATCGTTCACACTTGGTGGTATCGTTCACACTTGGTCCTATCGTTCACACTTGGTGGTATCGTTCACACTTGGTCTCGTTCACATTGTCGTATCGTTCACACTTGGTCTATCGTTCACACTTGGTCGTATCGTTCACACTTGGTCCTATCGTTCACACTTGGTTGTATCGTTCACACTTGGTCCTATCGTTCACACTTGGTTGTATCGTTCACACTTGGTCGTATCGTTCACACTTGGTCGTATCGTTCACACTTGGGTCGTATCGTTCCACACTTGGTTGATCGTTCACACTTGGTCGTATCGTTCACACTTGGTCCTATCGTTCACACTTGGTCGTATCGTTCACACTTGGTCCTATCGTTCACACTTGGTTGTATCGTTCACACTTGGTTGTATCGTTCACACTTGGTCGTATCGTTCACACTTGGTCGTATCGTTCACACTTGGTCGTATCGTTCACACTTGGTCGTATCGTTCACACTTGGTCGTATCGTTCACACTTGGTCGTATCGTTCACACTTGGTCGTATCGTTCACACTTGGTCCTATCGTTCACACTTGGTCGTATCGTTCACACTTGGTCCTATCGTTCACACTTGGTCGTATCGTTCACACTTGGTCGTATCGTTCACACTGAGGTCCTCTCCCCCACGAGGACATGTATTCACCTCCATTATTTGACGTCACCCACACTTAATTACCCATTACTGTAATCAAGCTAATCATTCCCTAAATCACTCTCGCGTGTGATTCTTGAGTGCTAAGCTGCGAGTATTTTATCCTCATGGGACGGCGCTAAATCCGTAAGGGCAATGGGAGACAACCAGGTTCGATATCCAAGGGAGCTGGGGAGAAGGATTGCTTCACTTATGTGCTCCACTTTTCTCCCTACGTCTACTACTACTACTACTTCTACTTTAATTTTAAAAGAGGTGGAGGGGTAAGCCAGCGGAAGGCCTCGGTCGGATGACCAAAAGGTCCAGCTACAGCTCATCATATGACTAAGACCCGCGTCAGGAAACGTCGTAGTAAAGCTCCTGTCTCTCTCTTTCCTACGTTCGGTTTATCTGCGTATAGCTCCTCTCCCTCGGATTATGGTTGAGAAGGAGGGGCGGGCACTCACCTGTATCATGATGCATACCGCTACGATGCCGTGAGCTTTGGACACAGCGTCGGAGAAGTTGTGGAAGAGCTGCGAGTTGTATCCGTAGATCTGTATCTGAGGGAGAGAGAGGTGAGGGGTGAGTGAGAGAGGGAGTGTGCGAGTGAGGGAGTGAACGAGCGAGTGACTGTGTGAGAGTGAATATGTTGAGTGAATTAGCGGAGTAATAAAGGAGGACCTGAAGGAATATGAGTGAATAAATGAGTGGAAGGGAGAAGAGAGAGAGAGAGAGAGAGAGAGAGAGAGAGAGAGAGAGAGAGAGAGAGAGAGAGAGAGAAATTATGCATGAATGTATAAGAGCAATGAAAGTTAAATATAACTACTAAAAAGTTAAATTATTTTAACACGAAGCAGACACACACACACACACACACACACACACACACACACACACACACACACACACACACACACACACACACACACACACACCCACACACACACACACACACGTTAAGCTGGCTTAACTTTGGTGGGTTTAAAAGAGATGATAGAAAGCTTTAAGATACTGTCAGTGGGTCATGAGCAACAGACAGGCACACCTCAGTCTCTGTTACTATACACGAGTGTTCACAGGTAAGCTCAGTTATACACAGGTATTCACAGGTAAACTCAGGTATACACAGTCAACGCGGCAACCTCACCTGGATATATATTTAGCTGTTAACCGACACCTGGTGCCATAATAACACCTTCAGCACAGAGGAACATGATATATGAGCCAGGTTTCTCCAACTGGAAGTTAAGATAAGGTAAGATAAGATTTCGTTCGGATTTTTAACCCCGGAGGGTTAGCCACCCAGGATAACCCAAGAAAGTCAGTGCGTCATCGAGGACTGTCTAACTTATTTCCATTGGGGTCCTTAATCTTGTCCCCCAGGATGCGACCCACACCAGTCGACTAACACCCAGGTACCTATTTGCTGCTAGGTGAACAGGATAACAGGTGTAAGGAAACGTGTCGAAATGTTTCCACCCGCCGGGAATCGAACCCGGGCACTCCGTGTGTGAAGCGGGAGCTTTAGCCACCAGGCCACCGGGCCACCTAAGTTATTGAAGCACCGGGTTAACCCTCAATGGGTGAAATCCCATACACCCAATGTTCTTCTTTTCTATGTGTTGATGCCAGTGGTTAGAGCACTGGCCTGTTACTGTTAGTTTAAAAGCCGTCCAGTAGATGGATAAGACAGGTGTGCAACACCTGTGTAGATGTGTCGCTCACTAGTGGCTGCATCAGTCCTATGAATACTGGAGACGGTGCAAGACTTGTGTCTTATTCATCTACACGTGTCTTATTTTTCTACAGGTGTCTTATTCATCTATTGCAGGGGTTCCTAATCTCTTGACGATCACGGAACTCCAGTGGATTGCCCACTGTGTCCAACCTCCCTTCACCAGACTGTGGAAGTCACCATCGTCGCCATCGTTAGGTGACTTCATAAGATGTCAACAACTTGGTTTAACTTTTTACATATGGATAGCTAACAATACAACAATTGTTAGTTTATTTTAATCTAACAACTTTTTTAAAATTGTTCAGATATCGAGTCCCACACCCCCATTACTTGGTTCCCATACCCCCTTTATTTGGTTCCCATAACCCTCAAGGGGCATGGATACCCCCGGGTATAAACCACTGATCTATTGGCTTGCGATTTTTACGACTCTATCGCCATAGGATCTAATCTCGACCCTTCTGTCAGATATTTGCTGTCGTGTCGTTATGAAGTCGCAAGACAGATAAAGAGGGAGAGAGAAAGAGAAAGAGAGAGAGAGAGAGAGAGAGAGAGAGAGAGAGAGAGAGAGAGAGCGGGGGGGGTGAGCTAATGTAGGAAAGAGGTTTTAGACTATATATTCAGTTAGAAACCTTAACTTTGAAAACCCTGTGTAAACAGAGAGAGAGAGAAAGAAAGAGAGAGTCTCACCTCAGCTGGGAAGGAGGTGCCATTGACGGTGTGTTCTGAGCCCATGTAGTCCTTGGAGCCGAAGTGAAGCTGCACTTGACCAACCTGCAGGGCGAAAACGGAGCTGAATCATTTTACCTTATATATATATATATATATATATCCTATATCCTTAATTAATAATCCGCCTCTTTGTATGTCATACACTCATTGCGGGTCATAAGAGAGTATTTCTGATGTTCCAGAGTGTTTTTGAGTGTTCTTGTAGTATTGGAACCGTTATACCCATATGAACCTCGGTTTTCGTACGCCCTAGTGTGTATGTGAAACTGTAGTTATTCTCTATAAAATATATATTTTGTTAATATATTTGGGTGTCTGGAACGGATTAATTGGATTAATATTATTTCTTATGGGAAATATTAACCAAAAATACATGTTACAGAGAATAACTATAGCTTTGCGTACAGACTAGGGCACACGATGTATAGGATATTCGCATACACATCTGAGGAACATCCGCACAATTTCTTACATCCGTATCCGCATCCCCAAAATAAAGAAGACATAGTTATACATATCCGCATCCGCGGATATGTAAATTTTCACATCCGATACATCTCTAATAAATATGTGTATATATATATATATATATATTATATATATATATATATATATATATATATATAATATATATATATATATATATATATATATATATATATGTCATGCCGAATATATAAAACTGGTCAATTAGCAAGAACTCATATAAAATTAAGTCCTTTCTAAAATTTTCTCTTATACGTTTAAAGATATATTTTTTTCATTAATGTTGATGTAAAAATTTATAATTTTGCACCAAAAGGAACTTAGAAAACTTACCTAACCTTATTATAACAAGTGCAATTTATTTTAGCCTAACCCAACTAAATATATTTTAGATTTGTTTACAATAATTTAATACTAAACAAACACAGTGAAATATATTTTTTTTCGTTAGGTTCAGAATGATTTTGGCGAAATTATTGCATACACAAATTTTCACTTGTCCTATATGGCAAGGTGAGCGTTGCTATTTAAGCCAAGATCGCAAGTTCTGCCTATTCGGCACGACATATATATATATATATATATATATATAAATATATATATATATATATATATATATATATATATGTTGTGTGTGTGTGTGTGTTGTGTGTGTGTGTGTGTGTGTGTGTGTGTGTGTGTGTGTGTGTGTGTGTGTCTAGGTAGTAGGTTGGTAGACAGCAACCACCCAGGGAAGTACTACCGTCCTGCCAAGTGAGTGTAAAACGAAAGCCTGTAATTGTTTTACATGATGGTAGGATTGCTGATGTCTTTTGTCTGTCTCATAAATATGCAAGATTACAGGTACGTCTTGCTACTTCTACTTCTACTTACACTTAGGTCACACTACACATACATTTACATGTTTATTTATACACACTCATCTGAGTTTTCTTTGATTTTATCTTAGTTCTTGTTCTAATTACTTTTCCTTTTATATCCATGGGGAAGTGGAATAAGAATCTTTCCTCCGTAAGTCATGCGTGTTGTAAAAGTCAACTAAAATGCCGGGAACAATGGGCTAGTAACCCCTTTTCCGGTAATAATTACTAAAAACAATTAGAAGAAAATCGTCAAAGTGGGAAGTCTGAATGTGCGTGGATGTTGTGCAAATGATAAGAAAGAGATTATTGTGGATGTTATGAATGAGAAGAAGCTGGATGTCCTGGCTTTAAGTGAAACAAAGCTGAAGGGGGTGGGAGAGTTTCAGTGGAGAGGAATAAATGGGATTAGGTCATGGGTTTCTAATTAGAGCTAAAGAAGGAGTAGCAATAATGTTGAAGGATAAATTGTGGCAGGAAAAGAGGGACTATAAATGTATCAATTCAAGGATTATGTGGAGTAAAATAAAGGTTGGATGTGATAAGTGGGTTATAGTAAGTGTTTATGCACCTGGGGAAGAGAGAAGTATAGAGGAGAGAGAGAGATTTTGGGAAATGTTGAGTAATTGCGTGGGGAGTTTTGAACCAAGTGTGAGAGTACTTGTGGTTGGGGATTTTAATGCTAAAGTGGGCAAAAATGTTGTGGAGGGAGTAGTAGGTAAATTTGGGGTGCCAGGGGTAAATGAAAATGGGGAGCCTTTAATTGAGCTATGTGTAGAAAGAGGTTTGGTAATAAATAATACATATTAAAAGGTATGATGTAGCACGTAATGAAAGTAATTTGTTAGATTATGTATTGGTGGATAAAAGGTTGATGGGTAGGCTCCAGGATGTACACATTTATAGAGGGGCAACTGATATATCGGCTCATTATCTAGTTGTAGCTACAGTTAGAGTAAGAGGTAGATGGGATAAGAGGAAGGTGGCAACAACAAGTAAGAGGGAGGTGAAAGTGAATAAACTAAGGGAGGAGGAAGTTCGGGTGAAATATAAGCAACTATTGGCAGAAAGGTGGGCTGGTGCAAGTATGAGTAGTGGGGGGGGGGTTGAAGAGGGTTGGAATAGTTTTAAAAATGAAGTATTAGAATGTGGGGCAGAAGTTTGTGGTTATTGGAGGGTGGGGGCAGGAGGAAAGAGGAGTGATTGGTGGAATGATGAAGTAAAGGGTGTGATAAAAGAGAAAAAGGTAGCTTATGAGAGGTATTTACAAAGCAGAAGTGTTATAAGAAGAGTAAAGTATATGGAGAGTAAAAGAAAGGTGAAGAGAGTGGTGAGAGATTGAAAAAGGAGAGCGGAAGATAGAGTGGGAGAGGTACTGTCAAGGAATTTTAATGAAAATAAGAAAAAAAAAATGGAGTGAGTTAAACAAGTTAAGAAAGCCTAGGAAACAAATGGATTTATCAGTTAAAAACAGAGAAGGGGAGTTAGTAGATGGGGAGATGGAGGTTTTGGGTAGATGGCGAGAATATTTTGAGGAACTTTTAAATGTCGACGAAGAAAGGGAGGAGGTAATTTCATGCACTGGCCAGGGAGGTATATCATCTTTTAGGAGTGAAGAAGAGCAGGATGTGAGTGTGAGGGAGATGCGTGAGGCATTGCGTAGAATGAACGGGGGTAAAGCAGCTGGAACTGACGGGATCATGACAGAAATGTTAAAAGCAGGGGGGGTCATAGTGTTGGAGTGGTTGGTATTTTTGTTTAATAAATGTATGAGGGGAAGGTACCTAGGGATTGGCGGAGAGCATGTATAGTCCCTTTATATAAAGGGAAAGGGGACAAAGGAGACTGTAAAAATTATAGAGGAATAAGTTTACTGAGTATACCAGGAAAAGTGTACGGTAGGGTTATAATTGAAAGAATTAGAGGTAAGACAGAATGTAGGATTGCGGATGAGCAATGAGGTTTCAGAGTGGGTAGGGGATGTGTAGATCAAGTGTTTACATTGAAGCATATATGTGAACAGTATTTAGATAATGGTAGGGAAATTTTTATTGCATTTATGGATTTAGAAAAGGCATACGATAGAGTGGATAGAGGAGGAATGTGGCAGATGTTGCAAGTATATGGAATAGGTGGTAAGTTATTAAATGCTGTAAAGAGTTTTTATGAGGATAGTGAGGCTCAGGTTAGGGTGTGTAGAAGAGAGGGAGACTACTTCCCAGTAAAAGTAAGTCTTAGACAGGGATGTGTAATGTCACCATGGTTGTTTAATATATTTATAGATGGGGTTGTAAAAGAAGTAAATGGTAGAGTGTTCGGGAGAGGGGTGGGAATTAAATTATGCAGAATTAAATACAAAATGGGAAGTGACACAGTTACTTTTTGCTGGTGTTACTGTGCTTTTGGGAGATTCTAAAGGAAAATTGCAAAGGTTAGTGGATGAGTTTGGGAATGTGTGTAAAGGTAGAAAGTTGAAAGTGAACATAGAAAAGAGTAAGGTGATGAGGGTATCAAATGATTTAGATAAAGAAAAATTGGATATCAAATTGGGGAGGAGGAGTATGGAAGAAGTGAATGTTTTCAGATATTTGGGAGTTGACGTGTCAGCGGATGGATTTATGAAGGATGAGGTTAATCATAGAATTGATGAAGGAAAAAAGTGAGTGGTGCATTGAGGTATATGTGGAGGCAAAAAATGTTATCTATGGAGGAAAAGAAGGGAATGTATAGTAGTACCAACACTCTTGTATGGGTGTGAAGCTTGGGTTGTAAATGCTGCAGCGAGGAGACGGTTGGAGGCAGTGGAGATGTCCTGTCTAAGGGCAATGTGTAGTGTAAATATTATGCAGAAAATTCGAGTGTGGAAATTAGGAGAAGGTGTGGACTTAATAAAAGTATTATTCAGAGGGTTGAATAGGGTTTGTTGAGGTGGTTTGGTCATTTAGAGAGAATTGATCAAAGTAGAATGACATGGAGAGCGTATAAATCTGTAGGGGAAGGAAGGCGGGATAGGGGTCGTCCTCGAAAAGGTTGGAGGGACGGGGTAAAGGAGGTGTTGTGGGCGAGGGGTTTGGACTTCCAGCAAGCGTGCGAGAGCGTGTTAGATAGGAGTGAATGGAGACAAATGGTATTTGGGACCTGACGATCTGTTGGAGTGTGAGCAGGGTAATATTTAGTGAAGGGATTCAGGGAAACCGGTTATTTTATATAGCCGGACTTGAGTCCTGGAAATGGGAAGTACAATGCCTGCACTCTAAAGGAGGGGTTTGGGATATTGGCAGTTTGGAGAGATATATTGTGTATTTTTATATGTATATACTTCTAAGCTGTTGTATTCTGGGCACCTCTGCAAAAACAGTGATTATGTGTGAGTGAGGTGAAAGTGTTGAATGATGATGAAGGTACTTTCTTTTTGGGGATTTTCTTTCTCTTTGGGTCACCCTGCCTCGGTGGGAGACGGCCAACTTGTTAATATATATATATATATATATATATTATATATATATATATATATATATATATATATATATTATATATATATATAGATAGATAGATAGATAGATAGATAGATAGATAGATAGTGCGTTGGGGAGGGCTAGTGGCAGGTAATACTTTTGTTTACTGCTGCTACCAGCACCACTACTACCAGAACCACCACTACCAGCACCACTAATACCACCACCACTACCACCACTACAACTACTGCTGCTACCACCACCACCCCTACAACTACAGCTGCTATCACCACCGATACAACTACTAGTCTGTTACTTTCACCAACATTGTTACTAGTAACACACTAACTCAAATACAACTAGGGTAAGTTGAGTTATGTTCGACTGAGGATAATTGTTGCGAATAAGAAATTTTTTTAAAGAACTTCAGAATGTGGCCTGTTACCATTTATTTCTTATGCAACAAGATTTTTGGATCCGAGTTATTTAAAGGTCTTTTAGAGTCTAGGGGAAATAATTTCAACTGGGAAACTCCATAGAATAGTATTCAAATTTATTAAAGTATTTAAATACAATACTTTATCTTATCTCTTAATACTTTGTACAATAAATTTACCATATACATTTAGTTCAAAATCATGGAAAAGTCATATTAATAAGGAAGTTTAATTATTCTTCCTGTATCTAAGTCCTCATTAATATTTACGTCTCTTTCTTAACAAGACTGTAAACTCAAAATACAAAAGGTACAAGATTTAACAAGACCTTTGAATCTGGCCGTAAAGTATCTCTATGGATTACTGAACTGACCAAGAATATAAATATCAAAAGAGTCTTTCAAAGTAATGAGGATCAAAGTGAGTCAGCTCTAGAGTCCAATTCTCAAAACCATTCAACTGTACACCGTAAGAGCCAATATACGATCAGTTGTCAGGGCTAGAGCTGGGAGCAGACTGACTACTTGCCAGTCTGTTGACGTGTCGTCAGGTTGGATCAGCTGAGCCACGTCAGCCAGCCGGACATAAACAACTGAACAATTCACCGGATGGTTCCGAGACTTAAACTCTAGATACACAAGAAATCCTACCTAACCATAATAGTAACATAATAGTGATAATAGTAAAAAATAGTAATAATACCAAAATAATGATAATAACAATAATAGCGATAATAACAATAATAGTGATAATAACAATAATAGTGATAATAACGATAATAGTGATAATAACAATAAT
This sequence comes from Cherax quadricarinatus, assembly GCF_026875155.1. Classification (NCBI taxonomy): domain Eukaryota; kingdom Metazoa; phylum Arthropoda; class Malacostraca; order Decapoda; family Parastacidae; genus Cherax; species Cherax quadricarinatus. The sequence continues at coordinate 25,642,440 of NC_069424.1, forward strand.
AGCGATAATAACAATAATACCATGGTATTTTTCATATATTAACAGATAATAATATAACGCCGAAAGTCTCTATTTTAGCTATAAATGGGGACTTTCGCGCTATAATATTAAGTGATGAACACATGCTCTTACAATAGTTAAATAACACAGGACGACCAATTTCGAAGATATAACATAATCTTCAACAAGGCTACGAGATTTTACCTTTTTATTTCTTTCCTTTTGTTTTGGCCTTTCTTATTTGACTGTCTCTTATCTCCTCCTTTCATACGAAGTGTTTTCTCTTCTCTCTCTCTCTCTCTCTCTCTTCTCCTTCCATTATTTCTGCCCTGTTTCCTTCCTTTTTATGTAAGATGCAACTCTTCTTCTTCCTTTCTCTTCCCTCTTATTACCTTTCGTTCTTGGCTTCCACTTGTTCAAGCATTTGGGTAGCGGCCACTGATCCTCTTGGGAAATTACAGTAACCTGGTCTGGGATTTTCGGTAGCAGGGATACCATGACTTATAATGTCGAGGTATCAAAGTGGAGTTTCAGCTGTTGTTCCTCGGAGAGATGGCAGCAGCAGCAGCAGCAGCAGCAACGACAGCAGCAGCAGCAGCAGCAGCAGCAGCAGCAGCAGCAGCAGCAGCAGCAGCAACGACAGCAGCAGCAGCAGCAGCAGCAGCAGCAGCAGCAGCAGCAGCAGCAGCAGCAACAGCAGCAGCAGCAACGACAGCAGCAGCAGCAGCAGCAGCAGCAGCAGCAGCAGCAGCAGCAGCAACGACAGCAGCAGCAGCAGCTGCAGGAGTAGCAGCAGCATCAGCAGATGCTGCTGCTGCATCGCTACCACCATCAACAACAACTGTAGCAACAGCATCATCACCACCATCATTAGTAGCACCAGAAGCAACAGCACCGCCAACAGCAGTAGCATTACTAGTACCACCACCACAAGCAGCACCACCAACAGCCACAATAGAAGCAGCAACAGCAACAGTAGCAACACCACCACCAACAGTAGAAGCAGCACCACCACCACTACTACCACATCTACTACAACCAAAACAACCACCACCACCACTACCACTACCACCATCTCCCAGGTAAGGAAGTGGATAAATTCTCTCATATATCGCTTGTCGAGTTAGACAAATAAATTTACCACTAATGATGTAATAGTCCCATTAACACCTGCAGATATATCTGTTAATTACCCACACTGAGGTGCCTAGATCACAACAGGAGCGTCGAGCCTCAGCCGTTACCTCTGTTAAATGACCCACACAGATTTGGCGCTTCATATAATATTAATAATAATAATAATAATAATAATAATAATAATAATAATAATAATAATAATAATAATAATAATAATAATAATAAAAATATAATAATATTATAATAATAATAATAATAATAATATAAAATAAAATTAACAATAAAATATAATAATAATAATAATAATAATAATAATAATAATAATAATAATAATAATAATAATAATAATAATAATAATATGTTATGATACTGGGATATTTACAAATTTTAATATTTTCAATAATATTTGTGTAGAAATAGCAAGCAAAAATTATTGTCTCTTAATAGGAAATATAATTTCACAGATTTACATTAAGTATATAACAATGATCGTAATCATAACAATAACATTTAAAAGGGCGGAGTGGTAAGCCAGCAGAAGGCCTCGGTCAGATGACCAAACGCTTCATCTGTGAGCCATGTGACTGAAACCCGCGTCAGGAAACACTTGTCCTGTTTCTTGACAAACATTACTATCTGTGATCATTTAGATTTTCACTCTTGTGCATTCCTCAGTGAATGTATGCTTATAGCTGGGTATCTCTCAGTGTATATGCTTAGAGATGTGTATCTCTCAGTGTATATGCTTAGAGATGTATATCTCTCAGTGTATATACTTAGAGATGTGTATCTTTCAGTGTATATGCTTAGAGATGTGTATCTTTCAGTGTATATGCTTAGAGATGTGTATCTGTCAGTGTATATGCTTAGAGATGTGTATCTCTCAGTGTATATGCTTAGAGATGTGTATCTTTCAGTGTATATGCTTAGAGATGTGTATCTTTCAGTGTATATGCTTAGAGATGTGTATCTCTCAGTGTATATGCTTAGAGATGTGTATCTCTCAGTGTATATGCTTAGAGATGTGTATCTTTCAGTGTATATACTTAGAGATGTGTATCTTTCAGTGTATATGCTTAGAGATGTATATCTCTCAGTATATATGCTTAGAGATGTGTATCTCTCAGTGTATATGCTTAGAGATGTGTATCTCTCATTGTATATGCTTAGAGATATGTATCTCTCAGTGTATATGCTTAGAGATGTGTATCTCTCAGTGTACATGCTTAGACAAGCAAGTATCTGCCAGTGTAAACACACGGAGAGGTTTGTAAAACTTGGTGTATATACTCTGCCAGGTGTCTATCTCTAAGCTTATATATCCTGTGAGGTGTCTAAGTATATACATCTTGAGATCTGTTTATCATGCAATGCATACACATTGAGAGGTGTCCCTGTCACTGCATATATACATAGTGTATATCTCTCACTGTAAATACACTGAAAAATGTGTACCATTGTATATACACTGACAGAGAGGTGTTTATATACCTCATTACAAGTGCACAAAGATTCATATCTTGAATTGTGAAGAAGAAAGATTTTGTTGGAATTTTTAAGCCAGAAGGGTTAGCCACCCAGGATAACCTGGAGGAGGGTTAGCCACCCAGGATAACCTGGGGGAGGGTTAGCCACCCAGAATAACCTGGGGGAGTGTTAGCCACCCAGGATAACTTGGAGGAGGGTTAGCCACCCAGGATAACCTGGGGGAGGGTTAGCCACCCAGGATAACCTGGGGGAGGGTTAGCCACCCAGGATAACCTGGAGGAGGGTTAGCCACCCAGGATAACCTAGGGGAGGGTTAGCCACCCAGGATAACCTGGGGGAGGGTTAGCCACCCAGGATAACCTGGAGGAGGGTTAGCCACCCAGGATAACCTGAGGGAGTGTTAGCCACCCAGGACAACTTGGAGGAGGGTTAGCCACCCAGTATAACCTGGGGGAGGGTTAGCCACCCAAGATAACCTGTGGGAGGGTTAACCACCCAGGATAACCTGGGAGAGTGTTAGCCACCCAGGATAACCTGGAGGAGGGTTAGCCACCCAGGATAACCTGGAGGAGGATTAGCCACCCAGGATAACCTGGGGGAGGGTTAGCCACCCAAGATAACTTGTGGGAGGGTTAGCCACCCAGGATAACCTGTGGGAGGGTTAGCTACCCAGGATAACCTGGGAGACGGTTAGCCACCCAGGATAACCTGGGGGAGGGTTAGCCACCCAGGATAACCTGGGGGAGTGTTAGCCACCCAGGATAACCTAGGGAGGGTTAGCCACCCAGGATAACCTGGGGGAGTGTTAGCCACCCAAGATAACATGGGGAGTGTTAGCCACCCAGGATAACCTGGAGGAGGGTTAGCCACCCAGGATAACCTGGGGGAGTGTTAACCACCTAGGATAACCTGGAGGAGGGTTAGCTACCCAGGATAACCTGGGGGAGGGTTAGCCACCCAGGGTAACCTGGAGGAGGGTTAGCCACCCAGGATAACCTGGGGGAGGGTTAGAAACCCAAGATAACCTGTGGGAGGGTTAGCCACCCAGGATAACCTGGAGGAGGGTTAGCCACCCAGGATAACCTGGAGGAGGGTTAGCCACCCAGGATAACGTGGGGGAGGGTTAGCCACCCAAGATAACCTGTGGGAGGGTTAGCCACCCAGGATAACCTGGAGGAGGGTTAGCCACCCAGGATAACCTGGGGAGGGTTAGCCACCCAAGATAACTTGTGGGAGGGTTAGCCACCCAGGATAACCTGTGGGAGGGTTAGCTACCCAGGATAACCTGGGAGAGGGTTAGCCACCCAGGATAATCTGGGGAAGGGTTAGCCACCCAGGATAACCTGGGGGAGTGTTAGCCACCCAGGATAACCTGGGGAGGGTTAGCCACCCAGGATAACCTAAGGGAGTGTTAGCCACCCAAGATAACATGGGGAGTGTTAGCCACCCAGGATAACCTGGGGGAGTGTTAGCCACCCAGGATAACCTGGAGGAGGGTTAGCCACCCAGGATAACCTGGGGGAGTGTTAGCCACCCAGGATAACCTGGAGGAGGGTTAGCCACCCAGGATAACCTTGGGGAGGGTTAGCCACCCAAGATAACCTGTGGGAGGGTTAGCCACCCAGGATAACCTGGAGGAGGGTTAGCCACCCAGGATAACCTGGAGGAGGGTTAGCAACCCAGGATAACCTGGGGGAGGGTTAGCCACCCAAGATAACCTGTGGGAGGGTTACCCACCCAGGATAACCTGGAGGAGGGTTAGCCACCCAGGATAACATAGAGGAGGGTTAGCCACCCAGGATAACCTGGGGGAGTGTTAGCCACCCACTATAACTTGGAGGAGGGTTAGCCACCCAGGATAAACTGGGGAAGGGTTAGCCACCCAAGATAACCTGTGGGAGGGTTAGCCACCCAGGATAACCTGGGAGAGTGTTAGCCACCCAGGATAACCTGGAGGAGGGTTAGCCACCCAGGATAACCTGGAGGAGGGTTAGCAACCCAGGATAACCTGGGGGAGGGTTAGCCACCCAAGATAACCTGTGGGAGGGTTACCCACCCAGGATAACCTGGAGGAGGGTTAGCCAGCCAGGATAACCTGGAGGAGGGTTAGCCACCCAGGATAACCTGGGGGAGTGTTAGCCACCCAGTATAACTTGGAGGAGGGTTAACCACCCAGGATAAACTGGGGAAGGGTTAGCCACCCAAGATAACCTGTGGGAGGGTTAGCCACCCAGGATAACCTGGGAGAGTGTTAGCCACCCAGGATAACCTGGAGGAGGGTTAGCCACCCAGGATAACCTGGAGGAGGGTTAGCCACCCAGGATAACCTGGGAGAGGGTTAGCCACCCAGGATAACCTGGGGGAGGGTTCCCCACCCAGGATAACCTGTGGGAGGGTTAGCCACCCAGGATGACCTGGGAGAGGGTTAGCAACCCAGGATAACCTGGGGGAGTGTTAGCCACCAAGGATAACCTGGAGGAGGGTTAGCCTCCCAAGATAACCTGTGGGAGGGTTAGCCACCCAGGATAGCCTGGGAGAGGGTTAGCCACCCAGGATAACCTGGGGGAGGATTACCCACCCAGGATAACCTGTGGGAGGGTTAGCCACCCAGGATGACCTGGGAGAGGGTTAGCAACCCAGGATAACCTGGGGGAGTGTTAGCCACCAAGGATAACCTGGAGGAGGGTTAGCCACCCAGGATAACCTGGGGGAGGGTTAGCCACCCAGGATAACCTGTGGGAGGGTTAGCCACCCAGGATAACCTGGGAGAGGGTTAACCACCCAGGATAACCTGGGGAAGTGTTAGCCAACCAGGATAACCTGGAGGAGGGTTAGCCACCCAGGATAACCTGGGGGAGTGTTAGCCACCCAGGATAACCTAGGGGAATGGTAGCCTCCCAGGATAACCTGGGAGAGGGTTAGCCACCCAGGATAACCTGGGGGAGTGTTAGCCACCCAAGATAACCTGAAAGAGGGTTAGCCACCCAGGATAACCTGGGGGAGTGTTAGCCACCCAGGATTACCTGGGGGAGGGTTAGCCACCCAGGATAACCTGGGGGAGTGTTAGCCACCCAAGATAACCTGGGGAGGGTTACCCACCCAGGATAACCTGGGGGAGTGTTAGCCACCCAAGATAACCTGGGAGTGTTAGCCACCCAGGATAACCTGGGGCAGTGTTAGCCACCGAGGATAACCTGGAGTAGGGTTAGCCACCCAGGATAACCAGGGGGAGGGTTAGCCACCCAAGATAACCTGTGGGAGGGTTAGCCACCCAGGATAACCTGGGGAGCGTTAGCCACCAAGGATAACCTGGAGGAGGGTTAGCCACCCAGGATAACCTGGAGGAGGGTTAGCCACCCAGGATAACCTGGGGGAAGGTTAGCCACCCAAGATAACCTGTGGGAGGGTTAGCCACCCAGGATAACCTGGGAGAGGGTTAATCACCCAGGATAACCTGGGGGAGGGTTCGTCACCCAGGATAACCTGTGGGAGGGTTAGCCACCCAGGATAATCTGGGAGAGGGTTAGCCACCCAGGATAACCTGGGGGAGTGTTAGCCACCAAGGATAACCTGGAGGAGGGTTAGCCACCCAGGATAACCTGGGGGGGTTAGCCACCTAGGATAACCTGTGGGAGGGTTAGCCACCCAGGATAACCTGGGAGAGGGTTAGCCACCCAGGATAACCTGGAGGAGTGTTAGCCACCCAGGATAACCTGGGGAGGACTAGCCACCCAGGATAACCTTATGGAGTGTTAGCTACCAAAAATAACCTGGGGAGTGTTAGCCACCCAGGATAACCTGGGGGAGGGTTAGCCTCCCAGGATAACCTGGGGGGAGTCTTAGCCACCCAAGATAACCTGGGGGAGGGTTAGCCACCCAAGATAACATGGGGGAGTGTTAGCCACCCAGGATAGCCAGGAGGAGGGTTAGGTACCCAGGATAACCTGGGAGAGTGTTAGCCACCCAAGATAACCTGGAAGAGTGTTAGCCACCCAGGATAACCTGGGGGAGTGTTAGCCACCCAGGATAACCTGGGGAGTGTTAGCCATCCAGGATAACCTGGGTGAGTGTTAGCTATCCAGGATAACCTGGGGACTGTTAGCCACCCAGGATAACTTGGGGGAGTGTTAGCCATCCAGGATAACCTGTGGGAGTGTTAGCCATCCAGGATAACCTGGGGAGTGTTAGCCACCCAGGATAACCTGGGTAGGGTTAGCCACCCAGGATAACCTGTGGGAGTGTTAGCCACCCAAGATAACCTGGAAGAGGGTTAGCCACCCATGATAACCAGGGGGAATGTTAGCCACCCAGGATAACCTGGGGAAGGGTTAGCCACCCAGGATAACCTGGGGAGTGATAGCCACCCAGGATAACCTGGGGGAGTGTTAGCCACCCAAGATAACCTGGAAGAGGGTTAGCCACCCAGGATAACCTGGGGGAGTGTTAGCCACTCAGGATAACCTGGGGGAGGGTTAGCCACCCAGGATAACCTGGGGTAATGTTAGCCTCCCAGGATAACCTGGGGAGGGTTAGCCACCCAGGATAACCTGGGGGAGTGTTAGCCATCCAAGATAACCTGGGGAGTGTTAGCCACCCAGGATAACCTGTGGGAGGGTTAGCCACCCAGGATAACCTGGGTGAGTGTTAGCCACCCAAGATAACCTGGGGGAGGGTTAGCCACCCAGGATAACTTGGGGGAGTGCTAGCCACCCAAGATAACATGTCGTCAAAGACCACAGCAGACATGGTCGTCAAAGACCACAGGAGACTTTCTCGTCAAAGACCACAGCCGACCTGGTCGTCAAAGACCACAGCAGACCTGGTCATCAGAGACCA
>NC_069424.1:25657400-25662400 GCF_026875155.1 Cherax quadricarinatus
TGGCTCCCGCCTTTGTACAGCAGCATCAATAGTGATTGGTCTTGTTGCTGTGTGGTGAGCGCGTGGACGGGTCTGAATACAGGGAAACTGAGAGCTACATTTGATAGATAAAGTGATCCGTGAGTGAATCTATTTATATCTCATGCATCGTAGGACTTGTGACTGGGACTAGCAAGATTCTCTGTCATACGACTTGCATGAAGGAATATCCTCGTTGTGCATGACCTTGGCTGCAAGAATGTGAAGGTAAGCAAGATCTCGTAGTACTAACAAATGCCGCCTTATTTACGCAGTCGAGCCACTCGACAATCAGAGTTTTAGTCCTCGTCAAAACTCGGCCGTTATTGTATACGTCATGGCACTAACAACCTACCTAAACCACGGAATAAATTGTTATTTCTTAAGCAAAACTTTAATTCTGGGAAATAATTGCAAAACTAATAATTTCATACTTTCATTTTGGCTTGAATACACCTTCAAGGTCAACCAGAAGTTAGTATTTGAGTTAGTCACCGCACCTAGTCAGTCACCGCACCTAGTCAGTCACCGCACCTGGTTAGTCACCGCACCTAGTCAGTCACCGCACCTAGTCAGTCACCGCACCTGGTTAGTCACCGCACCTGGTCAGCCACAGCAACAGTTTCATTTCTGCTGATAACAGAGAAAGTTGGGTTGATTCTGTCACTTCAGATTATGTTGGGTTATGTTGGGTCAGGTTAGGATTTACTAGGTCATTTTTTTTATCTCATTTGTACAACATAAAACCATCCCTGTCGCAGATTTCACTTAATATTGGACATTTTTTAACTATAATTTATTGTCAAACACTCCAAGGACCAACATTAATTTTTTTTCCCAGTGTTCAAGATGCACAAAGGTGCTGTCGACAAACATACTAGGAAAAACGAAGGTCCGGAGCAAGTTTTTACTGTCACAAAGTTTCGCTCTGTGTAGAGTTTCATCACATTTTGATTAATAAAACTCAGCAAAGAGCGAAACGTCTTCACAGTAAAGCTTGTTCTTCCTTAAAGTTAGAACTGAAGCAGTAACTTCAGTACTAACAAACAAATAACTCTTTTGAAGACGGAATTAACACAATAGACGGGTTGTCTCTTGATTAAGACCCGTGTCAGGACTCTGTGCTGACGAATTTTAAATTAACTAACCGGGAAAAAACAAGATACATACATGTTTCTTACTGTACGTACGCTGACTTTACATTAATCCTAATTTTAGATATGGTACAACAGGTAACGCCAAGAAATAATTACCTAGTGCAGTTATAATTTTTTTTAAAGCCCTCGTCAACCAAGCAATCGAAATGCCAAGAACACAACTCATTTTTAAGTCCAAAGAAGCAGGAACACAACTCATTTAAAAGTAAAAAGATACAAAAAACTGAATAACATCTCGTTTGTAGCTGGGTAGTTCCTGCACTGTGTACACAAACATTACATATTAACACACACACACACGCTGCGGTGGGCTGCTCCAGCCTTCGAGAGAACCAACGCAACCATATATAACCTGCAACGCTGTACGACCCACACAGGTTTAGCATTCATTGTATAGATGATGATAATGATAATGATAATAATAATAATAATAATAATAATAATTATAATAGCAGTAATACTACTGCTACTACTACTACTACTACTACTACTACTACTACTACTACTACTACTATATAATACTAATAATAAAATAATAATAATAATAATTATAATAATAGCAGTAATACCTTATGTACTACTACTCTACCACTAACTGAATATACTACTACTATAACATACTATACTTACTACTACTACTACTCTACTAATAAAATAATAATAATATAATATAATAATAATAATAATACCCTTACTATAATATTTGTCTTAGCAGCAACAGCACAAAAAATATAATAGTTTATAATATAGCAATGATTTTTAAAAAGGTGGAGGGTTGTCAGCAGTGGAAGGCCTCGGTCAGATGACCAAAACTAGCTGTGGTCTCATATGACAAAGACGTCCGCTCCCAGAAAAACATTTGTCCTGTATCCTGACAATATATTATACCCACCAATATGTCTTGAAAAGCTTTTTTTTTTTTAACAGACAATCAAAATAGACGAGACCGACTGAGCGAGATGAGAGACCAGACAGACACACAGTCTCTCAGGAGAGACAGTCCGACTTTTCACACACAAAAAAATTATTCCGATTCTCAGTCACATATTTCACCCAGCCATCTCAAAATATTAAACAAGACAAAAAAAAAAAAACACCCAGTCGGTTAACCACTAGAAACCTGCGGCTGACCACAATGTTTACATTCTCAAACGTCAATTCGATTCCAACCTTCATAGATTTTGCAGCGTTCAATCAGAAAGCGATATATATACCAGCCGAACTCAAACGGCTGGATGCTGGTGCCCAACACAAGGGGAGGGGAGGGGGGAAGGGAAATACCTATGTGACTTTCAAAACGTAAATTGGTTCATGAATTCTGTTTCAGTGAGGCTTCCAAGGACTCCATGGTGGATATTGACCTTCTTTGTGTTCGAAATTATGTTTATCCTTCCTGAGGCTTCAAGAAATGCATTTGCTGCGTGTTTTCAAAGGCGGAGTTTCACCTGGGACTGTTTATTTATATATATTTATCCACTTATTACTTATTTCATTATTTATTTAATTGATTTTATTTGAATATTTGTCAAGACACAGATTTTAATCATGTAAGTGACCCATTTTTTTTAACTAAAGAATTTTTATGGCAGGAAACAGGACAAGTGTTTCCTAAAGCTGGTCTTAGTCATATGATGATCCACAGCTCGAGCTTTTGGCCATCTGACCGAGGCCTTACGCGGGCTCACCTCTCCACCTCTTTAAAAATTATATCTATGATTATAACCATTAGTTAAATGAACATTGTACATAATTATTTACCCATTTATATATTCAGTTATTTATTTACCTGATATATTTAAGTGTGATTGTATGTTCGTTTATTAATTTATTAAATTATTATTGATGTTTACCAATATTAATTGTTTAGTTTATTAATATTAATTATTTTACTGGAAAAAAAAGTTAATTTTTAAGACACTGGTTCTTCAAATTAGATTTTATATATTTTTACTTTACACGTGACACCTTCACACGGTGACACCTTCACACGGTGACACCTTCACACGGTGACACCTTCACACGGTGACACCTTCACACGGTGACACCTTCACACGGTGACACCTTCACACGGTGACACCTTCACACGGTGACACCTTCACACGGTGACACCTTCACACGGTGACACTTCACACGGTGACACCTTCACACGGTGACACCTTCACACGGTGACACCTTCACACGGTGACACCTTCACACGGTGACACCTTCACACGGTGACACCTTCACACGGTGACACCTTCACACGTACACCTTCACGTGACATTCACATGACACCTTCAAGCGGGACACCTTCAAACGGTGACACCTCACCGGTGACACCTTCACACGCTGACACCTTCACGGGACACCTTCACACGGTGACCCTCCACGGTGACACCTTCACACTGGTGACACTTCAACGTGACCACTCACACGGTGACACCTCACCCTACTCAATAGCAGAGCAATCACTCTAGACCCTCACCCTGGGTCACCCTTAGAAGCACTATCACTCACCCTAGGGTAAAGCACCACTCACCCTGGACAAAGCACCACTACCGGGTAAGCACACACCTGACGAAAGCACCATTCACCCTGGGAGTAAAGCACTTCACCCTAGGGAGGGCAAAGCACTACTCACCCTGTATCTGTAAGACAGAGGACCTCCGGTGATGTTCAGAGGCGGATTCTTGTGGCGGTGCCCTCTGTGGGCGTACACACTGCCGATCAGGTGGTCCTCCTGGCCGCCCAGGCCGCCCATCCCGTCGCCGCCCATCGTCCTGCCGAGTGAGCCGCCCACGTTGAGGCTCCCGCCGCCCAGGCCGCCCACTGAGCCCGGGGAAGCCTGGTCTTCGGTGTCTTCATCCACGGTGAAGACAACACTGTGGCCGGTGTTGTTGACCACACCACTCACCTGAGGGAGAAGAGGCAGGTAAAAGGAGTTAATTTGAGAATAACGCAAAAAGGGATAAATCATGAAAAGCGTAAATTTGAGAACAGGAAAAGGGATAATTGTGCGTAGTTTTAAAAATAGGTTGGATAAATACACGAGTAGGTGTGGGTGGGTGTGAGTTGGACCTGACTAACTTGTGCTTCTAGGTCGGATGCAATGCTCCTCCCTTAAGTGACGTGTCTGACTTCACTGAGTCAAGTCAGTGAGCCGGTGGGAGAACTGAAGCTGCCTCGCATAGGCCAGTAGGCCTGTTGCAGTGTTCCTTCTTTCTTATGTTCTTATGTTAATTCTGAGAACAGGAAAAGGGGTTATTTAAGGAATAGGAAAAAGGGGGTTAATTTGTTAAAGGAAAGGGGCTAAATCTGAGAATCAAAAAATTCGTGAAAATAGGAATAATTCTGAAAAAGAGGGATTTAATTTGGAAAAGGAATGAGAAACCTGGTTAATTAACAAGATTAAAACAGGTAAATTTGGAAAAAAATGGTTAATTCTAGAAAAGGGATAAATTTGGAAATATGAAAATGGACTGATTAAGGAAAGGGAAATTAGTCTGAGATAAAGAAAATGTGTTAAATTGGGAATAACAAAATGGTTAATTTGGAAAAGAGTTTAGTTTGGTAATAGGAAAAGGAATACATATGAGAAAAGAAAAGCGGGTTAATTTGAGAATTGGAAAAGGAGACGTCGAGAAGCAAAACTCAAAATCTGGGGGAAAATAAGCAAAGGGGTTAATTGTTGAAAAGAAATTTGGGAATAGGAAAACAGATTTATTCGGGAAATGGAAATGGGATTAATTAGTTGCAGGAAGGTAAATTTATTGATTAGAAAAAAAAATATTTAGAGAAGAGGGCGGTGTTAATTTCTAGGAGGCAAAGGGGAGTGGTTAAATTACA
>NC_069424.1:25664900-25704900 GCF_026875155.1 Cherax quadricarinatus
TATTAGTTATTTGAACGTTATACATCCTTTTGGCTCGTCTCTCTATTTCTCTCTCTTCCTCTCTCTCTCTCTCTCTCTCTCTCTCTCTCTCTCTCTCTCTCTCTCTCTCTCTCTCTCTCTCTCTCTCTCTCTCTCTCTCTCTCTCTCTCTCCCTCTTTGTCTATACCTATCTCTGTGTCTACCTATCTATGTATTATTGTATGTATGTATGCATGCATGCAAGTATCTTTATGCATCTATCTTTCAATATCTTTCAATATCTCTATCACACACACACACACACACACAACACACACACACACACACACACACACATACACACAGGGATGGGTTGACTGCATTTTCTTGGACTGCAAGAAGGCCTTCGACACAGTTCCTCACAAGAGATTAGTGCAGAAGCTGGAGGATCAGGCACGTATAACAGGAAAGGCGTTGCAATGGATCAAAGAATACCTGACAGGGAGGCAACAGTGAGTCATGGTACGTGATGAGGTATCACAGTGGGCGCCTGTGACGAGCGGGGTCCCACAGGGGTCAGTCCTAGGACCATTGCTATGTTTGGTATATGTGTAGGACATGACGGAAGGGATAGACTCAGAAGTGTCCCTGTTCGCAGATGATGTGAAGTTAATGAGAACAGGACTACAAAGTTAATGAGGCAGGACTACAAAGAGACCTGCACTGGTTCCTCGAATTTAACCCCGCCAAATGCAAAGTCATGATGATCGGGGAAGGGGAAAGAAGACCAGAGACAGAGAATAGGCTAGGTGGCCAAAGACTGCAAACCTCATTCAAGGAGAAAGATCTTAAGGTGAGCATAACACCGAGCATGTCACCGGAAGCACACATCAACCAGATAATTGCTGCAGCATATGGGCGCCTGGCAAGCCTGAGAATAGCGTTCCGATACCTTAGTAAGGAATCGTTCAAGACAATGTACACCGTGTACGTCAGGCACATACTGGAGTATGCAGCACCAGTTTGGAACCCACACCTGGTCAAGCACGTCAAGAAATTCGACAAAGTGCAAAGGTTTGCAACAAGGCTAGTTCCAGAGCTAAGGGAATGGCCTGCTAAGAAAGGTTAAGGGATATGGGCCTGACGGCACTGGAAGAGAGGAGGGTTAGTGGAGATATGATAACGACATACAAAATACAGCGAGGAATAGTTAAGGTGAACACAGACAGTATGTTCTAGAGAGGGGACACAGAAACAAGGGGTCACAATTGGAAGCTGAAGACTCTGATGAGTCAAAGTGATGTTAGAAGTTAATTTCTTCAGTCATAGAGTTGTCAGGAAGTGGAATAATCTTGCAAGTGATGTAGTGGAGGCAGGAACCATAAATAGTTTTAAGACGAGGTATGATAAAGCTTATGGAGCAGGGATAGAGAGGACCTAGTAGCGACCAGTGAAGAGGCGGGGCCAGGAGCTGAGTCTCGACCCCTGCAACCACAATTAGGTGAGTACACACACAAGGGAAATATTAACAACGGGAGAATTTTATGATGGACATTTAGCCCCCCTGATGGACATTTAGCCACCTGAGCTATCATACCTGTAAATCCATATTTATTTAAAGGTATGAAGATTACACACATTATCTCTCTCTCTCCTCTCTTTATACAAGGTTTTACAAGGTTGCGTGAAGGATTCCTAACTTTATTGACAAAGTAACATCTGTCACCCACATCAGCTCATTTGAAAGGCATTTTATTGTTAGGAAACATACATATGGGACGGGACGATGTTGGAATCATCTGTCTGTTTGTCTGTCTGTCTGTTGTCTCTCTCTGTCTCTCTCTCTCTCTCTCTCTCTCTCTCTCTCTCTCTCTCTCTCTCTCTCTCTCTGAAGAATGTACTGTTGTCTGCAGTAAAAATCAGGTAATCTCCAGCCTGCAGCCAAGTCTCGTCTCTTCTTGAAGGCAGCATCACTTCTGGCCCGCCTCAGCCTCCCTTTCTTCTTCCCAATCTTCTCTCCTATCATCTTCTCCATCCTTTCTCTGGTTTCTCTCTGTCTTTCTCCATTCTCTCCATCTCTCTTTTTCTAAGTCCCCTCTTTCCGCCTCTATCTTCAGTCTTCTCTCTTTCATTTTCTCATATCTCTCTACTCATTTTTCTTCTTTCTTTCTCTTTCATTCTGTCTGTCTGTCTGTCTGTCTCTCTGTCTCTCTCTCTCTCTCTCTCTCTCTCTCTCTCTCTCTCTCTCTCTCTCTCTCTCTCTCTCTCTCTCTCTCTCTCTCTCTCTCTCTCTCTCTCTCTCTCTCTCATCTTAGCCTTTCCCACATCCATCCTCCAAGATTATTTTAGTTATCTTTCATTTATTTATATGTTATCGAAGAGGAGGAGGAAAAGGAGGTGGAGGAGGAGGATGGAATAGGAGGAGGAGGAGGAGGAGGAGGAGGACGAAGATAATGAGGAGGACAAGGAGAGAAGGAGGAGGATTAAGAGGAGAAAGAGAAGGAGGTGGAGGGGAAGAAACCGAAGGAGAATAGAGTGAAAATTGAAGAAACTCGCAAACACTTCCAAGAGTTTCACTGAAGAGAGAAGAACGAGAGAAGACAAATGAGGAGAGAAGAACGAGAGAAGACAAATGAGGAGAGAAGAACGAGAGAAGACAAATGAGGAGAGAAGAACGATAGAAGACAAATGAGGAGAGAAGAACGAGAGAAGACAAATGAGGAGAGAAGAACGAGAGAAAAACAAATGAGGAGAGAAGAACGAGAGAAGACAAATGAGGAGAGAAGAACGAGAGAAGACAAATGAGGAGAGAAGAACGAGAGAAGACAAATGAGGAGAGAAGAACGAGAGAAGACAAATGAGGAGAGAAGAACGAGAGAAGACAAATGAGGAGAGAAGAACGAGAGAAAACAAATGAGGAGAGAAGAACGAGAGAAGACAAATGAGGAGAGAAGAACGAGAGAAGACAAATGAGGAGAGAAGAACGAGAGAAGACAAATGAGGAGAGAAGAACGAGAGAAGACAAATGAGGAGAGAAGAACGAGAGAAGACAAATGAGGAGAGAAGAACGAGAGAAAACAAATGAGGAGAGAAGAACGAGAGAAGACTAATGTGTCACAGAGTCAATGCTCCAGCAACCATATATGCTGTCTCAAAGTAACAAAGAAACAAGAGAACACAGAACAAGTAAACCAGAACAAGTAAACCAGAACAAGTAAACCAGAACAAGTAAACCAGAACAGGTGAACCAGAACAGGTGAACCAGAACAAGTGAACCAGAACAGGTGAACCAGAACAAGTAAAAATGCAAAAATGAGAGAAATTTCTGAGATAAACAAGTCTGTAAGAATTATGATTATTATTATTGGTGAATTAACTAAAAAAATACTAGAGAGGAAAACCTAATATAATAATAATGATGATAATAATAATAATAATAATAGTAATAATAATAATAATAATAATAATAATAATAATAATAATAATAATAATAATAATAATAATAATAACAACAACAGCAATAATAATAATAATAATAATGATAATAATAATAATAATAATAATAATAATAATAATAATAATAATAATAATAATAATAATAATAATAATAATAATCTTTATTTCTTTAAGTATATGTGCAAAATATACAAACCATTCCTGACATCAATGACATACTGCAGTATAGAAAGCATTCCGGGCAAATTAGTCCAATTTTGTCCCAGGATGAGACCTCCACCAGTCGACTAACACCCAGGTACCTATTTTACTGTTAGGTGAACATGGACAGCAGGTGTCTTATTAACGAAACACGTCCTAATGTTCCCATCCATACCGGGGACCGAACCCCGGACCTCAGTTAGTGAGCTGAGTCCGCTAGCAATCGAGCTACGAGACACCTTAAATATAAACCTGATATAAACTTTCTAATACAGGTTTGGGAGTAGGTAAACTTATTCCTTACTCCGGGAGTAGGTAAACTCTGGGAACTCTTTAAAGGTATATCAAAGATCCTGCTTCTCCACCCTACTTCCTCACTTACTTATTCCTGTCCTACTCTGCCTCTTCTCCAGTAGTTTTCGTTCAATTAAACCTCATTTTAAAAAAACGTTTTCATAGTCGAGTTTGAGTTATTGGTGAGAGAAATAAGAATGACTGAATGTAAATGAAATCCGAAACACAATGTTTTTCTTTTTCCTTCTAAATTTTAGCGATGAATATTGAAAGGTAAGATGAGAAACTCACGATAATTAATGTGTAGAGTGAAGAATCTGATAAGATTAATAGGTTAGGCTGGGTTAGGTTAGGTTAGGTTAGGTTAGGTTAGGTTAGGTTAGGTTAGGTTAGGTTAGGTTAGGTTAGGTTAGGTTAGGTTAGGTTAGATTAGGTTAGGTTAGGTTAGATTAGGTAGTTTGTTAGGTTAGGTTAGGTTACGTTAGATTAGGTTAGGTTAGGTTAGGTTAGATTAGGTTAGGTTAGGTTAGGTTAGGTAAGGTTTGTTAGGTTAAGTTAGGTAAGGTATGTTGGATTAGGTTAGATTGGGTTAGGTAAGATTTGTTAGGTTAGGTTAGGTCAGGTTAGGTTAGGTCAGGTAAGGTATGTTGGATTAGGTTAGATTGGTTAGGTAGATTAGGTTAGGTTTAGGTTAGGTTAGGTTAGGTTAGGTTAGGTATTAGTTAGGTTTAAAGGTTTGGTTAGGTAGATTAGGTTAGGTTAGGTATAGGTAGGATGTTAGGTTAGGTTAGGTAAGGTATTATGGATTAGGTTAGATGGTTAGGTAAGGTTTGTAGGTAGGTTTTGGTGGTTAGGTTATAGGTAAGGTATGTTGGATTAGGTTAGATAGGTTAGGTAGGTTAGGTTAGGTAAGGTTGTTAGGTTAGGTTAGGTTAGGTTATGTATTAGGTTAGGTTAGAGTTAGGTTAGGTTAGGTAAGGTTTGTTAGGTTAGGTTAGGTTAGGTAAGGTATGTTGGATTAGGTTAGATTGGGTTAGGTAAGATTTGTTAGGTTAGGTTAGGTTAGGTTAGGATAGGTGAGATTTGTAAGGTTAGGTTATTTTAGATTAAGTAAGGTTTGTTAGGAAGCCAGGAAAAGTGTTTCCTGACGTGGATCTCATTCATATAGTGAACCACAGCTGGAACCTTTGGTCATCTAACAGAAGCCTTCCGCTGGCTTACCCCTGCACACCCCCCCCTCTAAAAATTATGTACTTTATTATCAGTATTACACACTGATTAGATTAATATGGCATCTTATAACACCAAGAAAAATATTAATGAAACTGAGCTTAAAAACAGAAAGAAATTTTCATAAAAGAATCTAGACAGTTTCTGACGCTGGAACTGAAAATAAATAGTAAATTCAATTCCCAAAAGCAATGGAGGATTTTTGTTTTTATGCATCAGTATGTACCTAAAATAACACGAGTAAAAAGGCAACATCCTATCACTAATAAATAAAAATATTACCCCTTAAAAAAAAGAACGAAATTTTGAAGGTAAACTATTTCATTCCACTTGGAAATAGTAATTATGTTATATTGGAAGTAATATAAACAGTTAAATGTGATTTAGCATATTAAAACGAAGAGATAAATGAGAAGGAATTGTTTATAAGAAAATAAATATAAGATCATGTGTTAAGAGATGTTATATTGAAAGTAACGTTAACTGATAAAAAAAATAATATGTTGAGTTTTAGAGACTAAATGGGACGCCAGATTGCTTGTCAATGATATAAATAATTTGTTCAGAAAGTTCAGGAACAGATACGAAAACGGAACTGAACAATTTATCCCCCAAAAAGGAATATACAAAAATAATGAGAAATACTGTAATGAGAGATGCTGGAGACGCATTAGAAAGAAACAAGAGCGACTTACAAACAAATCTTTTATTTACGTCTCCTAAAAGTCAAGTAAATGTTAAAGACGAAATACAAACTAAAAAAAAAAAAACTGGAAATTGACCGAAGTTGAGGAGGAAATGTGAGAAGTATGGAAGTTCCAGCGTAGACTGGTTATAAATGACCATAATTTTTAAAGGGGTGGACCGGTAAGCCAGCGGAAGGCCTCGGTCAGATGACCAAAAGCTCCAAAGGCGGGTCATCATCTGACTAAGACCCGCGTCAGGAAACATTTCTCCTGTTTCCTGACGAACCTTACCTAACCTAAGTTCGAGCGTGTGTTGACCATGGAAGATATTGTAATGAGAAAGATTTGCATCACAGACAGCTGAAATGGAAGATGTGGAAATAATTGTAGAGGAAGTAAAGAAATTCGTTCTGCATACTGACAGGAAATGAAAAGACGATTGCAAGAGGAGATATCACAATGGAGGGTTTTAATTATAAGAGTTGTGTAGTAGAGTAATGTTTTCCCCTTTCCCGAGTTAAGGAAATTGTTCAAGATAATTAGGTAATGGTTGGGGGATTGAACCCAGTGATAAGTGAATCCTAAAACTCACAGGTCTGGACTCGCCAGCCATGGGTTCAAATGCCACCCGTTCCCTGAGTTGTTTGCTATCGTGTTAATACGATTTTGTCAATCTTGTTCAAGAAAAAAATGAATGAAATGATAACATTTATTAAAAGCTTAAAAAAATTAATAGAGTTACCCAAGGAAGACTAATCGAGAAACTGCCAAATCTAAGAGGAATAAAAGGAAGACTATAGCAATGGGAGTCTCTTGTTGTATAAAAAAAATAATATTCTGGTGGGGAGATGTCACAAGCGGGGTGCCACAAGGATCTGTACTTGAAGAAATGGTATGGTGATACCGACAAGATGTGGAGAAAAACACTTATGTACAGTTCAGGACATTTATTAAAGGAAAATTTATTAAAGGAAACGTTTCGCCACTCGTGGCGAAACGTTTCCTTTAATAAATGTCGTGAACTGCACATAAGTGTCTTTTTCCAGATCTGTACTTGTTTTGGTAATGTTTTTATTTTATAAATTACTTTTTGCATTATCCGCAAATTATTATTTTATTATCACACTGGCCGATTCCCACCAAGGCAGGGTGGCCCGAAAAAGAAAAACTTTCACCATCATTCACTCCATCACTGTCTTGCCAGAAGGGTGCTTTACACTACAGTTTTTAAACTGCAACATTAACACCCCTCCTTCAGAGTGCAGGCACTGTACTTCCCATCTCCAGGACTCAAGTCCGGCCTGCCGGTTTCCCTGAACCCCTTCATAAATGTTACTTTGCTCACACTCCAACAGCACGTCAAGTATTAAAAACCATTTGTCTCCATTCACTCCTATCAAACACGCTCACGCACGCCTGCTGGAAGTCCAAGCCCCTCGCACACAAAACCTCCTTTACCCCCTCCCTCCAACCTTTCCTAGGCCGACCCCTACCCCGCCTTCCTTCCACTACAGACTGATACACTCTTGAAGTCATTCTGTTTCGCTCCATTCTCTCTACATGTCCGCAAATATATGTACATATTTGCGGTAAAAACAAAAATAATAAAAACTAATACAATTTTTTTACAAGAGGATCAAGAAAAATTAAGCACATAGACTGATAGATGGACGATGGGATTTAATGGAGATGAATGAAATGTAATGGAAATTGGAGAAATCGAAATCCGGCCACATGAAGAACATAGACTGTGACAAAACATTGAAAGTATCAGATAGAAAGAGAGATCTAGGAGATATTATTAAAAAAACTGTCAACGGAAGGTCAATAAATTATTCAAAACTCACAATGATAGTCAGGTGAAGTATGAATCAACTTTTAAACATCTGAAATATATGTTAATCCAAAACTGAAATATGCAGCAAGTGTATGGTGTCAACACTTAACAAACAAGTGGATAAGTTAGGAAAATAAAATAAATTATTATAATTAAAACCTTGATTATTAAAGGGATGGACCAATAAGCCATGGAAAAGCCTCGATCAGATGGCTAAAAGCTCCAGCTGCGGGTCATCATATGAGTAAGACCAGCCTCAGGAAACACCTGTCCTGTTCCCTGACAAACCTTACTAAACCAGAGCTGAGAGTAGCGAGTTAGTAGGTATAAAGTTTGTCAGGAAACAATACAAGTGTTTCCTTACGGGGGTCTTAGTCACATGTTGACCCACAGCTGGAGCGTTTCGTCAGCTGGCTTACCCCTCCACCTCTTTATAAATCATGGTCATGCTTATAACCATTAGGAGTTAGTAGCGAGTTATAGAGAGTTATAGAGTTATAGAGTAGATAAAGAAGATTTACTAACACTTGCAACAAGTATAACAAGAAACAGCAATTGAGAAAGAGGAGGGGAACGAGAACGAGAAATATTTCTTCATAGAATGGTTAACCAGTGGAATTAAATAAATAAAACGAAATATTAAGTGTTAAAACCATTAGAAATTTAGAAAACCAAAATTTTATAAGATGAGCGAAGTTATTGAAAGATAGACACCACGAGTCCGACTCTGCTCAGTTGTTAGTACGTAATTAGATATTTTAAATATGTGTTTAGACAGACACATAAGGAAGAAGAGAGCATAACTGGAAGCTGAAAACTTAGATGAGTTGTAGAGTTGTTAGGAAGTATTTCTTCAGCCTTAGAGTTGTCGGGAAGTGGAGCAATAGATTTGGAGAGTGAAGTGGTAGAGGCTGACTCCGTAGATAGGTATGATAAGGCACTACAAAGTAAAGGACACAAGTGCAACTAATGTGACATTTTATTGTGGCAACGTTTCGCTCTCCTTTGTCAAGCCGATACGGCTTGACAAAGCTCCTGGAGAGCGAAACGTTGCCACAATAAAATGTCACATTAGTTGCACTTGTGTCCTTTTACTTTATATATTGTCGGTAATTCTACCAACATTATTACAAGGCTCTACAAGCAGGGAGAGAGTGTACCTACAAGCAACCAGAGTAGAGGCGGGGCCACGAGCTGTGAATCGACCCCTGCAACCACGTATAGTTGAGTATACACACACACACACACACACACACACACACACACACACACACAACACCACACACACACACACACACACACACACAAACACACTTGAGCGACCAGCAGAGCGAGACAGCAGCAGAAGCAGCATTCCCAGTCCTCCTTTTTAGTTGAGTCGGTCCAAAATTTGCATAGAATACACAAAAAATACAAAATACACATCAAAATTGCCATGAATACAAAAGACCTGGGGGAGACACGCCTTTTATGGGGAAACTACTGACTAAATCCACAGAGTAGAAAAATGAATAAGCAAGTTCACCCTGAAATGACTCTCTAATCTTCCAGAAAATGTTTCGTAAGTGGAGATGAAATGGGAGGAGGAGGAGGAGGAGGAAGGGAAAAGGAGGAGGAGGAAGAAGGAGAAGGGAAGGAGGAAGAGAGGAAGGAAGATGTGGTGAATGGGAAGAGGGAAGTGGAAAAGGATGAGGAAATGAAAAGGAGGCCGATGAAGAGGAGGAAGAGTAGGTGAAAGAGGAATAGAAGGAGGAAGTGAAGGAGAAGGTGAATAAGGAAGAGGGAGGAGGAGAATGAGGTGAAGAAGGAAAAGAAGAAGTAATAATAATAATAATAATAATAAAATAATAATAATAATAATAATAATAATAATTATTATTATTATTATTATTATTATTATTATTATTATTATTATTATTATTATTATTATTATTATTATTATTATTATTATTATTATTATTATTATGCTAATAATAATAACAACCGAGAGATTTAATATTCTTTCGCCAGTTTCTTTTCTTACTATTAAAAAACACTTGTTAGTTGTTTTATTATTAGCTAAATGTACACATGTATAACCAATAACAGTGCGGCTACGTTTCGCCCATCCTGGAACTCTTTTAAAGCCCCAGGTCAGTGCCGGATCAGCCGGGCTGTGGCTCGTACGTTGGACTGCGTGCGGCCAGCACTAACAGACTAGTTGATCAGGCACTGATCCATCGGGAGGCCTGGTCATGGACCGGGCCGCGGGGGCGTTGATCCCCGGAATAACCTCCAGGTATCCAGGTAACCAGGTGAGCGAAATGTTGCCTCAGTCTTCC
The DNA here is from genome assembly GCF_026875155.1 of Cherax quadricarinatus. NCBI lineage: Eukaryota > Metazoa > Arthropoda > Malacostraca > Decapoda > Parastacidae > Cherax > Cherax quadricarinatus. The sequence goes on from NC_069424.1 coordinate 25,674,884, forward strand.
TAGTGGCGCTGGTGTTCCTATACCCTGACGTTTTGGAAAGGTGAAAGGTGAGAAAGGGAAAGCTTGCAAGTGCAGGTGAAGGACTCATGATCCCAGGAACTGGAGCTAAACTCTCCCTTTCCTTCGATCGAAATTTCGACTGTGTCAACGTTTCGCTCTGTGTAGAGCTTCGACTCGTCGTGACTTGGTGAAGCTCTATGTCGAGGGAGACGTGACTTGGTGAAGCTCTATGTCGAAGGAGACGTGACTTGGTGAAGCTCTATGTCGAGGGAGACGTGACTTGGTGAAGCTCTATGTCGAGGGAGACGTGACTTGGTGAAGCTCTATGTCGAGGGAGACGTGACTTGGTGAAGCTCTATGTCGAGGGAGACGTGACTTGGTGAAGCTCTATGTCGAGGGAGACGTGACTTGGTGAAGCTCTATGTCGAGGGAGACGTGACTTGGTGAAGCTCTATGTCGAGGGAGACGTGACTTGGTGAAGCTCTATGTCGAGGGAGACGTGACTTGGCGAAGCTCTATGTCGAGGGAGACGTGACTTGGTGAAGCTCTATGTCGAGGGAGACGTGACTTGGTGAAGCTCTATGTCGAGGGAGACGATAACACAACTGGACTGACGAAGTTCCATGTGGAGCGAAACATTGTCACAGTAATACACTGTTTTGCACGTTTCTCTTTTCTTCAGACAGAGATAGAAGTAACAATGAGACAGACAATAGAAGGCTAGACAGTTGTAACAATGACAGATATTAGAAAGTTAGACAGGTGTTACTTTGAGATAGACAACAAAGTAGACAGACAGGTGTAACTTTAAGACAGACAACAGAAAGTTAGACAGCAGGTGCAACTTTGAGATAGACAACAAAGTAGACAGACAGGTGTAACTTTAAGACAGACAACAGAAAATTTGACAGACAGGTGTAACTTTGAGATAGACAACATAAAATTTGACAGACAGGTGTAACTTTGAGATAGACAACAGAAAGTTAGACAGACAGGTGTAACTTTGAGATAGACAACAGAAAGTTAGACAGACAGGTGCAACTTTGAGATAGACAACAGAAAATTTGACAGACAGGTGTAACTTTGAGATAGACAACAGAAAGTTAGACAGACAGGTGTAACTTTGAGATAGACAACAGAAAGTTAGACAGACAGGTGTAACTTTGAGATTAACTGAAATTTAGACAAACAGATGTAACTTCGAGAAAGAAAAACACGAGAAAGGAGCTTCCAAACCATTGCGCATGTGCTGGCTTGTGTTTGGCAAGGCGCGTCCGGGCGCTTGTTAGCGAGAAGCGACCAGCTCACCTGGGAGACCCACCTTCAAACTTTTCTAAATTATAATTGTTCATATTTTCCCCCTTTTGTCTAAGTTTTGAATACACTAGGACTTGGATCATTAATGAACTTGATTTCTTCGTCCAGCGCCCTTGTGTGTATGTGTGTGTGTGTGTGGTGTGTTGTGTGGTGTGTGTGTGTGTGTGTGTGTGTGTGATGTGTGTGTGTGTGTGTTGTGTGTGTGTGTGTGTGGTGTGTTGTGTGTGTGTGTGTGTGTGTGTGTGTTGTGTGTGTGTGTGTGGTGTGTATGTTTGGTGTGTGTGTGTGTGTGTAGGTTAGTTTGTGTGTGTGTGTGTGTGTGTGTGTGTGTGTGTGTGTGTGGTGTGGGTGTGTGTGTGTGTGTGTTGTGTGTGTGTACTCACCTAGTTGTACTCACCTAGTTGTGGTTGCAGGGGTCTAGTCATAGCTCCTGGCCCCGCCTCTTCACTGGTCGCTACTAGGTCACTCTCCCTGAACCGTGAGCTTTATCATACCTCTGCTTAAAGCTATGTATGGATCCTGCCTCCACTACATCGCTTCCCAAACTATTCCACTTCCTGACTGCTCTGTGACTGAAGAAATACTTCCTAACATCCCTGTGATTCCTCTGTGTCTTCAACTTCAAATTGTATCCCCTTGATGCTGTATCCCCTTGTTGCTGTGCTCTATTTATGGAACATTCTGTCTCTTTCCACCTTGTCAATTCCTTTCAGTATTTTACATGTCGTTATCATGTCCCCCCTATCTTTCCTGTCCTCCAGTGTCGTCAGGTCGATTTCCCTTAAACTCTCCTTGTAGGACATACCCCTTAGCTCTAGGACTAGTCTTAGTGCAAACCTTTGCACTTTCTCTAGTTTCTTTACGTGCTTGATTAGATGTGGGTTCCAAACTGGTGCCGCATACTCCAATATGGGCCTAACGTACACGGTGTACAGGGTCCTGAATGATTCCTTATTAAGATGTCGGAATGCTGTTCTGAGATTTGCTAGGCGCCCATATGCTGCAGCAGTTATTTGGTTGATGTGCGCTTCAGGAGATGTGCCTGGTGTTATACTCACCCCAAGATCTTTTTCCTTGAGTAAGATTTGTAGTCTCTGACCCCCTAGACTGTACTCCGTCTGCGGTCTTCTTTGCCCTTCCCCAATCTTTATTACTTTGTACTTTGTGGGGTTGAACTCCATGAGCCAATTGCTGGACCAGGTCTGCAGCCTGTCCAGATCTCTTTGTAGTTCTGCCTGGTCTTCGTTCGATTGAATTCCTCTCATCAACTTTACATCATCTGCAAACAGGGACACTTCGGGGTTTATTTCGTCCGTTCCGTGTGTGTACGTGTGTGTGTGTGTGTGTGTGTGTGTGTGTGTGTGTGTGTGTGTGTGTGTTTGTGTGTGTGTGTGTGTGTGTGTGTGTGTGTGTGTTTGTTTGTATGTGTACTCACCTAATTGTGGTTGCAAAGGCCGAGTCATAACTCCTGGTTCTGCCCTTTCACTGGTCGCCAATAGGTTCTCTCTCTCCCTGTTCCAAGAGCTTTATCATACTTTTCTTAAAGCTATATATGTATTCTGCCTCCACTGCATCACTCTCCAGACTATTCACTTCCTGATAACTCTATTACTGAAGAAATTCTTCAACTTCCAGTTGTAACCCCTTGTTGCTGTGTCCCATCTCTGCAATATCCCGTCTCTGTCCACCTTTTCATTTCCTCTCAGTGTTTTATATGTCGTTATCATGTATCCTCTATCCCTCCTGTCCTCCAACGTTGTCAGGCCGATTTCTCTTAACCTCTCCTCATAGGACATGCCCCTTAGCTCAGGGACTAGTCTCGTTGCAAACATTTGCATTTTCTCTGATTTCTCTGATTTGCTTGACCAGGTGTGGGGTTCGAAACTGGTGCTGCATACTCCATTATGGGCCTGACGTACACTGTGTACAGGGTCCTGAACGATTCTTTGTTGAGGTGTCGGAATGCTGTTCTTAGGTTTCCTAGTCGTCCATATGCTACAGCACTTAGTTGGTTGATGTGCGCCTCAAGAGATGTGCTTGGAATTATACTCACCCCAAGATCCTCTTTCTTGAGTGAGGTTTGCAGTCTTTAGCCCCCCCCAGACTGTACTCTGTCTGCGGTCTTCTTTGCGCTACCCCGATCTTCATGACTTTGCACTTGGTAGAATTAAACTCTAGGAGCCAGTTTCTGAACCAGGTCTGCAGCCTGTACAGATCCCTTTGTAGTTCTGCCTGATCCTCATCCGATTGAATTTTCCTCATTAGCTTCACATCGTCTGCAAACAAGGACACTTTTGAGTTTATCTTTCCGTCATGTCATTCACATACACGTGTGTGTGTGTGTGTACTCACCTGCTCACCTATTTGTGGTTGCAGGAGTCGAGTCATAGCTCCTGGCCCCGCCTCTTCACTGATTGCTACTAGGTCCTCTCTCTCCCATCTCCATGAGCTTTATCATACCTCGCCTTAAAACTATGTATGGTTCCCGCCTCCACTACTTCACTTTCTAGGCTATTCCACGGCCTGACTACTCTATGACTGAAGAAATACTTCCTAACATCCCTTTGATTCATCTGAGTCTTCAACTTCCAATTGTGACCTCTTGTGTCTGTGTCCCATCTCTGGAACATCCCGTCTTTGTCCACCTCGTCTATTCCGCGCAGTATTTTATATGTCGTTATCATGTCTCCCCTGACCCTCCTTGCCTTCAGTGTCGTCAGGCCGATTTCCCTCAACCTTTCTTCGTAGGACAATCCCCGTAGCTCTGGGACTAGTCTTGTTGCAAACCTTTGCACTTTCTCTAATTTCTTGACGTGCTTGACTAGGTGTGGATTCCAAACTGGTGCTGCATACTCCAGTATGGGCCTGACGTAATGGTATACAGAGTCTTGAACGTATCCTTACTGAGGTATCGGAACGCTATCAGTAGGTTTGCCAGGCGCCCGTATGCTGCAGCAGTTATCTGATTGATGTGCGCCTCGGGAGATATGCTCGGTGTTATACTCACCCCCAGATCTTTTTCCTTGAGTGAGGTTTGCAGACTTTGGCCATCTAAACTATATTGTGTCTGCGGTCTTCTTTGCCCTTCCCCAATCTTCATGACTTTGCATTTGGCAGGGTTAAATTCAAGGAGCCAGTTGCTGGACCAGGCTTGTAGCCTGTCCAGGTCTCTTTGTGTGTGTGTGTGTGTGTGTGTGTGTGTGTGTGTGTGTGTGTGTGTGTGTGTGTGTGTGTGTGTGTGTGTGTGTGTGTGTGTGTGTGTGTATACACCACTATGTGACCAAAAGAACGTTAGTAAAACTCAAGTAAAGTGATTAAATCACATAACCTTTCTTAACTCTCACTTCTTATCTTTGTAGTCACAACCTTTTTCACTGTTTTATCCTACCCGGGTCCTTCCTTCACTTCCCAGTTCTTACCAACTATCTCATTGTTATGTGAACAAGCGAAGAAAATGAAAATACCTTGTTTCTAACTACTTGAAGATTCTTGCTCTCAGAACACTCAGCACCCTGCTTCAGCGCCCTGCCTCAGCACCTAGCCTCAGCGCCCTGCCTCAGCACCTAGCCTCAGCGCCCTGCCTCAGCACCTAGTCTCAGCGCCCTGCCTCAGCGCCCTGCCTCAGCACCTAGCCTCAGCGCCCTGCCTCAGGACCCAGTAGACACCTTCCCAAGTCTTACTGATTTACGTTTCTTCAGTTTCTAAGCAACATCTTTCCTTCATTCCCTGTTGTTATGATGGTGTGTGGTCATCCGTTTTCTCCTCTCATAACACCACCTAGAAATCTTTTATTTCCCTATGTGCTTCCCCTCTTGTTTCTTGTTTCTCTACTGATTCCTCCTCTAGTGCTACTTCTATGTAATTTACAGTCAACTTCTGTCAGATGTGGCTATGTGGAAAGTTTGGCTCTGTCTACAGTTTTGCAGCCGTATCTTGCTTTAAGTGTCATTTTGCATCTCTTTGCACTCTCAGAAATTTGTTACTAATTTTCCCTGCTGACATATCTGGTGACTTCTGTCCTCTGCTTTCTGTAACTCTTCCAGTCTCATGTGTGTTTCTCATCTTCACTTCTCAATCTTTTCCATTTATTCTTCTAATTTATAAATGTCTCTCTTCTTCCCTCAGTTATTCATTCCTTCAGTTTCCTTTACCTCTGAAGAGCATTCAGGAAGTCTCATTCTCACCTAGTATTCTCTTTAGAAGTCTGTATATCCCTCTTATTTCTTCCATGCTTCTTTGCAGGTTTATTTTCACTAGGTTATCTAAGTTCAACGCTAAACAAGCCAGCTTTGAATATGCTTGGAATTTTATTAAAGAACGTAAACAAGAAGACAAATGATAAACAGACTGGATACACGCACGAGGGGAGTTAGAGGCTACTCTTACACGACAACTGGTATTACAGGCCCATCTGCATAACTGGTGTTAAAGGCTACTGTTAAAGGCTACTGGTGTTAAAGGCTGGTGTTAAAGGCGTCGCTGACGAACAGTATTAGTACAGACCTTTCAAAATTACTACAGAAAAATGGATAAAAGGCAATGAAAAATAATTTAAATGTCAGAGAGTTCAGTTACTCACCAGTGAATTTCACTGCCCATCATCTCTGTTCATCTGGAACGACCGAGTCACACTTAACACATATAAGAAGAGAGGAGCACTGCCACAGGCCTACTGGCCCATGCTAAGTTTATGTATTGAAAGATTCTCTGCCACCAGCTGTTTTATTTCCACTTGTTGAGATTTGCGATAGTCCAGCAGGTGCTGCTTGTATAGTCCAGCAGGTACTACTTGTATAGTCCAGCAGGTAACTTGTATAGTCCAGCAGGTGCTACTTGTATAGTCTAGCAGGTGCTATTGTATAGTTACAGGTCTACTTTTATGTCAGCAGGTGCTACTTTTTATAGTCCAGCAGGTCTACTAGTATAGCCCGCGGTACTACTTTTATGTCCGCAGGTGTACTTTTATGTTTAAGGGAGGGGCTACTTGTATAGTCTAAGGGGCTACTGTATAGCAGCAGGTGCTACTTGTATAGTCCACAGGTATACTTGTATAGTCCGCAGGTGCTCTTGTATATCCAGCAGGTACTACTTGTATAGTCCGCAGGTGTACTTGTAAGTCCAAAGGGGCTACTTGTTAGTCAGATCACTTGTTTATTCCGCAGGGGCCTTTTATGTTCCCAGTGCTACTTGTTTTAGTCCAGCAGGGGCTACTTGTATAGTCCAGGGGGTGCTATTGTATAGTCCCGCAGGGTGCTATTGTATTTCCGCAGGAGCTACTTGTATTGTCCCGCAGGACTACTTCATAGTCCCGAGGGGCTACTTGCATAGTCCAGCAGGTGCACTTGTATAGTCCCGCAGGAGTTTTTTTTATGTCCGCAGGGGGGCCTTGTATAGACCGCAGGTGCCCACTTTTATTCCAGCAGTGCTACTTGGGAAAAATCCAGAGGTGCTATTGTATTGTCCCCGCGGTGCTCTTGTATAGTCCCCCCCCCCCAAACAGGTGCTACTTGTATATCTACAGGGGCACTTGTATAGTCTAAGGGGCTCTTGTATAGTCTAGCAGGTGCACTTGTTTTATTAGCAGGTGCTACTTTATAGTCCCGCAGAATACTTGTAAATCCGCAGGAGCTACTTTTATAGTCCAGCAGGGGGTAATTGTAATATCCAGCAGGCTACTTGTAAATCCAGCATGTGCAAATTTATAGTCCGCAGGGGCAATTGTATAGTCCAGCAGGAGCTACTTGTATAATCCAGCATTGTACTTGTATGTCCCGAAGGTGCATTGTATAGTCCCGCGGCTACTTTTATAGTCCAGCGTGCTATTTGAAAATTTTTGCAGGGGGTACTTGTAAAGTCCCCGCAGGGGGCACTTGTACAGTCCAGCAGGTGCTACTTGTTTAAAATCCACAATGCTACTTTATGTCCCCGCAGGTGCTACTTGATAGCCGCAGGTGCACTTGATAGTCCACTGGTGGGACTTGTAAGTCCCCAGGGGGCTACTTGTATAGTCCAGCAAGTGTTATTTTAAGTCCAGCAGGGGCTATTGTATGTCTAGCAGGGGCTATTTATGTCCAGCAGGTGCAATGTAAGTCCAGCAGGTGCTACTTGTATAGTCCAGCAGGTGCTAATTGTAAGTCCAGCAGGAGCTACATGTATAATCCAGCATGTGCTACTTGTAAGTCCAGAAGGTGCACTTTTATAGCCAGCAGGTGCTACTTTTATATCCAGCAGGGGGCTATTTGTAAGTTTAGCAGGCGCTACTTTTATAGTCCAGCGGTGTACTTTTACAGTCCAGCAGGGGCTACTTGTAAGTCCGCAAGTGCACTTGTAATCCACAGGTGCTACTTGCATAGTCCAGCAGGTGTACTTGTATAGTCCGCTGTGCTACTTGTATAGTCCCGCAGGAGCTCTTGTATAGTCCGCAAGTGTTTTTTTGTATGTCCCCAAAGGGGCTACTTGTATAGTCTAGCAGGTCTATTTGTATAGTCCAGCAGGTGCTACTTGTATAGTCCAGCAGGTGCTACTTGTATAGTCCAGCAGGGGCTACTTGAATTTTCCGCAGGAGTACTTTTATTGTCCAGCAGGGGCTACTTGATATCCAGAGGTGCTATTGTACAGTTGCACTGCTACTTGCATTTACCAGCAGAGCTACTTGTATATCCAGCAGTCTACTTTTTTTTTTAAAATCCACAGGGCTACTTGTTATCCACAGGGCTACTTGTATAGCCAGCAGGACTACTTGTATAGTCCAGGGGCTATTGTATAGTCCAGCAGGGGCACTTTAAGTCCAGCAGGTGCTACTTGTATAGTCTAGCAGTAGCTACTTGTATAGTCCAGCAGGGGGTTACTTTTAATCCAGCGGAGCTACTTTAAATCCAGCAGAGCTACTTGTTAGTCCAGCAGGGCTACTTTTAGCCAGAGGAGCTACTTGATATCCCGCAGGGGCACTTGTATAGTTCACAGGAGCTACTTGTATAGCCAGCAGGAGCTACTTTTATAGTCCACAGGGGCAATTTTATAGTCCCGCGGCTACTTGTATGTCCAGCGGAGCTACTTGTATAGTCCCAACAGGTGCTACTTGTAAGGGCCGCAGGTGCACTTGTAAGTCCAGCAGGAGCTGTTTTTTAAAACCAGCGGAGCACTTGATTGTCCAGCAGGGGCTATTGTATATCCAGGGGGGCACTTTTGTACGTCAGCAGCGCTACTTGATTGACCACAGGAGCTACTTGATAGTCCAGCAGGTGCTACTTGTAAAGTCCAGCAGGGGTACTTGTATAGTCCGCAGGAGCACTTGTATAGTCCAGCGGAGCTACTTGAAAGTTTTTTTTTTAGCAGGAGCTACTTGTAAGTCCCGGGTGCTACTTGTATAGTCCCCAGGGGCTACGCATAGTCCAGCGGGGTTTTCTTGTATAGTCCAACAGAGCTACTTCATAGTCCAGCAGGGGCTACTTTTAGTCCAGCGGAGCTCTTTTTTAATCCCCCCAGGACTACTTTTATAGTTCAGCGGAGCTATTGTATAGTCCAGCAGGACTACTTTTAATCCAGCAGGAGCTAATTGTAAGCCAGCAGGAGCTATTGTATAGTCCAGCAGGAGCTCCCTTTTATAGCCAACAGGTGCTACTTTATATCCCCGCAGGTGCTACTTGTATGTCCGCAGGAGTGTTTTTAAAGTCCACAGGGGCTACTTGTATTGTTCAGCAGGAGCTACTTGTAAAGTCCAGCAGGTGCTACTTATAGTCCAGCAGGAGGTACTTGTATTGTCCAGCAGGAGCTACTTGTATTGTCCAGCAGGAGCTACTTGTATTGTCCAGCAGGAGCTACTTGTATAGTCCAGCAGGTGCTACTTGTATAGTCCAGCAGGAGCTACTTGTATTGTCATGCAGGAGCTCTTTATACCGCAGGGCTATTGTATAGTCCAGGGTGCACTTGTATTTTCAAGCAGGGCTACTTTTTATATCCCCGCAGGTCTACTTGTATATCCCCGCAGGGCTATTGTATTGTCAAGAGGGGCTTTCTTTATATTCAGAGGTGCTACTTGTATAGTCCAGCAGGTGCTACTTGTATAGTCCAGCAGGAGCTACTTGTATTGTCCAGCAGGAGCTACTTGTATAGTCCAGCAGGTGCTACTTGTATAGTTCACAGGAGCTCTTGTATTTTCAAGAGGGGCTACTTGTATAGTCACAAATACTTTTATAGTCCCAAAAGGAGCTACTTTATAGTCCATAGGAGCACTTGTATTGTCCAGGGAGCACTTGCAAAACCAGCAGGTGCTACTTGTATAGCCACAGGTGCTACTTGTATATCAGCAGGAGCTACTTGATTGTTCAAGAAGCTACTTTTAAAATCCAAGTGCTACTTTTATATCACAGGGGCTACTTTATTTCCCGCAGGAGCTACTTGCTTGTCCCGCAGGGGCTACTTTATAGTCAAGCAGGTGCTACTGATAGTCCAGCAGGGGCTATTGCATTGTCCACAGGAGCTACTTGCATTTTCCCAGGGGCACTTAAATTCAAGCAGGTGCTACTTTATAGTCCCACAGGTGCTACTGTATGTACACAGGTGCTACTGTATAGTCAGCAGGTGCTACTTGTATATCCACGGAGCACTTGATTGTCCCAGGAGCACTTGTAATCCACAGGTGCTACTTGTATAGTCCAGCAGGGGCTACTGTATAGTCCAAAAAGTGCTACTTGTAAGTCTAGCAGTGCACTTTTTTATTCACAGGGGCTACTGTTTAAATCCAAGTGCTACTTGAATCCAGCAGGGGCTCTTGTATGTCCAGCAGGGGGCTATTGTATAGTCCAGCAGGTGCTACTTGTATTGTCCAGCAGGGGCTACTTGTTTGTCCAGCAGGAGCTATTGCTAGTCCACGGTGCTACTTGTATAGTCCAGCAGGATATTTGTATTGTCCCAGGACTACTTGTATATCCAGCAGGTGTACTTGTAATCCAGCAGGTGCACTTTTTGTCCAGAGGTGCTACTTTTTATTGTCCAGCAGGATACTTGTCTAGTCCCGCAAGAGCTGTTTTTAAAGCCCGCAGGGCTACTTTTTAAGTCCCAGCAGGGGGCTACTTGTATAGTCCACAGGTGCTACTTTTTATTGTCCCGGAGCTACTTGTTAGTCCACAGAGCGTTTGTAAAGTCCGCAGGTGCTATTGTATTTTCCAGCAGGACTACTGTACAGTCAACAAAGGGGCTATTGTTTTCCAGCAGGAGCTACTTGTATATCCACAGGGGCTACTTGATATCCAGCAGGAGCTAATTGTAAGTCCAGCAGAGACTGTATAGTCCACAGGACTATGTATAGCCAACGGTGCTACTTGTATACCAGCAGGTGCTACTTGATAGTCCCGCAGGAGCTGTTTGTAAAGTCCAGCGGAGCTACTTGTATTGTCCCCGCAGGAGCTACTTGTAAAGCCAGCAGGTGCTACTTGCATAGTCCCGCAGGAGGACTTGTATTTTCCAGCAGGAGCTCTTTTATTGTCCCGCAGTAGCTACTTTATTTTCCACAGGAGCCCATTTTAAAATCCAGCAGGTGCTATTTTATGTGCAGCAGGAGCTACTTTTATTGTCAGCAGGGGCTACTTGTAAGTCCCCGCAGGGCTAGTTGTATAGTCCAGCAGGGCTACTTTTATTGTCAAGCAGGAGCTATTGTATATCCGCAGGTGAAATTGTAAGTCCAGAGGGCTACTTTTATTTCAAGCAGGAGCTACTTTTATAGTCCAGCAGAGCACTTTATAGTCAACGGAGCTACTTGTAAATCCACAGGTGTACTTGTAAGTTTTAGCAGGGTACTTGTATGGGCAAGCAGGAGCTACTTTATATCCCGCAGGGGCTACTTGTAAGTCCAACAGGATCTTTTATAGTCCCGCAGGAGCTACTTGATGTCCAGCAGGAGCTACTTGTCAAAACCACAGGTGCTATTGTAAGTCCCCGCAGGTTCTTTTATAGTCCAGCAGGAGCTACTTTTATTTTCCACGAAGCTCTTGTAAATCCAGGGTGCTACTTTTAATTTCCCCAGGTGCTCTGTATTGTCCAGCAGGAGTACTTGCATTGCCAGCAGGAGCTACTTTTTATAGCAACAGGTGCACAGTATAGTCCACAGGGGCTACTTTCATTTTCCCGCAGGAGCTACTTGCATTGTCCAAGCGGGACCTTATATATTCAAGCAGGGGCTACTTGTATAGTCCACAGGTGCCTTTAAAGTCCAGCAGGTGCTACTTGTATATCTACGGTCTACTTTTATATCCACAGGGGCTACTTGTATTTCCAGGGAGCAATTGTATAGTCCACAGGTGCTACTTGTATAGTCCAGCAGGTGACTTTTATAGTCCCAAAAGGTGCTACTTGATAGTCTAGCAGGTGCTACTGTTTATTTCCCGCAGGTCTACTTGTATATCTAGCAGTGCTACTTGTATAGTCCAGAGGTGCTACTTTTAAGTCCCCAGGTGCTATTTTTAGTCCAGCAGGGCACTTGTAAAGTCCACAGGGGGCTACTTGTATTGCCAGAGGACTACTTTCATAGTCCACAGGTGCTACTTGTATAGTCAGCAAGCTATTTTATTTCCGCGAGCACTTTATAGTCCACAGGGGCTACTTTAAGTCCAGCAGGGGCTACTTTAAGTCCAGCAGGTGCTATTTTTATTGTCCCGGACTACTTTTATAGTCCCGCAAGAGCTGTTTGAAAGCCAGCAGGGTACTTATTGTCCAGCAGAGCTACTTTACAGTCAAGCAGGTGTACTTGTATATCCCCGCAGGAGCTACTTGTATAGTCCACAGGGCACTTCAAGTCCAGCAGGAGCTAATTTTATAGTCCACAGGGGCTACTTGTATAGTCCAGCAGGACTACTTGATAGCCAACGGTGCTACTGTATAGCCAGCAGGGGCTACTTTTAAGTCCACAGGAGCTGTTTGTAAAGTCCAGAGGGGGCTACTTTTATTGCCCGCAGGGGCTACTTTTAAAGTCCCGCAGGTGCTACTTTCATAGTCCACAGGAGGGACTTTATTGTCCAGCAGGATACTTGTATTGTCCAGCAGTAGTACTTGATTGTCCGCAGGAGCACTTTTTATTGTCCCGCAGGTGCTACTTTTTAGTCCACAGAGTACTTGTATTGTATGCTGGAGCTACTTTTATGTCCGCAGGTCTGTTGTAAATTTTCCGCAGGCTACTTGTATTTTCAAGCAGGACTACTTTTATAGTCCGCAGGGGCATTGTATAGTCCACAGGGGACTTGTGTTGCAAGCAGGACACTTGTATAGTCCAGCAGGGGCACTTGATAGTCCAACAGGAGCTACTTGTATAGTCCGCAGGTGCTACTTGTATGTTCACAGGAGCTATTTATTGTCAAGCAGGAGCTACTTGTATAGTCCAGCAGGGCTACTTGTATAGTCCAAAAGAGCTACTTTTTATAGTCCAGCAGGGGCTACTTGTATTTCCAGGGAGCTACTTTTAAAACCACAGGTGCTCTTGTACAGTCCACAGGTGCTACTTGTATAGTCCAGCGGAGACTTGATTGCCACAGAAGCTATTTAAAGTCCAGCAGGTGCATTGTAAAGTCCACAGGTTCTCTTGTATTGTCCAAGGGGTACTTTCATTGTCCAGAGGAGCACTTTTAAAAGTCAAGAGGTGCTACATGTATAGTGCAGCAGAGCTACTTGCATTTTCCCGCAGGAGCTACTTGCATTGTCCAAGCAGGGGTACTTTTTTATTCAAGCAGTTTCTACTTGTATAGCCACAGGGGCTACTTGTATAGTCCAGCAGGGGCCCCTTTTATAGTCCAGCGGAGTACTTGTATTGTCCAGCAAACTACTTGTAAAGTCCCCGCAGGTGCTACTTTTAAGTCAGCAGGGTTCTACTTTATTGTCCCCAGACTACTTTCATTGTCCAGCAGGAGCTACTTGTAAGTCAAGCAGGTCTACATGATAGTGCAGCAGGGGCTACTTGCATTGTCCCGCAGGAGCTACTTTCATTGGCCAAGCGGAACTACTTATAATTTAAGCAGTTTCTACTTTTTTAGTCCAGCAGGTGCCTTGTTAGTCCGCAGGTGCTACTTGTATATCTAGCAGGGGCTCTTTTTAAGTCCCGCAGGAGCTACTTGATTGTCCCCGCAGGAGCTACGTTAGCCCGCAGGTGCTACTTGTATAGCCCCAGGGGCTACTTGTAAGCCAAAAGGTGCTACTTGAAGTCTAGCAGGTGCTACTTTTTATTCCAGCGGGGGGCTATTTTATAGTTAGAGGTGCACTTGTATATCCAGCAGGGGCATTTATAGTCCAGAGGTGCCTTGTATATCCAGCAGGTGCTACTTGTATTTTTCCGCAGAGCAATTTTTTATTGTCCCAGGAGCTACTTGCAAGTCCAGCAGGTGCTACTTTATAGTCCCAGGAGCTATTTGTATTTCCCCCGCAGGAGCTACTTGTATAGCCAGCAGGTATTACTTGTATAGCCACGGTGCGCTTGTTAGTCCGCAGGTCTACTTGTATTTCCAGCAGGAGTACTTTATAGTCCAGCTAGAGTGTTTGTAAAATCCACAGGGGCTACTTGTATTGTCCAGCAGGAGTACTTGTACAGTCAAGCAGGGGCTACTTTGTATCCCAGAGTTTGTATAGTCCCAGGACTACTTGTAGAGTCCAGCAGTGCTATTTGTATAGCCCAGGAGCTACTTTTACAGTCCAGCAGGATACTTTTATAGTCCAGCAGTGTACTTGTAAGTCCGAGGACTACTTGTATACTCCAACAGGTGTACTTTAAGTCCGGAGAAGCTACTGTATAGTCCAGAGGTGCTACTTGATAGTCGACAGGAGCTACTTGTATAGTCCCGCAGGGGCTACTTTTTATTCCCGCGGGCTCTTGCATAGTCCAGCAGGTGCACTTTTATAGTCCGCAGGGGGCTACTTTATAGTCCAGCAGGAGCTACTTGTATAGTCCAGCAGGAGCTACTTGTATAGTCCAGCAGGTGCTACTTGTATAGTCCAGCAGGAGCTACTTGTATAGTCCAGCAGGAGCTGTTTGTAAAGTCCAGCAGGTGCTACTTGTATAGTCCAGCAGGTGCTACTTGTATTGTCCAGCAGGTGCTACTTGTATTGTCCAGCAGGTGCTACTTGTATAGTCCAGCAGGAGCTACTTGTATAGTCCAGCAGATAAACTTTATTATCCAGCGGGCACTTGTATAGTCCAGCAGGTCACTTGTATAGTCCAGCAGGCTACCCGTATAGTCCACAGGCGACTTTTATAGTCCAGCAGGAGCTACTTGTATGTCCAGCAGGTGCTACTTGCATATCCAGCATTACTACTTGTATAGTCCCCAGGGGGCTACTTTTATTTTTCAGCAGGTGTACTTTTATTCCAACAGGACTACTTGTATAATCCAGCAGGGGCTACTTGTAAGTCCCCAAAGGGGCTACTTGTTTAGTCAAGAAGGACACTTGTATTGTCCACAGAAAACTACTGTATAGTCCGCAGGGGGCTACTTGTAAGTCCCGAAGCTATGATAGTCCACAGCGTTTTGTAAAGTCCAGCAGGTGCTACTTGTATTGTCCAGCAGGAGCTACTTGTATAGTCCAGCAGGAGCTACTTGTATTGTCCAGCAGGAGCTACTTGTATTGTGCAGCAGGCGCTACTTGTATTGTCCAGCAGGTGCTACTTGTATTGACCCGCAGGAGCTACTTTTTGTCCAGCAGGAGTACTTTTTATTTTCCAGCAGGAGCTACTTGTGTTGTCCAGCAGGAGCTACTTGTATTGTCCAGCAGGAGCTACTTGTATTGTCCAGCAGGAGCTACTTGTATTGTCCAGCAGGAGCTACTTGTATTGTCCAGCAGGAGCTACTTTTTGTCCCCAGGGGGCTACTTGCATTGTCCCAGGATACTTGTATTGTCCCCAGGTCTACTTATATTGTCCAGCAGGTGCTACTTGTATTGTCCAGCAGGCGCTACTTGTATTGTCCATCAGGAGCTACTTGTATTGTAAAGCAGGAGCTACTTGTATAGTCCAGCAGGCGCTATTTGTATTGTCCAGCAGGCGCTTCTTGTATTGTCAACAGGAGCCTTTGGTTTTCCCCCAGGGAAATTTTTGTATAGCCGCGGTGCTACTTGTTAGTCGCAGAGCTATTTTATTGTCCACAGGGGCTACTTTTATTGTACAGCAGGGGCTACTTTTATAGTCCAGCAGAGCATTTGTATTGTCCAGCAAAAGCTACTTTTTTGTCCAGCAGGCGCACTTGTATTGTCCCGCAGGAGCACTTTAGGTCCAGCAGGGGCTACTTTATAGTCCAGCAGGGGGCAGTTTTTAAAGTCCAGGAGATGTTTTTAAAGTCCCAGGCGTTATTGTATTGTACACAGGAGCTAAGGCGCTACTTTATAGTCCAGCATTAGTACTTGTAAGTCCAGCAGGGGCTACTTTACGTCCAGCAGGGGCTACTTGTAAAGTCCAGCAGAAGCTATTGTATAGTTCAGCGGAGCTGTTTGTAAAGTCCAGCAGGAGCTGTTTGTAAAGTCCAGCAGCGCTACTTTTATTCCCAGCAGGAGGGTACTTTATAGTCCGATTTGTACTTGTATAGTCCCGCAGAAGCTACTTGTATAGTTCAGCAGGGTTTTGTAAAGTCCCGCAGGAGTGTTTTAAGTCCCCAGGCGCTACTTGTATTCTCCAGCGGGGCTATTTATAGTCCCCAGGCGTACTTTTATTGTCCAGCAGGGGCTACTTTTATTGTCCAGCATTAGTACTTTATAGTCCACAGTGTTATTTTAACCCAGGGTCACTTTTATAGCCCCGCAAGGCACTTGTATTTTAAGCAGAGCCGCTTTCATTGCCAGCAGGGCTACTTGTATTGTCCAGCAGGCGCTACTTGTATTGCAGCGGCCTTCTTGTTTGTCCCCGCTGGAGCTACTTGTTAGTCCAGCAGGGCACTTTTTTGTCCACAGGCGTACTTTATTGTCCGCAGGGGCTACTTGTATAGTCCAGCAGGTCCCACTTTATTTCCACAGGAGTACTTGTATAGTCCCGCAGGTGACTTTTATAGTCCCCAAGGTGCTATTGTATAGTCCAGCAGGAGCTACTTGTATAGTCCAGCAGGACTACTTGTATAGTCCAGCAGGTGCTACTTGTATAGTCCAGCAGGTGCTACTTGTATAGTCCAGCAGGTGCTACTTGTATAGTCCAGCAGGAGCTACTTGTATAGTCCAGCAGGAGCTACTTGTATAGTCCAGCAGGAGCTACTTGTATAGTCCAGAGGGGGGCACTTGTATAGTCCAGCGGGGCTACTTGAAGTCCAGCAGGAGCTACTTGTATAGTCCAGCAGGTGTCACTTGTATTGCTACACTTGAAAGATATTTTCCATTACATAATCTCTCAGTTGAGAGATAGCTCAAATGGTCTTCTTGCTTCTCATTCCTCTTTTCCTTCTGTTCCTCCAGCTGCTTCTCCTCTTCCTCCTGCTTCTCCGCTTCCTCCTGCTTCTCCGCCTCCACCTTCTCGTCTGACCTTCTTAGTATGATCTCCGTGCTAGACCCCGTTCAGTGGGACTTCTGCTGAGTAGTCCGAATTCCAGAATTTTTACCGCACCACCCTTCCGTCCACTACTCTCCTTTTATCATTCCAAAGCAGCTGAAGAGTGTTACAGGCCTTGGAGGCAGGCAGGCAGGCAGGCAGGCAGGCAGGCAGGCAGGCAGGCAGGCAGGCAGGCAGGCAGGCAGGCAGGCAGGCAGGCAGGCAGGCAGGCAGACAGGCATGCAGGCAACCAGGCAGGCAGGCAAGCAGGCAGGCAGATAAGCAGGTAGGGAAACAGAAGGCAGGGAGGCAGGGGGCAGGGATACGGCAGGCAGGGGGCAGGCAGGCAGGAGGGAGGCAGGCAGGGGAGGCAGCAGGGAGGGAGGCAGGCAGGGGAGGCAGGCAGGCAAGCAGGGAGGAGGCAGGAAGGCAGGCAACAAGCAGGCAGGGAGGCGCGGCAGGAGACAGGGGGCATATATAAATAAAAAAATTTTAATATTATATATATAATATACGTTCATATATATATAATATATATATATTATATATATATATATATTAAATATATAATATATATATATATATATAATAATTTTATTTAATATACATATATGAAAGTATTTAAAATTTTTTTATATATAAAAATATTATATATATATGTTTATAATATTATAATATATATATATATATATATATATATTTTAAATAATTATATATATATATATATATATAGTATTATATATATTTATATTATATATATATATATATATATATATTATATATATATATATATATAAAATATATATTAATATATATATAAGCGTGGACCCCCGACCCGCGATGGGATCGATTAAAAGAAAAATCTGACACGATACATTTAATCGCAAAAAATTTTTTCCTCGGGTTTGCGAAAAAAAACTTTGACCAACAATTTCTTCCGTCTGAGACCGTCCACTTCTGGCCAGGGTTTCAACCCCCAGCCACCGCGGTCGCTTCCAAGCATACAATCGGAACATTTCATATTTTCAAAAGCCTTTTTAGTGATTGAACCTGCAAAATAAGTCACCATGGGCCCCAAGAAAGCTTCTAGTGCCAACCCTACAGGAAAAAGGGTGAGAATTACTATGGATATGAAGAAAGAGATCATTGCTAAGTATGAAAGTGGAGTGCATGTCTCCGAGCTGGCCAGGCTGTACACAAAACCCCAATCAACCATCGCTACTATTGTGGCCAAGAAAACGGCAATCAAGGAAGCTGTTCTTGCCAAAGGTGCAACTATGTTTTCGAAACTGAGATCGCAAGTGATAGAAGATGTTGAGAGACTGTTATTGGTATGGATAAACGAAAAACAGATAGCAGGAGATAGCATGTCTCAAGCGATCATATGTGAAAAGGCTAGGAAGTTGCATGACGATTTAATTAGAAAAATGCCAGCAACTAGTGAGTGAATTTAAGGCCAGCAAAGGTTGGTTTGAGAGATTTAAGAATCGTAGTGGCATACATAGTGTGGTAAGGCATGGTGAGGCTGCCAGTTTGGACCAAAAAGCAGCTGAAAAATATGTGCAGGAATTCAAGGAGTACATAGACAGTGAAGGACTGAAACCTGAACAAGTGTTTAATGGTGACACTGACAATGTTGTGAAACACGTTAGGAATGTCAAAGGAACGGGAGGTACAGGCCTCTATGGGCAGATATGTTGTGCGACAGAGGTCCAGTGACTCTCAAGCTGGTCCTAGTGGCATTTTAAAAGAAGGGAAGTAACCCCGAAAAAGGACTTGCCACCTCAAGTCCTAATGGAAGGGATTCCCCTTCTAAAGACTAAGACCATCAACACACTCCCCTCTTCCCATCCCATCAATCATCACACAGATCTTAAATAAAGGTAAGTTCATGTAACTGTGCATAGTCTTCTTCAGTTGTGTGTATTAAAATTAATATTTCTATGTGTTTAAATTTTTTTTTCAATACTTTTGGGAGTCTTGCACGGATTAATTTGATTTCCATTATTTCTTATGGGAAATTAACTTGACTAACGTTAATTTTGACTAACGATAGCTTCAGGAACGGTTTAAATAGCGTTAGTTCGAGGGTTCCACTGTATATGTTTGTATATGTATATATATATATATATATATATTATATTATTATATATATATATATATATATATATATTATATATAGATTTGTATATATAATATATATTATATATATATATATATATATATATATATGTATATATATATATATATATATATATATATATTATATATATATTTATATATAAATATATATATATATATATTTTAATTATATATATATATTATATACATATATATATAATTTTATATATATTATATATATATATATATATAATAATATATATATAATATATATATATATACATATATTTATATATATGTATATATACATATATATATATATATATATAATATATATATATATATATATATATATATATATAATATATATTATATATATATATATACATTTATCACACTGGCCGATTCCCACAAGGCAGGGTGGCCCGAAAAAAGAAAAACTTTCACCATCATTCACTCCATCACTGTCTTGCCAGAAGGGTGCTTTACACTACAGTTTTTAAACTGCAACATTAACACCCCTCCTTCAGAGTGCAGGCACTGTACTTCCCATCTCCAGGACTCAAGTCCGGCCTGCCGGTTTCCCTGAACCCCTTCATAAATGTTACTTTGCTCACACTCCAACAGCACGTCAAGTATTAAAAACCATTTGTCTCCATTCACTCCTATCAAACACGCTCACGCATGCCTGCTGGAAGTCCAAGCCCCTCGCACACAAAACCTCCTTTACCCCCTCCCTCCAACCTTTCCTAGGCCGACCCTACCCCGCCTTCCTTCCACTACAGACTGATACACTCTTGAAGTCATTCTGTTCGCTCCATTCTCTCTACATGTCCGAACCACCTCAACAACCCTTCCTCAGCCCTCTGGACAACAGTTTTGGTAATCCCGCACCTCCTCCTAACTTCCAAACTACGAATTCTCTGCATTATATTCACCCCAAACACATAGCCCTCAGACATGACATCTCCACTGCCTCCAGCCTTCTTCTCCCCTGCAACATTCATCACCCATGCTTCACACCCATATAAGAGCGTTGGTAAAACTATACTCTCATACATTCCCCTCTTTGCCTCCAAGGACAAAGTTCTTTGTTCCACAGACTCCTAAGTGCACCAAACTCACTCTTTTCCCTCATCAATTCTATGATTCACCTCATCTTTCATAGATCCATCCGCTGACACGTCCACTCCCAAATACCTGAATACATTCACCTCCTCCATACACTCTCCCCTCCAATCTGATATTCAATCTTTCACCTAATCTTTTTGGTTATCCTCATAACCTTACTCTTTCCTGTATTCACCTTTAATTTCTTCTTTTGCACACCTACCAAATTCATCCACCAATCTCTGCAACTTCTCTCAGAATCTCCCAAGAGCACAGTGTCATCAGCAAAGAGGCAGCTGTGACAACTCCCACTTTGTGTGTGATTCTTTATCTGTTAACTCCACGCCTCTTGCCAAGACCCTCGCATTTACTTCTCTTACAACCCCATCTATAAATATATTAAACAACCACGGGGGACATCACACATCCTTGTCTAAGGCCTAACTTTTACTGGGAAATAATTTCCCTCTTTCCTATATACTCTAACATGAGCCTCACTATCCTCGTAAAAACTCTTCACTGCTTTCAGTAACCAAACTCCTACACCATACACTTGCAACATCTGCCACATTGCCCCCCTACCACCCTGTCATACGCCTTTTCCAAATCCATAAATGCCACAAAGACCTCTTTAGCCTTATCTAATACTGTTCACTTATATGTTTCACTGTAAACACCTGGTCCACACACCCCCTACCTTTCCTAAAGCCTCCTTGTTCATCTCGTCTCCTATTCTCCGTCATACTCTTATTCTTCCAATAATAACTCTACCATTTCACTTTACCAGGTATACTCATCAGACTTATCCCCCTATAATTTTTGCACTCTCTTTTATCCCCTTTGCCTTTATACAAGGAACTATGCATGCTCTCTGCCAATCCTTAGGTACCTTACCCTCTTCCATACATTTATTAAATAATTGCACCAACCACTCCAAAACTATATCCCCACCTGCTTTTTAACATTTCTATCTTTATCCCATCAATCCCGGCTGCCTTACCCCCTTTCATTTTACCTACTGCCTCACGAACTTCCCCCACACTCACAACTGGCTCTTCCTCACTCCTACAAGATGTTATTCCTCCTTGTCCTATACACGAAATCACAGCTTCCCTATCTTCATCAACATTTAACAATTCCTCAAAATATTCCCTCCATCTTCCCAATACCTCTAACTCTCCATTTTAATAACTCGCCTCTCCTACTTTTAACTGACAAATTCCATTTGTTCTCTAGGCCCTTTTTTAACTTGTTAATCTCACTCCAAAACTTTTTCTTATTTTCAACAAAAAATTTGCTGATAACATCTCACCCACTCTCTCATTTGCTCTCTTTTTACATTTCTTCACCACTCTCTTAACCTCTCTCTTTTTCTCCATATACTCTTCCCTCCTTGCATCACTTCTACTTTGTAAAAAACTTCTCATATGCTAACTTTTTCTCCCTTACTACTCTCTTTACATCATCATTCCACCAATCGCTCCTCTTCCCTCCCGCACCCACTTTCCCGTAACCACAAACTTCTGCTGAACACTCTAACACTAACATTTTTAAACCTACCCCATACCTCTTCGACCCCATTGCCTATGCTCTCATTAGCCCATCTATCCTCCAATAGCTGTTTATATCTTACCCTAACTGCCTCCTCTTTTAGTTTATAAAAACCTTCACCTCTCTCTTCCCTGATGCTTCTATTCTCCTTGTATCCCATCTACCTTTTACTCTCAGTGTAGCTACAACTAGAAAGTGATCTGATATATATATATATATATATATATATATATATATATATATATATATATATATATATATATATAATATATATATTATATATATATAAATATATATATATATATTTATAATATGTATGTATGCATATATATATATATATATATATAATATATATATATATATATATATATATATATATATATATATATATATATATATATGAGAGTGGAGTTAAGAAGTAACATATATAAACTAACATGAAAGACGATATTCCCAACTGGGGAACGAGGAGAGTGTGTTAGGCTAGTGGTTCCTTGCTTCCTAGCATCACACTGGGAAGGATGACTTCCATCGTCAGTGCCGAGAAGAGGAATTGGTATTGGTATTGTGCAGGAGAGAGAAGGAACGGCGAGACGAGTGGAAGGAGTAGTCAACGGAGGAGGAGAGAATTGGGAAGGAAGATTACCGGTAGCACGGGTCTTGCTGGCCAGAGAGACATTCCTTCTAGGAAATAAGGTGAACCCTTCGGTCTAGAAGCAACCTGCTCCTAGTCTTCAACAACCGTCAACACAACACCTGTTCCTGATGTTACCATCGGTGAAGACAATATCTGTTTTCCATCTGTAATACTCATGAAGACAACACCTGTTTCTAGTCTTCAACACCCGTCAAGACATCTCCTGTTCCTGGCCTTCAACACCCGTCAAGACAATCACGTGTTCCTGGCCTTCAACACCCGTCAAGACAACTGTTGCAAGTCTCTCTGTTCAAGACTTTTACAGTAGGTGTTCGACTTTTGAACATCACGTCCAAAACATGTTTACGCAGTAACGAGTCAGGGGACGACCAGTTTTTCTTATTATGGCTGTCTGGTCGTTACGCTGTTTTTTGTCGTTTTTTTTTTTCAGTTTCTGGAGGAGTTTCTATTTTGCAGAAGTACTGGAGAGAGAGAAGTGCATGGGAGGGGAGAGGAGTAATTACTGGGCTGAAAGTTCTTTTCTGTTTATGTGTGTGTGTGTGTGTGTGTGTGTATGTGTGTGGTGTGTGTGTGTTGTGTGTTTTGTGTGTGGTGTGTGTTTGTGGTGTGTTGTTTTGTGTTTTTGTTGTGTGTGTTGTGTGTGTACTTACCTATTTGTGGTTGCAGGGGTTGATTCACAGCTCCTGGCCCCGCCTCCTTTCTGGTCGCTCCTAGGTCCCTTCTCTCCTTGCTCCATGTATGTGTGTGTGTGCAATGTGTTATGTATGTACGTATGTGTATATGTGTGTTTTCACCCATATGCGGTAATCTATATGTAATTACAACGGTCGTGTCTGAGCTCCTGGCCTCGCCTTTCAACTTGCCGATTGCTACATTCAACCACTCCTTTCCTCCTGGGTACTATCCCACCTACTTTCAAAACTGCGCATGGAGTCTGCCTCCTCCACGAGGTTATTCCACTTCCCAACCACCTTGAGATTAACTAAATAACTCGCCTCTCGAACAGCTTATTTCTGTTTAGCATATCAATTCTCCTGAGTATTTTGTATGTTGTCATCATGTCTCCTCTGGTTCTTCTGCCCTCCAATGTAGTTAGAATCAGTTCCGTTAGCCTCCCCTCTCAGCTCATGCTCCTCAGCTCTGAGAGAAGTCTTGTTGCATACTTCTGCACTCGTTTCTGAACATGCTCTTCTTCAGGTGTGGGTTCCATACTGGTGCTGCTGAGTCCAAGAGGGACCAAACGTAGGTTGTGTAAAGGGGTCTGAAATGACGCTTTGATGAGACTCCCAAAGACGACTTTCAGATTGCCAGACGACCATTGGCTGATGAGTTTATTCGGTTGATGTGATCAGAAGGTTAATGTGATATGACGTGGGTTGTGGGAGAACCACAAGATAATCTTACAGTTGGCCAGCTGACCTATCTCTTCCTCTCCTCCTAAGCATCCTAATAGTTACATGATCTTACCTCTTTCTTCCATCTCTTACTTCCAGGGGCCTCCCTCAGCCTCCTGGAGACTACAGATGATCAGGGATCTTCCCATTTCTTCCCTCCATTACCATTACCTCCAGAGTTCTTAGTCATTTTCAGTATATACCTTGTTTCTCTTATCCACTCCTTAGCCTCTCCATCTCCAAACATCGTCTCCGCTAATTATTTTCGTTCTGTGTTCTCTCTGGTTCCCTATGATCCTTATCTTTCATTATTTTGTCCTTACTGTCTTCCCTTCATTTCCAGTGTGTATGTGAGTGTTAGTTAGTTAGTTACCATTTTGTCCTAGGCACATGTCGATTAGACACTAGGCCTGTTGTATTGTGTGTGTGTGTGTGTGTGTGTGTGTGTGTGTGTGTGTGTGTGTGTGTGTGTGTGTGTTGTGTGGTGTGTGGTGTTGTGTGTGTGTGTTGTGTGTGTGTGGTGGTGTGTGTGTGTGTGTACTCACCTAGTTGTACTCACCTAGTTGAGGTTGCGGGGGTCGAGTCCGAGCTCCTGGCCCCGCCTCTTCACTGATCGCTACTTGGTCACTCTCCCTGAACCGTGAGCTTTATCATACCTCTGCTTAAAGCTATGTATGGATCCTGCCTCCACTACATCGTTTCCCAAACTATTCCACTTACTGACTACTCTGTGGCTGAAGAAATACTTCCTAACATCCCTGTGATTCATCTGTGTCTTCAACTTCCAACTGTGTCCCCTTGTTACTGTGTCCAATCTCTGGAACATCCTGTCTTTGTCCACCTTGTCAATTCCTCTCAGTATTTTGTATGTCGTTATCATGTCCCCCCTATCTCTCCTGTCCTCCAGTGTCGTCAGGTTGATTTCCCTTAACCTCTCCTCGTAGGACATACCTCTTAGCTCTGTGACTAGTCTTGTTGCAAACCTTTGCACTTTCTGTAGTTTCTTTACGTGCTTGGCTAGGTGTGGGTTCCAAACTGGTGCCGCATACTCCAATATGGGCCTAACGTACACGGTGTACAGGGTCCTGAACGATTCCTTATTAAGATGTCGGAATGCTGTTCTGAGGTTTGCTAGGCGCCCATATGCTGCAGCAGTTATTTGGTTGATGTGCGCTTCAGGAGATAGTGTGAGTGTGTGTGCGTGTGTGTGTGTGTGTGTGTGTGTGTGTGTGTGTGTGTGTGTGTGTGTGTGTGTGTGTGTGTGTGTGTGTGTGTGTGTGTGTGTGTGTGTACTCATCTAGTACTCACCTAGTTGAGGTTGCAGGGGTCGAGTCCGAGCTCCTGGCCCCGCCTCTTCACTGGTCGCTACTAGGTCACTCTCCCTGAACCGTGAGCTTTATCATACCTCTGTGTGTGTGTGTGTATGTGTGTGTGTACTCACCTAATTGTGGTTGCAGGGGTCGAGACTCAGCTCCTGGCCCCGCCTCTTCACTGATCGCTACTAGGTCCTCTCTCTCTTTGCTTCCTGAGCTGTATCATACCTCTTCTTAAAACTATGTATGGTTCCTGCCTCCACTACTTCACTTGCTAGGCTATTCCACTTCCTGACAACTCTATGACTGAAGAAATACTTCCCAACGTCCCTGTGACTCGTCTGAGTCTTCAGCTTCCAGTTGTGACCCCTTGTCCCTGTGTCCCCTCTCTGGAACATCCTATCTCTGTCCACCTTGTCTATTCCCCGCAGTATCTTGTATATCGTTATCATGTCTCCCCTGACCCTTCTGTCCTCCAGTGTCGTCAGTCCGATTTCCCTCAACCTTTCCTCGTACGACATTCCCCTGAGCTCTGGGACTAGCCTTGTTGCAAAACTTTGTACTTTCTCTAACTTCTTGACGTGCTTGACCAGGTGTGTGTTTCAGACTGGTGCTGCATACTCCAGTATGGGCCTAACATACACAGCGTACAGTGTCTTGAACGATTCCTTATTAAGGTATCGGAACGCTATTCTCAGGTTTACCAGGCGCCCGTATGCTGCAGCAGTTATTTGGTTGATGTGTGCCTCCGGTGATGTGCTCGGTGTTATGGTCACCCCAAGGTCTTTCTCCCTGAGTGAGGTCTGTAGTCTTTGTCCACCTAGCCTATACTCTGTCTGCGGTCTTCTTTGCCCCTCCCCAATCTTCATGACTTTGCATTTGTCTGGATTGAATTCGAGAAGCCAGTTACTGGACCACATGTCCAGCCTGTCCAGGTCTCTTTGCAGTCCTGCCTCATCCTCGTCCGATTTAATTCTCATCAACTTCACATCATCTGCGAACAAGGACACTTCAGAGTCTATTCCTTCCATCATGTAGTTCACATATATCAAAAATAGCACTGGTCCTAGAACTGACCCCTGTGGGACCCCGGTCGTCACAGGCGCCCACTGTGAAACCTCTTCACGTACCATGACTCGTTGCTGCCTCCCTATCAGGTATTCCCTGATCCATTGCAGTGCCCTCCCTGTTACATGCGCCTGATCCTCCAGCTTCTGCGCTAATCTCCTGTGGGGAACTGTGTCAAAGGCCTTCCTGCAGTCTAGGAAAACGCAATCTACCCACCCCTCTCTCTCGTGTCTTACTTCTGTTACCTTGTCATAAAACTCCAGGAGGTTTGTGTGTATATGTGTGTGTGTGTATGTGTGTGTGTGTGTGTGTGTGTGTGTGTGTGTGTGTGTGTGTGTG
The DNA here is from genome assembly GCF_026875155.1 of Cherax quadricarinatus. NCBI lineage: Eukaryota > Metazoa > Arthropoda > Malacostraca > Decapoda > Parastacidae > Cherax > Cherax quadricarinatus. The sequence continues at coordinate 25,701,233 of NC_069424.1, forward strand.
TGTGTGTGTGTGTGTGTGTATGTGTATGTGTATGTGTATGTGTGTGTGTGAGTGTACGTGTGTGTGTGTGTGTGTTGTGTGTGTGTTGTGTGTGTGTGTGTGTGTGGTTGTGTGTGTGTTGTGTGTGTGTGTGTGTGGTGTGTGTGTGCGTGCGTTCCATTATTCCCATTCCTATCTCCGCCATGTTTTTTTTATTCTCTGCCTCAGCTGTTCCCTCTTCTTTTCTGCTTTGTGTGTGTGTGTGTCTTTGTGTGTGTGTGTGTTTGTGTGTGTGTGGTTGTGTGTGTGTGGTGTGTGTGTGTGTGTGTGTGCACGCACTCACACACCTACGGGTCAACAACACCCCCACACACAAAAAAACAGAAAGCCAAGCCTCGCGAAACAATGCTTTGCCCTGAGTTTCGCTTCCCGAAAAAGACCGTCCTCTGGATGTTATCTGCACCTCAGGAGACTCAGAGAACAGAAAAATTCCATCTCCCGCTTTCCATGTAATGCAAATGACCCACACACTGGAGGAGACGCACATGGCGATATCCACACACGAAGGAAGACGCACATGGTGATATCTACACACGAGGGAAGACGGACATGGTAATATCTACACACGAGGGAAGACGCACATGGTAATATCTACACACGAGGGAAGACGCACATGGTAATATCTACACACGAGGAAAGGCGCACATGGTGATATCCACACACGAAGGAAGACGCACATGGCGATATCCACACACGAAGGAAGACGCACATGGTGATATCCACACACGAGGGAAGACGCACATGGTGATATCCACACACGAAGGAAGACGCACATGGTGATATCCACACACGAAGGAAGACGCACATGGTGATATCTACACACGAAGGAAGACGCACATGGTGATATCCACACACGAAGGAAGACGCTCATGGTGATATCCACACACGAAGGAAGACGCACATGGTGATATCCACACACGAAGGAAGACGCACATGGTGATATCCACACACGAGGGAAGACGCACATGGTGATATCCACACACGAGGGAAGACGCACATGGTGATATCCACACACGAAGGAAGACGCACATGGTGATATCTACACACGAGGGAAGACGCACATGGTGATATCTACACACGAGGGAAGACGCACATGGTGATATCTACACACGAAGGAAGACGCACATGGTGATATCCACACACGAGGGAAGACGCACATGGTGATATCTACACACGAGGGAAGACGCACATGGTGATATCTACACACGAGGGAAGACGCACATGGTAATATCTACACACGAGGGAAGACGCACATGGTAATATCTACACACGAGGGAAGACGCACATGGTGATATCCATACACGAAGGAAGACGCACATGGTGATATCTACACACGAGGGAAGACGCACATGGTGATATCTACACACGAGGGAAGACGCACATGGTAATATCTACACACGAGGGAAGACGCACATGGTAATATCTACACACGAGGAAAGGCGCACATGGTGATATCTACACACGAGGGAAGGCGCACATGGTGATATCCACACACGAGGGAAGGCGCACATGGTGATATCTACACACGAGGGAAGACGCACATGGTAATATCTACACACGAGGGAAGACGCACATGGTAATATCTACACACGAGGGAAGGCGCACATGGTGATATCCACACACGAGGGAAGACGCACATGGTAATATCTACACACGAGGGAAGACGCACATGGTAATATCTACACACGAGGAAAGGCGCACATGGTGATATCTACACACGAGGGAAGGCGCACATGGTGATATCCACACACGAGGGAAGACGCACATGGTAATATCTACACACGAGGGAAGACGCACATGGTGATATGTACACACGAGGGAAGGCGCACATGGTGATATCCACACACGAGGGGAGGCGCACATGGTGATATCCACACACGAGGGAAGGCGCACATGGTGATATCCACACACGAGGGGAGGCGCACATGGTGATATCCACACACGAGGGAAGGCGCACATGGTGATATCCACACACGAGGGGAGGCGCACATGGTGATATCCACACACGAGGGAAGACGCACATGGTGATATCTACACACGAGGGAAGACACACACGGTGATATCTACACACGAGGGGAGACGCACATGGTGATATCCACACACAACAAGTGACGCACATGGTAATATCCACACACACATAGTGATACAAAAGACTGAGAAATGAGGATCTGGCTGTTAGAGTTCAATCATATTGCAGTACTTAACGGCGTTACATCCCTTTTAATAATATATTCAAAGAAATCTTAGCTACAAAATATAAAAAAAAACATCTTGCTGTTAGAGTTCAATCATACTGAGGGAAAATTAATAAAGTTCAACACGAAAGTCGTTAGACAGGAGAATCAATCACGGCTTTGAACGACATGGTGAAATAAAAGGTCATTGACCGTAAGGGACTGTACTCAATAATAACCCACAAGGTGACAGTAACTCTAATTGATTTGCATATTTCGGTGCCCTTCTGGGATCCTCTTCAGCAGATATATAAGTGAAACGAGAACAAGAATACAGTGGACCCCCGCATAACGATCACCTCCGAATGCGACCAATTATGTAAGTGTATTTATGTAAGTGCGTTTGTACGTGTATGTTTGGGGGTCTGAAATGGACTAATCTACTTCACAATATTCCTTATGGGAACAAATTCGGTCAGTACTGGCACCTGAACATACTTCTGGAGTGAAAAAATATCGTTAACCGGGGGTCCACTGTATATAGGGAAGGTTACATCTCACCCCGTACACCTGGAGTTTACATGGAGAGGGTTTTGGGGGTCAACGCCCCCGCGGCCCGGTCTGAGACCAGGCCTTATGAGTGGAGGGACGTGTCAAGAAGTGGCTGGTGAAAAGACAGGTCCTAAAGTGAAGCTAAAAATTTAGATAGGAAGTTCCTTTGTGCTATGTGATTCCTGATGTTGTGTTGGTGTGGTTTTCGTCGCGTCTGTGAGATGTTGAAATTGGGAGTGGTAGCTATGAGGGCAGATTCTATGATTTTTTTGTGTGTAGCTGCAGTGTGATTTGTGTTTGATGGTTACATCTAACCCAGTGAATACTGTATTTGTTGACGCTGACAGGTTGAATAATGGCTGAATTATCCTGTGCATAACGTACTGTCGTCTGGTATTATCCGTGTAGAAAGTGTTCGTCCTGTGTGCCCTATGTATACTTGGTTGCAGTCTTTATCTTGGTATCTGGTATGTATTGCGTAGTGTTTCTTGGAAAAGAAACACTAGGAGTTTACCAGATACCATGTGAAGACCCCAGATACCATGTAAAGACCCCAGATACCATGTAAAGACCCCAGATACCATGTAAAGACCCCAGATACCATGCAAAGACTGCATTGACCTCCGAAACCCTCTCCAGGTATACTCCAGGTAAGTATACATAGGTCAGACAGGACGAACGATATTTACAAGGGTCATTGAACACCAGAGGACGCTATAGAAATGTATAGAAAAATATTAAAAAATATACAAGTATAAGACCAGTTATTATTAACCTACAATTCTGGACGGGGAAAAAATCGACAGTAGTTCGAGTAGTGAAAACTTGTAATGGTTTCTTTTCTGAGGTTTTCTTTTCTGCTAAGTCTTATTCAGCCTTGACAAAGCATATAGGAACATACAT
>NC_069424.1:25714900-25717400 GCF_026875155.1 Cherax quadricarinatus
AAAAATTATTTGGCAATAAACTAACCGAAAATTGCATCTCCACGAGTAGCAAAGCTATCAGCGTACTACGCTTCAAAGCTTAGAACTTCAAACGCAAAACACCACACAAAACACTGACTATAATGCACTCGTTACACCTCTTCTGCAGTAGTTTCCCATCGAGACTTTACCTAAAAGACGAACACCTGCTGGGGAAGATATTGAGAAGAGCTGCTGCCTGCCAACCTCGACTCGTAACTCAGCAACAAACTGTATATGGAAAGACTCAAAGCATTTAACATTTGTTTAGGAAGCGAAGAGTACAAAAATATCTCATTCAAACTATTAAGATATCGAATCGTTTTGAAAATATAAGACAGATCTTCAACACGAACTTACGCAAAGGTTTCTTGTAAACAGAAGAATCATTGAATAATTACATAACCTACCTGGCAATGTTGTTAAGTGCAAAGGTAATTCAGTCATCAGCTGAATAAATACTTGCATGTGTAGAAGTCAATTAGATATTACGCTGGGGTAATCTGAAGTCAAAGTGTTCTTAATGTTTGTTCAATAACTGTATTACGGTGACCAGTCGACAAAGAGGCAGCTAAGTTAATAATACTAGCGGTGGAAGTAGGTGATCGTGCTAGTTACAGCAGAGTTGGTGGTAACTATAAGTAGAAGCCCTAGTAGACACAGCTATTACTATGCACCAAAACCTTTCATCTCATCTACTTCTACCATCTCATCTGTTGTTTTGTCTTTATCTCTTAATAACAAGGGAAAAAATATTTCTGAAACTGCTCAGACGACTCAGTTGAAACTTAACATGGGAAAATGTATACAGCTGAGGAGAGGTGGATAAGAGGATGTCTTGGGAGACATATCAACTACTTCTAAATGGAGTGATATCGTCTCTTTCTCTCTCTCTCTCTCTCTCTCTCTCTCTCTCTCTCTCTCTCTCTCTCTCTCTCTCTCTCTCTCTCTCTCTCTCTCTCTCTCTCTCTTTCTCTCCCTCTCTCCCTCCCTGCCTGCCTCGTCTCTCTCACCCGAGATCATCAGTATTTTCCCACCCATGATGTAATTTAAGATATATTTACCCACGAAAATAAATGGCTGTTAAACTACACCTCAGTGTGTGTGTGTGTGTGTGTGTGTGTGTGTGTGTGTGTTTGTGTGTGTGTGTGTGTGTGTGTGTGTGTGTGTATGTGTGTATGTGTGTGTTTGTGTGTGTGTGTGTGTGTGTGTGTGTGTGTGTGTGGGTTTGTGTGTGTGTGTGTGTGTGTGTGTATGTGTGTGTTTGTGTGTGTGTGTGTGTGTGTGTGTGTGTGTGTGTGTGTTTTGTGTGTGTGTGTGTTTGTGTGTGTGTGTGTGTATGTGTGTGTGTGTGTATGTGTGAGCATGAGTGTATCATCTCCTACCGGGCAGCTGAGACTGACCACATGACAGTAGAGAGGTGGTGACTGTTGACCTCCTCCTCCTGACTGTGGCTGTCTACTCGTTAAGGTAGATTATTATTAACATTTTCACCTTGGGTCTCCCGTAGCTCGATTGCTAGCGCACTCACCTCACATAGTGAGGCCCGTGGTTCGATCCCCGGTACAGGGCTTTCTGTATAGTAGTATGTCATTGATATCAGCTATGGTATGTATACCATGTATATGTACTTCTAGAATAAGAATAATAATAATAATAATAATAATGACTATTATTATTATTATTAAACTGTCCCATTACTGTTTTCTTTTTTATAATCTCTATTTCACTCCCCCCTCTCTCTCTCTCTCTCTGTCTCTCTCGCTCTCTCTTTCTCCCTCCTTATCTTTTTCTCTGTTTTACTGTCCGCTGTCCCTATTTTTCTAGCCTTTCCTTCCAGCTTTCTTCCTATTTTGCTTTTTGCTTTCCTTCTTTAATTTACCATTTTCTCTCTGTTTTTCTTTTGAATTTTTTCCTGTTTTTACACTCTTCTAATTGCTTGATTTTTTCCCCTAATTTTCTGTCTGATTTTTCCCTTTGTGTCTGTTTTCTTCTCTGCTTTCCACTCTGTTTTCTTCACAGCATGATGTCATGCCATAATGCCACAGCATGAAGAAATCAGCATGATGCCACAGCATGATGTCACAGCATGATGTAACAGCAAGATGTCACAGCATGATGTCGCAGCATGATGTCACAGCATGATGCCACAGCATGATTGCACAGTATCACGGCATTTATACAAATATCTTCGTCCTTTCTCTAAAGACACAGATTATATTTGTGTTTCAAGCAGTAGGATTCTATCGAGTATTTGATATAGAACTTTTCCCAGGAGGGCCTGAGAAAGACAGGTGTTGTCCTAGGAGGGCCTCAGAAAAACAGGTGTTTTCCTAGGAGGGCCTGAGAAAGACAGGTGTTGTCCTAGGAGGGCCTGAGAAAGACAGGTGTTGTCCTAGGAGGGCCTCAGAAAGACAGGTGTTTTCCTAGGAGGGCCTCAGAAAGACAGGTGTTTTCCTAGGAGGGCCTAAGAAGGCAGGTG
>NC_069424.1:25732400-25742400 GCF_026875155.1 Cherax quadricarinatus
AGATCAGAGTGAGAAAAACTTACGTGTTATGATTCAGTTCTGTTTAGATGAAGTGAAGCTGTAAATACGAGGGAATTCAAAGTCTGCATAGCAATACAAGTCTTTATGTTCAGAAGACTTGTATTGCTATGCAGACTTTGAATTCCCTCGTATTTACAGCTTCACTTCATCTAAACAGAACTGAATCATAACACGTGCTAATTGTTCATGTTTAATTTTCTCTAGCAAACAACCGTAGGTATAATTAATGAAGAAGTGATAGACAACTCCCCCAGCAAACAACAGTCGCCAAGTCACAGGTTGTATACGTAATAACACACAACCTGGAAACAGAGTGATATAAAGAGGATGAAAAACAGACATAGAGAATATAATCAATCTGTATTATAACTCCTCTTAAGCTGACAAAGCTTGAGCAAATAGCTTCTATATAAAAAAAACTCCAGCTGTTTCATGCGTCTTTTCATTCACATGACATAGACAGATCACAGATTGCACAGGGACAAAATAACGGAAGGCATTCGTCACTGCCCAATGAGAGAAGATATTCAGGGTGATTCAGGGGGTTTAATACCCTAAAAAAGACCAAATAAACTTTCACAACAAGGAACTCTAACCACAGAGAGAGACGGAAATGGAAAACTTCGACTTGCTAGCATGAGGGGACGGAAACATGGCTAGCATAGTGACATGACAGGTGTAAACAAAGACGATGCAGACAGGTTCAACAGAACAATAGAAGCGACTATATAACGGAGCTATATAACTGACTATATAAGCCGACATAAAACTCACATTTTTGTACCTGTGAATAGCAAAGCCAGTATGTTAAGGAAACACAACAAGTGAGAGATGATGATCCTGTGGGACCCCATCTGATCTTAGATTTTTTAACTACTGGAGGAAATCGAACATGGAGGAGGTATTTGGGGAGAGCGATCATGCGAAATTAAACTGTATTTACCAGAAGGGATTGATAATGGAGGGGAGATGAGACAGCAGGAAACAAGTGGAAACCCGTAAATAATAGAGAAAAGCTATGAATTGGAGAGAAACTTCCCGAGAGGAATGCCTCGGGAAAGGTAAATGTAAGGCAAGACGCGAGGAGGATCGATTCGTGGCGTGTGTGTAGCGGGCATCCGACAGTTGCATCGTTGACAGTAACAACGAAAAGACACGTTTCGCTCTGTGTTGAGGTTTCTTAAGTCACATTTCGCTGTGAGTTTGATCTTCATCGAATAGTGTTTCACTCTGAGTAACGTTTTATTAAGTCTCGTTTCACTCAGCGTGGAATTTTATCAAGTCATGTTTCGCTCTGCGTAGGGCTTTATCAAGCCATGACTTGATGAAGCTCTACAGAGAGAGCGAAACGTTGTCCCAGAGTAAAAGCCAGGTCTGCAACGTGTTTCTGTGTGTTCACTAGTAGTTGCAAAAAACGTTTTTGCACCAAACAGGAAGAGATGGAAATATAAAACATAGACAGCCTCCTGCAAAGGGTTAAAAGTCCATAGAAGAGCTACAAAGTCAGTCAGACCAGAGAAAACAGGGAAGTAAGCTGAAGAACAGGAAATGACTGTGCTAGGGGATAAAGAAGGGTGAGCCGAGAGACGCTTAGAGAATGATTTAGAATTAAAAGCTGACCGGGATTGAAAGTCATTGCCTACCATAAGCAACGGAAGACGAATGTGTAAGACCACAAGGGCGAAGAAAGAGGGAAGAGTATTCTGGGAGAAATATGAGAAAAACTTAAGGAATAATTTATAGAGGAGAGGCAGATGGAAAAAGAAGACACGAGAGGCAGATAAACACAATCAATAAGCTGGTGGATGTCTTGAATACAGCAGAGAATAAATGCAATAGGGCCTGACAACGCGTCTTAGTAGTGAGAATGATCAGAATCTAGACTGAAACAAATATTGAAATATGAGACATTAAATTCAGCATTTATAGGTGTGTATGTGTGTGTGTGTGTGTGTGTGTGTGTGTGTGTGTGTGTGTGTGTGTGTGTGTGTGTGTGTGTGTGTGTGTGTGTGTGTGTGTGTGTGTGTGTGTGTGTGTGTATGTGTGTGTGTGTATGTGTGAAGGGAAAATAAGTAGGTCTTAACTCAATCACAGGCAGGCACACACACACATACACACACACACACACACACACACACACACACACACACACACACACACACACACACACACACACACACACACACACACACACACACACACACATCCTGTCTTTGTCCACCTTGTCAAAGACAGGATGTTCCAGAGATTGGACACAGTAACAAGGGGACACAGTTGGAAGCTGAAGGCACAGATGAATCACAGGGATGTTAGGAAGTATTTCTTCAGCCACAGAGTAGTCAGTAAGTGGAATAGTTTGGGAAGCGATGTAGTGGAGGCAGGATCCATACATAGCTTTAGGCAGAGGTATGATAAAGCTCACGGCTCAGGGAGAGTGACCTAGTAGCGATCAGTGAAGAGGCGGGGCCAGGAGCTCGGACTCGACCCCCGCAACCTCAACTAGGTGAGTACAACTAGGTGAGTACACACACACACACACACACACCTTCCTCTAGAGTACCATGGGCAACAAGTTCTCAACCTGTCTACTTCATCTCACATCCCTTCCAAGACCACTAGAGGAGAAAGCTATAAGACTCTTAGCTCGTCAAGAAACGCCATTTATCCCGGTTCTTGGCAAGTGATTCGCTACCTCTCACTGCGATGTTAAACTGTCCTAACCCGCTTCAACGTTATTCAGAGACGATAAACAAGACTTGTGCAACACTTAGAATATTTATTGCTGAAACGCCTGTGCAGGAGGGAGAATGTAGTGGAGACTACTGTAGTGGAGACTAATGAGGTGGAGACTACTGTAGTGGAAACTAATGAGGTGGAGACTACTGTAGTGGAGACTAATGAGGTGGAGACTACTGTAGTGGAAACTAATGAGGTGGAGACTACTGTAGTGGAGACTAATGAGGTGGAGACTACTGTAGTGGAGACTAATAAAATGGAGACTACTGTAGTGGAGACTAATGAAATGGAGACTACTGTAGTGGAGACTAATGAAATGGAGACTACTGTAGTGGAGACTAATAAAATGGAGACTACTGTAGTGGAGACTAATGAAATGGAGACTACTGTAGTGGAGACTAATGAGGTGGAGACTACTGTAGTGGAGACTACTGTAGTGGAGACTAATAAAATGGAGACTACTGTAGTGGAGACTAATGAAATGGAGACTACTGTAGTGGAGACTAATGAAATGGAGACTACTGTAGTGGAGACTAATGAAATGGAGACTACTGTAGTGGAGACTAATAAAATGGAGACTACTGTAGTGGAGACTAATGAAATGGAGACTACTGTAGTGGAGGACTAATGAGGTGGAGACTACTGTAGTGGAGACTACTGTAGTGGGGGACTAATAAAATGGAGACTACTGTAGTGGAGACTAATGAAATGGAGACTACTGTAGTGGAGACTAATGAAATGGAGACTACTGTAGTGGAGACTACTGTAGTGGAGACTAATAAAATGGAGACTACTGTAGTGGAGACTAATGAAATGGAGACTACTGTAGTGGAGACTAATGAGGTGGAGACTAATTTAGTGGATGCAGCTGAGGAAGTGGAGATTTTGAGGTTCTCAGTCCTTCAAAATTGTCAGAGGTGGAGAAGCACTTTTATAGTGTCCAGTCTCTCAGTTTTGATATAAGTGGGGAGGTAATTTTGTGATGTTCACTCCCTCAGGCATAATAGAATTTCTTCACTTCCTGACTTGTTTATATCACATACCTTTCATACAGTGAAGGTTGAGTTCAGTGTATTCAGTGTGTTGAGTGTGTTCAGTGTTCAGTGTGTTCAGTGTGTTCAGTGTGTTCAGTGTGTTCAGTGTTCAGTGAGTTCAGTGTTCAGTGTGTTCAGTGTTCAGTGTGTTCAGTGTGTTCAGTGTGTTCAGTGTTCCGTGTTCAGTGTTCAGTGTGTTCAGTGTTCAGTGTGTTCAGTGTGTTCAGTGTGTTCAGTGTGTTCAGTGTGTTCAGTGTTCAGTGTGTTCAGTGTTCAGTGTGTTCAGTGTGTTCAGTGTTCAGTGTGTTCAGTGTGTTCAGTGTGTTCAGTGTTCAGTGTTCAGTGTGTTCAGTGTTCAGTGTGTTCAGTGTGTTCAGTGTTCAGTGTGTTCAGTGTGTTCAGTGTTCAGTGTGTTCAGTGTGTTCAGTGTTCAGTGTGTTCAGTGTTCAGTGTGTTCAGTGTGTTCAGTGTTCAGTGTGTTCAGTGTGTTCAGTGTTCATTGTGTTCAGTGTGTTCAGTGTGTTCAGTGTGTTCAGTGTTCAGTGTGTTCAGTGTTCAGTGTGTTCAGTGTTCAGTGTGTTCAGTGTTCAGTGTGTTCAGTGTTCAGTGTGTTCAGTGTTCAGTGTGTTCAGTGTGTTCAGTGTTCAGTGTGTTCAGTGCTCAGTGTGTTCAGTGTGTTCAGTGTGTTCAGTGTTCAGTGTGTTCAGCGTTCAGTGTGTTCAGTGTGTTCAGAGTTCAGTGTGTTCAGTGTTCAGTGTGTTCAGTGTGTTCAGTGTTCAGTGTGTTCAGTGTGTTCAGTGTGTTCAGTGTATTCAGTGTGTTCAGTGTGTTAAGTGTGTTCAGTGTTCAGTGTATTCAGTGTGTTCAGTATGTTCAGTGTGTTCAATGTGTTCAGTGTATTCAGTGTATTCAGTGTTCAGAGTGTTCAGTGTGTTCAGTGTGTTCAGTGTGTTCAGTGTGTTCAGTGTATTCAGTGTGTTCAGTGTGTTCAATGTGTTCAATGTGTTCAGTGTGTTCAGTGTTCAGTGTGTTCAGTGTTCAGAGTGTTCAGTGTGTTCAGTGTTCAGTGTGTTCAGTGTGTTCAGTGTGTTCAGTGTGTTCAGTGTATTCAGTGTGTTCAGTGTGTTCAGTGTGTTCAGTGTTCAGTGTATTCAGTGTGTTCAGTATGTTCAGTGTGTTCAATGTGTTCAGTGTGTTCAGTGTATTCAGTGTGTTCAGTGTATTCAGTGTGTTCAGTGTGTTAAGTGTGTTCAGTGTTCAGTGTATTCAGTGTGTTCAGTATGTTCAGTGTGTTCAATGTGTTCAGTGTATTCAGTGTATTCAGTGTTCAGAGTGTTCAGTGTGTTCAGTGTGTTCAGTGTGTTCAGTGTGTTCAGTGTATTCAGTGTGTTCAGTGTGTTCAATGTGTTCAATGTGTTCAGTGTGTTCAGTGTTCAGTGTGTTCAGTGTTCAGAGTGTTCAGTGTGTTCAGTGTTCAGTGTGTTCAGTGTGTTCAGTGTGTTCAGTGTATTCAGTGTGTTCAGTGTGTTCAGTGTGTTCAGTGTTCAGTGTATTCAGTGTGTTCAGTATGTTCAGTGTGTTCAATGTGTTCAGTGTGTTCAGTGTATTCAGTGTATTCAGTGTGTTCAGTGTGTTCAGTGTATTCAGTGTATTCAGTGTGTTCAGTGTTCAGAGTGTTCAGAGTGTTCAGTGTGTTCAGTGTTCAGTGTGTTCAGTGTTCAGTGTGTTCAGTGTGTTCAGTGTTCAGTGTGTTCAGTGTTCAGTGTGTTCAGTGTGTTCAGTGTGGTGTCAAACTGTTCTCAAATGCTTCCAACGTTCTCACGAAGCCTCAGGTTCATCTTAAACGCTATGGTTCTCGCCAGTGATTCTTTCAGAGTACTGTAACGAGTTCGAGTGTACGTCTCAGTGTAGTCTCGAAGTCACCATTGACTCTCATCCAACATTCATAATTGCTTCGTAAATCTTTGTTTTGATATCCAGTTTTTTTATCTCCCACAGAGATCGTCCTCCTGGTGGATGGTTTCCAAAATGCATCGTCACAAGCCAATCGCTCAGATGATCATGATGATGATGATGATGACTCGTGATAACCAGTCTGTTCATCATACGTCATGATGACCATAAGAGCTTACTTTCCACCCAGCATATGTTTATTTGTTGCATTTATACTAACTAACTTTTGGTATTTATAAAGGATATACCTTTCTATTGGTATGCCTTTCTATAGGTATACCTTTCTAAAGGAACTTCTCAAGAAAAGCATAGCATTCTAAAGGTATATCTTTCCTAAGGCAAACCTTAGGAAAGGTCTGCCTTAAAACAGATAATGCTTTAGAAAGTTATATTCTAACAAAGATATACCATTACAAAGGTATACCTTGACAAAGGCACAACTTTAAATGTATTTTTTTGAAAGTCATCACTTTCCAAAGGTATACTTTTACAAAATATACCTTTACAAATGTATATCCCTTTACAAAGGAATACCTTTACAAAAGTGGCTTTTTTCAAAGATATCCCTCTACAAAGGTATCCCTCTGCAAAGTTATCCCTATACATATGTATCTCTCTACAAAGGTATCCCACTACAAATGTATCCCTCTCTGCTACTCACTTTTTGTTCTTGGATTTTTTCTTCTCTCCCTCGTCCCCTCTGTTTATCCTCAGCTAACTTCCTTTCTCTCTCTCTCCTCTCTCTCTCTCTCTCTCTCTCTCTCTCTCTCTCCTCTCTCTCTCTCTCTTTCTCACTCTCTCTCTCTCTCTCTCTTCCTCTCTCTCTCTCCTATCTCCTCTCTCCTCTCTCTTCTCTCTCTCTCTCTCTCTCTCTTTCTTTCTCTTTTTTCCCCTCAGTCCCTCCTTCCCTCCCTCCCTCCTTCTCCCTCCCTCCCTCCCTCCATCCCTCCTTCCCTCCCTCCCTCCCTCCCTCCATCCTTCCCTCCCTCCCTCCCTCCTTCCCTCATCTTTCTTCACTTCGCCTTAACTTTTGCAGTCAACGTTCTGATGCAATTCAAACAGCGCCTCCTCAGACACGGACGATATCCTCTCTTCCTCCACCAACACTGACGATATCTACTGTTCCTCCACCAGCACGAACGATATCTACCGTTCCTCCACCAGCACTCACGATATCCACTGTTCCTCCACCAACACGGATGATACCCACTGTTCCTCCACAAATACGGACGATATCCACTATTCCTCCACTAACACGGACGATACCCACTGTTCTTCCACTAACATGGACGATATCCATCATCTGTCAAGTCTGTCAAGGGGCACACAGGCATTCGTATTACCCCCTGTCAAATCTACCTGTAAATACAAGCCCTATCAACCCCTGTCATTGACTCCTGTGATTATCGTAGGTCAGTGTCCTCCTCCCCACCCTTCCCCACATCAACCCCCTTGACAAGTATTCCCTGTCATAACTGTGAGTTTATCAGATCAACCCCCTTGTCAGGTATTCCTGTCAAGCGTCATATAGCTTCGATGTATTTTTTTTTGCGTGTCTGCCTGGCGCAATAAACGAAACAAACTCGACAATAGACGACGGAATCTCCTTCTCCCCGGCCGGAGCCTCTCTAAAGGAGGGGGAGCATCAGGAAACCCATCACAAGGGAGTTGAAATAACTCTCGCAAATGGATCCAATCTCTTCTGATACCGATGATTCTTTTTTTTCCCCCAAAAGATGGAGGAGCTTTTCGGCAATTATTGGATCTGGCATAATGCTACCAGGAGATCTTTTTCCTTATTTTTTCCCCTCTTTCTCTCTCTCTCTCTCTCTCTCTCTCTCTCTCTCTCTCTCTCTCTCTCTCTCTCTCTCTCTCTCTCTCTCTCTCTCTCTCTCTCTCTCTCTCTCTCTCTCTCTCTCTTTCTTTTTTTTTTTTTGACTTTTTTCCCTCGGTCTTTCTCTGTCTCTTTCTTCCTCCTTCGCAATTGTGAATAATTAATGGGAAGCTTTAATCTAGGTAGAAGGAGATAGTTCTCAGTAGACAGCTTCAGTGTGTACTCCCAGGTACTTCCTCTTCCTTTCTTTCTTCTCTCTCTCTTTCTTTCTCTCCTCTCTCTCTATCTCCCTCTCTTTTCTCTCTCCCTCTCTTTCTCTCTCTAGGAACGGGATATAAAGGCAAATTTAATGGCTTTAGGAAGATCGATGACTCGACGTTCTGCATTTATCATGAGAGCGATTGTTACGTCGATACTGACGGTGGTTCCCACACCAGCCAATTGGGTCGTTACGTGCTGTCTGCAGGAGAACCTTCGGCTGCCTGCAAGAGAACCTTCAGCTGCCTGCAGGAGAACCTTCAGCTGCCTGCAGGAAAACCTTCAGTTGTCTGCAGGATAACCTTTAGCTGTCTGCAGGAGAATCTTTAACTGTCTGTAGGAGAACCTTCGTCTGTCTGTATGAAAATCTCTGGCAGTCTGCAGGAGAACCTCCAACTGTCTGCAGGAGAACTTCCAACTGTCTGCAGGAGAACCTCCAACTGTCTGCAGGAGAATCTTCAGCTCTCTGCAGGAGAACTTCCAACTGTCTGCAGGAGAATCTTCAGCTCTCTGCAAGAGAACCTCCAACTGTCTGCAGGAGAACCTGGAACTGACATTAATCTTATCTTAGCTCAATGCTATAGTATCCTCATCTCAAACTGAACATAGCTCAGAGCTGAAATATCCACAACTGAAACTGAACCTATCTTAGCTCAGAGCTGAAGTATCCACAACTGAAACAGAACCTATCATAGCTCACAGGTATCTCTAGAAATTTCAACTTGTCTTAGCTCCATATATCCCAAAGAAATTTAACTTATCTCAGCTCACAGGTATCCCTAGCAAATTGAACTTATCTCAACTCAGAACTGAAGTATCCACAACTGAAAATGAACTTAGCCTCACAGGTATCCCCAAGCTCACAGGTATCCCCAAGCTCACAGGTATCACCAAGCTCACGGATATCCCCAAGCTCACAGGTATCCCCAGGCTCACAGGTATCCCCAGGTTCACATGTGTCCCCAGGCTCACAGATATCCCAGGGTCACAGGTATCCCCAGGCTCACAGGTATCCCCAGGCTCACAGGCATCCCCATGCTCACAGGTATCCCCAGGCTCACAGGTATCCCCAAGCTCACAGGTATCCCCAAGTTCACAGGTATCCCGAAGTTCACAGGTATCCCCAGGCTCACAGGTATCCCCAGGCTCACAGGTATTCCCATGCTCACAGGTATCTCCAGGCTCACAGGTATCCCCAGGCTCACAGGTGTCCCCAGGCTCACAAGTATCTCCAGGCTCACAGGTATCCCCAGGCTCACAGGTATCCCCAGGCTCACATGTGTCCCAGGCTCACAGGTATCCCAGGGTCACAGGTATCCCCAGGCTCACAGGTATCCCCAGGCTCATAGATATCCCCATGCTCACAGGTATCCCCAGGCTCACAGGTATCCCAAAGCTCACAGGTATCCCCAAGTTCACAGGTATCCCCAAGTTCACAGGTATCCCCAGGCTCACAGGTATCCCCAGGCTCACAGATATTCCCATGCTCACAGGTATCCCCAGGCTCACAGGTATCCCCAGGCTCACAGGTATCCCCAGGCTCACAGGTATCCCCAGGCTCACAGTATCCCAGGTCACAGGTATCCCCAGGCTCACAGGTATCCCCAGCTCACAGGTTCCCCAAGCTTCAGAGGTATCCCCAGGGTCACAGGTATCCCCAGGCTCACAGGTATCCCCAAGCTCACAGGTATCCCCAAGTTCAGAGGTATCCCCAAGTTCACAGGTATCCCCAGGCTCACAGGTATCCCCAGGCTCACAGGTATTCCCATGCTCACAGGTATCCCCAGGCTCACAGGTATCCCCAGGCTCACAGGTATCCCCAGGCTTACAGGTATCCTCAGGCTCACAGGTATCCCCAGGCTCACAGGTATCCCCAGGCTCACAGGTATCCCCAGGCTCACAGGTATCCCCAGGCTCACAGGTATCCCCAGGCTCTACAGGTATCCCAGGCTCACAGGTATCCCCATGCTCACAGGTATCCCCAGGCTCACAGGTATCCCCAGGCTTACAGGTATCCTCAGGCTCACAGGTATCCCCAGGCTCACAGGTATCCCCAGGCTCACAGGTATCCCCAGGCTTACAGGTATCCCAGGCTCACAGGTATCCCCAGGCTCACAGGTATCCCCAGGCTCACAGGTATCCCCAGGCTTACAGGTATCCTCAG
>NC_069424.1:25747400-25824900 GCF_026875155.1 Cherax quadricarinatus
AGTGAGGTCTGTAGTCTTTGTCCACCTAGCCTATACTCTGTCTGCGGTCTCCTTTGCCCCTCCCCAATCTTCATGACTTTGCATTTGTCTGGATTGAATTCGAGAAGCCAGTTGCTGGACCACATGTCCAGCCTGTCCAGGTCTCTTTGCAGTCCTGCCTCATCCTCGTCCGATTTAATTCTTCTCATCAACTTCACGTCATCTGCGAACAGGGACACTTCAGAGTCTATTCCTTCCATCATGTCGTTCACATATATCAAAAATAGCACTGGTCCTAGAACTGACCCCTGTGGGACCCCGCTCGTAACAGGCGCCCACTGTGATACCTCTTCACGTACCATGACTCGTTTCTGCCTCCCTGTCAGGTATTCCCTTATCCATTGCAGTGCCCTCCCTTTTACGTGCGCCTGATCCTCCAGCTTCTGCACTAATCTCTTGTGGGGAACTGTGTCAAAGGCCTTCCTGCAGTCTAGGAAAACGCAATCTACCCACCCCTCTCTCTCGTGCCTTACTTCTGTTACCTTGTCATAAAACTCCAGGAGGTTTGTGATACAAGATTTGCCTTCCATGAACCCATGCTGGTTTTCATTTATAATCTTGTTCCTTTCCAGGTGTTCGACCACTCTCCTCCTGATAATCTTCTCCATGACTTTGCACACAATACATGTCAGAGACAGGTCTGTAGTTTAGTGCCTCGTTTCTGTTTCCTTTCTTAAATATGGGGACTACATTAGCTGTCTTCCATTTCTCAGGTAGTTGCCCAGTTTCAAGGGATGTGTTGAAGATTGTGGTTAAAGGCACGCACAGCATCTCTGCTCCTTCTTAAGGCCCCATGGGGAGATGTTGTCCGGTCCCATCGCCTTTGAGGTGTCAAGGTCACTTAAGAGCTTCTTCACCTCCTCCTCAGTTGTTCGTATGTCATCCAACACTTGTTGGTATATTCCCTCTTGATGTTCCCTTCTGTGGTGTCTTCCCACAGCCCTTCCTGTCTCTACTGTAAAAACTTCCTTAAATCCCCTGTTCAGCTCTTTCACATACCTCCTGATCATTTCTTGTGAGTTCTCCACCTTCTGTCCTTAATCTGATCACCTGGTCTTTGACTGTTGTCTTGCTCCTGATGTGGCTATACAACAGTTTGGGTCAGTCTTGATTCTCGATGCTATGTCATTTTCATACTGTCGCTGGGCCTCCCTCCTTACCTGTGCGTACTCATTCCTGGCTCTGCGACTGATCTCCCTATTTTCGTGTGTTCTCTGCCTTCTGTACTTTTTCCATTCTCTATTGCATTTTGTTTTTGCCTCCTTACACCGTCGGGTAAACCAGGGGCTCGTTCTGGTCTTCCCGTTGTTACTGTTGCCCTTGGGAATAAACCTTTCCACTGCCTCCTTGCATTTTGTTGGTACATATTCCATCATTTCATTTACTGGCTTTCCTGCCAGTTCTCTGTCCACTGGACCTCCGCAGGAAGTTCTTCAACGCTATGTAGTCCCCTCTTTTATAGTCAGACTTTTCCCATTCAACTCCTGTTATTCTCTCCACTTGCAGCTCTACTATGTATTCAAAAACACAGAACCACGTGGTCGCTAGCTCCTAGGGGACTCTCATACTTGATGTCCTCAATATCTGAGCTGCCCAGGGTGAACACAAGGTCCAATCTTGCTTTGGTTCATCCTCCCCTCTCACTCTGGTAGTGTCCTTAACATGTTGGTGCATGAGGTTTTCCAGCACCACGTCCAACATCCTGGCTCTCCATGTTTCGGGACCCCCATGTGGCTCCAGGTTTTCCCAGTCAATCTCCCTGTGGTTGAAATCCCCCATAACCAGCAACTTTGCTCTGCTGGAGTGAGCTCTTCTTGCCACCTCAGCAAGTGTGTCCACCATTGCTCTGTTGCTCTCTTCATATTCCTCTCTTGGCCTCCTACAGTTCTGTGGTGGATTATACATCACTGCAATGACCACTTTGTGTTCCCCAGACTGAAGTGTACATGCTATGTAGTCTCTTTCTCCCGTCTCATCTATTCCTTCCATTTTCTCGAATTTCCATCTGTTTTTTACGAGCAGAGCAACCCACCTCCCCCCCTGCCCCTTCTATCTTTCCTCATGATCTGGTATCCTGGTGGGAAGATTGCATCTGTTATTGTCTCCATGAGTTTTGTTTCTGTAACTGCTATGATGTCTGGGGACTTCTCATTGATTCTTTCTTGCCATTCCTCATGTTTATCTGTTAATCCATCTGCATTTGTGTACCAAACCTTCAACTTCTGTTCTAATACTGTAACTGTGGTGCGGGGGGTGGAAACAGAGGGATCGGTGTGTGATGGTTGGTTTAGATTGTTCAGTTGCCTTGGGAGTGTCGTGGCTGGAGTCCTTCTGCAGGTGTTTCTGGGGGGTGCGCTTGTCCTTCCATTTGATCCTGGATTATTCTGCTCTCCTTTTTCATTTCCTCCCATTTCTCCTTTCGTGTGTGTGTGTGTGTGTGTGTGTGTGTGTGTGTGTGTGTGTGTGTGTGTGTGTGTGTGTGTGTGTGTGTGTGTGTGTGTGTGTGTGTGTGTGTGTGTGTGTGTGTGTGTGTGTGTAGTTCCGGTCACGAGAGGCTAAAAGTTTTATATGGGAGTAAGTTGGAAAGGTCATTCCTCTCTTCATTCCTTCATTCCTTCCCTTCTCTTACCTCTTTCTTCACCCTTCTTACCGTCCTACCTTACCCTTTAACCTTCCCTTCCCCTTACCTTCTGCTTTACTTTCTCCCTTTTCTTCTATCTTATTTCTTCTCTTACCCTCCTTCATTACGTTCTTTCCTTACTTTAGCACCTTACCCACCTGTTACATCCTCCCTTACTTCCCTTCCTTTAAGCTCTTCTTTACCTTCCTCCCTCTCCTTCTCCCTGACCGTCTTCCCTCTCCTTCACCCTTACCCTCTCCCTTACCTACACCCCCAGGTGCCAAGGTCACTCTCCCTCATAACTCTCACCACACACGTAAACATCGGCACTGTAATCACTATCATGGGAACATTACAGCAAGACTTGACGTATTATCCTTTGTGGCGCGACTTCTCCAGTTCTCTCCCTCCCCTCACTCGATGAGGCACTCCTGGCCTTAAGGAGTGGTGTGCCAGACGCCAAACTGTGCCGGGTGTGTGTCTGCTGCTGCTGCTGCTGCTGCTGCTGCCAGGAAGGGTGAAAAGTCAGTTCATTCAGAGATTTACACTGAAGTCACGCAGAAGTGCTCAGCGAGCGTCGTGGAGGTGGACTGAAAGTGCTTTGTGCGGCACCCGGCATTTTCGTTCGCAAGTTTGTAATTCGCGAGTACTGGGGGGATGTGATGACTCACTGGACGTGCCACACTGACTGTGCTACACTGACTGTGCCACACTGACTGTGCCACACTGACTGTGCCACACTGACTTTGCCACACTGACTATGCTACACTGACTGTGCCATACTGACTGTGCCACACTGATAGTGCTACACTACCTATGTCACGCTGTTGCTACACTGACTGTGCCACACTTGTACTGACTGTGTCACTTAACTATGCCACACTGTACAATGACTGAGCCCCACCGCCTGTGCTATACTGACTGTGCCACACTGACTGTGATACACTGACTGGGCCACAATGACTGCGCCACACTGACTGTGCCACACTGACTGTGCTACACTGTGCCACACCTGTGCTGCCTGTGTCATAAACATTTTTTATGACTAGTGACTGTCCATGTAACACTTGACATTACTAAACACTGTTGATGACTAAACAACGGACATTACTAATACTGTTGATGCTAACATTGTACATGTGGGAAGGAGAGGAGAAGAAATAATGGAAATAGAAAGAGAACAACAAAAAGCGAGAGAGAAAGAGAGAGAAGACAGATAGATAGAGAGATAGAAGATAGATAGAAGAAAGATAGATAGATAGATAGATAGATAGGAGATGAGAGTAAGAGATAGATGGAGTAGATAGAGAGAGAGAGAGAACACACACATGGAGGAGAGAGTGAGAGAGAGAATGTCTACGAGAAAGAGGAATGTCAGACTAAAGGCTAGTTATACCGTATAAAATCTGCATTAAATATTTATAAACAATGTGCAAAAAAAGTTAAATACTTATTATTATTATTATTATTATTATTATTATTATTATTATTATTATTATTATTATTATTATTATTATTATTATTATTATTATTACTGTTATTATTATTGTTATTATTATTATTATTATTATTATTATTTTATTATTATTTTTATTTATTATTTATAAATATATTTTTTTTATTTATTTTATATTTTATTATTTTTAATTATTTTTATATTATTATTATTAAAATTATTATTATTATTATTATTATTATTAAATATTTTTATTATTATTTATTATTTTTTATTTTATTTATTTATTTTACAACACCATTCCCCCGGAGTAAAAAAAATTTATTTTATATTATCAAAATTTGATAATTGCACAACCATTAAAAAAAAACCAACCCTTCGTGAACTACATTCAATTCTTGATAAGGCCCGTCCGGCCCCCCGGTTTCCTAATTCCCCCCAATGTATTGTCAATAAATCACTGTTTAATCTTTTTCATATTATAAAAAATAAAATTTATTTAATAAAAATTTAAAATTAATTAACTATAAATTTAACCCATAAATTTTTTATATAATATAAATTTAATATTTTTTTTTTTAAAATTTTAATGTCAAACTAAAATTTATATTATAAATATTATATCTTAATTCAAATAAATTTATAATTTAACATACAATTTAAATGATTTATTGCTAAATTTCCCCCCCTTGAACTCCATAACCCCCGGTTCACACCCCTTAGGCGGGCCTACTTTTATTTATTTTTAAAAAAGTTCCCGGTAACCTTCCCAGCCCCCCTTTTTTTTTTGTTTGTTAGGGTTTTGGGGGGTGAAAAAAGTAATTTGTTTACTTTTCCCTTTATTCAATTTTAATACAAAATTTTTTATAAAAACTTTTGACTCCACCCAAGTTTTCATTGATCACCGTTTCCCCCTTACCCTTCACCACAATTTGCAACTTATCCCCATTGGACATCCAAAGAGCAGGCTTTATCCACGCCCCGTGGCCCTTCACACATGTTGAGGTTCACCACTTTAAATCACGCTCCTTTCCCCCAACCCGAACCCCCAACCTTTAAAAATTAATAGGGAACCACTTTTAATCCCCATCCATTTTTTAGTTAATCTGGGAAAAACCCTTTCCAATTAAACCCTACCCGGGGAAATTCCCGGGGAGAACCACTCTTAAATTTGGGAACAATTCCCACCAAATAATCAAAAATAGAAACCCAAATACCCTTAAACCCCAAAAAATTTTGGAAAGGGGTTTAAAAGTTAAATTTTTGGGGGAAAAGGTAAACACTCCTAAACTCCCACTTAATAAATTTTAATTACCAAGGGGAAAAAACCTACACACCATAGATTTTGGAAAAAAATTTCATTCTAAAATTACCCTTAGTTGTCTTAGGAAAAAAAGGAAGGGGGAAAAAATTTTAAGTTCTGGGAATTAGTTATTAATATAAAATTGAAAATCCAAAAATCCCCCCCCGTTTAAATTTCCCAAAAAAAAACCGTAGTGCAGGCTTGATCCCCGTCCATATGGACCATCCACCACAAGTAGTGCAGCTTGATCCACCGTCCATTGGACATCCCCACAGTGTGCAGGCTTGATCCACCGTCCATATGGACATTACCACAAGTAGTGCAGGCTTGATCCACGTCCATATGGACCATCCACCACAAGTAGTGCAGGCTTGATCCACCGTCCATATGGACCATTCACCACAAGTAGTGCAGGCTTGATCCACCGTCCATATGGACCATTCACCACAAGTAGTGCAGGCTTGATCCACCGTCCATGTGGACCATTCACCACAAGTAGTGCAGGCTTGATCCACCGTCCATGTGGACCATTCACCACAAGTAGTGCAGGCTTGATCCACCGTCCATGTGGTTCATTCAGCACAAGGAGTGTTGCAGGCTCGACCCACCATCCACTAACATCGACTCAACTTTCTCTCCAAGCAAAGAAAGGAGCCTCAGGCAATTCTCTTTTTCTTCAGTCTGATATGTCAGGGAAACTACACTTTCTAACTCCCCCATTCACTTTTATGTATGTTGAAGATGCCTAGGGAGACGGTGGCAAAGTGGTGGGGGGAAATCCCTAACACGAGGTTTAAAATGCCTGGGAGAAAGTACTTAAATGGTGGGGAAAATTCCCCTCAAAGAAAATATATCTAGGGAAAACTAGGGAAATAGCAGGGAAATACCCTTAACACCAGGTTAAGGATGTCTGGGAAGAGGCGGCATTGTAGAAAGTTAAAAAAATTTTGGGGGAAAATAGGTAAAGTGGCTGGGAAAAATCCCTAACTCCAGCCAGACACTTAGGAAAAGTGTTAAAGTACCAGGGGAAAAATCCATCACACCAGGTAGATAGTCTTGGGAAAAGTGTTACAGTTTCATGGAAAAATCCCTAACACCAGGTAGAAATTGTCTTAGGGAAAAAAACGTTAAAGTAGCAGGGAAAAATCCCCAACACTGGGTTAAGATGTCTGGAGAGATGATTGTGAAATGATAGGGAAAATCCCTAACATCAGTTTAAAGATGTGTGCGAAGGAGTCAGAGTAGTAGAGAAATTCCCTGTGTTAAGGGGGAAGAAAACCCTGGGTGACGAGGCAAGAAGAAAGAGGAGAAGAAAGAGAAAGAGGAAGAAAGAGCAGAAGAAGAGGAAGAGAAGGACTACAAGAAGAGGAAAAGGGAAAGAAAGGGGAAGGAAAAGTAGGAGATAGAAGAAAAGAACAGTAAGAAGAAGAAAGAGCTGGAGAAAGGGATAACAGGAACAGCAAGAGGAAGAAAAAAGAGAGAAGAGAAGAGAAATAACAAGAGGATGAAAGAGAAAGAGGAAAGAAAGACAGAGGAGGAGGATTTCTCCAAAGAGGAGAGAACAAAGAAGATAAAAAGAAGAGTGAGAGGAACAGAAGAAAGGAAGAGGAGTAAGAAGAAGATAAGTGAAAGGAAGAGGAGTGAGAGTAAGAATAAAGATATGATAAGAAGGGAAGATGTTAAGAAGATATCATACAATTATGAGGAAGCGCTAAACCCTCAATGATCGTACTGCATTAGGAAGAGAAGGAGAAACCTTGATAATAATAATAATAATAATACAAAGGCGAAGAAGATGAAGAAGAAGAAGACGTAGAAAAAGAAGAAGAAGAAGAAGAAGAAGAAGAAGAAGAAGAAGAAGAAGAAGAAGAAGAAGAAGAAGAAGAAGAAGAAGAAGAAGAAGAAGAAGAAGAAGAAAAGAAGAAGAAGAAGAAGAAGAGAAAAAAGAAGAAGAAGAAGAAGAAGAAGAAGAAGAAGAAGAAGAAGAAGAAGAAGAAGAAGAAGAAGAAACAGAGAAGAGAAAGAAAGTTAGTTTAGGGGTTGTGCGGATGGAGGTTAGAGAGAGAGAGAGAGAGAAGCAGAAAGACAGACAGATAGACAAACAGAAAGGCAGAGAAAGAGACAGAGATACCGTGAAAGAGAGAGAAACAAATAAAGATAAAATGAAGAGAGAGAAAACATGAAGATAGTGGTATAAAGTGAAAGAACGAAGTAACGAAAAGAATGTAAAGAAGAATTGAAAGAGAGGGAGAAGGGGATAAAGAGGAGGAAAAGAATGAAGAAAAAAATCGAGGAAATGAAAGAGGGAGAAGAGAATGAGAAGGAAGCGAATAGAGGAGGAGGAAGAAGAGGAGAAACACAAAGAGAAGAGAGAGCAGAGAGCTTATCCAATAATGGTACAGCCTAATATATAGCTCATGCATAATTGTGTGTTAAGGAGGAGGAGACTAAAAGGAGGAGGAGGAGGAGGAGGAACAGAAGGAGGAGTAGGAGTAGTAGAAGAAAGTGGAGGAGTAAGAGAAGGACACACACACACACACACACCCCGCCTTTTTTGTTAGTTATATATATAATATATATATATATATATATATATATATATATATATATATATATATATATATATATATAATATATATATATATATATATATATATATATATATATATATAATAATATATATATATATATATATATATATATATATGCAAAACAACCAAACCCTCTGAAAGAATAGAGAAATTCCAAGCGCTTTCGTGACTACTCACATTATCAAGGAACTATGAAAGTGAAGCATCCAAGGAAGCTTTTATAAGGGGTCCGGCCAGCACCTCACTATCAGATCCCACAACGGTTAAACACGTGACGCGCGGCGAGCCAACTTGGATAGGTCCTTTGCACAACTCACCCCAAGCTATTCTACCCAAGAAAATTTAAAAATTATTTGTCCAGTGTATTATTAAATTCTTCCCAAATTCTATTAATTATAAATGGATCTAATTTATATAAACCAAAGGAAATATTCATATTATTGTCAAAACTGCTTTTATGAAACAAGATTCAATTATATTCCTGTCAACCATGGACTTGCTAGATACTACTTTCTCAACTTTTCGAAAAATCAATTGGATGGTTAAAAATCTCTTACATGAATAAATAGAGCATTGGAATCTTGTCCAGTTCTAATGCTATATTTATGTTGTTTTAATCTTAGTTCGAGATTTTTACCTGTTTGACCGTAATAAACTTTATCGCAAATTTTACAAGGAATCTTATAGACACATCCATCAGCATTTTGGGGGGAATTCTTTATCAAAAGTTTTTTTACTGTATCAAGATTTTTGAATACAACTTTAATATTAAAAGTCTTAAGAAGAGAAGGCATATCAACCAAGTTTTCATGGTAAGGGAGAACCAACATATTTTTAGTTGAATAAGGCTGGTTGCCCCTTTTTGGATTATAAAAAGTGTTTCTAGCAACTTTAAAAGATTTATCAATTACATTTCTTGGGTATTTTAAATCATTACCTATTTCATAAATTTTGGATATTTCCTCATCTATGAACTCAGGACTACAAATTCGTAAAGCTCTCAAAAACATTGATGAGAAAACAGACAGTTTGACTCTATTTGACTCTTATTCCTCGCATCAAGATAGAGTCAAACTGTCTGTTTTCTCATCAATGTTTTTGAGAGCTTTACGAATTTGTAGTCCTGAGTTCATAGATGAGGAAATATCGAAAATTTATGAAATAGGTAATGATTTAAAATACCCAAGAAATGTAATTGATAAATCTTTTAAAGTTGCTAGAAACACTTTATATAATCCAAAAAGGGGCAACCAGCCTTATTCAACTAAAAATATGTTGGTTCTCCCTTACCATGAAAACTTGGTTGATATGCCTTCTCTTCTTAAGACTTTTAATATTAAAGTTGTATTCAAAAATCTTGATACAGTAAAAAAACTTTTGATAAAGAATTCCCCCAAAATGCTGATGGAGTGTCTATAAGATTCCTTGTAAAATTTGCGATAAAGTTTATTACGGTCAAACAGGTAAAAATCTCGAACTAAGATTAAAACAACATAAATTATAGCATTAGAACTGGACAAGATTCCAATGCTCTATTTATTCATGTAAGAGATTTTAACCATCCAATTGATTTTCGAAAAGTTGAGAAAGTAGTATCTAGCAAGTCCATGGTTTGACTGGAATATAATTGAATCTTTTCATAAAAAGCAGTTTTGACAATAATATGAATATTTCCTTTGGTTTATATAAATTAGATCCATTTATAATTAATAGAATTTGGGAAGAATTTAATAATACACTGGACAAATAATTTTTAAATTTTCTTGGGTAGAATAGCTTGGGGTGAGTTGTGCAAAGGACCTATCCAAGTTGGCTCGCCGCGCGTCACGTGTTTAACCGTTGTGGGATCTGATAGTGAGGTGCTGGCCGGACCCCTTATATAGCTTCCTTGGATGCTTCACTTTCATAGTTCCTTGATAATGTGAGTAGTCACGAAAGCGCTTGGAATTTCTCTATTCTTTCAGAGTGGTTGTTTTGCATATATATAATATATATATATATATATATATATATAATATATATATATATATATATATATATATATATATATATATATATATATATTATATATATATATTTTATATATATATAAGTCATAGAATAGAGATGTGGAGAGCTAGAGTTCTCTCATGCATGTGTGGAATATAATTGTGGATGTTACATAATAACAGTTTACCTTGTCTGTGTGAGCGTGTTAGATAAGAGTGGGTGGAGGCAAGGGGTTTTTTATGACTTGAAGTGCTGCTGGAGTGTGAGGAAGGTAACGTTTATAAAAGGATTCAGGAAAACCGGTTATCAGGACGTGAGTTCTGGAGGTGGGAATGCAGTGCTTGCACTCTGAAGGAGGAGTGGGGATATTGCAATTTGGGGGGGCATGAATGATGAAATGAATGATGGCGGGAATGTTTCTTCTTCTTCGGGTCACCCTACCTCGGGGGGAGATGGCCGGTGTGTTAAAAAAAAGACATAAATTAGAGTGATGAGTATATATACGTGGCGGTGAACGAGCTTCAGTTATCTACACAATCCACAAAAGAAAGTTTTGACCAGTGGTTCCAGTGTATTATTCAATGGGAAGCCAACACTTGGGTCAGAGCAGCATCCCGGGGAAGGGGATAAAATAATCCGACACCATTCTCGTCTATTATGGAAAGTATGTTGGGGTTTCCAAGCGATTTTTACGCTTGTGATATGACAATACACCGAGCTTATGTCTGTATATAAGGACAGTTTGCTGACATTATATAAACAGCAATGACAAGCTAAAAGTCAATGACTGAGAGTTAAGACAAAGTAAACCTTGGCAACTATAAACCTTGACCTCTGGTGCCAAGTTGTGTTGAGAGGTAAAACACAGGATATATACAACATGAACTGCATGAATTTTAGTGTATATACAACAAAATTCTATGTCTTTCAGAGTATATAAAATAAGAATTACATGTTTTTCAGTTTATATACAACAGTTAGATGTTCCTCAGTGTATATACAACAACAGTTGTATATACATTAAGAGTTGTATGACTTTCAGTGTATATACAACAGCAGTTAGATGTCTGTTAGTGTGTATATATGTCGTGGAATTAAAGTATCCTTGTCTGGTCATGATCAGGTCAAAGACTTTCATTAGATGATAAAACAAACACATTCTCAACCTTATACTCGGTGTTAAGCTCTGTCTTGTTGATTTTTTTCTTAGCATCATGAAAAATCAATAAACTTTCGTGGATATTGTAAATTTGAAGCAATTTAAAATTTGTCTAACTTCCCCATCACAGAATTCAGGGCTACAAATCCGAATGCCTCTCACAAACATAGAAGTAAATACACTCTGTTTAATATCTCTTTCGTTATTCGAACAGTAATGTATGTATGAACATACGTTAGTAGGTTCACGATTAACACTGAACTGAAGTGTTCTACCAGATCTATTTTAGAAAATATTCAGAATTTTCATTATAAAGTCACGGACATAGAACATCTTCCACATACCTCAGCTATTTGGTATTTAGTATAAGCTTGAGAATTTATAAGTTTAAATTTAATGAAAACCTCTCTTATCTCCCACAATCTCTTGAATATTATAATGTTAATGTTTTTTTGTTAAATATGAAATAATCGTAAAACAAAAATTAATTAAAAATTCTTCTAAGGAATCTTTGGGTTACATATATTCTGTCCCTTGTAAAGGTTGTGATGGCTTTTATATGAGACAACTTGAGACCAGAGTTAAGCAACATATATATGCAAAAACAACTGGACAACTGGACAAGAGTCCAGTGTTTTGTTCATTCATACGAGAGATACAGACGATCGTGTAGACTGGACTAATGCCAAAGAATTACTTCCCTGTAATTCTACAGTTCAACGAAATATTGTGGTATCATCAGTCATGATGCACAGCATATTTTAAATTTGAGTTCTGGAATGTATAAACTTGGAAATTATATAGTCCAGAATATTGTTCATAATCTTAAAGGTAAAAATATTTTTCACAAAAATACAGTGCGTTCTTTTTCAAGCGAATAATTTGACTTGTTGATGAACAAATGTAGGTGCAGGACGGGTTAGTGTGAGGTGTTGTTAACTTCTCTGTGTGAGGTGTTGTTAACTTCTCTGTGTGAGGTGTTGTTAACTTCTCTGTGTGAGGTGTTGTTAACTTCTCTGTGTGAGGTGTTATTAACTTCTCTGAGTGAGGTGATGTTAACTTCTCTGTGTGAGGTGTTGTTAACTTCGCTGAGTGAGGTGTTGTTAACTTCTCTGAGTGAGGTGTTGTTAACTTCTCTGAGTGAGGTGTTGTTAACTTCTCTGAGTGAGGTGTTGTTAACTTCTCTGAGTGAGGTGTTGTTAACTTCTCTGAGTGAGGTGTTGTTAACTTCTCTGAGTGAGTTGTTGTTAACTTCTCTGAGTGAGGTGTTGTTAACTTCTCTGAGTGAGGTGTTGTTAACATCTCTGAGTGAGTTGTTGTTAACTTCTCTGAGTGAGTTGTTGTTAACTTCTCTAAGTGAGGTGTTGTTAACTTCTCTGAGTGAGTTGTTGTTAACTTCTCTGAGTGAGGTGTTGTTAACTTCTCTGAGTGAGGTGTTGTTAACTTCTCTGAGTGAGGTGTTGTTAACTTCTCTGAGTGATGTGTTGTTAACTTCTCTGAGTGAGGTGTTGTTAACTTCTCTGAGTGAGGTGTTGTTAACTTCTCTGAGTGAGGCGTTGTTAACTTCTCTTTGTGAGGTGTTGTTAACTTCTCTGAGTGAGGTGTTGTTAACTTCTCTGAGTGAGGTGTTATTAACTTCTCTGAGTGAGGCGTTGTTAACTTCTCTTTGTGAGGTGTTGTTAACTTCTCTGTGTGATGTGTTGTTAACTTCTCTGAGTGATGTGTTGTTAACTTCTCTGAGTCATGTGTTGTTAACTTATCCGAGTGATGTGTTGTTAACTTCTCTGAGTGAGGTGTTGTTAACTTCTCTGAGTGAGGTGTTGTTAACTTCTCTGAGTGGGGTGCTGTTAACTTCTCTGAGTGAGGTGTTGTTAACTTCTCTGTGTGAGGTGTTGTTAACTTCTCTGTGTGAGGTGTTGTTAACTTCTCTGAGTCATGTGTTGTTAACTTATCCGAGAGATGTGTTGTTAACTTCTCTGAGTGAGGTGTTGTTAACTTCTCTGAGTGAGGTGTTGTTAACTTCTCTGAGTGAGGTGTTGTTAACTGCTCTGAGTGAGGTGTTGTTAACTTCTCTGTGTGAGGTGTTGTTAACTTCTCTAAGAGATGTGCTGTTAACTTCTCTGAGTGAGGTGTTGTTAACTTCTATGAGTGATGTGTTGTTAACTTCTCTGAGTGAGGTGTTGTTAACTTCTCTCAGTGAGGTGTTGTTAACTTCTCTGAGTGAGGTGTTGTTAACTTCTCTCTGTGATGTGTTGTTAACTTCTCTGAGTAATGTGTTGTTAACTTCTCTGAGTGAGGTGTTGTTAACTTTTCTGAGTGATGAGTTGTTAACTTCTCTGAGTGAGGTGTTGTTAACTTCTCTGATTGAGGTGTTGTTAACTTCTCTGAGTGAGGTGCTGTTAACTTCTCTGAGTGAGGTGTTTTTAACTTCTCTGTGTGAGGTGTTGTTAACTTCTCTGAGTGATGTGCTGTTAACTTCTCTGAGTGAGGTGTTGTTAACTTCTCTGAGTGATGTGTTGTTAACTTCTCTGGGTGATGTGTTGTTAACTTCTCTGAGTGATGTGTTGTTAACTTCTCTGGGTGAGGTGTTGTTAACTTCTCTGAGTGAGGTGTTGTTAACTTCTCTGAGTGAGGTGTTGTTAACTTCTCTGTGTGAGGTGTTGTTAATTTCTCTGAGTTAGGCGTTGTTAACTTCTCTGAGAGAGGTGTTGTTAACTTCTCTGACTGAGGTGTTGTTAACTTCTCTGAGTGAGGTGTTGTTAAATTCTCTGAGTGATGTGTTGTTAACTTCTCTGAGTGAGGTGTTGTTAACTTCTCTGAGTGAGGTGTTGTTAACTTCTCTGAGTGAGGTGTTGTTAACTTCTCTGAGTGAGGTGTTGTTAACTTCTCTGTGAGAGGTGTTGTTAACTTCTCTGAGTGAGGTGTTGTTATATATATATATATATATATATATATATATATATATATATATATATATATATATATAATATATATATATATATTATATATATATTATATATATATATATTCCTATTGGTAAAAAAATATATACTAAAAGATGGGGTGGTAGGGGAAGTGGAATATTCAAACGGCTTCAGGAAGAAATCCAAATATTCTTCCTTGAAGCCTTTTTATGCACTTCTCCGAAGCTATGGGTGCCACATTTTACACCAGAGGTGGACCCCATCCTATATATATATATATTATATATATATATATATATATATATATATATATATATATATATATATATATATATATATATTATATATATAAATATATATAAATATGTTATATATATATATACATATATATATATATATATATATATATATATATATATATTATAATATATATATATATATATATATATATATATATATATATATATACATACATATATAGGTAGTAGATTGGTAGACAGCAACCACCCAGGGAGGTACTACCGTCCTGCCAAGTGAGTGTAAAACGAAAGCCTGTAATTGTTTTACATGATGGTAGGATTGCTGATGTCTTTTGTCTGTCTCATAAACATGCAAGATTACAGGTATGTCTTGCTACTTCTACTTCTACTTACACTTAGGTCACACTACACATACATGTACACGTTTATTTATACACACTCATCTGAGTTTTCTTTGATTTTATCTTAATAGTTCTTGGTCTTATTACTTTTCCTTTTACATCCATAGGGAACTGGAATAAGAATCTTTCCTCCGTAAGTCATGCGTGTTGTAAAAGTCAACTAAAATGCCGGGAACAATGGGCTAGTAACCCCTTTTTCTGTAATAATTACTAAAAACAATAAGAAGAAGAAAATTGTCAAAGTGGGAAGTCTGAATGTGCGTGGATGTTGTGCAAATGATAAGAAAGAGATGATTGTGGATGTTATGAATGAGAAGAAGCTGGATGTCCTGGCTTTAAGTGAAACAAAGCTGAAGGGGGTGGGTGAGTTTCAGTGGAGAGGAATAAATGGGATTAGGTCAGGGGTTTCAAATAGAGTTAGAGCTAAAGAAGGAGTAACAATAATGTTGAAGGATAAGCTATGGCAGGAAAAGAGGGACTATAAATGTATTAATTCAAGGATTATGTGGAGTAAAATAAAGATTGGATGTGAAAAGTGGGTTATAATAAGCGTGTATGCACCTGGAGAAGAGAGAAGTGTAGAGGAGAGAGAGAGATTTTGGGAAATGTTGAGTGAATGCGTGGGGAGTTTTGAATCAAGTGAGAGTAATGGTGGTTGGGGATTTCAATGCTAAAGTGGGTAAAAATGTTATGGAGGGAGTAGTAGGTAAATTTGGGGTGCCTGGGGTAAATGTAAATGGGGAGCCTTTAATTGAGCTGTGTGTTGAAAGAGATTTGGTAATAAGTAATACATATTTTATGAAAAAGAGGATAAATAAATATACAAGGTATGATGTAGCACGTAATGAAAGTAGTTTATTAGATTATGTATTGGTGGATAAAAGGTTGATGGGTAGGCTTCAGGATGTACATGTTTATAGAGGGGCAACTGATATATCGGATCATTATTTAGTTGTAGCTACAGTTAGAGTAAGAGATAGATGGGAAAAGAGGAAGGTGGCAACAACAAGTAAGATGGAGGTGAAAGTGTATAAACTAAGGGAGGAGAAAGTTCGGGTGAGATATAAGCGACTATTGGCAGAAAGGTGGGCTAGTGCAAAGATGAGTAGTAGGGGGGGGGTTGAAGAGGGTTGGAATAGTTTTAAAAATGCAGTATTAGAATGTGGGGCAGACGTTTGTGGTTATAGGAGGGTGGGGGCAGGAGGAAAGAGGAGTGATTGGTGGAATGATGACGTAAAGGGTGTGATAAAAGAGAAAAAGGTAGCTTATGAGAGGTTTTTACAAAGCAGAAGTGTTATAAGAGGAGCAGAGTATATGGAGAGTAAAAGAAAGGTAAAGGGAGTGGTGAGAGAGTGCAAAAGGAGAGCAGATGATAGAGTGGGAGAGGCACTGTCAAGAAATTTTAATGAAAATTAGAAAAAAATTTGGAGTGAGTTAAACAAGTTAAGAAAGCCTAGGGAAAGTATGGATTTGTCAGTTAAAAAGAGTAGGGGAGTTAGTAGATGGGGAGATGGAGGTATTAGGTAGATGGCGAGAATATTTTGAGGAACTTTTAAATGTTAAGGAAGAAAGAGAGGCAGTAATTTCATGCACTGGTCAGGGAGGTATACCATCTTTTAGGAGTGAAGAAGAGCAGAATGTAAGTGTGGGGGAGGTGCGTGAGGCATTACGTAGAATGAAAGGAGGTAAAGCAGCTGGAACTGATGGGATCATGACAGAAATGTTAAAAGCAGGGGGGGGGGGATATAGTGTTGGAGTGGTTGGTACTTTTGTTTAATAAATGTATGAAAGAGGGGAAGGTACCTAGGGATATTTGGATACTTGGGAGTTGACTTGTCGGCGGATGGATTTATGAAGGATGAGGTTAATCATAGAATTGATGAGGGAAAAAAGCTGAGTGGTGTGTTGAGACATATGTGGAGTCAAAAAACGTTATCTATGGAGGCAAAGAAGAGAATGTATGAAAGTATAGTAGTACCAACACTCTTATATGGATGTGAAGCTTGGGTGGTAAATGCAGCAGCGAGGAGACGGTTGGAGGCAGTGGAGATGTCCTGTCTAAGGGCAATGTGTGGTGTAAATAGTATGCAGAAAATTCGGAGTGTGGAAATTAGGAAAAGGTGTGGAGTTAATAAAAGTATTAGTCAGAGGGCAGAAGAGGGGTTGTTGAGGTGGTTTGGTCATTTAGAGAGAATGGATCAAAGTAGAATGACATGGAAAGCATATAAATCTATAGGGGAAGGGAGGCGGGGTAGGGGTCGTCCTCGAAAGGGTTGGAGAGAGGGGGTAAAGTTGGTTTTGTGGGCAAGGGGCTTGGACTTCCAGCAAGCGTGCGTGAGCGTGTTGGATAGGAGTGAATGGAGACGAATGGTACTTGGGACCTGACGATCTGTTGGAGTGTGAGCAGGGTAATATTTAGTGAAGGGATTCAGGTAAACCGGTTATTTTCATATAGTCGGACTTGAGTCCTGGAAATGGGAAGTACAATGCCTGCACTTTAAAGAAGGGGTCTGGGATATTGGCAGTTTGGAGGGATATGTTGTGTATCTTTATACGTATATGCTTCTAAACTGTTGTATTCTGAGCACCTCTGCAAAAACAGTGATAATGTGTGAGTGTGGTGAAAGTGTTGAATGATAACGAAAGTATTTTCTTTTTGGGGATTTTCTTTCTTTTTTGGGTCACCCTGCCTCGGTGGGAAACGGCCGACTTGTTGAAAAAAAAATATATGAATATGTATATATATATATGTATATATATATATATATATATATATATATATATATATATATAATATATATATATATATATATATATATATATATATATATATATATATATATATATATATTAACAAGTCGGCCGTCTCCCATCGAGGCAGGGTGGCCCAAAAAGAAAGAAAATCCCCCCCAAAAAATACTTTCATCATCATTCAGCACTTTCACCTCACTCACACATTATCACTGTTTTTGCAGAGGTGCTCAGAATACAACAGTTTAGAAGCATACACATATAAAGATACACAACATATCCCTCCAAACTGTTAATATCCCGAAACCCCTCCTTTAGAGTGCAGGCACTGTACTTCCCATTTCCAGGACAAAAGTCCGGTTATATAAAAAAAAAAAACAGATTCCCTGAATCCCTTCACTAAATATTACCCTGCTCACACCCCATCAGATCGTCAGTTCCCAAATACCATTCGTCTCCATTCACTCCTATCGAACACGCTCATGCACGCCTGCTGGAAGTCCAAGCCCCTCGCCCACAAAACCTCCCTTACCCCTTTCTTCCAACCTTCTCGAGGACAACCCCTACCAAGCCTTCCTTCTCCTACAGATTTATACGCTCTCCATGTCATTCCACTTTGATCCATTCTCTCTAAATGACCAAACCACCTCAACAGACCCCCTTCAGCCCTCTGACTAATACTTTTATTAACCCCACACCTCCTAATTTCCACACTCCGAATTTTCTGCATAATATTTACACCACACATTGCCCTTAGACAGGACATCTCCACTGCCTCCAACCGTCCTCCTCGCTGCTGCATTTACCACCCAAGCTTCACACCAATATAAGAGTGTTGGTACTACTATACTTTCATACATTCCCTTCTTTGCCTCCATAGATAACATTTTTTGACTCCACATATACCTCAACGCACCACTCACCTTTTTTCCCTCATTAATTCTATGATTAACCTCATCCTTCATAAATCTATCCGCCGACATGTCAACTCTCAAATATCTGAAAATATTCACTTCTTCCATACTCCTCCCCAATTTGATATTCAATTTTTCTTTATCTAAATCATTTGATACCCTCATCACTTTACTCTTTTCTATGTTCACTTTCAACTTTCTACCTTTACACACACTCCCAAACTCATCCACTAGCCTTTGCAATTTTTCTTCAGAATCTCCCATTAGCACAGTATCGTCAGCATAAAGCAACTGTGTCAATTCCCATTTTGTATTTAATTCCCCATAATTTAATCCCACCTTTCTCCTGAACACCCTAGCATTTACTTCTTTTACAACCCCATCTATAAATATATTAAACAACCATGGTGACATTACACATCCCTGTCTAAGACTTACTTTTACTGGGAAGTAGTCTCCCTCTCTTCTACACACCCTAACCTGAGCCTCACTATCCTCATAAAAACTCTCTACAGCATTTAGTAACTTACCACCTATTCCATATACTTGCAACATCTGCCACATTGCTCCTCTATCCACTCTATCATATGCCTTTTCTATATCCATAAATGCAATAAAAACTTCCCTACCTTTATCTAAATACTGTTCAGATATATGCTTCAATGTAAACACTTGATCTACACATCCCCTACCCACTCTGAAACCTCCTTGTTCGTCCGCAATTCTACATTCTGTCTTTCCTCTAATTCTTTCAATTATAACTCTACCGTGCACTTTTCCTGGTATACTCAGTAAACTTATTCCTCTATAATTTTTACAGTCTCTTTTGTCCCCCTTCCCTTTATATAAAGGGACTATACATGCTCTCTGCCAATCCCTAGGTACCTTCCCTTCTTTCAAACATTTTTTCATACATTTTTTTACCCCCTTTCATTCTACGTAATGCCTCACGCACCTCCGCACACACTCACATCCTGTTCTTCTTCACTCCAAAATGATGGTATGCCTCCCTGGGCAGCGCATGAAATTACCGCTTCCCTTTCTTCGTCGACATTTAAAAGTTCCTCAAAATATTCTCGCCATCTACCCAAAACCTCCATCTCCCCATCTACTAACTCCCCTACTCTGTTTTTAACTGACAAAACCATTCGTTCCCTAGGCTTTCTTAACTTGTTTAACTCACTCCAATTTTTTTTCTTATTTTCACTAAAATTTCTTGACAGTGCCTCTCCCACTCTATCATCTGCTCTCCTTTTGCACTCTCTCACCACTCTCTTCACCTTTCTTTTACTCTCCATATACTCTACTCTTCTTATAACACTTCTGCTTTGTAAAAACCTCTCATAAGCTAACTTTTTCTCTTTTATCACATTCTTTACTTCATCATTCCACCAATCACTCCTCTTTCCTCCTGCCCCCACCCTCCTATAACCAAAAACCTCTTCCCCACATTCTAATACTGGATTTTTAAAACCATTCCAACACTCTTCAACCCCCCCACTACCCATACTTGCATCAGCCCATCTTTCTGCAAATAGTCGCTTATATCTCACCCGAACTTCCTCCTCCCTTAGTTTATACACTTTCACCTCCCTCTTGCTTGTAGTTGCCATTTTCCTCTTTTCACATCTACCTCTTACTCTAACTGTAGCTACAACAAAACAATGATCCGATATATCAGTTGCCCCTCTATATACATGTACATCCTGAAGCCTACCCATCAACCTTTTATCCACCAATACATAATCTAACAAACTACTTTCATTACTTGCTATATCATACCTTGCATATTTATTTATCCTCTTCTTCATAAAATATGTATTGCTTATTACCGAACCTCTTTCTACACATAGGTCAATTAAAGGCTCCCCATTTCCATTTACCCCTGGCACCCCAAATTTACCTACTACTCCCTCCACAACATTTTTGCCCACTTTAGCATTGAAATCCCCAACCACCATTACTCTCACATTTGGTTCAAAACTCCCCATGCATTCACTCAACATTTCCCAAAATCTCTCTCTCTCCTCTACACTTCTCTTCTCCAGGTGCATATACGCTTACTATAACCCACTTTTCACATCCAACTTTTATTTTACTCCACATAATACTTGAATTAATACATTTATAGTCCCTCTTTTTCTGCCATAGCTTATCCTTCAACATTATTGTTACTCCTTCTTTAGCTCTAACTCTATTTGAAACCCATGACCCAATCCCATTTATTCCTCTCCATTGAAACTCTCCCACCCCCTTCAGCTTTGTTTCACTTAAAGCCAGGACATCCAGCTTCTTCTCATTCATAACATCCAAAATAATCTCTTTCTTATCATTTGCACAACATCCACGCACATTCAGACTTCCCACTTTGACAATTTTCTTCTTCTTATTGTTTTTAGTAATTATTACAGAAAAAGGGGTTACTAGCATATTGTTCCCGGCATTTTAGTTGACTTTTACAACACGCATGACTTACGGAGGAAAGATTCTTATTCCACTTCCCTATGGATGTAAAAGGAAAAGTAATAAGACCAAGAACTATTAAGATAAAATCAAAGAAAACTCAGATGAGTGTGTATAAATAAACGTGTACATGTATGTGTAGTGTGACCTAAGTGTAAGTAGAAGTAGAAGTAGCAAGACATACCTGTAATCTTGCATGTTTATGAGACAGACAAAAGACATCAGCAATCCTACCATCATGTAAAACAATTACAGGCTTTCGTTTTACACTCACTTGGCAGGACGGTAGTACCTCCCTGGGTGGTTGCTGTCTACCAATCTACTACCTATATATGTATGTATATATATATATATATATACATATATATATATATTATATATATTATATATATATATATATATATATATATATATATATATTTTATATAGTATAAAATATATATATATATATATATATATTATAATATATTATATTATATATATATATATATATATATATATATATATTATATATATATAGTATGTAGGAAAGAGGGAAATTTTTTCCCAGTAAAAGTAGGCCTTAGACAAGGATGTGTGATGTCACCGTGGTTGTTTAATATATTTATAGATGGGGTTGTAAGAGAAGTAAATGCGAGGGTCTTGGCAAGAGGCGTGGAGTTAAAAGATAAAGAATCACACACAAAGTGGAGTTGTCACAGCTGCTCTTTACTGATGACACTGTGCTCTTGGAGATTCTGAAGGGAAGCTGCAGAGATTGGTGGATGAATTTGGTAGGGTGTGCAAAAGAAGAAAATTAAAGGTGAATACAGGAAAGAGTAAGGTTATGAGGATAACAAAAAGATTTAGGTGATGAAAGATTGAATATCAGATTGGAGGGAGAGAGTATGGAGGAGGTGAACGTATTCAGATATTTGGGAGTGGACGTGTCAGCGGATGGTCTATGAAAGATGAGGTGAATCATAGAATTGATGAGGGAAAAAGAGTGAGTGTGCACTTAGGAGTCTGTGGAGACAAAGAACTTTGTCCTTGGAGGCAAAGAGGGGAATGTATGAGAGTATAGTTTTACCAACGCTCTTATATGGGTGTGAAGCATGGGTGATGAATGTTGCAGCGAGGAGAAGGCTGGAGACAGTGGAGATGTCATGTCTGAGGGCAATGTGTTGGTGTGAATATAATGCAGAGAATTCGTAGTTTGGAAGTTAGGAGGAGGTGCGGGATTACCAAAACTGTTGTCCAGAGGGCTGAGGAAGGGTTGTTGAGGTGGTTCGGACATGTAGAGAGAATGGAGCGAAACAGAATGACTTCAAGAGTGTATCAGTCTGTACTGGAAGGAAGGCGGGGTAGGGGTCGGCCTAGGAAGGGTTGGAGAGAGGGGGTAAAGGAGGGTTTTTTGGGGCGAGGGGCTTGGACTTCCAGCAGGCATGCGTGAGCGTGTTTGAGGAGTGAATGGAGACAAATGGTTTTTAATACTTGACGTGCTGTTGGAGTGTGAGCAAAGTAACATTTATGAAGGGGTTCAGGGAAACCGGCAGGCCGGACTTGAGTCCTGGAGATGGGAAGTACAGTGCCTGCACTCTGAAGGAGGGGTGTTAATGTTGCAGTTTAAAAACTGTAGTGTAAAACACCCTTCTGGCAAGACAGTGATGGAGTGAATGATGGTGAAAGTTTTTCTTTTCGGGCCACCCTGCCTTGGTGGGAATCGGCTAGTGTGATAATAAAAAAAAATAATAATATATATATATATTATATATTATATATATATATATTATATATATATATATATATATATATATATATATATATTATATATATACATACATATATATATTTATGATGTCAAATAGTAAAACTGGTCATTTAGCAAGAACTCATTCAAAATTAAGTATTTCTTAAATTTTCTCTTATACGCTTAAAGATATATTTTTCTTTCATTTTAATGTTAATGTAAAAATTAATAATTTTGTACCAAACGTTAGAAAACTTACCTAACCTTATTATGACAAGGGCAATTTAATTTAGCCTAATCCAGCTAAATATATTTTTGATAAGTTTACAATAATTTAATAATAAACAAACACAATGAAATATATTTTTTTTCGTTCGGTACAGAATGATTTTTTGCAAAATTATTGTATTCACAAATTTTTTGCTTGTCTTATTCGGCAAGAAGAGCGTTGCTATTTAAGCCAAAATCGCAAATTTTACCCATTCGGCACGCCATTATATAATATATATTATATATATATATATATATATATATATATATATATATATATATATATATATATATATATATATATATATATATATGCAAGGAATTCGCGAGAGGAGGCGAAATATGCACAAACACTGGTCTCTGGCTGAAGGAGACTCGAACCTTCGAACCTTAGGACAAGGTACGCAGTGCTTTACCAATCTACCCACACTGGACAATACCTTGGCGTGTAGCTTGCGCTTCACGTTTGATCCAAGGCAGCCAGCTTTCAGGGAGAAGGCTTACAGCTTTTCATCTACAGCGCAAGCTACACGCCAAGGTATTGTCCAGTGTGGGTAGATTGGCAAAGCACTGCCTACCTTGTCCTAAGGTTCGTAGGTTCGAGTCTCCTTCAGCCAGAGATCAGTGTTTGTGTATATTTCGCCTGCTCTCGCGAATTCCTTGCATATATATATATATATATATATATATATATATATATATATATATATATATATATATATATATATATTATATATATATATATATATATATATATATATAAAATATATATATATATACCATCACTACCACCACCACTACCATCACCACTACCACCACTGCTACCACTACCACCAACATTACCACAATACAAAGCTCAACATTGTAAAAAAAAATCTCAGACCTTAATTATTTATATGAAAAATTCAGAAATAATTACGGTCCTCTGAATTATTTGTTCCGTTAATTTTCAGTTGCATTAACGAGAGGAGAATATTGCAACGGTACTGTTGATGTTGCATATTATAACGGCACCTTTGATGTTACTTATTACAGCGGTACCTTTGATGCTACTTATTACAGCGATACCTATGATTCAACCTATTGCAACGTTGATCCAACTTACTGCAACGGTATCGTTGATGCTGTATAATAACACGGGGAGCATTGATGCTACATATTACAATGGAAGAACTGATGTCACATTTTACAACGGCAGCATTGATACCACAGATTACATCGGCATCATTGATGTCACATTTTACAACGGAAGCATTGATGTCACATTGATGCTACCTGCGAGATGATTAAACTTAATCCAAAACAGGGAGAAATTGCTCCAAATTTCTCGGATCAAGAGCCCTTTACCAGTATTATGTATATATTTCCCTAAGATTTGTGAATGAGTTGAGGCTTGTAAATGAGCTCAAGGAGAATGAAAGCTCTTAGCTTGTAAATTTGTTGAGAGAGAAAGACAGCTTCTTTTTCTTAAACAAGCTGAGATGTGACAGCAGCTCTTAGTTAGCATATAAGCTTGGAGTAGGAAGGAAGCTTTACCTTATATGTGAGCTTAGGCAGGACGGCAGTTCTTAGCTTGTGAATGAGCTGAGGTGAGATGACGGCTTTTAATCTATAAAATAACTGAAACACAAAGGTAGCACTTACCTTGAAAAACCGAGGTAGGAACGAAGCTTTAAGTTCGTAAATGAGCCGAGGAAGGAAGGCAGAGCTGAGCTTGTAAATAAGCAGAAGTAGAAAGGCAGAGCTTAGTTTGTAAATAACCAGACGTAGGAAGGTAGCGGTTAGCTTGTAAATGAGCCGAGGTAGAAAGCTAATGCTTAGCTTTTAAATAAGAAGAGGTACGAAGGCAGTTCTTAGCTTGTAAATGAGCAGAGGGAGGAAAGTAGTGCTTACCTTGTAAATAAGAAGAGGAAGGGAGTACTTAGCTTGTAAATAAGCAGAGGAAGGCAGTACATAGCTGTAAATAAGGAGAGGTAAGAAGGGAATGCTTAGCTTGTAAATAAGCAATGTTAGAAAGCCATAATAGCAGAGGCAGGAAGACAGACCTCAGCTTGTAAAGTGACTGTAGTAACACTATATTACTTATGTAGTAACCGCGAATAAATGAGTAAAGTGACGAAAAACAAGGAGAGAAAATAGGAGAGAAAGAGAGTAAATAATGTAACGAGAAATGCAAATTATTTTTAGAAAAAAAAGAGAAGAGAGGAACAGAGGAGCCTGAAAGAGGAGAGATTGAAAGGAAGAGAAGATAGAAAAGAACATAGGAGAAAAGGAAAGATGGAAGGGCATGACAACAAAGGAAAGCAGTGATGGAAAAAACGAGGGGAGAAGAGTCGAGAGGAAGGGAAGAGGGGACGGAGAGAAGGGGAAAGGAAGGAAGGGAATAGGTGAGGCGAGAGAATATGCCAGGGAAGGAGGGGAAACAAGAAAGAGAGAGAAAGGAGAGAGGAGAGAGAGAGAGAGAGAGAGAGAGAGAGAGAGAGAGAGAGAGAGAGAGAGAGGAGAGAGAGAGAGAGAGAGAGAGATGAGAGAGAGTAGAGAGAGAGAGAGAGAGAAACAGACAGACAGACAGACAGACAGACAGACAGACAGACAGACAGACAGACAGACAGACAGACAGTTAGGAGCGTTAATTTGACCTTATAAAACTCATTCTATAAAAGATAGTGAGAGAGAGAGATCCTTAATCTACAACAAGAGAGCACATTCCTCACCGGCAATATGTGACGAAACCTACAGATCAGCCTTGGTTTGGCTTTCGTTGTAGAGAGGCTGCTACTGCTAAGCATAAAGCATGACGAAGGTATAAGAGACATCCTACCACCTATAACAGGAACTTGCACAGGCAAGCCTGTAAGCATATGGGTGACGTTCAAAAGTGGGCCATTGCTAAATGGGAGGTGGACACTAAAAGAAAGCTAGCATCAGGTAGGGTAGGCTCCAAAACCTGGTGGTCCCTGGTCAAGGACAGACTCATTCCACCTCTAAATCGTACCTCATTCCACCTCTAAATCGACAGGATGGGACCACCTCTACTAGTAGTCAAGAGAAGGCGGACCTCTTTGCTGAACACTTTGCTACCAAAATGCAAGTTCCTGATCCAGCAAGGGACCCTCCTTGGCTAGCTGCAAGAACTGTGTCAAAACTGTCAGTGGTGACAATAAGGCAGGAGGAGGTGCATTTCCTTCTTAAATTGCTTGACCAAGAAAAGGTTTTGGGCCCAGACAAGTTGAGCCCAAGATTGCTGAGATGTGCAGACCAACTAGAAGCACCTCTGACTCGCATCTTTCAGCACTGCCTAGTACAGTGTAAATGGCCCTCTCTATGGAAAGAGGCAAATGTAGTCCCTGTTCACAAAAAGAAGAGCAGAGCAGAAATCAGCAACTGCAGACCAGTGTCACTCCTGTCAATCACTGGTAAGATGCTTGAGACAATAATCTCAAGAGTTTTTTGACTACCACTCACTACTTTGTGATCGTCAATATGGCTTCAGGAAAGGTTACTCTGCTGCTGATCTGTTGTTAAACCTCTCCACTAAGTGGCACCAGTCACTGGATGAATCCAAAGTCAGCTGTGTGGTAGCACTGGACATTGCTGGTGCTTTCGACCGGGTGTGGCACCAGGCCTCTTAGCAAAACTTGAAGCACTAGGAATTGCAGGCTCTACGCTATGTCTCCTCAGTGATTACCTTCATGGTAGATCTCTAAGTGTAGTTCTCAATGGAACTGAATCAGCAAGACATCCAATTGGGGC
This sequence comes from Cherax quadricarinatus, assembly GCF_026875155.1. Classification (NCBI taxonomy): domain Eukaryota; kingdom Metazoa; phylum Arthropoda; class Malacostraca; order Decapoda; family Parastacidae; genus Cherax; species Cherax quadricarinatus. The sequence goes on from NC_069424.1 coordinate 25,774,023, forward strand.
AAGTGTTCCACAAGGAAGCGTGCTGGGACCATTGTTATGGAATGTCTACTTCAACGACCTTCTTCATCTCATCCCAGAATCACATGCATATGCAGACGACTGTACACTGACATTCACTTATCCAAGAGAAGAAATGCCAGCTGCTCTAAGCTACATCAGTCACCAGCTGAGAGCTATATCAGCTTGGGAAAATAGATGGCAAGTAACATTTGCACCTGAGAAAACGCAAATGATGATCGTCTCTAGGCACCATGATGGTAATGCTGGTGCAGTAGTAAGGATGAATGGGAAGGTGTTGGCACCTGGAGAAGAAGTTGATATCCTTGGGGTGAAATTTGACTCCAAACTAACCATGAAGAACCATGTTGTAAATCTTGCAAACAAGGCAGCCAGGAAGCCTACAGCACTTCGCCGTATCTCGCATCTGCTTGACAGTAGGGGTTGCAAGATTCTGCACGAGGCACAAGTACGCTCACACCTTGAGTATGCTCCACTTTCTTGGTTCGCCTGCCACCCCCCCCCCCTCTCATCTGCGACTGCTTGACAGAGTAGAGAACAGAGCAAGACGTCCCATCTCTCACCTGGACCCATCCTGGATAGATCTGTCATTTCAGCAGAGCCTTCAACACAGGAGGGATGTGGGTGACCTTACTGTTATGTACAAGGCCAATATTGTCAAAGTACCACACTTGGATCCACTTCGAGGACAGCGTGAAACAAGCTTTTATGGCACAAGACGGGCAGAAAGCAGCAACTTCACTCTGGCTGTACCCTTCTCCAGAACATCACTCCATCTGAGATCATATATACTCAGGATGACTCGAGTATGGAACCCATTCGTACAGCATAATGATGTCAACGACATAAAGTCAGTTGATCAAATGAAAATGCTGGCCCACAGATGGCTCCAACTTCATCCTGTTCCCTACTTGTATTTCTCATAACAATAAAAATGCTTTCAAATGAGCTGATGTAGGTAACAGCTCTTAGCTTGCCAATAAAGTTAGGAATCCTTAACCTGTAAATAGCTTGCCAATAAAGCTAGGGATCCTTAACCCTGTCAAACCCTGTGTAAAAAATAAAAGAGAGAGAGAGAGAAGAGAGAGAGAAGAGAGAGATAGAGACAGAGAATGAGAGAGTTAAGTACGTTAATTTAGTCTTGTAAAACCCGTTGTATAAAAGAGAGAGAGAGAGGGGAGAGGGGAGAGGGAGAGAGAGAGAGAGAGAGAGAGGAGAGAGAGAGAGAGAGAGAGGAGAGAGAGAGAGAGAGAGAGAGAGAGAGATGGATAATTAATGATGGTAGAGTATGAAAGAAAGATACTCCTTGTTGCATCCCTAACATTTTCAATTACTCTTTCCCTCCCTCCTCTCTCTCTCTCTCTCTCTCTCTCTCTCTCTCTCTCACTCTCTCTCTCTCTCTCTCTCTCTCTCTCTCTCTCTCTCTCTCTCTCTCTCTCTCTCTCTCTCTCTCTCCTCTCTCTCTCTCTCTCTCTCCCTCCTCCCCTTCTTAATATTATGTTTAGTTCCATTTTTTCTTAACAAGCTATTACGTCGCCACACTTCAAGTATCCCCTCAGGTACAAGGGGCAGGTACAGAGGAAGGTACAAGGGCAGGTACAAGGGCAGGTACAGGGGCAAGTACAAGGGCAGGTACCAGGGCAGGTACAAGGTCAGGTTCAGGGGCAGGTACAAAGGAAGGTACAAGGGCAGGTACAAGGACAGGTACAAGGGGCAGGTACAGAGGCAGGTACAAGGGCAGGTACAGGCAAAGGTACAGCTGAGAGTTTTTATCAAGGACCATTTCGTCTACGAGAGTTTACACCCCTACACACACACACACACACACACACACACACACACACACACACACACACACACACACACACACACACACACACACACACACACACACACACACACCTGCGAGAGGGAGCAGAGGCACTATGTGTATCCCTAACAACAATATTCAATACATCTATCGAAACAGGGAGATTGCCTGAGGCATGGAAGACAGCAAATGTAGTTGCAATCTTTAAAAAAGGAGACAGACATGAAGCACTAAACTACAGACCAGTGTCACTGACATGTATAGTATGCAAAGTCATGAAGATTATCAGGAGAAGAGTGGTGGAACACCTTGAAAGGAATGATCTCATCAAGAACAGCCAACACGGTTTCAGGGACGAGAAATCCTGTATTACAAACCTACTGGAGTTCTATGACAAGGTAACAGCAGTAAGACAAGAGAGAGAGGGGTCGGTAGATTGCATTTTCTTGGAATGTAAGAAGGCGTTTGACACAGTTCCACACAAGAGAGTAGTGCAAAAACTGGAGGACCAAGCAGGGATAACAGGGAAGGCACTACAATGGATCAGGGAATACTTGTCAGGAAGACAGAAGCGAGTCATGGGACGTGGTGAGGTGTCAGAGTGGGCGCCTGTGACGAGTGGGGTTCCACAAGGGTCAGTCCTAGGACCAGTGCTGTTTCTGGTATTTGTGAACGACATGACGGAAGGAATAGACTCCGAAGTGTTCCTGTTTGCAGATGGTGTGAAGCTGATGTTAAGAATTCAATCGGAGGAGGAGTACCAGGCAGAACTACAAACGGATCTGGACAGGCTGAAGGCCTGGTCCAGCAATTGGCTCCTGGAGTTCAACCCCACCAAGTGCAAAGTCATTAAGATGGGGAAGGGCAAAGAAGACCGCAGACGGAGTACAGTCTAGGGTGCCAGAGACAACAAACCTCACTCAAGGAAAAAGATCTTGGGGTGAGTATAACACCAGGCACATCTCCTGAGGTTCACATCAACCATTTATCTGCTGCAGCATATGAGCGCCTAGCAAACCTTAGAACAGTATTCCAACATCTTAATAAGGAATCGTTCAGGACCCTGTACACCGTGTACGTTAGGCCCATATTGGAGTATGCGGCACCAGTTTGGAACCCACACCTAGCCAAGCATGTAAAGAAACCAGAGAAAGTGCAAAATTTTGCAACAAGACTAGTCCCAGAGCTAAGGGGTATGTCCTACGAGGAGAGGTTAAGGGAAATCTACCTGATGACACTGGAGGACAGGAGAGATAGGGGGGACATGATAACGACATAAAATACTGAGAGGAATTGACAAAGTGGACAGAGACAGAATGTTCCAGAGATGGGACACAGCAACAAGGGGACACAGTTGGAAGTTAAAGACTCAGATGAATCACAGAAATGTTAGGATGTATTTCTTCAGTCACAGAGTAGTCAGGAAGTGGAATAGTTTGGGAGGCGATGTAGTGGAGGCAGGATCCATACATAGTTTTAAGAAGAGGTATGATAAAACTCATGGTGAAGGGGAGTGATCCAGTAGTGGCCAGTTAAGAAGCGGGGCCAAGAGCTGCAACCACAACTAGGTGAGTACAACTAGGTGAGTACACACGCACACACACACACACACACCATTCACTTCCTTTCTATCTAAAACTCCATTCTAGCGAGGCATCTTCATGCCGGGGAAGGGCTCTACATTCAAGGTAACGCAACTACCCCTCACCTTCGTATCAAACTTGACTGCTTCACATTCCCCAAGCACCATAAAATCTGACAAAACAGCAATTGAACGAATGATGGTGAATTTCTCATTTTTTTTTTAAGGTTACCTTTATCATAGTGGAAAACAGCCGATGTGTTAAAAGAAAATATAATATAATTAAAAAAAAAAATCTTGCTTTTATAGAGACAGATTTCATACGTTATCAGTACACCTTAAAATGGGGATCATTCCCCTTGAATAACGGACGACTTTGTTAATTTCTGCGAAGATCCGCCGTGAGTCGGGCTAATTAAGTCTAATGCAGGTTTTTGCGTCTCCCAAAGTCTAATTCCTAAAATGGTTTCTTTCCCTATTTATCTACTGAAGTTCTTCCTTTTTTTCCCTCACTCAGGGTGGAGGCAGCTAGTGTGTTCCTGTGTTCTCTGGAAGCCAAGTGGAAGCTATGGTGTGCTGGCTTGTTGAAGTGCAGGTGTTGGTACGACTGCTGACAGTGTTGGGATGAAATTACTAGCAGTGTTGGGGTGACAACTGGCAGTGTTGGTGTGACTACCAGCAGTGTTGGGGTGACTACAAGCAGTGTTGGAGAAACTACCAGCAGTGTTGGAGTGACTATCAGCAGTGTTGGAGTGATTACAAGCAGTGTTGGAGAAACTACCAGCAGTGTTGGAGTGGCTACAAGCAGTGTTGGAGAAATTACCAGCAGTGTTGGAGTGACTACAAGCAGTGTTGGGAAAATTACCAGCAGTGTTGGAGTGACTACAAGCAGAGTTGGAGAAACTACCAGCAGTGTTGGAGTGACTACCAGCAGTGTTGGAGTGACTACAAGCAGTGTTGGAAAAATTGCCAGCAGTGTTGGAGTGACTACCAGCAGTGTTGGAGTGACTACCAGCAGAGTTGGAGAAACTACCAGCAGTGTTGGAGTGACTACCAGCAGTGTTGGAGTGACACAGCAGTGTGAAGAAACTACAGCAGTGTTGGAGTGACTACAAGCAGTGTTGGAGTGACTACAAGCAGTGTTGGAGAAACTACCAGCAGTGCTGGAGTGACTACCAGCAGTGTTGGAGTGACTACGAGCAGTGTTGGAGAAATAACCAGCAGTGTTGGAGTGACTACAAGCAGAGTTGGAGAAACTGCCAGCAGTGTTGGAGTGACTACCAGCAGTGTTGGAGTGGCTACAAGCAGTGTTGGAGAAATTGCCAGCAGTGTTGGAGTGACTACCAGCAGTGTTGGAGTGACTACCAGCAGTGTTGGAGAAACTACCAGCAGTGTTGGAGTGACTACCAGCAGCGTTGGAGTGACTACAAGCAGTGTTGGAGAAACTACCAGCAGTGTTGGAGTAACTACCAGCAGTGTTGGAGTGACTACCAGCAGTGTTGGAGAAACTACCAGCAGTGTTGGAGTGACTACCAGCAGTGTCGGAGTGACTACAAGCAGTGTTGGAAAAATTGCCAGAAGTGTTGGAGTGATTACAAGCAGTGTTGGAGAAACTACCAGCAGTGTTGGAGTGACTACTAGCAGTTTTTGGAGTAGTACCAACAGTGTTGGAGTAACTACGAACAGTATTGGAGTAACTACTAGGAGTGTTGGAGTGACTACTGGCAGTGTTGGAGTGACTATTAGCAGTGTTGGAGTGACTACTGCAGTGTTGAAGTGACTACGAGCAGTAAAGGAGTGACTATCAGCAGTGTTGGAGTGACTACTAGCAGTGTTGGAGAGACTACGAGCAGTGTTGGAGTGACTATTAGCAGTGTTGGAGTGACTATCAGCAGTGTTGGAGTGACTATCAGCAGTGTTGGAGTGACTACGAGCAGTGTTGGAGTGACTATCAGCAGTGTTGGAGTGACTATCAGCAGTGTTGGAGTGACTACGAGCAGTGTTGGAGTGACTATTAGCAGTGTGGAGTGCTTGCAGTTTGGAGGACTACGGCATGTTGGAGTGACTACTAGCAGTGTTGGAGTGACTATTAGCAGTGTTGGAGTGACTACGAGCAGTGTTGGAGTGACTATTAGCAGTGTTGGGGTGACTACTAGCAGTGTTGGAGTGAATACTAGCAGTTTTGGAGTAACTGCCGACAGTGTTGGAGTAACTACGAACAGTATTAGAGTAACTACTAGCAGTGTTGGAGTGACTACTAGCAGTGTTGGAGTAACTACGAGCAATGTTGGAGTGACTACCAGCAGTGTTGAAGTGACTACTAGCAGTGTTGGAGCAATTACCAGCAGTGTCTGACTCTCTACTACCAGTGGCTATCTACTGCCAGTCGCTGACTATCTACTACCAGTGGTTGGCTATATACTACCAGTGGCTGACTATCTACTACCAGTGGTTGATTATCTATTACCAGTGGCTGACTATCTACTACCAGTGACTGACTATCTACTTCCAGTGGCTGACTATCTGCTACCAGTGGCTGACTATCTACTGCCAGTGGTTGACTGTCTACTACCAGTGACTGACTATCTACTACCAGTGGCTGACTATCTGCTACCAGTGGCTGACTATCTGCTACCAGTGGCTGACTATCTACTACCAGTGGCTGACTATCTGCTACCAGTGGCTGACTATCTGCTACCAGTGGCTGACTATCTGCTACCAGTGGTTGACTATCTACTACCAGTGGCTGACTATCTACTACCAGTGGCTGACTATCTACTACCAGTGGCTGACTATCTCTGACCAGTGGCTGCTATCTTACGGGTGACTATGCTACCGTGGCTACTATCTTACCTGGTATGACTATTACTCTGCTCTTCTACTCCTCTCTCCTCTACCGTGCTCTTGACTTTCCTCCGTGGCCCGACTATCTGCTCCCTTCTACTTCTGCTCCTGGCTCCCATCTGCTACCGTGGTTGACTATCTACTACCAGTGGCTGACTATCTACTACCAGTGGCTGACTATCTACTACCAGTGGCTGACTATCTGCTACCAGTGGCTGACTATCTGCTACCAGTGGCTGACTATCTGCTACCAGTGGTTGACTATCTACTACCAGTGGCTGACAAACTACACTGCCAGGCAGCATTTAGGGAGTGGAGAGCCAAGCGGGCCACAGTCACCCTGATTAATGTTATTTCTTTCTCTCTTCCTCTCTCCCTCTCCCTCTTCTCTGTTTTCCTCCCTCCCTTTTTTCTCCCCTTCATATCTTCCTTCCTCCTTGTCTTCTTCCCTTAATCTTTTCCTCTCTCCCTTTCCTCCTCCCTCCCTCTCTTCTTTCCTCCCTCTTCTTTCCTCCCTCTCTTTCCTCCTCTCTCCTCCCTCATCTCTCCTCCCTCTTCTCCCTTCATCTTTTTCTCCCTGCCTCTCTTCCTCCCTTCATCTCATCCTCCCTTCATCCCTCCCTTCTTCCCTTCCCTCCCCCTTAACCCCTTCCATCCCATCTCTCCTCTCCCTCCCTACCTTCTTTCATGTTTTCCTTTCTTTCCTCTCTCCATCTTTCCTTCTCTCTCTCCGTTCTTACCTCTCTTTCTCCCTTGCTCCCTCCCTCTCTCCATTCCTCCTTCTTCCCTTCCTCCTTTTCTCTGTTCCTCCCTCCCTACGTTTCTTCCTCCCTTTTTCACTTCCTATCTTCATAGGTCCTACCTCCTTCTCTCCCTCCATCCCTCCCTCTTTACCTCCCTCTCTCCCTTCTTCCTTCCCTCCCTTCTTTCCTTCCACCCTCCCTTCCTTACAGATGTCTTTTGATCTCCTTCTGATCTAGTGTCAGGCTTTCACCTCCGTCCCTGTTAATTACCACTCCAGAATCCGTGGTTCTCGTGGGACCTGACCTGGTCAAATTTTTCGTCAGCGACCAGTGACAATTCCTTCCATTAACAGGAGACACCTGGGTAATTAGCTTTTGTGTAGTACAATAGAGCATCTCTTTTTTTCTCTCTCTACTGCCCTTCCTTCCCAGAGACTAACTATCAGAGTCACCAGAGGCACTAACAGAGGAACTATCAAAGTTACTGAGATCACTAACAGAGGAGCTAACAAAGTTACTGAGATCACTAACAAAAGATATTAACAGACGCACTAACATCACTGACAGAGGCACTAACAGAGTAACTAACGAAGTTACTGAGATCACTAACAGAAGGTACTGATAGAGTAACTAACAGAGTTACTAAAATCACTAACAGAAGGTACTAACAGACGCACTAACATCACTAACAGAGGCATTAACAGAGTAACTAAACAGAGTCATTGAGATCAATAACAGAAGCACTGAGATCACTAACACAGGTATTAACAAAGGCACTGAGATCAATAACAGAGGCACTAACAGATAACTAACAGAGTCATGAGATCACAGAGGGACTAACAGAGACAGTGAGATGACTAACACAGTAACAGAGTAACTAACAGAGGACTGAGATGACTAACAGAGGAACTAAAAAAGTAACTAACAAAGGCACTAAGATCATTAACAGAGGTACTAACAGAGGACTGAGAACACTAACAGAGGAACTAACAGAGCACTAGGACCACTGAACACCTTATCCCACAGACTGAATTAAGCAAATTTACTCTCCTCGGTATCTTAAAAAAAGCCCATAATGGCCTGGCTGAGGTCTTAAAGAAAGACCATAATGGTCTGGCTGGGGTCTTAAAGAAGACCATAATGTAGTCTTAGGATATCACAGGAGGCGGGTCTGGGACCAAGATAATATTATACACCTGCGGCCGACCATCCAGTGCTTCACCTTTAAGGCCCAGGTGAACAGTGGCACCTGGCAGGCAGGCTGGCAGGCAGGCTAGTTGGATAGCAGTCAGGTAAGCAAACAGGCTGGCAGGCAGGCATATAAGCACTCAAACAAGCAGGCACGCAAGCAGGCAGACATAAAGGTAAACAGAGTGACAAGCAGGCAATCAAGCAGGTAGGCAGGCAGGCAGATAGGCAAATATTCGGGCAGATATTCAGCCATGCAGGTAGGCAGCCAAGCAGGCAGGCAGGCAGACAGAGAGGGACGCAGGCGTACAGACAGGCAGGCAGGCAGGCAGGCAGGCAGGCAAGCAAGCAGGCAGGCAGGCAGGCAGGCAGGCAGGCAGGCAGGCAGGCAGACAGGCAGGCAGGCAGGCAGGCAGGCAGGCAGGCAGGCAGGCAGGCAGGCAGACAGGCAGACAGACAAACAGGCAGACAGGCAGGGAGGCATACAGACAGACAGGCAGGCAGGCAGGCAGGCAGGCAGGCAGGCAGGCAGGCAGACAGGCAGGCAGGCGGGCCCAGGCAGGCAGGCAGGCAAGCGGGCAGGCAGGCCAGGCCAGGCAGGCAGGCAGGCAGGCAGATAAGCAGGTAGGCAGACAGAAGGCAGGCATGTAGGCAGGTGAAAGAATGTAAGCACTATGTTTTTGTGGTAAGTAGGTAAGAGCAAGAGGAAGCCGACTGTAATAGTGGTAATAAAGGTGGGTGTAGTAGTGGTAGTGGTGGTAGTACTGATGGTGGTACTAGTGGTGGTAGTAGTGGTAGAAAAATAGTGAAGGTTGTAATGATGGTTGTAGTAGTTGTGGAGGTGGTTAGTAGTGGGGGGTGTTTGTAACGGAAGAGTTATAATATATAAAATATATATATATATATATATATATATTATATATTTTATATATAAAATATATATATATATATATATATATATATTTTTATATATATATATATTTATTATTATCACACTGGCCGATTCCCACCAAGGCAGGTTGGCCCGAAAAAGAAAAACTTTCACCATCATTCACTCCATCACTGTCTTGCCAGAAGGGTGCTTTACACTACAGTTTTTTAAACTGCAACATTAACACCCCTCCTTCAGAGTGCAGGCACTGTACTTCCCATCTCCCAGGACTCAAGTCCGGCCTGCCGGTTTCCCTGAATCCCTTCATAAATGTTACTTTGCTCACACTCCAACAGCACGTCAAGTATTAAAACCATTTGTCTCCATTCACTCCTATCAAACACGCTCACGCATGCCTGCTGGAAGTCCAAGCCCCTCGCACACAAAACCTCCTTTACCCCCTCCCTCCAACCCTTCCTAGGCCGACCCCTACCCCGCCTTCCTTCCACTACAGACTGATACACTCTTGAAGTCATTCTGTTTCGCTCCATTCTCTCTACATGTCCGAACCACCTCAACAACCCTTCCTCAGCCCTCTGGACAACAGTTTTGGTAATCCCGCACCTCCTCCTAACTTCCAAACTACGAATTCTCTGCATTATATTCACACCACACATTGCCCTCAGACACGACATCTCCACTGCCTCCAGCCTTCTCCTCGCTGCAACATTCATCACCCACGCTTCACACCCATATAAGAGCGTTGGTAAAACTATACTCTCATACATTCCCCTCTTTGCCTCCAAGGACAAAGTTCTTTGTCTCCACAGACTCCTAAGTGCACCACTCACTCTTTTTCCCTCATCAATTCTAGATTCACCTCATCTTTCATAGACCCATCCGCTGACACGTCCACTCCCAAATATCTGAATACGTTCACCTCCTCCATACTCTCTCCCTCCAATCTGATATTCAATCTTTCATCACCTAATCTTTTGTTATCCTCATAACCTTACTCTTTCCTGTATTCACCTTTAATTTTCTTCTTTTGCACAACCTAGCAAATTCATCCACCAATCTCTGCAACTTCTCTTCAGAATCTCCCAAGAGCACAGTGTCATCAGCAAAGAGCAGCTGTGACAACTCCCACTTTGTGTGTGATTCTTTATCTTTTAACTCCACGCCTCTGCCAAGACCCTCGCATTTACTTCTCTTACAACCCCATCTATAAATATATTAAACAACCACGGTGACATCACACATCCTTGTCTAAGGCCTACTTTTACTGGGAAAAAATTTCCCTCTTTCCTACATACTCTAACTTGAGCCTCACTATCCTCGTAAAAACTCTTCACTGCTTTCAGTAACCTACCTTCTACACCATACACTTGCAACATCTGCCACATTGCCCCCTATCCACCCTGTCATACGCCTTTTCCAAATCCATAAATGCCACAAAGACCTCTTTAGCCTTATCTAAATACTGTTCACTTATATGTTTCACTGTAAACACCTGGTCCACACACCCCCTACCTTTCCTAAAGCCTCCTTGTTCATCTGCTATCCTATTCTCCGTCTTACTCTTAATTCTTTCAATTATAACTCTACCATACACTTTACCAGGTACACTCAACAGACTTATCCCCCTATAATTTTTGCACTCTCTTTTGTCCCCTTTGCCTTTATACAAAGGAACTATGCATGCTCTTCTGCCAATCCCTAGGTACCTTACCCTCTTCCATACATTTATTAAATAATTGCACCCAACCACTCCAAAACTATATCCCCACCTGCCTTTTTAACATTTCTATCTTTATCCCATCAATCCCGGCTGCCTTACCCCCTTTCATTTTACCTACTGCCTCACGAACTTCCCCCACACTCACAACTGGCTCTCCCCCCACTCCTACAAGATGTTATTCCTCCTTGCCCTATACACGAAATCACAGCTTCCCTATCTTCATCAACATTTAAACAATTCCTAAAAATTTTTCCCCCCAAATTTTCCCAATACCTCTAACTCTCCATTTAATAACTCTCCTCTCCTATTTTTAACGGGACAAATCCATTGTTCTCTGGGCTTTCTTAACTTGTTAATCTCACTCCAAAACTTTTCTTATTTTCAACAAAATTTGTTGATAAAATCTCACCCACTCTCTCATTTGCTCTCTTTTTACATTGCTTCACCACCTCTTAACTTCTCTCTTTTTCCCATATACTCTTCCCTCCTTGCATCACTTCTACTTTGTAAAACTTCATATGCTAACTTTTTCTCCCTTACTACTCCTTTACCATCATCATTCCACCAATCGCTCCCCTTCCCTCCTGCACCCACTTTCCTGTAACCACAAATTTTCTGCTGAACACTCTAACACTACTTTTTTAAAAACCACCCCATACCTCTTCGACCCCATTGCCTATGCTCTCTTTTAGCCCATCTATCTCCAATAGCTGTTTATACTTACCCTAACTCCCTCCTCTTTTTAGTTTTATAAACCTTCACCTCTCTCTTCCCTGAGCTTCTATTCTCCCTTGTACCCATCTACCTTTTACTCTCAGTGTAGCTACAACAAAAGTGATCTGATATATCTGTGGCCCCTCTAAAAACATGTACATCCTGAAGTCTACTAAACAGTCTTTTATCTACCAATACATAATCCAACAAACTACTGTCATTTCGCCCTACATCATATCTTGTATACTTATTATCCTCTTTTTCTTAAAATATGTATTACCTATAACTAAACCCCTTTCTATACAAAGTTCAATCAAAAGGGGCCCCCATTATCATTTACACCTGGGACCCCAAACTTACCTCCACCAAACCCCTCTAAAAGTTTCTCCTACTTTAGCATTCAAGTCCCCCACCACAATTACTCTCTCACTTGGTTCAAAGGGTCCCCATACATTCACTTAACATCTCCCAAATCTCTCTCCCCTCCTCTGCATTCCTCTCTTCTCCAGGTGCAAAACACGCTTATTATGACCCACTTCTCGCATCCAACCTTTTTCTTTAATCCACATTAATTCTTGAATTTAACACATTCATATTCTCTTTTCCCCCTTCCATAACGATCATTTAACATTACTGCTACCCCTTCCTTTGCCCCTAACTCTCTCAGATTTCTCCAGAAATTTAATCCCATTTATTTCCCCCCACTGAAACTCTCCTACCCCCTCAGCTTTGTTTCGCTTTGGGCCAGGACATCCAACTTCTTTTCATTCATAACATCAGCAATCATCTGTTTCTTGTTCATCCGCACTACATCCACGCACATTTAAGCAACCAGTTTTATAAAATTTTCTTCTTCTCTTTTTTAGTAATTGTATACAGGAGAAGGGGTTACAGCCCATTGCTCCCGGGATTTTTTGTCGCCCATACGACACGCATGGCTTACGGAGGAAGATTTTTTCCACTTCCCCATGGACAATAGAAGAAATAAAAAAAAACAAGAGCTATTTAGAAAAAGGGGAAAAACCTTGATGTATGTATATATATTTTGCATGTGCTTTTCCGTGAAGTGTGACCAAAGTGTAAGTAGGAGTAGCAAGATATCTCGTTATCTTAGCGTGTTTATATATATATATATATATATATATTATATATATAATATATAATATATATATATATATATATAAATATATATAATATATATATATATAATGGATGGCAGTCAAAAGCGTTCAGATGGTATCACCCTTCAAGCCTGGGCAGATGGCAAGCAGGTGGTGTGGGACTACACATGTGCATGTACCTTGGCTGATACCTATCTCTAATACACCAGGGAGGAAGGAGGGGCAGTCTCCAGCTTCAGGGAGTCCCAAAAGTCTAGAAAATACAGAGAGGTTGCCCATCATTATATGTTTGTTCCCATTGGCTCAGAGACCCATGGCTCATGGGTGAAAGAGTGCATCTAAGTTCCTTAAGAAACTGGGCGAAAGTCTCATCAGGGTAACCAGGGATCCCAGGGCAGCTAGTATTCTGTTCCAGCGACTCAGCGCTGCTGTTCAGAGGGGTAATGCCTGCTGTATTTTGGGCACGCGCTCCAGCTGTGAGGAGCTGGATGAGATTTTCGCATTATAATGAGTGACAAGCATGTAACAATGTGTACTAGACATTTATCTCTCACATCTCATATACCGTACATGCCATCTTTATATCAACAATGTATCTCTTAAATCTTCTGTACCATATTATGTAATAAAATATTCCTATTGGTAAAAAAAGAATGAAAAGATGGGGTGGTAGGGGAAGTGGAATATTCGAACGGCTTTAGGAAGAAATCCAAATATTCTTCCTTGAAGCCTTTTTATCCACTTCTCCGAGGCTGTGTGTGTGTGTGTGTGTGTGTGTGTGTGTGTGTGTGTGTGTGTGTGTGTGTGTGTGTGTGTGTGGTGTGTGTGTGTGTGTGTGTGTGGTGTATGGAATATATGGAGTCCTCCACTAGTGCAAGTTATGGGGATCCATAGCATCGGAGGAGCTAATAAAAAAATCATTTAAAGAAACATAATTAGATTTCTCCTTGAAGCCTTCTGAATATTCCACGTCCCCTTCCGCTTATTCAGAAATATGTACTACAGTACACATTATATAAGGTCTGGAGTATACAATGTATGAGTTGTGGGGCGGGAGGTTACAATACAAATACACATATGTGTGTATAATTGATATTTCTGGTTAGTTATACGTTTTTAAAGATCTATGTAAGCTAATATAACCTAACCTAACCTAGCCTACCCTAATGAAACCTAACTAACCTATCCTAAGCTAACCTAGCCTCACGGAACTTAGCCTAATGCAACGTAACGTAACGTAGCGTAACGTAACGTAACCTAACGTAACCTAACGTAACCTAACCTAACCTTACCTATCCTAGACTAACCTAACCTAATATAACCTAACCTAACCTAATATAACCTAACCTAACCTAACCTAACCTAACCTAACCTAATATAACCTAACCTAACCTAACCTAACCTAACCTATCCTAACCTAACCTAATATAACCTAACCTAACCTAATATAACCTAACCTAACCTATCCTAACCTAACCTAATATAACCTATCCTAACCTAACCTAACCTAACCTAACCTAACCTAACCTAACCTAACCTAACCTAAACCTAATATAACCTAACCTAACCCATCCTCACCTAACCTAACCTAACCTAACCCAACCTAAAACCCAACCTAATCTAACCTAACCTAACCTAACCTAACCTAACCTAACCTAACCTAACCTAACCTAACCTAATATAACCTAACCTAACCTATCCTAACCTAACCTAATATAACCTATCCTAACCTAACCTAACCTAACCTAACCTAACCTAACCTAACCTAACCTAATCTAACCTAACCTAACCTAACCTAACCTAATATAACCTAACCTAACCTAATATAACCTAACCTAAACCTATCCTAACCTAACCTAATATAACCTATCCTAACCTAACCTAACCTAACCAACCTAACCTAACCTAACCTAACCTAACCTAATATAACCTAACCTAACCTAACCTAATATAACCTAACCTAACCTAACCTATCCTAACCTAACCTAATATAACCTATCCTAACCTACCTAATATAACCTATCCTAACCTAACCTAACCTAACCTAACCTACCTAACCTAACCTAATATAACCTAACCTAACCTAACCTATCCTAACCTAACCTAACCTAACCTAACCTAACCTAATATAACCTAACCTAACCTAACCTAACTAATAAACCTAACCTAACCTAACCTATCCTAACCTAACCTAATATAACCTATCCTAACCTAACCTAAACCTAACCTAACCTAATATAACCTAACCTAACCTAACCTAACCTAACCTAGCCTAACCTAACCTAACCTAAACCTAACCTAACCTAACCTAACCTAACCTAACCTAATCTAACCTAGCCTAACCTAGCCTAACCTAACCTAACCTAACCTAACCTAACGTAACCTAACCTAACCTAACCTAACCTAACCTAACCTAACCTAACCTAACCTAATATAACCTATCCTAACCTAACCTAACCTAACCTAACCTAACCTAACCTAACCTAACCTAACCTAACCTAATATAACCTAACCTAACCTAACCTATACAATGTATACAATGTATGAGTTGTGGGGGGGGGAGGTTACAATACAAATACACATATGTGTGTATAATTGATATTTCTGGTTAGTTATACGTTTTTAAAGATCTATGTAAGCTAATATAACCTAACCTAACCTAGCCTACCCTAATGAAACCTAACTAACCTATCCTAAGCTAACCTAGCCTCACGGAACTTAGCCTAATGCAACGTAACGTAACGTAGCGTAACCTAACGTAACCTAACGTAACCTAACGTAACCTAACCTAACCTTACCTATCCTAGACTAACCTAACCTAATATAACCTAACCTAACCTAATATAACCTAACCTAACCTAACCTAACCTAACCTAACCTAACCTAATATAACCTAACCTAACCTAACCTAACCTAACCTATCCTAACCTAAACCTAATATAACCTAACCTAACCTAATAAACCTAACCTAACCTATCCTAACCTAACCTAATATAACCTATCCTAACCTAACCTAACCTAACCTAACCTAACCTAACCTAACCTAACCTAACCTAACCTAATATAACCTAACCTAACCCATCCTCACCTAACCTAACCTAACCTAACCCACCTAACCTAACCTAATCTAACCTAACCTAACCTAACCTAACCTAACCTAACCTAACCTAACCTAACCTAATATAACCTAACCTAACCTATCCTAACCTAACCTAATATAACCTATCCTAAACCTAACCTAACAAACCTAACCTAACCTAACCTAACCTAACCTAACCTAATCTAACCTAACCTAACCTAACCTAATAAACCTAACCTAACCTAATATAACTAACCTAACCTATCCTAACCTAACCTAATATAACCTATCCTAACCTAACCTAACCTAACCTAACCTAACCTAACCTAACCTAAACCTAACCAACTAACCTAATATAACCTAACCTAACCTAACCTAATATAACCTAACCTAACCTAACCTATCCTAACCTAACCTAATATAACCTATCCTAACCTAACCTAATATAACCTATCCTAACCTAACCTAACCTAACCTAACCTAACCTAACCTAACCTAATATAACCTAACCTAACCTAACCTATCCTAACCTAACCTAACCTAACCTAACCTAATATAACCTAACCTAACCTAACCTAACCTAATATAACCTAACCTAACCTAACCTATCCTAACCTAACCTAATATAACCTATCCTAACCTAACCTAACCTAACCTAACCTAACCTAACCTAATATAACCTAACCTAACCTAACCTAACCTAACCTAGCCTAACCTAACCTAACCTAACCTAACCTAACCTAACCTAACCTAATCTAACCTAGCCTAACCTAGCCTAACCTAACCTAACCTAACCTAACCTAACGTAACCTAACCTAACCTAACCTAACCTAACCTAAACCTAACCTAACCTAACCTAACCTAACCTAACCTAACCTAACCAAACCCGTTTCTGTCTCACTGTCGTGACAGTTGTCTTGAACAAGCTGCTCACAACACGGCTGCTGGCCAGATACACACTGCCAATTTTTTTTTCAGTGCCCAGCACACTTGTAACTATAGTTTTGACTGACTGCCTAATGCAGTCAGAATATAGACTTAGTGCCCTGTGACACATTATCTGTCAACTCGTTCCCGGGTGTAAACAATTACTTGCTCATGGACTTCCTGTGTATTAAAATAGGTGATTTGAGGCGTGTAAGGATTATGCTGTAATTCAGGGATTCTCATATTTTCCTCCATCATTAATCCCCTCGGCTCGATGTATTTCTCCATTTACCCCATTACTTCCGTACAAAAAATTTATCGCCATCATAAAGGGACAGAAAAACAAGAAGGTAGGAAAAAAATGATTTAGGTTTTACACAAAATTGTACATTCGTATCAACATAGATATAGGAATTATTTTTGGACATGATACAACTGGTTCAAATTACTGAAAACATCCTTGTTTGTGATTTATGGGTATAATTATCTAAAGGATTTGGTCTCACGTCCAACATCTTCCAGTCAGTTTAGGGTGATGTCTAACTCTAGGAACGAATGACTGTCAGTGTGCTGCTAGGAGTGACTGTCTGCACGTGGATTCAGGGAAACCGGTTAGCCAGACTTGAGTCCTGGAGGGGTAAGTACAGTGCTGCACTCTGAAGGAGGGGTGGAGATGTTTGCAGTTTTTAACTGTAGTGTAGGAGCGACTCTGTCAAGACAGCGATGGAGCGAATTATGATGAAAATGTTTCTTCTTCTTTTTCGGGTCACCCTACCTCGGTGGGAAACGGCCGATGTGTTAAAAAATTAACACCCGCTTCTGTGAACTAAGTTTTGGTTACTCAAGTTTAGGATTTCAAGTTCGGAAAGTGTTAATTATTATTAATCTTGCAGTATTATTTTCACAATCTTTCGAATTACAAACAAAAATTGATTTCAGGTTTAAAAGTCTGATATCTCTAAAACGTCTTATTTAAAATAAAATTCTGCTTTTATTGGCAGCTATTTGCAAACATTCCTCCAGGATTCTTTTGCGATGAGCACTCTTAACACAGAGAAAACTGTCTCTCTACTAACTTTATTCATTATGTGAGGCACATTCGTGCAGTGAGACGAGGAGGAAAGGAAAGAAGTATAAAAGAGAGTAGTGCTTGCCATTACATCTCTCTGGACCTGTGCTGGGATGTATGAGCGTTGCTTGAAAGTTGACATGCTGGGTTACGTGAGTATGTGTTGTTTGTTGCCATGCTCGCTGTATATAATTGCTAAGCCTTTGTAATTAACAAGCATCCTGCATGTTATTGGTAAGGTAGCTTTTTTGCTTTGACCAGTCAATGTTTAGTGTGAGTGTTTAGTATAAGTGTTTAGTGTGAAAGGTTACTTAGAGTGTTACAGTCTTGTAACAGTCGTTGCCACTTACGAGTTTTTGTGTAAAGCAAAAGCAACACTTACTTAACTTCTAAATAAATACCTGTAAAAATTATATAACATCATTCTTGAGAATACATAACATCAGTTACGAGTTAATTTCCAGGGGTTTTGGTCTGAGCTAAATCACAGAAATATAGAAGAGTAAGCACCTTCCACCCCTACTCCAGACCAAGTTTCCAGGGATGATTTCACAAGATAAATATATATACACTGAGAGCTAATTTGCATTCCCGTTCAGGGATTAAAGTATTCGATAGGCCTTAAGTTCAATTTCCCATCCATCCAGTTGATGTCCTGGCGACCAGTAGATTAAATAGTGGCGTGAGCAAAGAAGCGCAGTTGAGAACATATCTTAACTACATATATCTGAATGGCCGCTGTGCAGAGGATAACTGAAAATTGCTGAGTCATCGTGACTTGCGCATTTCTTCAAACGGCTACCTAAGCTCCACCATCCCATTTAGGTTTAATATAATTTTCTAGTGAATAATAAACCATAACCTGATTATCACTAGAGCCTTATTATGTTTTAAGTGGACACATTACTGCCGTAATACCTAAAAGTAAACTATTTATTAAATAAAACTTCAAATTTTGCCAGATCATTTTAATTTTACTTGGTTTTCTTTGGCGTCTGGGCTGTATCATGAGCTAATTAAAGTAGCATGAGGTAATTAGCGTTATAATGGGGTCTGGCAGACTCTCCTTGGTCTCACCACTGTTGCTGTTGCTGCAGTTGCTCTTAATGCTGCTGTCGCTGTTCTTGTTGCTGCTGCGGCCGCTGCTTTTGTCGCTGAGGTACGTAGTTGCTTCTGCGGACCGCTATTGTGATCGCTGCTGTGGTTGCTGCTGTTGTCACTGCTTCGGTAACTGTTGTTGTCACTGCTGCGGCAGCTGCTGTTGTCACTGATGAGGTAGCTGCTGTTGTCACTGCTGCCGTTACTGCTACTGCTGCTACCGCAGTCACTTCTGTTGTCACTGATGCAACTGTAGCTGCTGTTTTCAATGATGCTGACCCTTCTATCGTCCCTCTCCCTATCCACCCGTCCCTTTATCCCTCCTCCTCAATTTCTTCCACCCTCCCCTTCACCCCATAACCTCAACTCTTTCACCAACCCCCCACCCCTCCCTTTCTTCCCTCAATTCTCTCCCTTCTCTCCTAGATATCGAGAGGTTTAAGCTGGTTCCTCAATTCCTCTCAGATGCTGTCATATAACACAGGTTCCATCCACCAAAAAGAAGAAAAACTGGAATTCTGGACGAATTCCAGAGACGTCCAATGCTTCCATGGGGATTGCATGGAATATTCCTGGAACACTACAGACACTCCAAGCTCGATTGAATTTTGCCCTTTCTCCCTGATGTAGAGACAGCCAGCTAGTTTATTATTATTATTATTATTATTATTATTATTATTATTATTATTATTATTATTATTATTATTGTTATTATTATTATTGTTGTTGTTGTTGTTTGTTGTTGTTGTGTGTTGGTGGTGGTGTTGTTATTATTAGTAGTATTAGTATTATTATTACAATTATTATTATTTTTATATATTTATTAACACACTGGCCGTTTCCCACCAAGGCAGGGTGACCCGAAAAAGAAAAACTTTCATCATCATTCACTCCATCACTGTCTTGTCAGAGGTGTGCTTACACTACAATTATAAAACTGCAAAATTAACACCCCCTCCTTTAGAGTGCAGATACTGTACTTCCCATCTCCAGGACTCAAGTCCGGCCTGCCGGTTTCCTTGAATCCCTTCATAAATGTTACCTTGCTCACACTCCAACAGCACGTCAAGTCCTAAAATCCATTTGTTTCCATTTCCTTCTATCTAACACGCTCACGCATGCTTGTGGAAGTCCAAGCCCCTCGCACACAAAGCTTCCTTTACCCCCTCCCCCCCAACATTTCCTAGACAGACCTATACCTCGCCTTCCCTCAACTACAAATTTATACACTCTGGAAGTGATTCTATTTCGTTCCTTCATCTCTACATGTCCAAACCATCTCAACAACCTCTCCTCAGCCCTCTGGATAACAGTTTTTGTAATACCGCATCTCCTATTAATCTTCAAACTACGGATTCTCTACATTATATTCACACCACACATTGCCCTCAGACATGACATCTACACTGCCTCCAGCCTTCTCCTTGTTACAACATTCATCACCCATGCCTCACAACCATATATGACTGTTGGTATAACTATACTCTCATACATTCCCCTTTTTGCTTCCATTGGCAAAGTTCTTTGTCTCCACAGACTCCTCAGTGCACCATTCACCTTTTTTTCCCTCATCAATTGTATGATTCACCTCATCGTTTCATAGACCCATCCTCCACTCCTAAATGTCTAAATACATTCACCTCCTCCATACTCTCTCCCTCCAATCTGATATCCAATCTTCCGTTACCGAAATTTTTTATCCTCATCACCTTACTCTTTGCTACATTCACTTTGAATTTCCTTCTTTTACATACCCTAGGAAAACTCATCAACCAACTTCTGCAACTACTCTTCTTTTATTATTATTATTATTATTATTATTATTATTACAATAATTATTATTACGATTATTATTATTATTATTATTATTATTATTATTATTATTATTACAATAATTATTGTTATGATTATTATTATTATTATTATTATTATTATTATTATTATTATTATTATTATTATTATTATTATTACAATAATTATTGTTACGATTATTATTATTATTATTATTATTATTACAATAATTATTATTACGATTATTATTATTATTATTATTATTATTATTATTATTATTACAATAATTATTGTTACGATTATTATTATTATTATTATTATTATTATTATTATTATTATTATTATTATTATTATTATTATAATTATCATTATTATTATTATTGTTGTTGTTAGCATTAGTATTATTACAGTTATTATTACTATTATTACAATTATTATTATTATTATTATTATTATTATTATTAGTAGTAGTAGTAGTAGTAGTAGTAGTAGTATTACGATTATTTTTATTATTACAATTATCCTTATCATTATCATTATTATTATTATTATTATTATTATTATTTATTATTATTATTATTATATTATTATTATTATTTATTATTATATATACATCATCATACATCATTATTATTATTCTAACGTTTTCAAACTTAGATTACCTTGGAAATCTCTTCTGACTTAATTGTCAGAATCAGATTTCTTCCGAGACATAATATTTTTTACCATTACTTTGAAATATTTTTTAAGGAATAATTTGAAGTGTTTTGTTGAATTACTTTGAGGATTTCTGCAGAGTGAGGTTAATCCACATTCATACGGGATTACTCTGAGGCGATTAATGAGTAATTATATTAAGAATATGGGATTTATTTTATCTAAGTAATTGTTAAGAGAGAAACTCTTGGTTTTATTTCTTGAAAGAAAAACTTTAATGGAGTTTGATATCATTTTCAAATGGAATTTTTTTATCATACTCTATAAAATTACTAATTTTTACATTAACATAAATGAAAAAAATATGTCTTTCAACGTATAAGAGAAATTTTTAGAAAGGACTTAATTTTAATTGAGTTCTTGCTAATTGACGAATTTTACCTATTCGACACACACACACACACACACACACACACACACACACACACACAACACACACACACACACACACCACACAATATATATATATATATATATATATATATATATATATATATATATATATATATATATATATATACTATATATACAATGATATTCTCATTTGATGTAGCAATACCTTATGGTACTGGGAATTGTCCATATATATCTAGTAAGTGCCTTTGATGCTACGTCAAACGCCTCTGCCTCTGGTGATGATGATCTTAGTCGGTCATGTATATAAACCATGGCACATACATGGTCTGATCCTTACATAGCCAGATGGCCCCCAACGCACTGAGGTCTTCCCGCATGAGGAGACCATAATCCTCAACACATGACCCGTGAGACCAGTTTCGATGGTGAGCCGTGGACTCGAGCACATTATTAACTCGTAAGATCGCCCGAGGAACGCGATTATCCAGAACCCACTCGATCGTAAGAAAATATTAAAGTATTCCATGCCATCATCTGAGGCGTGAGGCGCAAAGAAAACGAATTTAATGTGTATATACACAGTTGTAGAATATAAACACCAAGATATTTATATTGAGACTGTATACATCGTATAATATATTGCGATATACTGTAATCTACGTAAAGGAAATTTAAACAACTTGTATACACCCGTTAGTGGGATATGTAAATTTTAGTTGTAATGTAATAAAACCATAGACTTCTTTTTTGTGTGGATTATTTCTTCCTTAGTACATTAACTATTTAAGAAAACTAAAGGTCATAAAGGGGTGGACCAATAAGCCAGCGGAAGGCCTCGGTCAAGTGACCAAAAGCTCCAACAGCGGGTAATGATCCGACTAACACCCGCGTCAGGAAACTCTTTGTCTTGTTTCCTGAGGAACCTTACCACAGCTTCACTCATATTTTAAAGGTTAGCCAGCGGGAGGCCTCGGTCAGATGTCGAACATTTCCAGCTGCGAGGTTATCATATGACTAAGTCTTACTTCAGGAAACACTTGTCCTGTTTCCTGACAAACCTAAACCCAAATTTACTTTCACATGTTATATTTTAGGGATTAAATTATGCTTGCCTAGTGATGAAAAGGTTACGAGCAGCCTTAAATTACCCCCATGTAGTCGATAGGCTTAAAACCCCATTAACCAACCAATCAGTTTGCCGAAAAACGACTGAACGTCAACAAACGCTACACGTTGCATAATGCAACTTAACAGATTTCCTATACATGTATGATTCATGTGTTACTTTAATATAGTTACCCATAGGCGTGTGTGACACTCACTCATGCAAAGCTTAGTGTATGTTTGGGCGAGTGCTTCACCTTACACTAAGAAGGTCAATATTGTCTCAGTAAGTATACCAGTCTCTCACTCTCTCTCTCTCTCTCTCTCTCTCTCTCTCTCTCTCTCTCTCTCTCTCTCTCTCTCTCTCTCTCTCTCTCTCTCTCTCTCTCTCTCTCTCTCTCTCCCTCTCTCTACCCAGTCGACTACACAACTCTCGAGGTAAGTCTCCAAGAGAAAACATGTTACATAGAAATAATTATACTGTGTTAAGCTAGGTAACACTAACTTTTAGTAGGATTACATTATCACCGCAGTATTTGTTGTTTTAATGTATATATATATATATATATATATATATATATATATATATATATATATATATATATATATATATATATATATATATATATATATATTATTTTGTTAGTATTTTCTTGATATTTTTGAGCTGTTTTTCTTTGCCTTCGTTAATAATTGATACACTGTGTGTGGTACCTGGAACACCACTGTGTGTGGTACCTGGAACACCACTGTGTGTGGTACCACCAGTACCAATTTGTGTGATACCACCAGTACCAATGTGTGTGGTACCTGGAACACCGCTGTGTGTGGTACCTGGAACACCACTGTGTGTGGTACCACCAGTACCACTGTGTGTGGTACCTGGAACACCACTATGTGTGGTACCTGGAACACCACTGTGTGTGGTATCACCAGTACCACTGTGTGTGATACCTGGAACACCACTGTGTGTGGTACCTGGAACACCACTGTGTGTGGTACCACCAGTACCACTGTGTGTGATACCTGGAACACCACTGTGTGTGGTACCTGGAACACCTCTGTGTTGTACCACAGTGTGTGACCACCAGTACCACTGTGTGTGGTACCACCAGTACCACTATGTGTGGTTCCTGGAACAC
Organism: Cherax quadricarinatus; assembly: GCF_026875155.1. NCBI lineage: Eukaryota > Metazoa > Arthropoda > Malacostraca > Decapoda > Parastacidae > Cherax > Cherax quadricarinatus. The sequence continues at coordinate 25,797,939 of NC_069424.1, forward strand.
CACTGTGTGTGGTACCACAAGTACCACTGTGTGTGGTACCACCAGTACCAATGTGTGTGGTACCACCAGTACCACTGTCTGTGGTACCTGGAACACAGCTGTGTGTGGTACCTGGAACACCACTGTGTGTGGTACCACCAGTACCACTGTGTGTGGTACCTGGAACACCACTATGTGTGGTACCTGGAACACCACTGTGTGTGGTATCACCAGTACCACTGTGTGTGATACCTGGAACACCACTGTGTGTGGTACCTGAAACACCACTGTGTGTGGTACCTGGAACACCACTGTGTGTGGTACCACCAGTACCACTGTGTGTGGTACCACATACCCTGTGTGTGGTACCTGGAACACCACTGTGTGTGGTACCTGGAACACCACTGTGTGTGGTACCACCAGTACCACTGTCGTATGGTACCACCAGTACCACTGTGTGTGGTACCACCAGTACCACTGTGTGTGGTACCTGGAACACCACTGTGTGGTACCACCAGTACCACTGTGTGTGGCACCTGGAACACCACTGCGTGTGGTACCTGGAACACCAGTGTGTGGTACCACTAGTACCACTGTGTGTGGTACCTGGAACGCCACTGTGTGTGGTACCACCAGTACCACTGTGTGTGGTACCTGGAATACCACTGTGTGTGGTACCTGGAACACCACAGTGGGTGGTGCCACCAGTACCACTGTGTGTGGTACCTGGAACACCACTGTGTGTGGTACCACCATTACCACTGTGTGTGATACCTGGAACACCACTGTGTGTGGTACCTGGAACACCTCTGTGTGTGGTACCACCAGTACGACTGTGTGGTACCTGGAACACCACTGTGTGTGGTACCTGGAAAACCACTGTGTGTGGTACCACCAGTACCACTGTGTGTGGTACCTGGAACACCACTGTGTGTGGTACCACCAGTACCACTGTGTGTGGTACCTGGAACACCACTGTGTGTGGTACCTGGAACACCACTGTGTGTGGTACCTGGAACACCACTGTGTGTGGTACCTGGAACACCACTGTGTGTGGTACCTGGAACACCACTGTGTGTGGTACCTGGAACACCACTGTGTGTGGTACCTGGAACACCACTGTGTGTGGTACCTGGAACACCACTGTGTGTGGTACCACCAGTACCACTGTGTGTGGTACCTGGAACACCACTGTGTGTGGTACTTGGAACACCACTGTGTGTGGTACCACAAGTACCACTGTGTGTGGTACCACCAGTGCCACTGTGTGTGGTACATGGAACACCACTGTGTGTGGTACCACCAGTACCACTGTGTGTGGTACCTGGAACACCACTGTGTGTGCTATCACCATTACCACTGTGTGTGGTACCTGGAACACCACTGTGTATGGCACCACCAGTACCACTGTGTGTGGTACCTGGAGCACCACTGCGTGTGGTACCACCAGCACCACTGTGTGGTACCTGGAACACCACTGTGTGTGGTACCCCCAGTGCCACTGTGTGTGGTACCTGGAACACCACTGTGTGTGGTACCTGGAACACCACTGTGTGTGACACCACAAGCACCACTGTGTGTGGTAACTGGAACACCACTGTGTGTGATACCACAAGCACCACTGTGTGTGGTACCTGGAACACCACTGTGTGTGGTACCTGGAACACCACTGTGTGTGGTACCACCAGCACCACTGTGTGTGGTACCTGGAACACCACTGTATGGTACCACCATTACCACTGTGTGTGGTACCTGGAACACCACTGTGTTTGGTACCTGGAACACCACTGTGTGTGGTACCTGGAACACCACTGTGTGTGGTACCTGGAACACCACTGTGTGGTACCTGGAACACCACTGTGTGTGGTACCTGGAACACCACTGTGTGTGGTACCTGGAACACCTCTGTGTGTGGTATCCCCAGTACCACTGTGTGTGGTACCTGGAACACCACTGTGTGTGGTACCTGGAACACCACTGTGTATGGTACCTGTAACACCACTGTGTGTGGTACCTGGAACACCACTGTGTGTGGTACCACCAGCACCACTGTGTGTGGTACCTGGAACACCACTGTGTGTGGTACCTGGAACACCACTGTGTGTGGTACCTGGAACACCACTGTGTGTGGTACCTGGAACACCACTGTGTGTGGTACCACCAGCACCACTGTGTGTGGTACCTGGAACACCACTGTGTGTGGTACCTGGAACACCACTGTTTATGGTACTACCAGTACCACTGTGTGTGGTACCTGGAACACCACTGTGTGTGGTACCTGGAACAACACTGTGTATGGTACCACCAGTACCACTGTGTGTGGTAACTGGAACACCACTGTGTAGGGTACTACCAGTACCACTGTGTGTGGTACCTGGAACACCACTGTGTGTGGTACCTGGAACACCACTGTGTGTGGTACCACCAGCACCACTGTGTGTGGTACCTGGAACACCACTGTATGGTACCACCATTACCACTGTGTGTGGTACCTGGAACACCACTGTGTTTGGTACCTGGAACACCACTGTGTGTGGTACCTGGAACACCACTGTGTGTGGTACCTGGAACACCACTGTGTGGTACCTGGAACACCACTGTGTGTGGTACCTGGAACACCACTGTGTGTGGTACCTGGAACACCTCTGTGTGTGGTATCCCCAGTACCACTGTGTGTGGTACCTGGAACACCACTGTGTGTGGTACCTGGAACACCACTGTTTATGGTACTACCAGTACCACTGTGTGTGGTACCTGGAACACCACTGTGTGTGGTACCTGGAACACCACTGTTTATGGTACTACCAGTACCACTGTGTGTGGTACCTGGAACACCACTGTGTGTGGTACCTGGAACACCACTGTGTGGTACCTGGAACACCACTGTGTGTGGTACCTGGAACACCACTGTGTGTGGTACCTGGAACACCTCTGTGTGTGGTATCCCCAGTACCACTGTGTGTGGTACCTGGAACACCACTGTGTGTGGTACCTGGAACACCACTGTGTATGGTACCTGTAACACCACTGTGTGTGGTACCTGGAACACCACTGTGTGTGGTACCACCAGCACCACTGTGTGTGGTACCTGGAACACCACTGTGTGTGGTACCTGGAACACCACTGTGTGTGGTTTAACCTGGGAACACCACTGTGTGTGGTACCTGGAACACCACTGTGTGTGGTACCACCAGCACCACTGTGTGTGGTACCTGGAACACCACTGTGTGTGGTACCTGGAACACCACTGTTTATGGTACTACCAGTACCACTGTGTGTGGTACCTGGAACACCACTGTGTGTGGTACCTGGAACACCACTGTGTATGGTACCACCAGTACCACTGTGTGTGGTACCTGGAACACCACTGTGTAGGGTACCACCAGTACCTTTGTGTGTGGTACCTGGAACACCACTGTGTATGGTACCACCAGTACCACTGTGTGTGGTACCTGGAACAACACTGTGTGTGGTACTGGAACACCACTGTGTATGGTACCACCAGTACCACTGTGTGTGGTACCTGGAACAACACTGTGTGTGGTACCTGGAACACCACTGTGTATGGTACCACCAGTACCACTGTGTGTGGTACCTGGAACAACACTGTGTGTGGTACCTGGAACACCACTGTGTATGGTACCACCAGTACCACTGTGTGTGGTACCTGGAACACCACTGTGTATGGTACCACCAGTACCACTGTGTGTGGTACCTGGAACACCACTGTGTATGGTACCACCAGTACAACTGTCGATGGTACTCCCAGCACCATTGTCTATGGTACCACCAGTGCCACTGTCTATTATACCACTAGCACCACTGTCTATGGTACCACCAGTACCTCTGTCTATGGCACCACTAGCATCACTGTCTATGCTACCACCAGTACCATACACGTTCGAATAACTTCAACATTTTTCACAGATATTTGGAACAGACAGAAGACCAGTGAAATCTTTCTTTAAAATGAAAAATAAATCTCGTGCTAATAAAAATGCAATGAATACAAGAATTACGAAGTCAGAATAAACTGTGTCTAGTGCAAATAATGTAAGATTACAGAGAAGAATTCCAGAGAAACTGGGAATTATGTGAAATGAAAGAGAGAGAGAGAGAGAGAGAGACAGAAATGGCAGAGTTTTTTTTACTTCCACTCACTACTTTGTGATCGTCAATATGGCTTCAGGAAAGGTTACTCTGCTGCTGACCTGTTGTTAAACCTCTCCTCTAAGTGGCACCAGTCACTGGATGAATCCAAAGTCAGCTGTGTGGTAGCACTGGACATTGCTGGTGCTTTCAACCGGGTGTGGCACCAGGGCCTCTTAGCAAAACTTCAAGCTCTAGGAATTGCAGGCTCTACACTAAGTCTCCTTAGTGATTACCTTCATGGTAGATATCTAAGGGTAGTTCTCAATGGAACGGAATCAGCAAGACAACCTATTTCGGCAACTGTTCCAAAAGGAAGTGTGCTGGGACCATTGTTATGGAATGTCTACTTCAACGACCTTCTTCATCTCATCCCAGAATCCCATGCATATGCAGACGACTGTACACTGACATTCACTTATCCAAGAGAAGAAATGCCAGCTGCTGTAAGCTACATCATTCACCAGCTAAAAGCTATATCAGCTTGGGGAAATAGATGGCAAGTAACATTTGCACCTGAGAAAACACAAATGATAATGGTCTCTAGGCACCATGATGGTAATGCCGGTGCAGTAGTAAGGATGAATGGGAGGGTTTTGGTACCTGGGGAAGAAGTTGATGTCCTTGGGGTGAAATCTGACTCCAAACTGACCATGAAGAACCACGTTGTAAATCATGCAAATAGGAAGTCAGGAAGCTTACAGCACTTCGCCGTATATCGTATCTGCTTGACAGTAGGGGTTGCGAGATTCTGTGTGAGGCACAAGTACGCTCACACTTTGAGTATGCTCCACTTTCTTGGTTTGCCTGCCCCCCTTCCTCACATCTGAGACTGCTTGACAGAGTAGAGAACAGAGCAAGACGTCTCATCTCTCGCCTGGACCAATCCTGGATAGATCTGTCATTTCAGAAGAGCCTTCAACACAGGAGGGATGTGAGTTTCCTTACTGTTATGTACAAGGCCAATATTGTCAAAGTACAACACTTGGATCCACTTCGAGGACAGCGTGAAGCAAGCTTCTGTACCACAAGACGGGCAGAAAGCAGTAACTTCACTCTGGCTGTACCCTTCTCCAGAACATCACTTCATCCGAGATTATTTATCCCCAGGATGACTCGAGTATGGAACACATTCGTACAGCATTATGATGTCAACGAGATGAAGTCAGTTGATCAAATGAAAATGCTGTCCCACAGATGGCTCCAACTTCATCCTGTTCCCTACTTAAATGTTTCATAACAATAAAAATACTTGTATGTTTCATAACAATAAAAATGCTTTCAAATGAGCTGATGTAGGGAACAGCTGTAAGCTTGTAAATAAAGGTAAGAATCCTTAACCTGTACATAGCTTGTCAATAAGGCTAGGGATCCTTAACCTTGTCAAACCCTGTGTAAAAAAAATAAAAGAGAGAGAGAGAGAGAGAGAAAGAGAGAGAGAGAGAGAGAGAGAGAGAGAGAGAGAGAGAGAGAGAGAGAGAGAGAGAGAGAGAGAGAGAGAGAGAGAGAGAGGGAATGATAGAGTGAGAGTGCATGAGAAGCGAGAAAGAGAGTGAAACAGAGTGGAAAGTGAGATATCTTGCACATGACGCGAGATATCAGACGATACTAGGTGATACCAGATGATACTAGACGATACTAGGTAATGCTAGTTGATACTAGACGATACTAGGTAATGCCAGAGGATACTAGGCGATACTAGATGATACCAGATGTTAATAGACTATACTAGACAATACTACAAGATACTAACCGATACTAGACGATACTAAACTATAATACACGATACTACACGATACTTGACTATACTAGACTATACTAGACGATACTAAACACTACCTGAGAATAATTGTAGCATGTTAGAAGTGGCTTTCTTACAGAGCACTAACCACAGCTGCTTAACACTGACTTCAGTTAGCTGACACTGACTTCAGTTAACTGACACTGACTTCAGTTAGCTGACACTGACTTCAGTTAGCTGACACTCTCTTAGCTTACTTAACACATTATTAGTATAATCAAGGGGGAAGCGCTAAACCCGGAGGATTATATAGCGCCTGGGGGAGGGATGTGGAAGGCATTCAGGCTTAATTCAGGGAACTGGAGCACAGATCCAATTCCCTAGATCAAGAGCCCCTCACCAACATTAAGGAACCTTCCTTTAGTTTAGGGAATGTGTAAAGGAAGGCATTAGAGGAGGAGGAGGAGGAGGATTAGAAGGAGGATTAAGAGGAGGAGGTGGAGGTGTAGTTCATTGAGAGAGGTTAGAGTTGTGAAGAATGTGCAATCTAATGTGCGTTAGTCAAGTATCTTCTTCGTTAGTGTTTGGTAGTGGGTGTCTGGTTGTGTGTTGGTGCCTAGTAGTGGTGGTGGTCTGGGGGTGTCTGATGGTGCTTGATGGTTGTGGTATGGTGGTGTCTGATGGTGTTTGGTGGTGCCTGGAAGTACGAGATGTCTGGAGGTGTTTGGAGATGTATGGTGGTGTCTGGTCGTTCTTGGTGATGTCTGGTGGAGCCTGGAGGTGCCTGGTAGTGTCTGGTAGAGCTTGTTGGTGCCTGGTGGTGTTTGGTGGTGCCTGGTGGTGTTTGATGGTGCCTGGAAGTGTTTGGTGGTGCCTGGTGGTGCCTGGTGGTGCCTGGTGGTGCCTGGTGGTGCCTGGTGGTGCCTGATGGCGCCTGGTGGCTTCAAAATTCCATCTTTTACCATCTCTTCTGTGCTCCTTTTTTCTCTCTCTCTCCTTGCATCTCTTTATCATTATTATTCCCCATCTCTCACTCCCTCTTTCTAACTTCCAGCCCTCCCTCACTCCCACTTTCAGCTTCCTCTCACCTCCAACTCCCTCCCACAGTCATTCTATCCCACAGACATTCTTTCCCAAAGTAGTTCTCTCCCACAGTAATTCTCTCCCACAGTCACTCTCTCCCAGTCATTCTCTCTCACAGTCATTCTCTCCCACAGTCATTCTCTCTCACAGTCATTCTCTCCAACAGTTATTCTCTCTCACAGTCATTCTCTCCCACAGTCATTCTGTCTCATAGTCATTCTCTGTGACAGTCATTCTTTCCCACAGTCATTCTCTCCCACAGTCATTCTCTCCCAGTCATTCTCTCTCAGAGTCATTCTCTCCCACAGTCATTCTCTCCCACAGCCATTCTCTCTCACAGTCATTCTCTCCCACAGTCATTCTGTCTCGTAGTCATTCTCTCTCACAGTCATTCTCTCCCACAATCATTCTATCCCACAGACATTCTTTCCACATTCTTTCCCACAGTCGTTCTCTTTCACACTCATTCTATCCCACAGATATTCTCTCCCACAGTCATTCTCTCCCACAGTCATTCTCTCCTACAGTCATTCTCTCCCACAGTCATTCTCTCCCACAGTCATTCTCTCTCACAGTCATTCTCTCCCACAGTCATTCTCTCTCACAGTCATTCTCTCTCACAGTCATTCTCTCCCACAGTCATTCTCTCGCACAGTCATTCTCTCCCACAGTCATTCTCTCTCACAGTCATTCTCTCCACAGTCATTCTCTCTCACAGTCATTCTCTCCATTAGTCATTCTTTCCCACAGTTATTCTCTCCCACAGTCATTCTCTCCCACAGTCATTCTCTCCAACAGTCATTCTCTCTCACAGTCATTCTCTCCATTAGTCATTCTTTCCCACAGTTATTCTCTCCCACAGTCATTCTCTCCCACAGTCATTCTCTCTCACAGTCATTCTCTCTCACAGTCGTTCTCTCCCACAGACATTCTCTCCCACAGTCATTCTATCCCACAGTCATTCTCTCCACAATCTTCCATCTCTCCACAGTCATTCTATCCCACAGTCATTCTCTCCCACAGCATCTCTCTCCACAGTCATTCTCTCCCACAGACATTCTCTCCCACAGACATTCTATCCCACATTCTCTCCCACAGACATTCTCTCCCACAGTCATTCTCTCCCTCAGACATTCTTTCCACATTCTTTCCCACAGTCGTTCTCTTTCACACTCATTCTATCCCAAAGACATTCTCTAGCACAGTCATTCTCTCCCACAGTCATTCTCTCCCACAGTCATTCTCTCCCACAGACATTCTCTCCCACAGCCATTCTCTCCCACAGACATTCTCTCCCACAGTCATTCTATCTCACATTCTCTCCCACAGACATTCTCTCCCACAGTAATTCTCTCCCACAGTCATTCTCTCCCACAGACATTCTCTCCCACAGTCATTCTGTCCCACAGACATTCTCTCTCACAGGCATTCTATCCCACAGACATTCTCTCCCACACACATTCTATCCCACAGACATTCTCTAACACAGACATTCTATCCCACAGACATTCTATCCCACAGACATTCTATCCCACAGACATTCTGTCCCACAGACATTCTCTCCCACAGTCATTCTATCCCACAGACATTCTCTCCCACAGACATTCTCTCCCACAGACATTCTATCCCACAGACATTCTCTCCCACAGACATTCTATCCCACAGACATTCTCTCCCACAAACATTCTCTCCCACAGACATTCTCTCCCACAGACATTCTATCCAACAGACATTCTCTCTCACAGACATTCTCTCCCACAGTCATTCTCTCCCACAGACATTCTATCCCACAGACATTCTATCCCACAGACATTCTATCCCACAGACATTCTCTCCACAGACTCATCCCACAGACATTCTATCCCACAGACATTCTATCCCACAGACATTCTCTCCCACAGACATTCTATCCCACAGACATTCTATCCCACAGACATTCTATCCCACAGAGTTTCTCTCTCACAGACATTCTCTCCCACAGTCATTCTCTCCCACAGACATTCTCTCCCACAGACATTCTCTCCCACCGACATTCTATCCCACAGACATTCTCTCTCACAGACATTCTCTCCCACAGACATTCTCTCCCACAGACATTTTCTCTCGCAGACATTCTCTCTCACAGACATTCTCTCCCACAGTCATTCTCTCCCACAGCCATTCTCTCCAACAGACATTCTCTCCCACAGACATTCTATCCCACAGACATTCTCTCTCAGACATTCTCTCCCACAGACATTCTCTCCCACAGACATTCTATCCCACAGTCGTTCTCTCTCACAGACATTCTCTCCCACATTCATTCTCTCACACAGACATTCTCTCTCACAGACATTCTCTCTCACAGACATTCTCTCCCACAGCCATTCTCTCCCACAGACATTCTCTCCCACAGTCATTCTATCCCACATTCTCTCCCACAGACATTCTCTCCCACAGTCATTCTCTCCCATGGTCATTTTCTCCCACAGACATTCTCTCCCACAGTCATTCTGTCCCACAGACATTCTCTCCCACAGGTATTCTCTCCCACAGACATTATCTTTCGCAGTCATTCTATCCCACAGACATTCTCTCCCACAGACATTCTATCCCACAGACATTCTATCCCACATACATTCTATCCCACAGACATTCTATCCCACAGACATTCTCTCCCACAGATATTCTATCCCACAGACATTCTATCCCACAGACATTCTATCCCACAGACATTCTCTCCCACACACATTCTCTCCCACAGTCATTCTCTCCCACAGACATTCTCTCCCACAGACATTCTATCCCACAGACATTCTATCCCACAGACATTCTCTCCCACAGACATTCTCTCCCACAGACATTCTCTCCCACAGTCATTCTCTGCCACAGACATTCTATCCCACAGACATTCTATCCCAGACATTCTATCCCACAGACATTCTCTCCCACAGACATTCTATCCCACAGACATTCTCTCCCACAGACATTCTATCCCACAGACATTCTCTCCCACAGACATTCTATTCCACAGACATTCTATCCCACAGACATTCTATCCCACAGACATTCTCTCTCACAGACATTCTCTCCCACAGTCATTCTCTCCAACAGACATTCTCTCCCACAGTCATTCTTTCCCACAGACATTCTCTCCCACAGACATTCTCTCCCACAAACATTCTCTCCCACAGACATTCTCTCCCACAGACATTCTCTCCCACAGTCATTCTCTCCCACAGACATTCTCTCCCACAGTCATTCTCTCCCACAGACATTTTCTCCCACAGACATTCTCTCCCACAGACATTCTCTCCCACAGTCATTCTCTCCCACAGACATTTTCTCCCACAGACATTCTCTCCCACAGTCATTCTCTCCCACAGACATTCTCTCCCACAGTCATTCTCTCCCACAGTCATTCTCTTCCACAGACATTCTCTCCCACAGACATTCTCTCCCACAGACATTCTCTCCCACAGACATTCTCTCCCACAGACATTCTCTCCCACAGACATTCTCTCCCACAGACATTCTCTCCCACTCATAAATAAACCAACTTCACGTTCAGACATTTATCAAATTTATGTCTTAATTTCTACATTACATTGCACTCTGGGTAAATTGAAATCATTTTAGCTTTGGCCAGAGAAAAGGGCGTGAGAACGTACGAGGCAGGAAATAAACTTGTTCAGAACGAAGACAGAACGTCCATTCAGGGTGTCCAAGTTTAGGATCTAACTGGAGATGCTAGAAATTGAGCCCAAGAACAGTGTCCAACCATAGACAACAAGCACAGAACAAAGAGAGAATTAATATTCTGACGAGCCATCAAGGGATACCCAGACCCGGTGGCCCGGTGGCCTGGTGGCTAAAGCTCCCGCTTCACACACGGAGGGCCCGGGTTCGATTCCCGGCGGGTGGAAACATTCGACACGTTTCCTTACACCTGTTGTCCTGTTCACCTAGCAGCAAATAGGTACCTGTGTGTTAGTCGACTGGTGTGGGTCGCATCCTGGGGGACAAGATTAAGGACCCCAATGGAAATAAGTTAGACAGTCCTCGATGACGCACTGACTTTCTTGGGTTATCCTGGGTGGCTAACCCTCCGGGGTTAAAAATCCGAACGAAATCTTATCTTATCTTACCATAAGATAGTGCCATGTGTGTGTGTGTGTGTGTGTGTGTGTGTGTGTGTGTACGTGTGTGTGTGTGTGTGTGTACGTGTGTGTGTGTGTACGTGTGTGTGTGTGTGTGTGTGTGTGTACGTGTGTGTGTATGAGTGTGTGTGTGTGTGTATGTGTGTGTATGTATGTGTGTGTGTATGTGGTATGTGTGTGTGTGTGTGTGTGTATATGTGTTTGTGTGTGTGTGTGTGTGTATGTGGGTGTGTGTGTGGTGTGTTTGTGTGTGTGTGTGTATGTGTTCATGGGGTGTGTGTGTTGTGTGTGGTGTGTGTGTGAGTGTGTGTGTGTATGTGTGTGTGTGTGTGTGTGTGTGTGTGTGTACGTGTGGGTGTGTGTGTGTGTACTCACCTAATTGTACTCACCTAATTGTGGTTGCAGGGGTCGAGACTTAGCTCCTGGCCCCGCCTCTTCACAGATTGCTACTGGATCCTCTCTCTCTCTGCTTCCTGAGCTTTGTCATACCTCTTCTTAAAACTATGTATGGTTCCTGCCTCCACTACTTCACTTGCTAGGCTATTCCACTTGCTGACAACTCTATGACTGAAGAAATACTTCCTAACGTCCCTGTGACTCGTCTGAGTCTTCAGCTTCCAGTTGTGACCCCTTGTCCATGTGTCCCCTCTCTGGAACATCCTATCTCTGTCCACCTTGTCTATTCCCCCCGGTATCTTGTATGTCGTTATCATGTCTCCCTTGACCCTTCTGTCCTCCAGTGTCGTCAGTCCGATTTCCCTCAACCTTTCCTCGTACGACATTCCCTTGAGCTCTGGGACTAGCCTTGTTGAAAACCTTTGTACTTTCTCTAATTTCTTGACGTGCTTGACCAGGTGTGGGTTCCAGACTGGTGCTGCATACTCCAGTATGGGCCTAACATACACAGTGTACAGTGTCTTGAACGATTCCTTATTAAGGTATCGGAACGCTATTCTCAGGTTTGTCAGACGCCCGTATGCTGCAGCGGTTATTTGGTTGATGTGTGCCTCCGGTGATGTGCTCGGTGTTATGGTCACCCCAAGGTCTTTCTCTCTGAGTGAGGTCTGTAGTCTTTGTCCACCTAGCCTATACTCTGTCTGCGGTCTTCTTTGCCCCTCCCCAATCTTCATGACTTTGCATTTGGCTGGATTGAATTCGAGAAGCCAGTTACTGGACCACATGTCCAGCCTGTCCAGGTCTCTTTGCAGTCCTGCCTCATCCTCGTCCGATTTAATTCTTCTCATCAACTTCACGTCATCTGTGAACAGGAACACTTCAGAGTCTATTCCTTCCATCATGTCGTTCACAAATATTAAAAATAGCACTGGTCCTAGAACTGACCCTGTGGGACCCCGCTCGTAACAGGCGCCCACTGTGATACCTCATCACGTACCATGACTCGTTGCTGCCTCCCTGACAGGTATTCCCTTATCCATTGCAGTGCCCTCCCTTTACATGCGCTGATCCTCCAGCTTCTGCACTAATCTCTTGTGGGGAACTGTGTCAAAGGCCTTCCTGCAGTCTAGGAAAACGCAATCTACCCACCCCTCTCCCTCGTGTCTTACTTCTGTTACCTTGTCATAAAACTCCAGGAGGTTTGTGATACAGGATTTGCCTTCCATGAACCCATGCTGGTTTTCATTTATAATCTTGTTCCTTTCCAGGTGTTCGACCACTCTCCTCCTTATAATCTTCTCCATGACTTTGCACACAATACATGTCAGAGACACAGGTCTGTAGTTTAGTGCCTCGTTTCTGTTTCCTTTCTTAAATATGGGGACTACATTAGCTGTCTTCCATTCCTCAGGTAGTTGCCCAGTTTCAAGGGATGTGTTGAAGATTGTGGTTAGAGGCACGCACAGCATCTCTGCTCCTTCTCTAAGGACCCATGGGGAGATGTCCGGTCCCATCGCCTTTGAGGTGTCAAGGTCACTCAAGAGCTTCTTCACCTCCTCCTCAGTTGTTCGTATGTCATCCAACACTTGTTGGTATATTCCCTCTTGATGTCCCTTCTGTGCTGTCTTCCCACAGCCCTTCCTGTCTCTACTGTAAAAACTTCCTTAAATCTCCTGTTCAGCTCCTCACATACCTCCTGATCATTTCTTGTGAGTTCTCCACCTTCTGTCCTTAATCTGATCACCTGGTCTTTGACTGTTGTCTTCCTCCTGATGTGGCTATACAACAGTTTCGGGTCAGTCTTGATTCTCGATGCTATGTCATTTTCATACTGTAGCTGGGCCTTCCCTCCTTACCTGTGCATACTCATTCTGGCTCTGGGGACTGATCTCCCTATTTTCGTTTTGTTCTCTGCCTTCCGTACTTTTTCCATTCTCTATTACACTTTGTTTTTTGCCTCCTTACACCGTCGGGTAAACCAGGGGCTCGTTTGGTCTTCCCGTTGTTACTGTTGCCCTTGGGAAATAAACTTTTCCACTGCCTCCTTGCATTTTGTTGTTACATATTCCATCATTTCATTTACTGGTTTTCCCTGCCAGTTCTCTGTCCCACTGGACCTCCCGCAGGAAGTTCATCAACCCTATGTAGCCCCCTCTTTTATAGTCAGGTTTTTTCCCATTCAACTCCTATTATTCTCTCCACTTGCAGCTCTACTATGTATTCAAAGCACAGAACCACGTGGTCGCTAGCTCCTAGGGGACTCTCATACTTGATGTCCTAAATGTCTGAGCTGCCCAGGGTGAACACAAGGTCAATCTTGCTGGCTCATCCTCCCCTCTCATTTGGTAGTGTCCTTAATATGTTGGTGCATGAGGTTTTCCAGCACCACGTCCAACATCCTGGGCTCTCCATGTTTCGGGACCCCCAGGGGCTCCGGGTTTTTCCCCAGTCGATCCCCCTGTGGTTGAAATGCCCATAACCAGCAACTTTGCTATGCCGGAAGGGAGCTCTTCTTGCCACCTCAGCAAGTGTGTCCACCATTGCTCTATTGCTCTCTTCATATTCCTCTCTTGGCCTCCTGCAGTTCTGTGGTGGATTTACATCACTGCAATGACCACTTTGTGTTCCCCAGACTGAAGTGTACTGCTATGTAGTCTCTTTCTCCCGTCTCATCTATGCCTTCCATTTTCTCGAATTTCCATCTGTTTTTTTACGAGCAGAGCAACCCCACCCCCCCCCCCTGCCCCTTCTATCTTTCCTCATGATCTGGTATCCTGGTGGGAAGATTGCATCTGTTATTGTCTCCTTGAGTTTTGTTTCTGTAACTGCTATTGATGTCCTGGGGAATTCTCATTGATTCTTTCTTGCCATTCCCCCTTGTTTATTCGTTAATCCATCTGCATTTTTTGTCCCAAAACCTTCAACTTCTGTTCTAATACTGTAACTGTGGTGCGGGGGGTGGAAAAACAGAGGGATCGGTGTGTGATGGTTGGTTTGGATTGTTCAGTTGCCTTGGGGGGTCGTGGCTGGAGTCCTTCTGCAGGTGTTTCTGGGGGGTTGTGCTTGTCCCTTTCCCTTTGATCCTGGGTTTTCTGCTCTCCTTTTTCATTTCCTCCCATTTCTCCTTTCGTTTTTCAAACTCTTTCTTTTATCGTCTTCCTTTCGTCCTGTGTTCTGTCTCGATCGAGGTTACACACTCCGGAACTCCTGCTTGCCTCTTTAGCCGTGCTTTCTCCTGCAGGTCATGGTTCGGGTTGATTTTGCCTGAAAATTACTTTGAGAGGCCGATTCCTTTTCTTTGTGAATCACCCAAATTTTCCGAAAATTTGCACCTGGGTCATGTCCCCCTCGCCTATCACCTTCATGATTTTCTTCAATCGCTTTTTTTTTCCTCCTGCTTTCTTTCATCATAAGTTTCCTCTTTAGCTTCGTCTAGCCCATAGGGCAAACACGGATCTCTCCCTTTCCACCTCCCACTGTGACTCCAATTGCATCCTCTGATGTGTTTTAGTTTCTTCCCGTGGAGTGTTCCTTCCTTCAGTCCCTTCCCTAGTTATGGGCCCTATGCTTCTTGGTTTGTCCTTCCCGCCCCACCTGTTCCCGGCCCCCACAGGTATCTGGTAAGGTCCTTGCACATGTCCTAGTTCCTTCAATGTCTTCCAACCTCTCTTCTGTCCTAGTGTGCTCCCAGCCTTTGTTTTGGCCCCATGTGGGTTTGACAGGACCTCTGCATACAGTTTAGTTTCCATGCTTCCTTCAGACCTGTTGTCTGTGTTTGATGTAGCCATTGCCGATGTACTTCTGTAATATCTTTGTCTCTGTGCTGTTTCAGATGTCTCAGTCCCTTCTAATCTCTCTATCTTGATTTCTGCTGCTGTGGCCTGTTGCTTCACCTACTGCATTCTGCTGCTAAACTCTCTTCCATCTTCCTTTCCAGCTCATCTAGTCTCTTTCCCAGTCTTCCTCCCTTTTTTTGAGCTCTCCTCCCATTCCTCCCTCCCCGATTCGTCCTTGGGCCCCTTGTCCTCATTTGGCTCTAGGTTCCCCCCTTGCTCCACCCGAAGGGGGGACGGGTGGTTAGGGGGGAGAGGAATAGATGGTTAGGGGAGGGGGATGGATGGTTGTGGGGAGGGGGGAGGTGGTTATTGGAGGGGTGAGGATAGTTGGGGGAGGGGGGTTAGATGGTTTGAGGGGAGAGAGGGGATGGATGGTTATGGGGGAGGGGGAGGATGGTTATTGGAGGGAGGGAGGTAGTTGGGGGGGGTTAGACGGTTTGGGGAGGGGTTAGGTGGTTTGGGGGGGGGGTAGGTGGCTAAGGTGAGGTGGTTAGGGGAAGAGGGAGGGGTGGTTAGGGGAGGGGGGGGTACGTGTTTGTGTCAAGTGTTTGTGTCAAGTGGTGGAGAGTGTGTGTGGGTGTGTGTGTTGTGTATGTGTGTGTGTGTGTGGTGTGTGGTGTGTGTGTGTGTGGTGTGTGTGTGTGTGGTGTGTGTGTTTGTGTGTGTGTGTGTGTGTGTGGTGTGTGTGTGTGTGTGTGTGTGTGTGTGTGTGTGTGTGTGTGGTGTGTGTGTGTGGTGTGTGTGTGTGTGTGGTGTGTGTGTGTGGTGGGTGTGTGTGGTGTGTGTGGTGTGTGTGTGTGGTGTGTGTGTATATGTGTGTGTATGTGTATGTGTTTATGTATGTGTGTGTGTATGTCTGTGTGTATGTGTTTATGTATGTGTGTGTGTATGTGTATGTGTGTGGTGTGTGTGTGTGTGTGTGTGTGTGTGTGTGTGTGTGTGTGTGTGTGAGTGGTGTGTGTGTGTGTGTGGTGTGAGTGTGTGGTGTGTGTGTGGTGTGTGTGTGTTGGTGTGTGGGTGTGTGTGTGTGGTGTGTGTGGTGTGTTGTGTGTGTGTGTGTGTGGTGTGTGTGTGGTGTGTGTGTGTGGTGTGTGTGTGTGTGTGGTGTGTGTGTGTGGTGTGTGTGTGGTGTGTGTGTGGTGTGTGTGTGGTGTGTGTGTGTGGTGTGTGGTGGTGTGTGTGTGTGGTGTGTGTGTGTGTGTGTGGTGTGTG
The DNA here is from genome assembly GCF_026875155.1 of Cherax quadricarinatus. Lineage (NCBI taxonomy): Eukaryota > Metazoa > Arthropoda > Malacostraca > Decapoda > Parastacidae > Cherax > Cherax quadricarinatus. Next base: position 25,814,474 of record NC_069424.1, read on the forward strand.
GTGTGTGTGGTGTGGTGTGTGTGGTGTGTGTGTGTGTGTGTGTGTGTGTGTGTGTGTGTGTGTGTGTGTGTGTGTGTGTGTGGTGTGTGTGTGGTATGTGTGTGTGTGGTGTGTGTGTGTGTGGTGTGTGTGTGTGTGGTGTGTGTGTGGTGTGTGTGTGTGGTGTGTGTGTGTGTGGTGTGTGTGTGTGGTATGTGTGTGTGGTGTGTGTGTGTGTGTGTGTGTGTGTGGTGTGTGTGTGTGTGGTGGTGTGTGGTGTGTGTGTTGTTTTGTGGTGTGTGTGTGGTGTGTGTGTGGGGTTGTGTGTGTTTTGGTGTGTGGTGGGGTGTGTGTGGGGTGTGTGTTGTGTGTGGTGTGTGTGTGTGGTGTGTGGTTGTGTGGGGTTTTGTGTGTGGTGTGTGTGGTGTGTGTGGTGTGTTTTGGTGTGTGTGGTTTTGTGTGTGGTGGGGTGTGTGGTGTGTGTGGGGGGTGTGTGGTGTGTGTTTTTGGGGTTTGTGGGGTTTGTGTGTGTGGGTGTGGGTGTGGGGGTGTGTGGTGGTGGGGGTTTGTTGTGTTTTGGTGTTTTGGGGTGTTGGTGTGGGGTGTGGTGTGTGTGGTGTGGTGGTGTGTATAACATCCCTACAGACGAAACCCAAAATCCCAAATTTGTTTTTTTTGTTTGCTGAAGATGAGGTGTTGACAACATTTGTGTGTAAAGGAAACGAGGGGGGGAAAAAAACGGGGGAAAAGAAAAAGGGGGAAAAAGACGAGGGGAAGGAGAACGAGGAGTAAAACGAGGGGAAGGGGGAATGAGAGAAAAAAACTAGGGGGAAGAAAAAGGGGGAAGGACGAGGGGGAAAAAAAAGGAAGGGGAATTATCGAGGGAAAAAAAAGGAAAGGGGAAGGCCCAAAAAGGAAAGGGAAAGGAGGAAAAAAAAAGAGGGGAAAACGATTAGAAAAAACGGGGAAAGAACGAGAAAAAACGTGGGGAATAAAAAAGGGAAAAAAACGAGAGAAAGAAGATTAGAATAACGGGGGGGGAAGAACCAAAAAAGGGGGGAGCAAAAGGGGGGAAAAACCCAAAAGGGGAAAAAAGGGGGGGAAAGGAACGAGAGAAAGGGAAAAAGGGGAAGGAAGAGAGAAAGAAACGAGGGGGGAAAAACGATTCGAAAAAATTTGAAAAAACGAGGGGGAACGGGGGGGGGCCCCCGAAAGGGGGAAGGGCTCAAAGTTTGAAGGTTCATTTAGCCTCGATTATGACAGGGAATATGTTTGGCCCGAAAAAATGGCAAACATGTTGCCCCAAGATGGGGCCAAAAAATTTTTGCACAAGATAGCAACAGTTGCACAAGATAGCAAAAATGTTTTACAAGATACAAAAATGTTGCACAAGATAGCAAAATGTTTCACAAGATTTGGGAATTTTGTTGCCCCCAAAAAAAGCAACATGTTGCACAAGATAGCAACATGTTGGGACAAGGGTGGGAATGTGTTACACAAAAAAAACAATATGTTGCACAAGATTTGGGAACATGTTGCAAAGATAGCAATATGTTTCACAAGATGACAACATGTTGCACAAGATAGCAATATGTTTCACAAGATGGCAATATGTTGCACAAAATAGCAACATGTTGCACAAGATAGCAACATGTTGCACAAGATAGCAACATGTTGCACAAGATAGCAACATGTTGCACAAGATGGGAATGTGTTACACAACATAGCAATATGTTGCACAAGATGGCAACATGTTGCACAAGATAGCAATATGTTTCACAAGATGGCAATATGTTGCACAAAATAGCAATATGTTGCACAAGATAGCAATATGTTGCACAAGATAGCAATATGTTGCACAAGATAGCAATATGTTTCACAAGATGGCAATATGTTTCACAAAATAGCAATATGTTGCACAAGATAGCAACATGTTGCACAAGATAGCAATATGTTGCACAAGATGGCAATATGTTGCACAAAATAGCAATATGTTGCAAAAGATAACACTATGTTGCACAAGATAGCAATATGTTGCACAAGATGGCAATATGTTGCACAAGGTAGCAATATGCTGCACAAGACGGCAGTATGTTGCAAAAGATGGGAATATGTTGCACAAGATGGCAATGTGTTGCACAAAATGGCAATATGTTGCACAAGATAGCAATATGCTGCACAACACGGCAATATGTTGCAAAAGATGGGAATATGTTGCACAAGATGGCAATATGTTGCACAAAATGGCAATATGTTGCACAAGATAGCAATACGTTTCACAGGATGGGAATATGTTTCACAAATTAGCAATATGTTGCAGAAGCTAGTAATATGTTGCACAAGATGGTAATATCTTGCACAAGATGGCAATATGTTGCAGAAGATGGCAATATGTTGCACAAGATAGCAATATATTTAACAAGATAGCAATATGCTGCACAAGACAGCAATATGTTGCACAAAATAGTTATATGTTGCACAAGACAGCAATATATTGCACACGGCAGCAATATGTTGCAGAAGATGGCAATATGTTGCACAAGATTGTAATATGTTGCACAAGTTGGCAATATGTTGCACAAGATAGCAATATGCTGCACATATCAGCAATATGTTGCACAAGATAGCAATATGTTGCACAAGTTGGCAATATGTTGAACAAGATAGCAATATGCTGCACATATCAGCAATATGTTGCACAAGACACCAATATGCTGCACAAGATAGCAATATGTTGTACAAGATAACAGTATGTTGCACTAGATAACAATATGTTTCTCTAGATGAGAATATGTTGCACAAGATAGCAATATGGAGGAAGGTAGAGACAATAGTGTATGGTTGGGTGGTTATTAGAGTTTAAAACCTGTCCACAACACGAGCGTCATTAAGCCTGGATGTCACCCATTCACCACCAGCCAAGAATAATTTAACCCTAAAAAATGGGTGTATAAGGACTAAACTCCACGTATATACACACAGTGATATACTCCCCTGCACGGGTGCATACAATGTTCCTGTTGTTGCACACACATCAAAAGAGCTATGTTCATCAGAACATATATACACAGACTGTTAGGACGTTTATATATATAAAATATATATATATATAATATAATATATATTATAATATATATAATTATATATATATATATATATATATATAGAAGGGGAGAATTAGTGGGCTTTTTCAGTTTCTCGGGGAGACGGAAGCAGGCAAGTAACAATATCAAAATATCATAAATGAATAAAACATTCACTTACCGTAGTCGAAGTACGACAAATTTTATTTTTACTGCCTTGCATTATACTGCTGCTGTTGTGCGCTGCTGCTGGCTGCTCCCCTTGCGCTGCTGCGCTGCTTGCTGCTGCGGCGCTGTCCCGCTGCTACTACTAGTCATATACTTCATTATTACTACTATGCTACTCTACGTTACTCCCCAAATATTTTGCTACTATTTCTACTACTGCTACTACTAATCAAACTACTATTACTGATCTTAAAGTCTTTCCCACTACTACAGTTCTCGCCCGTTTCTGGTTTTCTCTTTGTTATCCTCACTTGTGACTTGACAATGCGCAAAACAGCTGAAAACCTTGTCGACTTTTCCTTCCCTAACAAAGTTTAATATGAGAAAAGAGTACTTCGTGAGAACCTTTCTAAGGCTGATGAGGTTATCAGGTTTAAGCCTATTGACTATACGATAGTCAGTGGGATGGATTTGTAAACGACAAAAAAAGGGAAAAAGCCCTAGATAAAATACCGAGGGTACAACTGAGGTTTTTACACTGGGGGATACACACCAAATAATGTTCTGGGGGGGAAAAACACTAGGGTAAAATGAAGGAAATACACTGGGGGTACACACTTCGGGTTATTAAAAAGACTGAAGGCGAACCGATAAGGGAAAATTTTTTCGGTCTCAAAAATACGTTGGGGAGGGGGGGAGGGGCAAAACCCTACACCCTCACGGGGGGAGACAAAAATCAAAATACCCCTCCACTGTGGCGAATGCGTATACACCCCACTGTGGGGAGACATTGCTACCCCTCTGTTCCTTCATTCTGTTCAGATGGTAATTAGAGCTATGGGAGAGTCAGGTGTGGCCACACCTGGTGTGTCTCGTGGCCTAGGTGGGCCAACCTGGTGTGTTCGTGGCCTAGGGTGTGGGGGGGGGGGGGGGGGGGTCCGGGGCCAAGAGTGGGCCACGAAACGGCCCTGTCCATTTTAAAAAGAGGGCCCCCTAAGAGGCCCATTTTAAAAAATGTCCGCCTTAAGAGTTGCCCCCTTTAAAGATTTACCCCTCAAGAGCCTACCTAAGGTTGCCACCTTAAGAGCTACCCCCCTTAAGAGTTGCCACCTTAAGAGTTGCCACCTTAAAAATTTCCACCTTAAAGATTTGCCCCCTTTAAGAGTTGCCACCTAAGAGTTACCCCCTTAAGAGTTGCCCCCTTTTAATTCCCAAACTTTAAAGTTGAACCTTAAGAGTTGCCACCTTTTTTGCGGCCCCTGCCAAACTGCGGTTAAATAGTTCCTCCCGGCCGGCGTACATGGGTACCCCGTCAAACCCAATGTGGGGGGGCTGAGCCCCGGGCCTTTGAGCGTAAGAGCCTGAGTGCCTCACGGGGGCACATTAAGCAGTAGGGCCCGACCCCCTAAGGGTACAGTCACGGCTTTTGTAACAGTATGTACCTGAGGCCTCAGGATTCGCACCTAAGAGTAGGTACCTGCACACCCAAGGGGTTCCGTCTACGGTTCAAATTAAGTCCTGAACCCTCAGGGTTTCCGCTATGCATAGGTACCCGACCACCGAATCTACTATCTACTGGCCCTTAGAAGAACCCTCACCGCAGCTCACTGAGTCTGTTTGGGCCTTTATTTTCTTGAGGCCGCTTCAGGAGCTTGCAGCATGGGGTTCGGTTTTACGGGGGTCAACCGGCTTTGGAGGGATTTTCTGGATTCCGGTGATTTGTGGACTCACCGTCTACGCTGTCAATGTGGCCGGGAAACAACAGATGCTGTTTGGGGGGGACATTACATGAAGAAAAAGGTTTTGGGGTGTTACATGAACTGGGCCCGGACGAGTTACACTTGGAAGTATGTGGTGGAACACGAGTAGCACAGGACCGTAGTGGAACATGAGATGAAAGGGGTGTCGTGGGACACTGAATGGCCCCGGTTGATGTCACTGAATATGTCATGTGATGGTCTCGTGTCGGAGAAGCTTTTATTATAAATTTTTATTTACAAATTTTTTTATAATTTATTATTTTGCATAGAGTATATATATATAGTGACACAGTGGTTCAAGAGTTTTACCCTGTGTGGGTATGAATTATTTATTATTTATTAAAATGTGATTATAAATTTTTTATAAATAACATGTACATATTTATACAAAATTCAAATACCTCTAGACCAAAAATAGTTGATTTTTTATATTAAAGATTAAAATTTTTAATGTGTGTATTTATGTATCCACTCTTTTTACAAAGAAGTAAAACTTACGCCTTTTTTTAAAAATTACTTTTTTTGTATACCTTAAGAGTTGCCCTTAAGAGTTTCCCCTAAAGTGGCCACCTTAAGAGTTGCCACCTTAAGGGTTCCATTAAAGTGGCCCCTTAAGAGGGCCACCTTAAAAAAATGGCCACCTTAAGGTGGCCACCCTTTAAAATGCCCCCCAAAGACGCCCCCCTCAATAAGGAAGAAAAGGGGATTTATTTATAAACACAATAAAAATAATTTATTATTTACACTTTAAATAAAACTTTAAAAGAAACTATCAACTTTAAAATTGAAATTGACTGAAATTTATTGATTATAAACGAAAATACAGAAAGAGAGAGAATTTTTCTTCTATCTAGCAGCGGCCATGAGCTTCTAACCTCAGAGTTATCAATATTTTTCCTGGCAAGACATCCTGGCTAAAATAAAGGAAGCGTAGCTTTGATCTCAGGCGCTCAAATATTGCATAATTTGGACTGTTATAGGCAGAGCAATTACAGCCACGAGCAGCCTCACTGGCACTCAGGAGCACACTGAGTGTCATTCACTCTGAGGGCTACGTCACACCTCTGGCTGCCCTGGAAGTGCATGACTCCAGACCAAACGGTCCGCGTACTTACTTCCTTGACTCCCGGAGAAGCACTGGAAAAAGATACCTATTTACAGTAGCTCTAGATATACCTCTGATATTTATTAGTGAGGAAAGAGTTTAATATTATGGAGAATAAATGAGAGCTGGAAATAATGAAGATACTCAAAGGAAAATGCATATACACACTCGTTATGCGTTACCAGACACTCTTGCTCGAGGGTCGAAATTGCGTATATTATTACCCTGTGTAGAGGAAGGACATACGTATCTGGTAATGCAGGGAAATGCGTCCAATAATACGCAGGGAGTTTTATGTAGTTTATGGTGGTGTTTTATGTAGTTCATGGTGGTGTTTTATGTAGTTCATGGTGGTGTTTTGTGTAGTTCATGGTAGTGTTTTGTGTAGTTCATGGTGGGTTTGGGTTTTTTTGTAGTTCATGGTGTGTTTTGTGTAGTTCATGGAGGTGTTTTATGTAGTTCATGGTAGTGTTTTGTGTAGTTCATGGTGGTGTTTTTGTATTATGGTGTTTTTGTGTAGTTCATGGTAGTGTTTTGTGTAGTTCATGGGGTGTTTTATGTAGTTCATGGTGTTTTTGTAGTTCATGGTGGTGTTTTATGTACTTATGGTAGTGTTTTGTGTAGTTCATGGTGGTGTTTTTGTAGTTCAGGTGGTGTTTTGTGTAGTTCATGGTGTTGTGTTATGGTTTTATTGGTTGGTTGTTTTATGTAGTTCATGGTGGTGTTTTATGTAGTTCATGGGTAGTTTTGTGTAGTTCATGGTGGTGTTTTGTGTAGTTCAGGGTGTGTTTTTTAATATTGTTTTGTGTATTTCATGGTAGTGTTTTGTGTAGTTCTGGAGGTGTTTTATGTAGTTCATGGTAGTGTTTTGTGTAGTTCATGGTGGTGTTTTTGTAGTTCATGGGGTGTTTTGTGTAGTTCATGGTGGTGTTTTTGTGTTCATGGTGTGTTTTGTGTATTCATGGTGGTGTTTTGTGTAGTTCATGGTGTGTTTTTGTAGTTCATGGGGGTGTTTTATGTAGTTCATGGTGGTGTTTTGTGTAGTTCATGGTGGTGTTTTGTGTAGTTCATGGGGGTGTTTTATGTAGTTCATGTAGTGTTTTATGTAGTTCATGGTAGTGTTTTGTGTAGTTCATGGGGGTGTTTTTTGTGTAGTTCATGGTGGTGTTTTGTGTTGTTCATGGTGGTGTTTTGTGTAGTTCATGGTGGTGTTTTGTGTAGTTCATGGTGGTGTTTTATGTAGTTCATGGGGGTGTTTTGTGTAGTTCATGGGGGTGTTTTGTGTAGTTCATGGCGGTGTTTTGTGTAGTTCATGGGGGTGTTTTATGTAGTTCATGTAGTGTTTTGTGTAGTTCATGGTGTTTTTGTGTAGTTCATGGGGTGTTTTGTGTAGTTCACAGTGGTGTTTTATGTAGTTCATGGTGGTGTTTTGTGTAGTTCATGTGGTGTTTTGTGTAGTTCATTAGGTGTTTTGTGTAGTTCATGGGGTGTTTTATGTAGTTCATGGTGGTGTTTTGTGAGTTCATGGTGGTGTTTTGTGTAGTTCATGGTGGTGTTTTGTGTAGTTCATGGTGGTGTTTTATGTAGTTCATGGTGGTGTTTGATGTATTCATGGTGTTTTTGTGAGTTCATGGTGGTGTTTTAAGTAGTTCATGGTGGTGTTTTATGTAGTTCGTGGTAGTGTTTTGTGTAGTTCATGGTGGTGTTTTGTGTAGTTCATGGGTAGTTTTTTGGTAGCTCATGGAGTGTTTTAGTAGTTCATGGTGTGTTTTTGTAGTTCATGGGGTGTTTTGTGTAGTTCATGGGGGTGTTTTTGTAGTTCATGGTGGTGTTTTGTGAGTTCATGGTGGTGTTTTGTGTAGTTCATGGTAGTGTTTTGTGTAGTTCATGGTGGTGTTTTATGTAGTTCATGGTAGTGTTTTGTGTAATTCATGGTGGTGTTTTGTGTATTTCATGGTGGTGTTTTGTGTAGTTCATGGTGGTGTTTTATGTAGTTCATGGTAGTGTTTTGTGTAGTTCATGGTGGTGTTTTGTGTAGTTCATGGGGGTGTTTTATGTAGCTTCATGTGTAGTGTTTTATGTAGTTCATGGTAGTGTTTTGTGTAGTTCATGGGGTGTTTTGTGTAGTTCATGTGGTGTTTTGTGTAGTTCATGGTGGTGTTTTTTGTAGTTCATGGTGGTGTTTTGTGTAGTTCATGTGGTGTTTTGTGTAGTTCATGGGGTGTTTTGTGTAGTTCATGGGGGTGTTTTGTGTAGTTCATGGTGGTTGTTTTGTGTTTTAGTTCATGGGGGTGTTTTATGTAGTTCATTGTAGTGTTTTGTGTAGTTCTGGTGGTGTTTTGTGTAGTTCATGGTGGTGTTTTGTGTAGTTCATGTGGTGTTTTGTGTAGTTCAGTGGGTGTTTTATGTAGTTCATGGTGGTGTTTTGTGTAGTTCATAGTGTGTTTTGTGTAGTTCATTATGGTGTTTTGTGTAGTTCATGGTGGTGTTTTTGTAGTTCATGGTGGTGTTTTGTGTAGTTCATAGTGGTGTTTTGTGTAGTTCATGGTGGTGTTTTGTGTAGTTCATGGTGGTGTTTTTTATGTTAGTTCATGGTGGTGTTTTATGTAGTTCATGGTGTGCTTTTGTGTAGTTCATGGAGTGTTTTAAGTAGTTCATGGTGGTGTTTTTGTAGTTCGGTGGTAGTGTTTGTGTAGTTCATGTGGTGTTTTATGTAGTTCATGGTAGTCTTTTGTGTTAGTTCATGGTGGTGTTTTAAGTAGTTCATGGTGTTTTATGTAGTTCATGGTAGTGTTTGTGTAGTTCATAGGGTGTTTTAAGTAGTTCATGGTGGTGTTTTGTGGAGTTCATGGTGGTGTTTTGTGTAGTTCATGGTAGTGTTTTGTGTAGTTCATGGTGGAGTTTTATGTAGTTCATGGTAGTGTTTTTGTGAAGTTCATGGTGGTGTTTTGTGTAGTTCATGGTGGTGTTTTATGTAGTTCATGGTGGTGTTTTGTGTAGTTCATGTGGTAGTTTTTGTGTAGTTCATGGGTGTGTTTTGTGTAGATCATGGTGGTGTTTTGTGGAGTTCATGGATGGTGTTTATGTAGTTCATGGTAGTGTTTTGTGTAGTTCATAGGTGGTGTTTTGTGTAGTTCATGGTATGTTTTTGTAGTTCATGGTGGTGTTTTGTGAGTTCATGATGGTGTTTTAGTAGTTCATGGTAGTGTTTTGTGTAGTTCATTGGTGGTGTTATGGTAGTTCATGGTGTTTCGTATTCATGTAGTGTTTGTGTAGTTCATGGTGGTGTTTTATGTAGTTCATGGTGGTGTTTTGTGTAGTTCATGGTGGTGCTTTGTGTAGTTCATGGTGGTGTTTTATGTAGTTCATGATGGTGTTTTATGTAGTTCATGGTGGTGTTTTGTGTAGTTCATGGTGGTGTTTTATGTAGTTCATGGTGGAGTTTCATGTAGTTCATGATGGTGTTTTATGTAGTTCATAGTGGTGTTTTGTAGTTCATGGTGTGTTTTGTGTAGTTCCTGGTGGTGTTTTGTGTAGTTCATGGTGGTGTTTTGTGTAGTTCATGGTGGTGTTTTGTGTAGTTCAGATGGTGTTTATGTTAGTTCATGGTGGTGTTTTGTGTAGTTCATGGTGGTGTTTGTGTAGTTCATGGTGGTGTTTTATGTAGTTCATTGGTGGTGCTTTGTGTAGTTCATGGTGGTGTTTTATGTATTTATGATGGTGTTTTATGTAGTTCATGGTTTGTTTTGTGTAGTTCATGGTGGTGTTTTATGTAGTTATGGTGGTGTTTATGTAGTTCATGAGGGTGTTTTATGTAGTTCATGGTGGTGTTTGTGTAGTTCATGGTGGTGTTTTGTGTAGTTCATGGTGGTGTTTTATGTAGTTGCAGTGATGGTTTTTGTATGTAGTTCATGGTGGTGTTTTGTGAGTTCAAGGTGGTGTTTTGTGTAGTTCATGGTGGTGTTTTGTGTAGTTCATGGTGGTGTTTTGTGTAGTTAATGGTGGTGTTTTATGTAGTTCATGATGGTGTTTTGTGTAGTTCATGGTGGTGTTTGATGTAGTTCATGGTGTTTTTATGTAGTTCATGGTGGTGTTTGTGTAGTTCATGGTGGTGTTTTATGTAGTTCATGGTGGTGTTTTATGTAGTTCATGGTGGTGTTTTATGTAGTTCATGATGGTGTTTGTGTAGTTCATGGTGGTGTTTGTGTAGTTCATGGTGGTGTTTTATGTAGTTCATGGTGGTGTTTTGATGTAGTTCATGGTGGTATTTTGTGTAGTTCATGGGTGGTGTTTTATGTAGTTCATGGTGGTGTTTTGTGTAGTTCATGGTGG
>NC_069424.1:25829900-25849900 GCF_026875155.1 Cherax quadricarinatus
TCTCATCCTGATCTTTCTCGTGTCAAACAGCCTCATCCTATTTTCCTTAACAATGCACTAGGTATTTTGTACGTCGTAATCATGTTTCCGCTTGATTTTGATTTCTCCTGAGCCGTAAGATCAATTTCATGATGTCTTTTTCTATGATATTCTCTGGTGGAGAATAATAATAATAATAATAACATTAGTAATAATAATCATAACGTAATGATAACAGTATTGCTAATAACAGTGACAACAATAACAGCAATAATAATTATAATAATAATAATAAATAATAATAAATAATAATAATAATAATAATAACAATTAAAAATAATAATAATAATAATAATAATAATAATAATAATATAAATATAATAACAATAATAAAAATAACAAAAATTTAAAAATAATATAATAATAATATATAATAATATAATAATTTAATAATTTAAATTAAATTTTTATTATTATTATTATTATTATTATTATTATTATTATTTTTATTTCACTTCTTGTTTCGTACTTTGTGTTTTAGTTCTGCACTGGTGTAAGTACTCGGAAGCAAATTTTTGCTCTTTCCCTCCCTCCCTTCTCCTCCTTTCTTCCCTCCCTCCCTTCCTCTCCTTTCTTCCCTCCCTCCCTTCCTCTCCTTCCCTCCCTCCCTCCCGTTCACCTACCTCTACATACATCAGAGACATTACCTCCCATCGACTTTACAGAGATGGCCTCTCTCTCTCTCTCTCTCTCTCTCTCTTCTCTCTCTCTCTCTCTCTCTCTCTTCTCCTCTCTCTCTCTCTCTCTCTCTCTCTCTCTCTTTCTCTTTCTCTCACACCCCCAGCAAAAAAGGCACAGCAGTGCCAGCCCAAATGGCATCATTAAATCACTGAGTGCTGGCACCTGCCTCGCTATCATACTCGTTGTATCATCAAACGTTCCCTTCCCTCTTCATTCCTTTCCTCCTCCTTCCCCCCCCCCTCTCCTCTCCTCCTCCTCCCTTCACCCTTCCTCGTCGTCTATGTCTCTTTCCCGTCAACATTTATTTTAGTTTTCCATTATAACACACCACAACGCCAATAGATAAAATAATTAAAAAAAAGCGACAAAATAGTTTGTTTGAAATGTAAACAGAAACATCGGAGCCATACACCGTGTAACAGTGAAATAAACAGTGAGAAAGTCAACAGTAAATTAGCTCGTTTTAAGGCTCCTGTACAGTTCTCCCAAACCCACTGTTTGTGCAGTGTTTTAATACAGTGACAAAATTACTGTTTAAGCCTCTTGTAGCAGGCACCCATCGCACTACATTAGTAGCAGAGTATATACACTCACGGTGTATATACTCTGTGAAATATAAATATCTCAGTGTATATATGCCACTAGATATACACCTCTTAATACACATTCACCGATATATATATATATATATATATATATATATATATATATATATATATATATATTTATAAAACACAAAAACTGTTGTCCAGAGGGTTAAGGAAGGGTTGTTGAGGTGGTTCGGACATGTAGAGAGAATGGAGCGAAACAGAATAACTTCAAGAGTGTATCAGTCTGTAGTGGAAGGAAGGCGGGGTAGGGGTCGGCCTAAGGAAAGGTTGGAGGGGGGGGAAAGGAGGTTTTGTGTGAGAGGGGCTTGGACTTCCAGCAGGCATGCGTGAGCGTGTTGATTGGAGTGAATGGAGACGAATGGTTTTTAATACTTGACGTGCTGTTGGAGTGTGAGCTAAGTAACATTTATGAAGGGATTCAGGGAAACCGGCGGCGGGGATTTGGTCCTGGAGGGGGGGAAAGTACATTTCCCTGCCCTGAATGGGGGGGTTTTAAAATGTTGCAGTTTAAAAACTGTAGTGAAAACACCCTTCGGGAAAAGACAGTGAGGGAAAAGTGAATGAGGGTTTGAAAGTTTTTTCTTTTTTTTGGCCCCCTCCCTTTGGTGGAATCGGCAGGTTGTTTAATAAAAAAAAATAATAAAAAAACCACCAGATGTTCAGTAAAAGAAATCACATTTAATAAAAAATTTTTAAAAATATAATTATTTTTTTGAAGAAAAATGTTCCCATTTGAGTGTAACGAAGATTTACAGTTAAAAAAATTTTTGCCCTTTGTACTTAGTTACAGCTTTGTTACCTAGTTTACTCCTTTTTTAATCTAGTTTGCTTCTGTGTCCCTTCTAGTTTCCCTTCCCTTTGTGCTTTTAATTTGTTCCTTTTTTCCCCTAGTTCATCCTTTGTACTCTATTTTTACTTATTTGTCCCCCCTCGTTTACTTCTTTATGCCTATTTTTACCCCTTTGTACTGTGGTTTAAGCTTTTTTTTTCTATTTTACTTTTTTTACTAAAATTTTAGAGTTTCGTACTTTGTTTCCCTCCATTGTATTTCTAATTTGTTCCTTTGTACTCTAGTTTACTCCTTTGTACTCTAGTTTGGGAGCTTTGACTCTAGTTTATTCCTTTGTACTCTATTTTTACCCCTTTTTTAAAAATAGTTTATCCGTTTGTATTTTAAAAAATTTTTTCATTTTTTTACTATAGCTTAAATTAAAATTTTAATTTTTGCGTTTTAAAGGGGGGTTTGGGTTTTTCCAACATCGGTAAAATTTTTTGACCCCTTTTGACAAAAATACAGGCAATTTTATTTATATGTATATATTTTATATTTATTTATTTTTATATATAATATATTTTATATATAAAAATTTTTATATATTTTTTTATATTATATATTAAAATATATATGTGTCGAGGTCGGGGAAAGTTGGAAAACATTTTCCCGGGGGTTTTTCGAAAAATTGTGAAGGATTACGTGGGCCCTTCCCAGGGGGAACCGGGACTCTGAGTGTTGGTAAGGGGGTTAAAATTTTGTGGATAAGAAAAAGGGAAAACGGTGGGCCCTGTGTGTTTTGTGTCTTTGCGTGCGTTGGTGTGGTGTGGTGTGTGTGTGTGTGGGTTTTGTTTTTGGTGTGTGTGGGGTTTTGTGGGGTGTGTGTGTGTGTGTGTGTGTGGTGGTGTGTGTTTTTGTGTGTGTGTGTGTGTCTGTACTCGTCTATTGTACTCACCTATTTATGGTTGCAAGGGTCAAGTCATATCCTCGTGGCCCCGCCTCTTTACTGATTGCTACTAGGTCCTCGCTCCCCCTGCTCATGAGCTTCATCAAACCTCGTCTTAAAACTATGTATGGTTCCCGTGTGTGTGTGTGTGTGTGTGTGTGTGTGTTGTGTGTGTGTGTGTGTTGTGTGTGTGTGTGTGTGTGTGTGTGTGTGTGCTGTCAGAGGTAATCACTCCCTCAACCTTGAGGGACTGATTACCTCATTCTCCTCCTGTTCTTCAAGTTTCTCCTATGTATGGACTGATGAAGCCACTGTGTGGCGAAACGTTTCCTCAATAAAGATACCCAAGAGTTGCATATGTGTCTAATTTATCTCTATTTTTACCTTCATGGTTGGGTCTCACCTTTGCACTTCACCTGTCCACAACGGCCGTATTACAACCCAGGAGTCCCAAAGGCCTGTTGTCCTGGGTGTAAAGGGAGCAAAATAAACACAGCAGGAAAACTTTTGACTTATATTATCCTTCACCAATTTAGAACAGAAGTATATACACTATGTACACTATGTACAACAATAGGTATTAGTGCACTCCACGGTAAGCAAGGCAGAATAGAAGCCACTAGAGAATAGACCGTGCTTCAACCAGCTCTAGAATGGGAATGACAAGGGCAGACAGGAGAGTGGTACCCACATAATCTCTGCGATTGCCAAAACCATCTTCTTATTGGCTAGAACCTGGGTACTGGTTGAACGATGGGGCCCCATCGCCAACCCTTAGTTCCCTGGTGCGCTGGTTGGGGGAGATAGCCTGTAAATGAGGGGTGTGTACATGCGCCGAATAAAGGTTACGTACTCTTTTCATGCTACAGGCCGTCTCCACAGAGGCAGAGTCATCCGAAAAAAAAGAAGATACTTGAAGTTTTTCTTCTTTTATTGTGTACGTATATGTTTATATACCTATCCTTTGGGAAAACTTTTCCCTCAGTCTATCTGTTGCTGCTCTTCCAACATTGCATAGCTCCTGATGATGTACGGAGACTTGTGAAAGATCTTGAGCTGAAGGCTTTCATCAGTCCCTTTGCTAAGGGAGTGACCACCTCAGAACTACGTCTTCAAGGGTGATGGACTGATTACATCGTCTTTACATTCTACTGCTTCTGCTGCCTCCTCTGTACTTGCCTGAAGAAGCCTGCGGTGTAGGCGAAACCTTTCGGAATAAAGATACGTAATTGTTACATCATACTGACTCAGAGGTGTTCCAGGATAGTCCAACTTGCTCCACAGTTCTTTTCTTAAAATGCTGTGCATTCTACTGGCTTTCTCATTATTGCATTTCTAGTAAAGGCCGCGACTGGAAATAAAGAATCAAAATCTAAATCTAGTAAAGTCGACCTTGTACTACGTGAAGGTAATGATTATGTACGAATGAAAAAAAAGAGCACAATACCATGTGGTCAAAGTCGGACCGAAAAGTCGTTGTAAGTTTCGCCCATGTGCGGGTTATTTGTGTGATGTACCACGAATGTTACTATAGGTGGCGTGGTCCTGGATCAGCCTCCATTGAAGCTCAGGAAATCGTAATAAAACGATACCAAACAAATCAAGGAGGGAGGGGAGGGGGTGACGTGATCCCATGACAGATGGATCCTTAAAACTCACTCACTGACCTGTGACCTTCAGGATTCTCTCGTCGTGGGTTAAAAGTCACTCGTTCTGCGATTATTTCCTCCGCGAGGCGTTCACCAATAACCCGTCGCGCTTACAATTTAATTTATCATTTGTGTGTGGCAAGTCTGGTCGACTTTGTCTTACCATCATCGATTTTATTTTGCCTTTTTTGAAAGGGAAATCTAGTCAGGCGTACCAACCTTGGACGAATATATATTTGCTTACATTTTGGAGAAAAAGTAGTACTTTAGCATAAGCCTGTCACGTGTCTTTTCTGTTGTTATTAAAAGAGGAAAGTATAGGAAAATTTGCTTCACTTCTGTAATGGAAAAAATTATTTCCATGGAAGGGAAATTTAACTAAAGTTTCTCCCACCTTCTGTCGAAAAGAATTTTTTTTTCTTTGTTAAGAGGTTAAGTCTAGTCGAGTTCAGAGTTTTCGTCTTCTTTTTTTCCTTTAGGGAGAAACAATTCTTCCCGGAATTTACCCTACCCTGTAAAATAAATGAAAATTCCTTGAGAGAGTGGGGAAAAAATTCATGTCGAAAAGAATATACTTCTCTTTGGTTGACAGGTGGTCTAGCAGAGTTTTTTAACCCCTGACTGTGTCGACCGGAAGGTGCCGACTAGACCTCACCCTTGTCGAGGGTAGTGTCGACTAAGACACACCCTGTGTCGAGGGAGGTGTCAACTAGACTCACCCTATGTCGACGGAGGTGTCAACTAGACTCACCCTGTGCTTGTCGATGTGGAGTGGGCGTAGGTTGGGGTCGTACAGGAGCAACGACGGGTCGAGGTTAATGGGACTCTGGCGACGACCATTGGTGCATAACGACCACTCAGGGTTAATCAAGCCCCAGAATTGCGGACCTGCAGCCAGAAAGAAGAAGAATCATTTATATATATACGTATATATATATGTATATATATTTTTTTATTAACACATCGGCCGATTCCCACCAAGGCAGGGTGACCCGAAAAAGAAAAACTTTCACCATTCACTCCATCACTGTCTTGCCAGAGAGGTGCTTTGCACTACAGTTATAAAAATGCAACATTAACACCAACACACACACGACACACACACACACCACACACACACACACACACAAAGACGGGATTTTTCCAGAGATGGGACACAGACACAAGAGTCAAAATTGGAAGTTGAAGACTCAGAAAATCAAAGGGATGTTAGGAAGTATTTCTTCAATCATAGAGTAGTCAGGGGCCGTGGAATAGCCTAAAAGTGAAGTAGTGGAGGCGGGAACCATACATAGTTTTAAGGCGAGGTATGATAAAGCTCATGGAGGCAGGAGAGAGAGGACCTAGTAGCAATCATGAAGAGGCGGGGCCAGGAGCTATGGACCGACCCCCTGAAACCACAAATAGGTGAGTACGAAATAGGGAGTATACACACACACACACACACACACACACACGCCACACACACAACACACCAAAACCAAACATATATATATATATATATATATATATATATATATATATATATATATATATATATATATATATATATATAAATATATATAGTGATATATATATATGTCGTGCCGGAATATGTAAAACTGGTCAATTAGCAAAGAACATCATCTAAAATAAAGTCATTTCTGAAATTTGCTCTTATACGTTTAAAAAAGATATATTTTTTTTCATTTAATGTTATGTAAAAATTTATAATTTTGCACCAAAAGAATCTTAGAAAACTTAACCTAACCTTATTATAACAAGAACAATTTATTTTTAGCCTAACCCAACTAAATATATTTTAGATTTTCTTTACAATAAAAATATTAATACTAAACAAACACAGTGAAATATAATTTTTTTTCGTTAGGGTTCAGAATGATTTTGGCGAATTTACTGCATACACAAATTTTCACTTGTCCTATAGCAAGATGAGCGTTGCTATTTAAGCCAAGATCGCAAAAGTTTCTGCCTATTCGGCACGACATATTATATATATATATATATATATATATATATATATATAGTATATATATATTATATATAGATATATAATATATAATATATATATATATTATATATAATATATATATATATAGAGAGAGAGAGAGAGAGAGAGAGAGAGAGAGAGAGAGTTGTAAAAGTTTGGACTCACTGTAAATCATTCATAAACAGGAGGATAAAAAGGGTTGCGTGAACACGTGAGAAAGAAAAGGTGGAGGGAGTGAAGAGTGGAGGGAAGGAAGAAGTGGAGGGAAGGAATGAGTGGAGGGAGGGAAGAGTGGAGGGCGGGAAGAGTGGAGATATAAGGGAAGAGTGTAGGGAGTGGAAGAGTGAGGGAGGGAAAGAGTGGAGGGAAGGAAATAAGTGGAGGAAGGAAGAGTGGAGGGAGGGAAAGTAGGAGGGAGGGAAGAGTGGGGGAGGGAAGAGTGGAGGGAGGGAAGATGTGGAGGGAGGGAAGAGTGGAGGAAGGAAGAGTGGAGGAAGGGATGAGTGGAGGGAGGAAGAGTGGAGGGAGGGAAGAGTGGAGGGAGGAAGAGTGGAGGGAGGGAAGAGTGGAGGGAGGGAAGAGTGGAGGGAAGGAAGAGTGGAGGGAAGGAAGAGTGGAGGGAAGGAAGAGTGGGAGGGAGGGAAGAGTTGAGGGAGGGAAGAGTGGAGGAGGGAAAGTGGATAGGAGGGAAGAGTGGAGGGAGGGAAGAGTGGAGGGAAGGAAGAGGGAGGGAAGGAAGACGTGTGGAGGGATGGAAGAGTGAGGAGGGAAGAGTGGAGGGAGGGAGAGTGGAGGGAGGGAAGAGTGGAGGGAGGGAAGAGTGGAGGGAAGGAAGAGTGGAGGGAAGGAAGAGTGGAGGGAGGGAAGAGTGGAGGGAGGGAAGAGTGGAGGGAGGGAAGAGTGGAGGGAGGGAAGAGTGGAGGGAGGAAGAGTGGAGGGAAGGGAAGAGTGGAGGAAGGAGAGACGAGGGAAGAAGATGAGGGAGGAGAAGTGGAGGGAGGGAAAGTGGGAGGGAGGGAAGAGTGGAGGGAGGGCATCTGATGCGTTCTTTCCGCGATGCTTGCGTTCATCGAGTCTGGTCGGTCCGTCGATTCCGGCTGCCGCTAGCGTCTTTCCTCTATGTTTCTTTCCTGCTATGCTTTCTTTCCTTATACTTACTTTTCCTCTATTTCGGGTTTCTTTCCTCTATTCTTGTCTTTCCTCTAATTCGTCCTTCCTCGATTCTTTCTGTTCCTCTATTCTTGCGTTCCTCTATTCTTTCGTTCCTCTATGCTTCTTCCTCTATTCTTTCTTTCCTCTATTCTTTCTTTCGATTCTATGCTTTCTTTCTCTATTCTTTCCTTTCCTCTATTCATTCGTTCCTCTATTCTTTCTTTCCTCTATTCTTTCTTTCCTCTATTCCTTTCTTTCCTCTATGGCTTTCTTTCCTCTATTCTTTCGTTTCCTCTAGTCTTTTTTCCTCTATTCGTTCTTTTCCTCTATTCTTTCTTTACTCTCTATTACTTCCTCCTCGTATTCTTTCTTTCCTCTATTCTTTCCTTGCCTCGATTCTTTCTTTCATCTATTATTTCCTTCCTCTATTCTTTCATTTTATGTCCTCTATTCTTTGCTTTCCTCTATTTTTCTTTCCTCTATCTTTCTTTTCCTCTAGCTTTCTTTCCTCTATTCTTTCTTTTCCTCTGATTCTTTCTTTCCTCTATTCTGTCTTCCTCTATTCTTTCTTTTCCTCTATTCTTTCTTTCCTCCTCTCTTCTTCCTCTATTCTTTCCTTACCTCTATTCTTTCTTTCCTCTATTCTTTCTTCCTCTATTCTTTCCGTCCTCGATCCTTTCTTTCCTCTATTCCTTTCCTTCCTCAATATCTTTCTTTCATCTATTCTTTCCTTCCTGCTATTCTTTGCTTTCCTCTATTCTTCTTTCCTCTATTCTTTTCCTTCCGTCTATTCTTTCTTTCCTCTATTCTTTCTCTCCCTATTCTTTCTTTCCTCTATTCTGTCTTGTCCTCTATTCTGTCGGGCGCGTGTGCGAGGGGGGCGGGGTTGCGGGCCGAGGGCGAGTGGGGGGATCGGGGAGGGACGAGGTGGAGGGTCTTGCCTGCTATTCTTTCTTTCCTGTTTTCTGCTCATTTCATTCTTCCTGCTATTCTTTCCTTCCGTATATTTCTTTCTTTCCTGCTATTCTTTTTCCGTTGGCCTTCATATTCTTTCTTGCATCTATTCTTTTCCTTCTCTCTATTCTTTCTTTCTCTCTATCTTTCTTGCCTGCTATTGCTTTGCCTTCCTCTATTCTTTTCTTGTCCTTTGCTTGATTGCTTGTTCTTGTGTTCCTCTTATTGGCTTTTCTTTCGCTTGCGTATGTTGCTTGCTTTCCGCTATTCACTTTCTTTCCTCGTATTCTTTCTTTCCGCTATTCTATTCTTTTCCTGCTATTCTTTCTTTCCTCTATTTCTTTCTTTCCTCTATTCTCTTTCTTTCCTCTATTCCATTTTCTTTCCTTCTTTTCTTTCTTTCTCTATTCTTTCTTCCGTCTATTCTTTCCTTCCTCTATTCTTTCTTTTTCCTCTATCTTCTTTCCTCGATTCTTTCCTTCCCTCTATTCCTTTCTTTCCTCTTCTTTCCTTCCGCTATTCTTTCTTTCCTCTATTCTTGTCTTTCTCTATTCTTTCTTTCCTCTATTCTGTCTTTCCTCTATTCTTTTCCTGCCTCTATTCTTTCTTACCTCTATTTCTTTCCTTCCTCTATTCTTTCTTTCATCTATCTTCCTTCCTCTATTCTTTCTTTCCTCTATTCTTTCTTACTATATTCTTTCCCCTTCCTCTATTCTTTCTTTCCTCTATTTCTTTCTTTCCTCTATTCTTGCTTTCCTCTATTCTTTCTTTCCTATTTCTATTCTCTTCCCTGCTATTCTTTCTTTCCTCTATTCTTTCTTTCCTCTATTCTTTCTTTCCTCTATATCTTTCTTTCCTCTATCTTCTATTTCCTCTATTCTTTCTTTCCTCTTATTCTTTCCCTTCCCTCTGGATTCTTCCTTTCCTCTATTCTTTCTATCTCTATTCATTCTTTCCTCATTCTTTCTTTCCTTTTATTCTTTCTTGCCTCTATTCTTTCTTTCCTCTATTCTTTCCTTCCTCTATTCTTTCTGTCCTCTATTTGCTTTCCTTCCTCTATTCTTTCTTTCATCTATTCTTCCTTCCTCTATTCTTGCTTTACTTCTATGCTTTCTTTCCTCTATTCTTTCGTTCCTCTATTCTTTCCTTCCTCTATTCTTTCTTACCTCTATTCTTTCCTTCCTCTATTCTTTCTTTCTCTATCTTTCTTTCCTCTATCGCTTCTTTCCTCTATACTTTCCTTGCTCTATCTTTCTTTCCTCTATTCTTTCCTTCCCTCTATTCTTTCTTCCTCTATTCTTTCGTTCCTCTTATTCCTTTCCTTCCATCTATTCTTTCTTTCCTCTATTTCTTTCCTTCTCTATTCTTTCTTTCCGCTATTGCTTTCTTCCTCTTATTCTTTCTTTCCACTATTCTTTCCTTCCTCTGATTCTTTCTTTCCTCTATTCTTTCTTTCCTCTCTTCTTTCTTTCCTCTATCTTTCCTTCCTCTATTCTTTCTTTCCTCTATTCTTTCCTTCCATCGTATTTCTTTCTTTCCTCTATTCGTTTCCTTCCTCTATTCTTTCTTTCCTCTATTTCTTTCTTTCCTCTATTCTTCCTTCCTCTATTCTTCTTTCCCTCTATCTTTCGCTTCCTCTATTCTTTGCTTTCCTCTAGTCTTTCCTTCCTCTGATTCGTACTTTCCCTATACTTTCTTTCCTCTATCTTTCTTTCCTGCTATCTTTCCCTCCTCTAGGCGGTCGTTTCCTTCGTAGTGCTTTCTTTCCTCTATTCTTTCTTTCCTCGATTCTTTCCTTCCTCTATTCTTTCTTTCCTCCATTCTTTCTTTCCTCTATTCCTTTCCTTCCTCTATTCTTTCTTCTTCCTCTATTCTTTCTTTCCCTATTCTTTCCTTCCTCTATTCATGCTTTCCTCTATTCTTTCCTTCCTCATTCTTTCTTTCCTCCATTCTTTCTTTCCTCTATTCTTTCTTTCCTCTATTCTTTCACTTCATCCTATTCTTTCTTTCCGCCACATCTTTCTTTCCTCTATTCTTTCCTTCCTCTAGTCTTTCTTTCCTCTATTCTTATGCTTTCCTACTATTCTTGCTTTCCTATATTCATTTCTTTCCTCTATTCTGCTTTCCCCTTCTATTCTTTCCTTCCTCTATTTCTTTCTTTCCTCCATTCTTTCTTTCCTCGATTCTTTCCTCCTCATTCTTCTTTCCCTATTCTTTCTTTCCTCTATGCGTTCCTTCCTCTATTCTTTCTTTCCTCTATCTTTCGCTTCCTCTATCTTTCTTTCACTAGTCTTCTTTCCTCTATTCCTTATTTCCTCATTCTTTACTTCCTCTAATCTTTCTTTCCTCCTATTCTTTCTTTTCCCTCATTTTCTTCCTTATCTTTCCCTTCCTCTATTCTTTTCTTGCCTCTATTCTTCCTTCCTCGATTCTTTCTTTCCTCTATTCTTTCCTCTCCTTCTATTCTTTCTTTCCTTATTCTTTCTTTCCTCTATTCTTTCCTTCCTCTATTCCTTTTCTTTGCCTCTATGCTTTCCTCTCCTCTATTATTTTCTCCTCTATTCGTTCCTTCCTCAGAATTCCTTTCTTCCCCTATTCTTTCTTCCTCTACTCTTCTTTCCGTCTTAATTCTTTCCGCTCCTCTATTCGTCCCTTTCCTCTATTCTTCTTTCCTCTCTTCTTCTTTCCTCTATTCTTTTCCTACCTCTATTCTTTCTTTCCCTCCAGTCTTTCTTTGTCCGTGGCTATTCTTTCCTTCCCTATTCTTTCTTTCCTCTATTCTTTCTTTCCTCTATTCGTTCCTTCCTCTATTCTTTCTCCTCTATTCTTTCCTTCCGCTATTCTTTCTTTCTCTATTCTTTCTTTTTTTTCCGCCCCCCCCTCTATTCTTTCCTTCCTCTATTCTTTCTTTCCTTCTATACTTTCTTTCCTCTATTCTTTCTTCCTCTATTCTTTCTTTCCTCTAAACTTTCTTTCTCTCTATTCTTTCTTTCCTCTATTCTTGCTTTCCTTCTATTCGGTTCTTTCCCTCTTATCGTTCTTTCCTCGATTTCTTTCCTTCCTCTATTCTTGCTTTCCTCTATTCTTCTTCCTCTATTCTTGCCTCCTCTATTCCTTTCTGTTCCGCTATTGCTTTCTTTCCTCTATTCTCTCCTTCCTCTATTCTTTCTTTCACTCTAGTCATTTCTTTCCTTCATATTCCTTTCTTTCCCTATTCTTTCCTTCCTCTAGTCTTTCTTTCCTCTATTTTTCCTTCCTCTATTCTGTTCCTTCCTCTATTCTTTCTTTTCCTCTATTCTTCTTTCCTCTATTCTTTCCTGTCCTCTATTCTTTCTCCTCTATTCTTTCTTTCCCTCTATTCTTTCTTTCCCTATCTTTCTTTCCTCTATGCTTTCCTTTCCTCTATTCCTTTCCTTCCTCTATTCTTTTTTCCTCATTCTTTCCTTCCTCTCTATTCTTTCTTTCCCTATTCCTTTGCCTTCCTCTATTCTTTCCTGTCCCTCTAGTCATTCTTTCCTCTATTCTTTCTTTCCTCTATTCTTTCTTTCCTCCTATTGCTTCTTACCTGCTATTCCTTTCTTTCCTCTATTCTCTTTCTTTCCCTCTATTCTTTCTTTCCTCTATTCTTTCCTTCCTCTATTCTTTCCTTCCTCAATTCTTTCTTTCCTCTATTCTTTCTTCTCTATTCTTTCTTCCTCTATTCCTTTCCTTCCTCTATTCTTCTTTCCTCTATTCTTTCTTTCCTCTATTCTTTCCTTCCTCTATTCTTTCTTTCCTCTATGCTTTCCTTCCTCTATTCTTTCTTTCCTCTATTCTTTCCTTCCCTATTCTTTCCTTCCACTATTTCTTTCATTCCGCTATTCTTTCCTTCACTATTCTTTCTTCCTCTATTCCTTTCTCTCCTCTATCTTTCTCTCCTCTATTCTTTCCCTTCCTCTTTCTTTCCTTCCTCTACTCTATCCTTCCTCTATTCTTTCTTTCTGTATTCTTTCCTTCCTCTATTCTTTCTTTCCTCTATTCTTCCTTCCTCTATTCTTTCTTTCCTCAATTCTTTCCGTTCGCTTCTATCTATCTTTCCTCTATTCTTTCTTTCCTCTATTCTGTTCTTTCCCTCTATTCTTTCTTTCCTTCTATTCTTTCTTTCCTCTATTCCTTCCTTCCTCTATTCTTGCTTTCCTCTATCTTTCTTTCCTCTATTCTTTCCCATCCCTATCTTTCTTTCCACTATTCTTACCTTCCCTATTCTTTCCCCCCCTATTCTTTCCTTCCTCTATCTTTACTTCTCTATCTTTCCTTCGCTTATTCTTCTTTCCTCGATTCGTCCTTCCTCTATTCTTTCTTTCCGCTAGTTCTTTCCTTCCTCTATTCTTTATCTCCTCTATTCTTTCCCAGCATCTATTCTTTCTTTCCTCTATTCGTTCTTCCTCTATGCTTTCTTTCCTCTATTTTCCTTCCTCTATTCTTCTTTCACTTCCTATTCTTTCCCTTTCCTCGATTCTTTTCTTTCCTCTATTCCCTTTCCTCAGATTCTATCATTCCTCTATTCTTTCTTCTCTATCTTTCTTTCCTATTCTTTCGCTTCACTCTATTCTTTCTTTCCTCTATTCTTTCCTTTCCTCTATTCTTCTTTCCTTCCTCTATTCTTTCTTTCCTCTACTCTTTCCTTCTTCTATTCTTTCTGTCCTCTATTCTGTCCTACTCTCCTCTATTCTTTCTTTCCTCTATTCTTCTTTCCTCTATTCTTTCTCTCCTGCTATTCTTTCTTTCTCTATCGTTTCCTCTTCTATTTCTTTCTTTCCTCTATTGCTTCTTTCCCTATTCTTTCTCTCCCTATCTTTCTTCCTACTATTCTGTCCTTCCTCTATTCTTCCTTTCCTCGATTCGTTCTTTCCTCTATTCTTTCTCTCCTCGATTCTTTCTCTCCTCTATTCTTTCCTTCCTTCTATCTTTCTTTCCTCTATTCTTTCTTTCCACCTATTTCTTTCTCTCCTCTATTCTTTCTCTCCTCTATTCTTTGCTTCCTCTATACTTTCCTTCTTCTATTCTTTCCTTCGTCTATTTCTTTCCTTTCCGCTATTCTTCTCTCCTCAATTCTTTCATTCATTCTATTCTTCCTTCCTCTATTCGTTTCTTTCCTCTATTCTTTCTTTCCCTATTCTTTCTTTCCTCTATTCTTTCTTCCTCTCTTCTTTCTCTCCTCCTATTCGTTCCTTCCTCTATTCTTTCTTTCCTCTATTCTTTCTTGTGCCTCTATTCTTTCCTTCCTCTATTCTTTTTTCCTCTATTCTTTCTTTCCTCTAATTCGTCCTTCTCTATGCTTTCCTTCCTCGATTTCTTTCTTGGCCCTCTATTCTTTCTCTCCTCTATTATGTCCTTCCTGTCTATTCTTTCCTTCCTCTATTCTTTCTTTCCTCCTTTTTCCTCCTCTATTCTTTCTTTCCCCTATCTTACTTTCCTCTATTCGTTTCCTGTCCTCTACATTCTTTCTTTCCTCTGATTCTTTCTCTCCTCTATTCATCCTTCCTCGATTCTTCTCTCCTCTATTCTTTCTCCTCCTCATTCTTTCGCTTCCTCTATTCTTTCTCTCCGCTATTCTTTCTTTCCTCTATTCGTTTCTCTCCTCTAATCTTTCCTTCCTCTCTTCTTTCTCTCTCTATTTCTTTCTCTCCTCCATTCTTCCTTCCTATTCTTTCTCTCCCCTCTATTCTTTCTTTTCCTCTATTCTTTCTCTCCGCTATTCTTTCTCTCCTCTATCTTTCCTTCCTCTATTCTTTCTCTCCTCTAGTTCTTGCTTCCCTCTATTCTTTCTCTCCTCTATTCTTTCCTCTCCTCTATTCTTTCTCTTCCTCTATTCTTTCTCTCCTCTATTCTTCCTTCCTTCTATTCTTTCTCTCTTCTATTCTTCTTTTCCTCTATCTTTCTTTCCTCTAGTTCTTTATCTCCTCTATTCTTTCCTTCCTCTATTCTTGTATCTCCTCTATTCTTTCTCTCCTCTATTCTTTCTTTCCTCTATTCTTTCTCTCCTCTATTGTTTCTCTCCTCTATTCTTTCTTCCTCTATTCTTTCTCTCCTCTATTCTTTCTCTCACTCTATTCTTTCTTTCCGCTAATTTATCTTTCCTCTTTTCTTTCTTTCCTCTTTCTTTCTCTCCTCTATTCTTTCTTTCCTCTTAATTCTTTCTCTCCTCTATTCTTTCTCTCCTCTATTCTTTCTCTCCACTATTCTTTCTTTCTCTATTCTTCTTCCTCTATTCTTTCTTGCCACTATCTTTCTTTCCTCTATCTTTCTTTCCTCTAGTCTTTCTCTCCTCTATTCTTTCTTTCCTCTATTCTTTCTTTCCTCTATTCTTTCTTTCCTTCTATATCGTTCTTGTCCCTCTATTCTTTGCTCTCCTCTGATTCTTTCTTTCCTCTATTCTTTCTCTCCTCTATTCTTTTCTCCTCCTCTATTCTTCTCTCCTCTATTCTTTCTCTCCTCTATTCTTCTTTCCTCTATTCTTCTTTCCTCATATTCTGTTCTCTCCTCTATTCTTTCCTTCCTCTATCGTTTCTTCCAGCTATTCTTTGCCTTCCCCTATTCTCTTTCCCTCATTCTTTCTTTCCTCTATTCTTTCTTTCCTCTATTCTTGCTCTCCTCTATTCTTTCTTTCCTCTATTCTTTCTCTCCTCTATGCTTTCTCTCTCTCTATTCTTTCTCTCCTCGATGCTTTCTCTCCTCTATTAGTTCCTTTCCTCTATTCTTTCTTCCTCTATTCTTTCTCTCCTCTATCTTTCCTTCCTCTATCTTTCCTTTCCTCTATTCTTTTCTTTCCTCTCATCTTTCTCTCCTCATTCTTTCCTTCCTCTATTCTTTCTTTCGCTCTATTCTTTCTTTCCTCTATTCTTTCTTTCCTCTATTATTTCTTTCCTCTATTTCTTTCTTTCCTCTATTCTTTCTTTCCTCTATTCTTTTTCTCCTTCTATTCTTTCTTTCCTCTATTCTTTCTCTCCGCTATTCTCTAATTATACCTATCCTCTATTCTTTCTCTCCTCTATTCTTTCTCTCCTCTATTCATTCTCTCCTTCTATTCTTTTTTCCGTCTATTCTTTCTTCCTTCTATTCTTTCTGTCCTCTATTCTTGTTCTTTCCTCTATTCTTTCTTTCCTCTATTCTTTCTCTCCCTATTCTTCTGTTCCTCTATTGCTTTCTCTCCTTCTATTCTTTCTCTCCTCTATTTTTTCTTTCCTCTAGTCTTCTTTCCTCTATTCTTCTTTCCTCTATTTCTTGCTCTCCTCTATTTCTTTCTCTCCTCTATTCTTTCTTTCCTCTATTCTTTCTTTCCTCTCTAATTCTTTCTCCCTCTATTCTTCTTTCCTCTATTCTTTCTTTCCTCTATTCTTTCTTTCCTCATATTCTTTCTCTCCTCATTCTTTCGCTCCTACTATTCCTTTCTTTCCTCTATTCTTTCTCTCCTCGATTCTTTCCTTCCTCTATACTTTCCTTCCTCTATCTTTCTTTCCTCTATTCTTCTTCCTCTATTCTTTCGTTTCCTCGTAATTCTTTCCTATCCTCTATTCTCTTCTTTCCTCTATTCCTTGCTTTCCTCTTATTCTGGCATTCCTCTATTCTTTCCTTCCTCTATTCTTTCCTTCCTCGATTCTTTTCTTTCCGCTATTCTTTCTTTCCTCTATTCTTTCCTTCCTCTATTCTTTTCTTCCTCTAGTTCTTTCTTTCCTCTATTCTTTCTCTCCTCTTTTCTTTCTTTCCCTCTATTCTTTCTTTCCTCTATTCTTTCTTGTCCTCTATTCTTTCTTTCCTCGTATTCCTTCTTTCCTCTAATTCTTTCTTGTCCTCATTCTTTCAATTCCTCGATTGCTTTCTTTCCTCTATTCTTTCTTTCCTCTATTCCTTCTTTCCTCTATTCTTTCTCTCCTCTATTCTTTCCTTCCTCTATTCTTTCCCTTCTATCTATTATTTCTTTCGCGTTCTCATTCTTTTTTCCGCTATTCTTTCTTATCCTCTATTCTTTCTTTCCTCGATTCTTTGCTTTCCTCTATTCCTCTTTCCTCTATTCTTTCTTTCCTCATTCTAAAAACCTTCCTCTATTTCTTTCCTTCCTCTATTCTTCTTTCCTCTATTCTTTCTTCCTCTATTCTTTCCTTCCCTCTATTTCTTTCCCTTCCTCTAGTTCTTTTCTTTCCTCTAATTCTTGCTTTCCTCTATTCTTTTCCTTCCTCTATTCTTTCATTCCTCATTCATTTCTTTCCCTATTTCTCTTCTTCATACCTAAAACATTAAGCAAACCAACACCCCAACAACCCAACACACCACCCCAACCTCCACCAATACCACCTACCACCACCTACTACCCGACGAACACCACCCATTCACCACCCCCTCCCCCCCCCCAACACCCCCACCACCACCACCACAACCACCACCACCACCCCCCACCACACCACAACACCACCAAACCCCCACACACCTCCCCACCCACCACCCCCTCCCCCACCCCCCCACACCACCACCGACCCCCCCACCACACCAACCACACCACCACCCCCCCACCACACCACTACCAGCCAAACCCCCCCGCCCCCCCCCCACACCACCAGGCCACACGGCCCCCACCACCACCACCACCACCACCCCCCCCCCTACCCCCCACCACCAAAAACCACCACTAAATACTACTTCCAAACCCCCCCCTACAACCCAACCCCACCACCACCACACTACTCCCCCCCACCACCAACCACGCCCCACCACCCAAATACTACTACGCCACCACAACTACTATTTCTACCACCACTACTACTACGCCACCAAAACCACCACTACTACTACCCCACCACCACTACTACAACAAAAACCACCACCACCACTACTACTACTACTAATACAACTACTACTACTACTACTTCCACTACTGCTACTACACGAAAGCTTACTGACAGAGTTGTTAATGACTTTATTGAAGCTGGTGACAGAGTTTTGATTTATTTTATTGAAGCTGTTGACAGAGCAAGGATTGGCTTTATTAAGCCTACTGATAGAGCTATAATTGTCTTTATTAAAGCTACTAATACAGCCATGATTGACTTTATTAAAACTACTAATAAAGCCAGGATTGCAGATAAGCTTGGAGGAAAATACGTCTGAGCTTGTAAAAACATTTAAGGGAAATTTTTCCCTAGCCGTTTTACCTTTAACGGGGGGGGGGAGAGAGAGAGAGAGAGAGGAAAAGAGAGAGAGAAGAGGAGAGAGAGGAGAAGGAAAAAAAGAGAGAGAGAAGGGGAGAGAGAAGGGGAAAAGAGAGAGAGAGAAAAAAGAGAGAGAGAAAAGAGAGAGGAGAGAGAAGAGAGAAACCAAGAAAAGGAAAAAAAGGGGAAAACCCAAATTTGGGGGGGGGGGGGGGGGGGGGGCCTTCCAAAATTTTTCTTCCCCCAAAACCCAAAAAAAAAAAAAAAAAAAAAAAAAAAAAAAAAAAAAAAAAAAAAAAAAAAAAAAAAAAAAAAAAAAAAACCCCCCCCAAAACCAAGCATTCAGGGGGGAAAAAAAAACGGAGGTGATAACTAAAAACAAATTTTTCCCTTTTCGACAGATGTTGTGTTTCGGGGGGCCTAATTTTTCATATTTTTGGCCAAGATAAAAGAAGTGCAATGATATTTTAAGGTTACTGGTAAAAATGGTGATTATTATTTTTATTATTATTTTTATATTATTATTATTTTTATTATTATTAATTATTATTATTATTTTATTATTATTTTTTATATTATTATTATTTATTATTATTATTATTAATATTTATTATTATTTTATTTTTATTATTATTATTATTTTTATTATTTTTTATTATATTATTATTATTATTTATTATCATTATTAAAATCCAGTAATCATCTATTTTGTCATTACTTTGGCTACCAAATTTTCCATTGAAATCAAAATGCCTAGTAATGAGAGCAATAATTGTTAACTAGGAACGTCTAATACTGAGAATGAACAAGCTAGAAGCTAGTAATAAAAATAAGGGGGTTTTTATCTCTCTCTTCTCTCTCTCTTCTCTCTCTTCCCCCTTCTCTCTCCCTTCCTACACACGAATTTCCTCAAGCAAACAAAAAAATTTGCATATATGCCCTATGTTTTCCCTCCCGTTGACACAGTTACCTGGAGAGTCACCTCCTCCAAAGGTGCAGCCACACCACTGTCTGCGTCCCTCGTAAGAAAGGTCAAGCCTCTCACGAAGGGAAACTCCTTCTCATCCCCCCCCCCCCTAAAAAAGGGAAAATATTGTTTTAATTTATCTTTTGAGTCATAAGTAATAATAATAATAATAATAATTAATAATAATAATAATATTATTATTATTATTATTATTATTATTATTAGCTAACAGTAATATTAATAATAATAATAATAATAATAATAATAATAATAATAATAATAATAATAATAATAATAATAATAATAATAATAATAATAATAACATTAATAATAATAATAATAATAATTATAATAATAATAATAATTCATTATTATTATTATTATTATTATTATTATTATTATTATTATTATTATTATTATTATTATTATTATTATTAGAAAGACGAGGAAGAAGAAGAAAAAGACGAAGACGAAGAAGAGGAACAACAACAACAACAGCAACAACAGTTAGAACACTAAGACCAAGAAGCAAAAAAAAAAAAAAAAAATAAACTGCTGATCATTTACAAGTATTCACATTAAAAAAAACTCTTATTGAATGAGTCTGTCAATCAGGTGCAACTCTCTCTTCATAAACACTGCTCACCTGATTGCCAGGCGCGCCAGGCAAGTGAGCCCTCTATATTAATTCCTCAGGGCAAGATTAATGGGGTTTAAATGCTTTTCCGATGACCAACGTCGTCCTCAGGATTTCCAAGCGTTTAAGGCGAGAAAGCAGGACTCTATTCTGGTGGAGGACCGTGCCAGGAGTGTTCCCACAGCATCTGGGAAGGAACGTCTCCTCTCAACTCCCACAGCATCTGGAAGGGAGCTTGATCCGTTATCTCCCACAGCATCTAGGAAGAAGCTTTTTCTGTTATCTCCCACAGCATCTGAGAAGGAGCTTGTTCTATTATCTCCCACAGCATCTGGAAGGGAGCTTGTTCCGTTATCTCCCATAGCATCTAGGAAGAAGCTTGTTCTATTATCTCCCACAGCATCTGGAAGGGAGCTTGTT
>NC_069424.1:25859900-25869900 GCF_026875155.1 Cherax quadricarinatus
AAGGTACCTTCCAAAGGTACTACAGCACCTGGTTCTATCACAAAGGTACCTTCCAAAGGTACTACAGCACCTGGTTTTATCACAAAGGTACCTTCCAAAGGTATTACAGCACCTGGTTTTATCACAAAGGTACCTTCCAAAGGTACTACAGCACCTGGTTTTGTCTTGACAATTTTGTTGTTGTTTATTTGATCTCAAGGAATTTTAATTTTTTAAATAAAAAACAAATATATTCTTACAAACCAGTTTTAAGCTCGAAGATTAATCAGCCATGAGGAATGGAGTATATACATTACAAATGTTTATTTTAAAGTATTTGTAGATGAATGTGACACTACCTATGACTGCTACACCTCTCCTGCCATACGGTTTATAAGCTGCTTCTCCGCTGATATGCCGTATTCTATTCAAGATTGATGGACTGAACACATCGACTCAAGGTTGAGGGACTGATTACCTCATTCTCCTCCTGTTCTTCAAGTTTCTCCTACGTATGGACTGATGAAGCCACTGTGTGGCGAAACGTTTCCTCAATAAAGATTCCCAAGAGTTGCACATGTGTCTAATTTATCATTTTAAAGTATAATCCAACCACCGGGAGGTATATAAAGCGTATGTGCAACTACAGTACATGCAGAGTTCAAGGGAAGATATTCCTCGGAGGGGAAAATGAGAACATTCTCACTACGACAGTTGTTACAGAGCTCCCATACAGTGAGACAGAGTATGGTGTGAGCCAGCTACAGGCCCGAGAGGGTGGTCTGGTGGTCTGAAAAGAGGTAATCTCACTCCCTAGACCACCAACCCTCCTCGGAAGCATCAGACTGCCGCAGGAACTATAGCTGCGGCATAGTATGGCTATCCATACTAGGATTGCCAACTTTCTGGACGACAGTGACTATCCATGCTTCTGATAGATTCACATTACATGCATATTGTTCCAGATGACAAGCGTATTGTTACTGATAATATGCGTATTGTTTCAGATGACATACGAATTGTTTCAGATGACATGCGAAGAGTGCAACGGACAAGTGAACTAGCAGCAGCAACACAACAGCAAGAGATATTCTTGAGTTCCCCAGCGCTCGGGCTTAATGCCCAAAGTTGGGGTGTGACTCCAAAAGAATCCTGTAGTGCTTGCTGCCTTTGCACCTCCTGACATCATCTGCTGCTATGCAGTTGCTACACCCTTCGAGCCCAGTGTGGGCGGGGTTTGTTGCAGCCCAAAGTGCCTAGCTTCTTCCTCCGATCCCCGTTGG
This sequence comes from Cherax quadricarinatus, assembly GCF_026875155.1. Taxonomy (NCBI): domain Eukaryota; kingdom Metazoa; phylum Arthropoda; class Malacostraca; order Decapoda; family Parastacidae; genus Cherax; species Cherax quadricarinatus. The sequence goes on from NC_069424.1 coordinate 25,861,163, forward strand.
GGCGGGGAATGGGGCTAGGCCTGGGGACAGCTGGTCCCAGAAGATTGGGAGGTACTTGTACCTCCTCCCAATGCAGACATTGGTCTGAGACACTCCCGCGAAAGGGAGCCAAGGCCGGGCCACCTCTTGGAAGAGGCCCGGGTCGGGGGATTATACCGGCGAATCTAGAACAACAGATGGCATTCGTATTGTTCCAAGTGACATCCGTATTTCTAAATGACATGCGTATTGTTCCAGATGACACGCATATTGTTCCAGATGACAAGTGTATTGTTCCAGATGACATGGGTATTGTTTCCAGTGACATGCATATTTATCCAAAAGACATGCGTATTGTTCCAAATGAAATGCGTATTGTTTCAGATGAGATGCATATTGTTCGAGATGACAAGTGTATTGTTCCAGATGACGTACGTATTGTTCCAAATGACATGCGTATTATTCAAAATGACATCCGTATTGTTCCAGATGACATGTGTATTGTTCCAGATAACATAGCTGTATATTGTTCCAGACAACTTGGCTGTATATTGTTCCAGATAACTTGCATATTGTTCCAGATGACATGTATGTATACTGTTCCAGATGACATGTATGTACATTGTTCCAGATGACATGTATGTATATTGTTCCAGATGACATGTATATATATTGTTCCAGATGACATGTATATATATTGTTCCAGATGACATGTATTTATATTGTTCCAGATGACATGTATGTATATTGTTCCAGATGACACCTGCATTGTTCCAGTCACGGTACTGTGCCTTTTGTTCCCACTCAGTACATGGGGAAGAGTGGTCGTGGCCGGCATGCGTCGAACACTGGGCGAATGCCGCGCTGTGACGCACTCAACGCATGCCAGATTCTTATAATGACATATTTGAAGCTGTTGCTGTATATAATGAAGGGTTGTTACGGCATTTTTTTCAACTTCTCCGAATAAAAAAACTTTAAGATGCGGTTAATGCAAATTTAATGGTGAAAAGTCAATTTTAAAAGACTTTAAATAACCCCGAGATAAACCTTGCTAAAGTTGTGGGGAGGGAGGGAGGGTGAGAGGGAGGGTGAGAGGGAGGGTGAGAGGGAGGGTGAGAGGGAGGGTGAGAGGGAGGGGTGAGAGGAGGGTGAGAGGGAGGGTGAGAGGGAGGGTGAGAAGGAGGGTGAGAGGGAGGGTGAGAAGGAGGGTGAGAAGGAGGGTGAGAGGGAGGGTGGAGAGGGAGGGTGAGAGGGAGGGTGAGAGGGAGGGTGAGAAGGAGGGTGAGAGGGAGGGTTGAGAAGGAGGGTGAGAGGGAGGGTGAGAGGGAGGGTGAGAGGGAGGGTGAGAGTGAGGGTGAGAGGGAGGGTGAGAAGGAGGGTGAGAGGGAGGGTGAGAAGGAGGGTGAGAGGGAGGGTGAGAAGGAGGGTGAGAGGGAGGATGAGAGGGAGTGTGAGAGGGAGGGTGAGAAGGAGGGTGAGAGGGAGGGTGAGAGGAGGGTGAGAAGGAGGGTGAGAGGGAGGGTGAGAAGGAGGGTGAGAGGGAGGGTGAGAAGGAGGGTGAGAGGGAGGATGAGAGGGAGTGTGAGAGGGAGGGTGAGAAGGAGGGTGAGAGGGAGGGTGAGAGGGAGGGTGAGAAGGAGGGTGAGAGGGGTGTGAGAGGGAGTGTGAGAGGGAGGGTGAGAAGGAGGGTGAGAGGGAGAGTGAGGAGGGTGAGAGGGAGGGTGAGAAGGAGGGTGAGAAGTAGGGTGAGAGGGAGGGTGAGAAGGAGGTGAGAGGGAGGTTGAGAAGGAGGGTGAGAGGGAGGGTGAGAAGGAGGGTGAGAGGGAGGGTGAGAGGGAGGGTGAAAAGGAGGGTGAGAGGGAGGGTGAAAAGGTAGGTGAGAGGAAGGGTGAGAGGGAGGGTGAGAGGAAGGGGTGAGAAGCAGAGTGAGAAGGAGGGTGAGAGAGGGTGAGAGGGAGGGTGAGAGGGAGGGTGAGAGGGAGGGTCAGAGGGAGGGTGAGAGGGGGAGGTAGGGTGGTAGGGAGGGAGGGTGAGAGGGAGGGAGGGAGACAGGGAGGGAGGGTGAGAGGGAGGGTGAGAGGGTGAGAAGGAGGGTGAGAGGAAGGGTGAGAAGGAGAGTGAGAGAGAGGGTGAGAGGAGGGTGAGAAAGAGGGTGAGAGGGAGGGTGAGAAGGAGAGTGAGAGGGAGGGTGAGAGGGGGGGTGAGAGGGAGGGTGAGAGGAAGGGTGAGAAGGAGAGTGAGAGGGAGGGTGAGAGGGAGGGTGAGAAGGAGGGTGAGAGGGAGGGTGAGAAGGAGGGAGAGAGGGAGGGTGAGAGGGAGGGTGAGAGGGAGGGTGAGAGGGAGGGTTAGAGGGGGGAGGTAGGGTGGTAGGATGGGAGGGTGAGAGGGAGGGAGGGAGACAGGGAGGGAGGGTGAGAGGGAGGGTGAGAGGGAGGGTGAGAGGGAGGGTGAGAGGGAGGGTGAGAAGGAGGGTGGGGAGGGAGGGTGAGAAGGGAGGGTGAGAGGAAGGGTGAGAAGGAGAGGTGAGAGGGTGGAGGGAGGGTGAGAGGGAGGGTGAGAGGGAGGGTGGAGAGGGAGGGTGAGAAGGAGAGTGGAGAGGGAGGGTGAGAGGGAGGGTGAGAGGGAGGGGTGAGAGGGAGGGTGAGAGGGAGGGTGAGAGGGAGGGAGGTAGGATGGTAGGGAGGGAGGGTGAGAGGGAGGGAGGGTGAGAGGGAGGGGTGAGAGGGAGGGTGAGAAGGAGGGTGAGAAGAGGGGTGAGAAGGAGGGTGAGAGGGAGGGAGGTAGGGTGGAAGGGAGGGAGGGTGAGAGGGAGGGAGGGAGACAGGGAGGGAGGGTGAGAGGAGGGGTGAGAGGGAGGGGAGGGAGAGGTAGGTGAGAGGAGGGAGGGAGACAGGGAGGGAGGGTTTAGAGGGAGGGTGGAGGGAGGAGGGAGGGTGAGGAGGGAGGGTGAGAGGGAGGGTGGGAGGGAGGGTGAAGAGGGAGGGTGGGAGGGAGGGTGAGGGGGAAGGGTTTAGAGTGAGGGTGAGAAGGAGGGTGAAGGGAAGGTGAGAGGGAGGGAGGGAGGAAGGGTGAGAGGGAGGAAGGGGAGACAGGGAGGGAGGTGTGAGAGGGGAGGGTGAGAGGAAGGGTGAGAAGGAGAGTGAGAGGGAGGGTGAGAGGGAGGGAGGGAGGGTGGGAGGGTGAGAGGTAGGGAGGGAGACAAGAGGGAGGGTGAAGGGAGGGTGAGAGGTAGGGTGAGAGAGAGGGAGGGAGGGAGGGAGGGAGGGTGAGAGGGAAGGTTGAAGAGAGGCTGCTACTACAAAGCATGGCGAAGGTATAAGAGACATCCTACCACCTATAAAAGGGACTTGCACAGGCAAGCCTGTAGGCATATGGGTGACGTTCAAAAGTGGGTCATTGCTAAATGGGAGGTGGACACTAAAAGAAAGCTACCATCAAGTAGGGTAGGCTCCAAAACCTGGTGGTCCCTGGTCAAGGACAGACAAGGTTATCTGCCTGATGAACTCATTCCACCTCTAAATCGACAGGATGGGACCACCTCTACTAGCAGTCAAGAGAAAACGGACCTCTTTGCAGAACACTTTGCTAGCAAAATGCAGGTTCCTGATCCAGCAATGGATCCTCCTTCGCTAGCTGCAAGAACTGTGTCAAAACTGTCAGTAATAACAATAAGGCTGAGGGCCCAGACATGTTGAGCCTAAGATTGCTGAGATGTGCAGACCAGTTAGCAGCACCTCTAACTCGCATCTCTCAGCACTGCCTAGTACAGTGTAAATGGCCCTCTCTGTGGAAAGAGGCAAATGTAGTCCCTGTTCACAAAAAGAAGAGCAGAGCAGAAATCAGCAACTACAGACCAGTGTCACTCTTGTCAATAACTGGTAAGATCCTTGAGACAATAATCTCAAGACAAATGACAGAGTTTTTTGACTACCACTCACTACTTTGTGATCGTCAATATGGCTTCAGGAAAGGTTACTCTGCTGCTGATCTGTTGCTAAACCTCTCTACTAAGTGGCACCAGTCACTGAATGAATCCAAAGTCAGCTGTGTGGTAGCACTGAACATTGCTGGTGCTTTAGACCGGGTGTGGCACCAGGGCCTCTTAGTAAAACTACAAGCTCTGGGAACTGTAGGCTCTACGCTGTGTCTCATCAGTGATTACCTTCATGGTAGATCTCTAAGTGTAGTTCTCAATGGAACAGAATCAGCAAGACATTCTATTGGGGCAAGTGTTCCACAAGGAAGCGTTCTGGGATCATTGTTATGGAATGTCTACTTCAATGACCTTCTTCATCTCATCCCAGAATCTCATGCATACGCAGACGACTGTACACTGACATTCACTTATCCAAGAGAAGAAATGCCAGCTGCTCTAAGCTACATCAATCACCAGTTAAGAGCTATATCAGCTTGGGGAAATAGATGGCAAGTAACATTTGCGCCTGAGAAAACACAAATGATGATGATCTCTAGGCACCATGATGGTAATGCCGGTGCAGTAGTAAGGATGAATGGGAGAGTGGTGGCACCTGGGGAAGAAGTTGATATCTTTGGGGTGAAATTTGACTCCAAACTGACCATGAAAAACCACGTTGTAAATCTTGCAAACAAGGCAGCCTGGAAGCTTACAGCACTTCGCCGTATTTCGCATCTGCTTGACAGCAGGGGTTGCAAGATTTTGTATGAGGCACAAGTACGCTCACACCTTGAGTATGCTCCACTTTCTTGGTTCGCCTGCCCCCCTTCTCATCTGCGACTGCTTGACAGAGTAGAGAACAGAGCAAGACGTCTCATCTCTTGCCTGGACCAATTCTGGATAGATCTGTCATTTCAGCAGAAGTTTCAACACAGGAGGGATGTGGGTGGCCTTACTGTTATGTACAAGGCCAATATTGTAAAAGTACCACACTTGGATACACTTCGAGGACAGCGTGAGGCAAGTTTCTATACCACAAGACGGGCAGAAAGCAGCAACTTCACTCTGGCTGTTCCCTACTCCAGAACTTCACTCCATCTGAGATCATACATACCCAGGATGACTCGAGTATGGAACACATTCGTACAGCATAATGATGTTAACGAGATAAAGTCAGTTGATCAAATGACAATGCTGGCCCACAGATGGCTCCAACTTCATCCTGTTCCCTACTTGTATGTCTCATAACAAGAAAAATGTTTTCAAATGAGCTGATGTAGGTAACAGCTCTTAGCTTGTCAATAAAGTTAGGAATCCTTAACCTGTAAATATCTTGCCAATAAAGCTAGGGATCCTTAACCTTGTCAAACCCTGTGTCAAAAAAAAAAGAGGGAGGGTGAGAGGTAGGATAAGAGGGAGGGAGGGTGAGAGGGAAGGTGAGAGGGAGGGTGAGAGGTAGGATGAGAGGGAGGGAGGGAGGGAAGGTGAGAGGGAAGGTGAGAGGGAAGGTGAGAGGAGGGTGAGAGGTAGGGTGAGAGGGAGGGAGGGAGGGAAGGTGAGATGGAAGGCGAGAGGGGGGTGAGAGGTAGGGTGAGAGGGAAGGAGGGAGGCAAGGTGAGAGGAAAGGTGAGAGGGAGGGTGAGAGAAAAAGGGGAGAGGAAGGTGGGGGGGGGGGAGAGAAAAACGAAAGATGAGTGGGGGTGAGAGGTAGGGAGAGGGGGGAGGGAGGTAGGGTTTAAGGGAAGGGGGGGGGGATTGAGAGGTTTTGGGGGGGAGGGAGGAAGGGAGGGGGGAGGGTGAGGGGAATGTTAAAGGAAGGGGGGAAAAGGGAGGGTAAGGGGGGGGTGAGAGGTAGGGTAGGGGAGGGTGAGGGGGGGGGAGGGGGGGGTGGAGGGGAGGGTGAGAGGTAGGGTTGGAGGGAGGGAGGGAGGGTGAGAGGGAAATTTAAAATGAAGGGTGAGAGGGAGGGGGAGGTAGGGTGGAGGGAGGGGGAGGGGGGGTGGAGGGGAAGGGGGGAGGAAGGGGGGGGGGGGTGAGAAGGAATGGTGAGGGAGGGGAGAGGTTTAAAGGGGAGAGGTGGGGGGAGAGGGGAAAGGGGGGAAGGGGTGGGAGGGAGGGAGGGGGGAGGGAGAGGAGAAGGGGGGAAGATGAGAGGGGGGGGAAGGGGAGGAGAGGGGGGGGAGAGGGAGGGAAAAGGAGAGAGGGAGGGAAGGTGAGAGGGGAAATTGGAAGGGTGGAGGGAGGGAGGGGGAGAGGGATTTAGAGGGGTGAGGGGAGGGGGAGGGATTGAGAGAGGGTGGAGGGAGGGTGAAAGGGAGGGTGAGAGGGGGAGGAGAGGGAGGGGGGGAGGGGGGGAGGGGGGGAGGGTGGGGGAGGGAAGGTGAGGAGGTGGGGGGAGGGTGGAGGTAGGATAAAAGGGAGGGGGGGGGTGAGAGGGAAAAACTCGAGGAAAGGGTGAGAGGGAGGGGGAAAAGGAGGGTGAGAGAGAAGGTGAGAGGAAGGGTTGAGAGGAGGGAGAGAAGAGGGAGATGAGATGGAGGGTGAGAGGTAGGGAGTATAGGGAGTGAGAGAGGGTGAGAGGGAAGGTGGGGGAGGTGACAGGTAGGATAAGAGGAAGGGAGGGAGGGAGGGTGAGAGGAAAGTGAAAGGAAGGGTGAGAGGGAGGGTGAGATGGGAGGGGGTGAGAGGTAGGGTGTGAGAGGGAGGTGGGAGAGGGAGGAGTGAGGGGAGGGTGAGAGGGAGGGTGGGAGTAGGATAAGAGGGAGGGAGGGGAGGGAGGGAGGTGAGAGGGAAGTGAGAGGGAGGGTGCAGGTAGGATAAGAGGAAGGGAGGGAGGGAGGGTGAGAGGGAAAGTGAAAAGGAAGGGTGAGAGGGAGGGTGAGAGGGAGGGGTGAGAGGTAGGGTGAGAGGGAGGGGAGAGAGAGAGGGAAGATGAGAGGGAGGGTGAGGGGGGAGGATGAGAGGGAGGGTGAGAGGGAGGGGAGGAGGGAGGAAAGTGAGAGGGGGGTGAGAGGGAGGGAGAGAGGGTGAGAAGGAGGGGAGAGAGGGAGGGAAAGTTAGAGGGAGAGGAGAGAGGGAGGGAAGGTGAGAGGGGGTGAGAAAGGGTGAGAAGGAGTGAGAGAGGGTGAGAGAGAGGGTGAGAGGGAGGGTTGTGATGTAGTTCAACTGGGCTTGGTTGGTCGCTAAGGGACACCTAATTTACCTAATTATGTGGTCACACCTGGCGTTGTCAAATGGCTATCAGCCACGCCTTTTCGGCTTAAGGCTCAGCTCCTTTGTTCGTCACTGGCGTCAGATCTCGGAGTCAGGTCGTAACACGTGGTGCACACCTCATTGTGGAGGGTGCTTGGACCACCATATAAGCCCAAGGAAAAGCATGATCGAGAGACTTCGAGCAGAGCTGCTGCTGTGTGCAGAGCTCTGAGCAGGAGATTCGAGCGGAGCTGCTGCTGGGGTGCAGGGCTCGGGAGAAGGCTGCTAAAGTCTCTGGAGGAGACTATTGGAGACATTGGGCAGAGTATTGGCTTGGAGCAGTACTCGTGTTGTGTAGGTCTTGGGACCTGTGGCTTAGTTCCTGTGATGAACTGTCCTCTGAACTATATTGTAAGTTACATTAATTTTCGTCAAGTTGATTGTGTTCCCTGTCTCACTGCTTATGTGTACCATCCTATTTATCTAAACCCCAATAATGTACTCCGGTTCCCAAATATATTATTGTACAAGGACTTAATAATAAACTGTGTTTGAGTATAATAGTAATATTCACTGTCCCCGTTATTGTATTTCTATTTTTTATATTTTATTATGTTTATATGTGAGTGAAGAGTGGGCGAGTTATATGGTAGTGAGTAGTGTAGAGTTAATGAGAGTGTCGTGGTGGTCACCACTGACCTGTCGGACCTACCTACCTGCCTCCTTCCTGCTCACTTTTGTCTCCCTCCTACCTACTCCCTCCCGATTACTTCCCTTTATTCACATATTCTCCAATTATCCTTTTCATCCGATACCCCCCTAGATGACAGGATGAAAGGGAGGGTGAGAGGGAAGATGGGAAGGAGGATGAGAGGGAGGGAAGGAGGGAGGGTGAGAAGGAAGAAGAGTGAGAGGGAGGGAAGGTGAGAGGGAGGGAGGGAGGGAAGGTGAGAGGAAGAAAGGGAGGGAGGTAGGGTGAGAGGGATGGTGAGTGAGAGGGAGGGAGGGAGGGTGGGTGAGAGGGAGGGATGGTGAGTGAGAGGGAGGAAGGGTGGTGAGAGGGAGGGAGGGTGAGAGGAAGGAAAGGAGTGGGGGAGGGATGATTGAATGAATCAACTGAGGGATAAAGGGAGGGGGTAATTAGTGAGAGCGGGAGGGAAGAAGAAGGAAGGAATGAGAAAGATAGGAATGGAAGAAGAGGAGGAAGAGAGTGGTGGATGGAAGGAATAAGGAAGGAAGAAAGGGAGAGAGGGAATAGTGATCATAAATTTACTCAGCATTACTTAGCATCGATGAAACAACAATTTCCTGGCGATGATTATAACTACACAGTAACTCTGCGCAGTAGAACCTTCAGTAGAACCGGAGAAACCCGTATACAAGCGAGCTACGTAACACACTCACCTACCTGTGAAAAAAACAATATTAACAATAGAAGAGAGAGAGATAGAGAGAGAGAGAGAGTGAGACTCATCATGGCTGGTTGCAAGGGGTTTACAAATAATATCCACCCTCCTTGCCCTCTCCGGCTGCCTGCAACGTATTTCTTGTGTTCAGAGCTCTCTACGTTATTGGCAATAGGGCAGTAACTCGTTGTTAGTGGCTGGGGAGAGTCAGAAGGACTGTTATGCTTCTCACTTTATAGAGG
>NC_069424.1:25877400-25917400 GCF_026875155.1 Cherax quadricarinatus
AAATAAACAACAACCGTCAAGGAATAAGTGATAATGATGAGAAAAAAGTAAGGAACGCTGAAGGAGAATCACTGACACAGGTGAATGTTTTAGCAAAAGACTTGAAGGGGTCTTCACAGAATTAAGTGGAGAACAACATGAAGGAACATTAGAGAGAGAGAGAGAGAGAGAGAGAGAATCAACACAGCAGAAGAATGAGCGACAAGAGTCTATTAAGCGAACTGGAATTAATAAAAACTTTGAGACCGGATACCCTTTCTCCGCGGGTGCTGAGCGAAGGGGATGAATGAAACCGCTTTTGTGACCCAATAGCAAAGGTGTTAAACGAATCTCTCCTATCAGAATAAGTGCCAGAACACTGGGGGAAAAAAAGGCGTATGTACTCACTGTATATAATGAAAAGGTGACAGACGAGAGGCACTGAACTGAAGACCAGTAACTCAGACACTTATACCTTCAAAAGTCCTGGAGAAGATTGTAAGGAAGAGGATTTTAGAACAACTGGATTTTCTACAGAGAACTATTACAAATTTAGGGATGGAAAAATCTTAGTTTTACAAATTTACTGAAATTATAAGACATAATCATAGATTTAGGAATAAAAATGGACATGGCTTCGTGAACTGGATCTTCTTGATCTGTAGGAAAGCATTTGATACAGCACCCTAACAGAAATTAACCTAGAAATTGGAGGAGCAAACAAGGTTAAAAGTCTGAGTGCTCCAGTGAGTCATGGTGCACCTAAATAATAAAAGGCAGAGAGTAACAGTAAGGAATGAGACAGCAGAATGGGAGAGAGTAATGAGTGGGGTTCCGCAAGGCTCAGTGTTAGGACCACTACTGTTATTAATACTCGTGAATGGCTTACCGGGGGGAATTGAGACTTATGTCTCACTGTTTGTTGACGATGTAAAGCCAATGAGAAGAATAAGAACAGGAGAGAACAGTGATAAACGCCAGAGAGACCTCAGACACCAGAAGTGGTCAGGCAAGTGGCTTCTCAAAATTATTCCAAAGTAATACAAAGTTATATCATTTGGAGGTGAGGGCTGAAAGGAAGGAGAGGAACCGTAAAAATCAGAGAGTGGAAAAGTACCCCGAGGTAAACATAATACTAAGAACATCTCCAGAATTACACAAAAAAAAAATCGTATAACGTCAGTGACATTTGTAAGATAAGAATCTCTGAGAACTGAATTAAAAAGTTGAACAAAGAATCCCACAGAGCTGTATACCTATACGATATCTAACAGGCCATTCACTGTGTGTGCTGCCCCTGCATAGACCCACGTCAGGCCATGAACGTGAAGAAGGTGGGAAAGGTGCAGAGGTATGTAACCAGACTAGTAGCAACACTGAGAGGAATGAAACCAGACTAGTAGCAACACAGAGAGGAAGTCTATCAGACTAGTAGTAACACAGAGAGGAAAGCAAACAGACTAGTAGAAATACGGAGAGGAATGCAACCAGACTAGTAGTAACACAGAGAGGAATGCAACCAGACTAATAATACGGGGAGGAATGAAACCAGACTAGCAGTAACACTGAAAGGAAGGCAACCAGACTAGTAGTAACACAGAGAGGAATGCACCAGACTAGTAGCAACACAGAGAGAAATGAAACCAGACTAGTAGTAACACAGAGAAGAATGAACAGGAATGAAACCAAACTAGTAGCAACACAGAGAGGAATGAACAGGAATGAAACCAGACTTGCAGCAACACTGAGAGGAATGAAACCAGACTAGAAGCAACAGAGAGAGGATTGAAACCAGACTAGTAGCAACACAGAGAGGATTGAAACCAGACTAGTAGCAACAAAGAGAGGGATGAAACCAGACTAGTGGTAACACTGAGAGGAATGCACTATGAGAAGAGGTGAAGGGAGACATAATTACATCATACAAAATCCTAAGAGGAAGTGACTAAGCCAACTAGATTGACATTTTGAATTAAGAGGACCAGGATCAAGGGGAAACAGGTGGAAGTTGAAGAAACAGATGAGCCATAAGGATCCGGATGATTGGAAAGTGGAGAGACTTGGAAGAAGTAGTGGTGAAGGTGGAGGCAAACTTAATACACGGCTTCAGGAGTAGATATGTAAGGCACGAGAGACCACTTTACTGCCGATCAAAATGGTCCAGAAGGAGGGACCAGAAAGTGAATCTTGATTCCCGCAAACACAAATCGGTGAGTACGCACTCACTCACATACACACACTCACACACACACACACACCACACATACACACACACACACACACACACACACACACACACACACACACACACACACACACACACACACACACACACACAAACGCACCCCTTGCTTGTTTGGCTATTAATCTATGCGTTGCAGTTGAAGCCTGCATTGTTAGCCTACCAATAAGGGTAAAATTGAACACTGTTGACAGAGCAATCGTACCACCGGAGGGAGGGGGGTGGGGGATGTGTGGGGAGGGGGTGATGGGGAGGGGGCTCATGGGGATGCTAATTTAAAGGGATTACTTTCATAATGGGATGGTGAGTCGTGGAAAAAAATTTCAGGAAAACGAAAAATATATCAAGGATTTTTTTTTTATCATTTTTTTTTGTTTCAGGGAATTTTTGTGATTGTGGGTGGTGGTGGTTGTTGATGGTGGTGGTAGTGGTGGTTGATGACGGTGGTGGTGGTGGTGGTAGTGGTTGATGATGGTGGTGGTGGTTGTAGTGGTGGTTGATGATGATGGTGGTGGGTGATGACTGTGGTGATGGTGATGGTGATGGTAGTTGATGATGGTGGTGGTGGTAGTTGATAATGGTTTTGGTAGTGGTGGTGATGGTGGTAGTGGTGGCATTGGTGTTGGTAGTGGTAGTGGTAGTGGTAGTGGTAGTAGTAGTAGTGGTAGTAGTGGTGGTACGTCGGTGAACAACGTCGTGCGAACTGTGCAGATAATAATAATAATAATAATAATAATAATAATAATAATAATAATAATAATAATAATAATAATATTTATTTCTACAAGTACATGATAAAACATATACAGACATCAATGACATACTATTATACAGAAAGCCCCTTGGTATGACAATCTTCCTCTGAACCTGTGAAAAAAAAGCCATTTTTGGGCCCCTTACCTTATACCTTATCCTATGTGGGCCTGAGAAGATAATTTCCTGGGCCCGCCTTCAGTCATACCTCCTCCTCTTCCTACGTTGCAGACAAGCGACCCAGAAAATCCTTTCCACACTCAACAATGGACGATGTTTGCGTCCAACGTTTGATTCTTTCCGCAGGTAAACACTGCAGTTGTGAGAACACAGATAACACTGCAGATATAAGCGCACAGATAACACTGCAGATATCAGCGCACAGATAACACTGCAGATATCAGAGCACAGATAACACTGCAGATATTAGCACACAAGTAACATTACAGTTATCAACAAGCAAGTAACACTGAAGATAACAACAAACAGATATCAACACACAGGTAACACCAGAGTTATCAGTTCACAGGCGTTACAGAAAGGAGGAACGAATACTGCAGGTTTCTAATGAAACCTTCACCAGAAAAAAGACACAACAACCTTAGGAAAATCATTGCCAGAGTACTAACCATTCCCTGCGGGAGTTGTGACAAACAGTACGTGGGCGAGACTTCACGCAATCTGAACACCAGAATTCACAAACACCAATATGCTTGTTAGACTCCAAACCCCAAAATTGCCTGCGTAGCTCAACGGTATAAAAACACGCACGCACTATGGCATGTCGAGATGCCATATATCAGATAGAGGGGAAGGATCAGAAAATAAAGTCTAGAAGTGAAAGTAAAGTCGCCTTTAAACACCAATCTCTCGTTACCCAGGCGGGACAGTGCCTGGGAAAGGGGAAGATAATCGAGTTTAACACCAGCAATGTGAGTGTAGCTCCCATTCCTTGGATAAAGAGCCCTTCATCATTATCAAGCCATCTCTGCAACTGTTACGTCATATCTCGAACCTTCTCTTGCAGCACTCGTTAAATTCCTAAGAATATTTCGTTGTTGGTCTGAGTATCATGTTGGTGGGTGGGCACAGGATACCCTGGAGTGTGTCAGTATCCTTCAAAGACTTGGACTCTTAGTCCTGTAAGGTTCAGGGTACAAGATGGCTGTACCTTGAACCACAGACCCACGCCTCTAACTTATTTGGTGTTCATTCCGCGTTAATTAGTAAGCTTATGTAGGTACAGGTACACATAAGTACAATTATCATACATAGTAACATATGTGTAAATTACCTAAGGCAACCCAAAAGCAAAAGTTACTTATTTTCACTGGGGTCTTTGTAATATCTTATTATTTAAAGCCTAGTTGTAAGAGCAAGTAGAAATCAGTCATCATTTCTGTTGTAAATTACAGCTAGGTTGTAGCTGTGAACACTCCTACTATACACATCCTTGTGAACTATACACATCCTTGTGAACTATACACTTCCTTGTGATGTACATATGTCACGCTATTCGATGTATGTCTGTTTGGATTGCAACTGTAACAGGGAATACATATTACCGTTTGACAGCAGAGATATTATGGCCTCTGTTGTAATAACCCAGGTTATTTCCTCTTTATTATTAACCGCTTATGTAATGTTGCATTAAAGGTTTGACTTTAATTGGTAATATTGAGTGAACCGGAGGAGGGGTTGGCTGCCAGCCGCCTTACACTAACTACCTACATAACAAGTCTAAGCTGGACTTATTAGCTCTTGTAGCCTACACTCTCGCTCCTCCTTCCCTACTTGCTCAGAGCTCCGTTAATGTTTTGTTACCAACCAGGAAAGGACGTGAGATAGGATAATCTGTCTCCCACAAATTCCCCATTGCCCTTCCACACACAGACACACACACACACACACACACACACACACACACACACACACACACACACACACACACATACACACACACACTGAGCACAGTCTTGTCTTAGCCAGTGCCCATTGCGTTTATTTTGTTTTCTGTGAGCCTTGGTGGTTTTTATTATGTCATGTGTGTTGACTTAGGGTTTCCTCAGAAATGTCAAATGTGGATTCTGTCATTTGAACTACAGTGTTTAACTTGCTTCTGATATTCAAAGTATTCACAGTACACCAAACGCAAGCAAACACAATCTAATACATTACCTAGTGTGGACTTACCTCTAGCTGAGGTTACCTCGCTTCTACTCATGAAAAAATTACCTTCAGGATGTTATGAGTGGTGTTAGTATCTGCTCAGCTACGAGGACTCATCCTGTACTAAGTCCAAGTGGACTTTGTCTCTGATAGTTTTGATGGTGTTTACACACATTGTTCCAGACTATGGAGTAAAACTCTTTCCAGGCTGAGGATTGACCACCTCAAAACTACGTCTTCAAGGGTTATGGAGTGATTACATCGTCTTCACATCTCTCCCGTTTCTGCTAACTCTTGTGTACTCGACTGAAGAAGCCAACCGTGTAGGCGAAATTTTTCGGGATAAAGATAAATAACTGTTGCATATATGTCTTACTTATGACACACTTTCGTATTAACTACAAACACAGGTACTGTTATATGGACTGTTTTACCTGTACGTAAAGATACAATACCAGAAAGGCAGCAAATAATATAACAACCGAGTAACTGTAAGGAGAAAAGAATATGCCAAAAGTTGCTTTTAAAGTGCCCGTATATTCCCATCACTAATGTTATGTACATGTTTATAAGTTTTTAGTATATATTTTAGCATATTGGTAGCAGCTTTTACACCATATACATGACAGAAATCTTTTTATGTATTAATCACGCGAGAGTAAGGTAGGGTCTGACCTCCAAGGAGATTATAGCTACAAGGAAGTCTAACATGGAGCCCACGCCATCACTCTGATTGACGTATACAAATGGTAGTTATTCTCCAATGTGAACTCACGTGGTTGTGTGCTGGCGAACTGCACACATTCAGAATTATCAGGGTCTTACCACTGTCGTCTGATGCCTCTTTTGTGTGATTTGTCAAGAGTTGGACTGATACTAGTTACCAATTGTGTGACGATTGACCTACATTTGGTATATGTGTTAATAAACTTCTAATTAGGTGATAATGTCATTACTCATTACTTGGTCTGTCTGTGTTAGTTACTGGGTGTCAAAGGCATTTGTAGATAGTGTGTGTGTGTGTGTGTGTGTGTGTACTCACCTAATTGTGGTTGCAGGGGTCGATACACAGCTCCTGGCCCCGCCTCTTCACTGATCGCTACTAGGTCCTCTCTCTCTCTTGCTTCCAGAGCTTTGTCATACCTCGTCTTAAAGCTATGTGTGGTCCTTGCCTCCACTACATCACTTGTTAGGCTATTCCACTTCCTGACTACTCTATGACTGAAAAAATACTTCCTAACATCCCTATGACTCGTCTGAGTCTTCAGCTTCCAATTATGACCCCTTGTTTGTGTCCCATCTCTGGAACAACCTGTGTGTGTGTGTGTGTGTGTGTGTGTGTGTGTGTGTGTGTGTGTGTGTGTGTGTGTGTGTGTGTGTGTGTTTGTGTGTTTAGACAGTTTTTAAGTAATGGGAAGAAAGTGAAGATTATAGTTAATTAAAATTAGACACTGGAAAGAAGACAAGAAAATATAAATTTGAATAAAATAATTGTCAAAACGACGAGAACAGGAAATTCTTTTACCGGGAAGTGAGACACAAGGAATAATTGGCCAGAAGTGCTTGGAGGTGAGACATAAAAAAAAGCAAAACGGCAGTGCTTGGAAGTGAGTCACAAGAGAAACCTGGCCAGTAGTTTGTGGAGGTGAAACACCAGAGAAAGCGGGCCAGCAGTGCCTGGGGGTGACATGAGATAAAGTGGGCCAGCAGTGCCTGGGGGTGACATGAGATAAAGTGGGCCAGCAGTGCCTGGGGGTGACATGAGATAAAGCGGGCCAGCAGTGCCTGGGGGTGACGTGAGATAAAGTGGGCCAGCAGTGCCTGGGGGTGACATGAGATAAGGTGGGCAGCAGTGCCTGGGGGTGACAGAGATAAAGTGTGGCCAGCGTGCCTGGGGTGACGTGAGATAAAAAGCGGGCAGCACATGTTGCCTGGGGGTGACATGAGATAAAGCTGGGCCAATGAATTATGCCTGGGGTTGACATGAGATAAATGGACAGCAGTGCCTAGGGGTGACATGAGATAAAGTGGGCCAGCAGTGCCTGGGGGTGACGTGAGATAAAGTGGGCCAGCAGTGCCTGGGGGTGACATGAGATAAAGTGGGCCAGCAGTGCCTGGGGGTGACATGAGAAAAGTGGGCCAAGTATATGCCTGGGGGTGACGTGAGTAAAGCGGGCCAGCAGTGCCTGGTGGTGACATGAGATAAAGTGGGCCAGCGTGCATGTGGGTGACATGAGATAAAGTGGAAGGCAGTTGCCTGGGGTTGACGTGAGTTAAAGTTGGGCCGCAGTGCCTGGGGGTGACATAGATGAAAGTGGGCCAGCAGTGCCTGCGGGGTGACATGAGATAAAGTGGGCCAGCAGTGCCTGGGGGTGACATGAGATAAAGCGGGCTGTGAAGGCTTACTCAGCCCTGTAACAACTTCAGACAGTATTACCAAGGCTGGCTCCTCCTCAGGAAAATTAATGAATAGAAAAAGAAATAATAACAGACAAACATAAACATTTTATTATATAGAAAATATTAAATATAAAACACTTAAATATGAAATATTAATCCTACATTAAAGAAAATGAAAAATGAAAAATATAAATGATAACTGAATTCAACGCTGATATAAAACGTGGGTGTCTGGTGTTGGTGACACTGTGTTGTTGAAATCGTAGCCGTTGCTGATGATGGGGGGGAGGGTCGCAAGTGTTGGTTACAACCCACCGGTTCGTTCTTCACAGTATATCCGTGAGTATTCTATCCCGATGACAGGAAAGCAGGTTCTTTACCGCTGCAATGATGAGGGGTTACGTCCTGCAATTTCATACAGGTGCACAGGTAATTAAATCCAAAAAGGGGAAGTCTCAGGACGTTAGTCCATCTCCATCAGTTTTACTCGTTGATTGGCAGGTGACCCTCTCTGTCATCCAAGCTGGAAAGATAGACAGGTTACCCACTGCTTAAGAAATCACTCTCCCTGATAAGTACAATACCTAAAAGATGTGGTGATTATTACAACAGTCAACTTAGAGCAAGACTGAAAGGACTAAGTTTATTATTGGTCAAAAGTGAACCTTTAAACCAATAAATCCACTAGAATACAAGGCAGGCATGTACTTACAGTAGTGCTGGGAGCTGTGAGTCTAGTGATTACTGTTTGGACCGGAGCCCCACACGTCACCTTTCGGGAGGGGGGGGGAAGAAGGAGGGGAAGGGATAGCGGGAGCTAGACTTACCCTACCTTAACAAGTAGCCGGCAATGAAACTGTTGTTACTATATACTCCCTCGCTACTCCTATCTACTGAACTTTTCCCTCACGCGGGCCAGCAGTGCCTGGGGGTGACATGAGATAAAGCGGGCCAGCAGTGCCAGGGGGTGACATAAGAGTAAAGCGGGCCAGCAGTGCCTAGGGGTGACATGAGATAAAGCGGGCCAGCAGTGCCTGGGGGCAACATAAGAAAAAGAGGGCCAGCAGTGCCGGGGGATGACATAAGAGAAAGGGGGCCAGCAGTGCCTGGGGGTGACATAAGAGAAAGCGGGATAGAAGTGCCTGGGGCCGGACATAAGAGAAAGCGGGCCAGCAGTGCCGGGGGGTGACATAAGAGAAAGCGGGCCAGCAGTGCCTGGGGGCAACAAAAGAAAAAGCGGGCCAGCAGTGCCGGGGTATGACACAAGAGAAAGCGGGCCAGCGGTGCCTGGGGCTGACATAAGAGAAAGCGGGCCAGCGGTGCCTGGGGCTGACATAAGAGAAAGCGGGCCAGCGGTGCCTGGGGCTGACATAAGAGAAAGCGGGCCAACAGTGCCTGGGGCTGACATAAGAGAAAGCGGGCCAGCAGTGCCTGGGGCTGACATAAGAGAAAGCGGGCCAGCAGTGCCTGGGGGTGACATAAGAGAAAGAGGGCCAGCGGTGCCTGGGGGTGACATAAGAGAAAGCGGGCCAGCAGTGCCTGGGGGTGACATAAGAGAAAGCGAGCCAGCAGTGCCTGGGGGTGACATAGAGAGAAAGCGGCCAGCGGTGCCTGGGGGTGACATAAGAGAAAGCGGGCCAGCAGTGCCTGGGGCTGACATAAGAGAAAGCGAGCCAGCAGTGCCTGGGGGTGACATAAGAGAAAGAGGGCCAGCGGTGCCTGGGGGTGACATAAGAGAAAGCAGGCCAGCGGTGCCTGGGGGTGACATAAGAGAAAGCGGGCCAGCAGTGCCTGGGGTGACATAAGAGAAAGCGAGCCAGCAGTGCCTGGGGGTGACATAAGAGAAAGCGGGCCAGCAGTGCCTGGGGGTGACATAAGAGAAAGCGGGCCAGCAGTGCCTGGGGGTGACATAAGAGAAAGCAGGCCAGCAGTGCCTGGGGCTGACATAAGAGTAAGCGGGCCAGCAGTGCCTGGGGGTGACATAAGAGAAAGCGGGCCAGCAGTGCCTGGGGGTGACATAAGAGAAAGCGGGCCAGCAGTGCCTGGGGGGTGACATAAGAGAAAGCGGGCCAGCAGTGCCTGGGGGTGACATAAGAGAAAGCGGGCCAGCAGTGCCTGGGGGTGACATAAGAGAAAGCGGGCCAGCAGTGCCTGGGGTGACATAAGAGAAAGCGGGCCAGCAGTGCCTGGGGGTGACATAAGAGAAAGCGGGCCAGCAGTGCCTGGGGGTGACATAAGAGAAAGCGGGCCAGCAGTGCCTGGGGGTGACATAAGAGAAAGCGGGCCAGCAATGGTATCAAAAGTGAAAATCAACAAAGGAATAGAAAATTGTCCATAGTGTCAACAGTTCCTGGCCAAGGGCCATGAAGGGTAGCCAGGGGATGCCAGGGGTGAGCAAGGGTGGCCAGGAGTAGCCAGGGGTGGCCAGGGGTGGCCAGCTGACTAGGCCCTGCTAATAACTTGCCACGACAAACAAACAACCAAATAGCCTGTTAGTGCACAGGATATATGACGTACGTGGCAGCTGTGGTGGTGGTGCTAGTGGTGGTGCTAGTGATAGTGGTGGTGGTGCTAGTGATGGTGGTGGTGGTGGTGCTAGTGACGATGGTGGCGGTGGCAGCAGTGGTGCTAGTGGTGTTAATAGTGTTAGGTGCTGGTGGTGCTAGTGGCGTTAGTAGTGTTAGATCCTGGTGGTGCTAGTGGTGTTAGGTGGTGATGGTGGTGGTGATCATGGCACTCTGGCTATCTTGCTGTCGCAATACCGTCGTCAACGATGCACCCGGGACGTTGATTTCCTTTTGAAAGATTTATAAACAGAACCACCATCAACGCCACTACCACTACCGCCACCAACACCAACACCACCACCATCACCAACACCAACACCACCACCACTGCCAACACCAACACCATTAAGACCACCACCACCATCACCTACATCACCACCACCACCACTATCAGCACCATCACCACCACAACACCACCACCACCACCACCACCACCACCACCACACCACCACCACCACCACCACCACCACTGCCAACACTACCACCATCACCACCGCCAACACCACCATACACCTCCAACACAACCACCACCACCAGCACAGCCAACATACCAAAACACCAACGCCAACACCACTACCACCACAACTACTGCCAACACTACCACCATCACCACCACAGCAAACACCACCACCACTACCCCCACCACCACCACCACCACCACCACCACCACCACCACCAACACCACCACCACTGCCAACACCACCACCACCAACACCACACACCACAGCCACACCACCAACACCCAACACCACCGCCAACACCACTACCACCACCACCAACACAACACACCAACACAACACCACCACCAACACCACCACCAACACCACCACCAACGCCACCAACAACACCACCAACAACACTGCCAAGACTACTACCACCACCACGCCAACACTACCATCACCACCAGCACCATCACCACCACCACAATTGCCAGCACTACCACCACCACCACCACCATTACCAGCACTACCACCACCACCACGTCCGCCAACACTACCACCACCACTACCACCACAGCTGCCAACCTACCACCTCCACCAACGCCAACACCACCACCAACAACAACAACACAACCACCCAACCCACCAAACACTACCAACCCACAACACCCACCAGCACCCCCAAACACCACCAACCCCACCACACCCCCAACACCACCAGCACCACCACACCACCCAGCCCCCCAACACCACCAGCACCACCAACACCACCAACCCCACTAACACCACCAACACCACCAACACCACCACCACCACCACCAGCACCACCAACACCCCCCCACCCCCCACCAACACCACCAGCACCACCAAACCACCAACACCACCAACACCACCAAAACCATAACACCACCAACAACCCCCAAACACCACCAACACCACCAACACCACCAGCACCACCAACACCACCAACACCACCAAAACCCCACAACACCACCAACACACCAGCACCCAACACCCCACCCACCAACCCCAACACCCACGCCACCAACACCACCACACAACAAACCACCAACACCACCCACACCCAAACCCCCCAACGCACCATCACCAACAACACCCCAACACCCCCAACACCACCAACACCCCAACACCACCAACACCACCACCACCACCACCCCACCACCACCAACACCACCACAACCACCACCAACCCCCACCAACACCACCAACACCCCCAACACCACCAACACCAACACACAACCCCCCAACACCACCACCACCAACACACCACCCCAACCACCACCACCACCACCCAACACCACCAACACCACCACCACCCCCCAAACCACCACCACCAACACCACCACCAACACCACCAACCCACCAACACCCCCCCAACCAACACCACCAACACCACACCCCACACCACCACCCCCCCCACCCCACCCACCACCCACCACCACCACCAACACCCCCACCCCAACACCACCACCCCACAACACCACCACCACCACCAACACCACCATCACCCCCAACACCACCACACCACCAACACCACCATCACCACCAAAAACCACCAAACACCACCAACACCACCACCACCCCCAAACCCCACCACCAACCACCAACCCCACCAATACCCCCCAACCCACCAACACCACCAACACCAACAACACCCCCAAACACCACAACACCAACACACCAACCAACCCCCACCAAACCACAACCACACCAACACCAACACCACCATCACCACCAACACCACCAAAACCCCCCCCACCAACACCACCATCCCACCACAACCACCAACACCACAAACACCACCCCCCACCACCAACACCACCACCACCACCAACACAACCAACACCACCAACACCACCAACACCAACAACACCACCACCCCAAACCACCACCCAACACCCCCAACCCCCACCAACACCACCAACCCCAAACCCACCCAACACACCACCAACACCACCAACACCACCAACCCCACCAACACCAACCCCCACCATCACCACCAACACCACCAACACCACCACCACCAACACCACCATCCCCACCAACACCACCAACACCACCATCACCACCAACACCACCAACACCACCAACACCACCAACACCACCCCCCAACCACCACCACCACCACCAAAACACCACCAACCCCCAACACCACCAACACCACAAACCCCACCACCACCACCACCCCCCCAAACACCACCACCCCACCAACACCACCAACACCACCATCCACCACAACCCACCAACACCACCAACCCCACATCACCCACCAACACACCACCCCCACCACCACCACCAACACCACCAACACCACCAACACCACCAACACCACCAACACCACCAACACCACCAACACCACCAACACCACCAACACCACCAACACCATTCCCTAATTTGGATTAAAAGAATCTTTTGAAAAGTAACTTAGGCCGAACTTAAATAAAACGGTTTTATTTTATGGGAGAAATTGAACTTTGTAAGGGAACCCAAGTTCTCTGGTATTTAAGTTTAGGATTAACTGTTAGGAAATTCGGTAATTAACTTAGGGGATTTTGCTTAAGTTCAGAAGGGTAATTAATTATTGCTGTCGTAGTTTGATTCTAATTTGAATTTAAGTTCAGTATATTTTTTTACGTATTTTTCATTACTATTGTTTTTATTAATTCTTAAATTGTTACTTTAGTGCCTTATGTCTTATACTTTATGTACTGTAAGTATGTTAACAGTGGTGGTAGTAGTGGTAGTGGTGGAGGTAGTGGTAGTGGGGGAAGTGGTGGTAGTGGTGGTAGTGGTGGTAGTGGTGGTAGTGGTGGTTTAAAGGTGGTGGTAGTGGTGGTAGTGGTGGTGGTTAGTAGTGGTAGTGGTGGCAGTGGTGGTAGTGGTAAAGGGGTGGTAGTGGTGGTAGTAGTGGGGGTGTGTGGTTGTTTGGGGTTTAGGGGTGGTGGTTAGTGGTGGGTGGTAGTGGGGTAGTGGTAGTGGTGGTAGTAGTGGTTGGGGGGTTGTGGGTGGTAGTTGGTAGTGGTGGGTGTGGTAGTGGTAGTGGTGGTAGTGGTGGTAGTGGTTTTGGTTTGGGAGTGGTGGTAGTAGTGGTAGTGGTGGTTGGGAAGTAGTTTGGTTTTGGTTTGGTTGGTAGTGGTAGTGGTGGTAGTGGTGGTAGTGGTGGGAGTAGGGTAGTGGTGGTGTGGTAGTTAGTAGTAGTAGTGGGGGTGGTAGTGGTAGTGGTGGTAGTGGTGGTAGTAGTGGTAGTGGTGGTTTGGTTGGTGTGGTAGTGGTGGTAGTAGTGGTGGTGGTAGTGGGGTATGTGGTGGTAGTGGTGGTGGAAGTAGTGGTGGTGGTATTAGTGGTGGTAGTGGTGGTGGTTGTGGTGGTAGTAGTGGGTGGTGGTGGTGGAAGTGGTGGTAGTGGTGGTGGGGGGTGTGTGGTGGTGGTGGTAGTGGTAGTGGTGGTAGTGGTGGTGGTGGTGGGGGTAGTGGGGTAGTGGTGGTAAGGGGGTGGTAGTGGTGGTAGTAGGTTGTGTTAGTAGTGGTGGTGGTAGGTGGTAGTTGTGGTAGTGGGTAGTGGTGGTGGTAGTGGTGTAGTGGTGTGGGTGGTGTGGGGTAGTGGTAGTGGTGGTGGTAGTGGGTGGGGGGTAGTGTGTGTGGTGTGGTATGTGGTAGTGGTGGTGTAGTGGTGGTAGGGTGGTGGTGGTTGGTGGTGGGTTTTGGTGGTGGTAGTGTTGGGTAGTGGTGGAATGGGTTGTGGTGTATTGGGGGTAGGGGGGAAGGGTAGTGGTGTTTGGGAGTTGGGGGTAGTGGTGGTAGTGGTGGTAGTGGGTGGTTTGGTGGTAGTGGTGGAGTTTTGGGGAGTGGTGTGTGGTAGTGGTGGTAGTGGTTGTGGTAGTGGTGGTGGTGTGGTGGTGTGGGAGTTGTGTGGTTTGGGTGGTGGGATTAAGTGGATTGGTAGGTTGTGGTTTGTGGTGGTGGTGTGGTGGGGTTTTTTGGGGTGTGGGGTGTTGGGGGTGGTTGGTGGGGGGGTGGGTGGGTTGGTGGTGGTGGGGTTGTGGGGTGGGGTTTGTGGTGGGTTTTGGTGTGGTGGGGTGGTTGGGGGTTTTGGGGGGGTGGGGGTTGGTGGTAGTGTGGGGGGTGGTAGGGGTGGTTTGTTTGGGAGTGGTGGGTAGTGGGGTGGTGGTGGGTGTGGTGGGGTGGGTGGTGGGGTGGTGTTGGGAGGGGGTTAGTGGTTGCGGTGGGTGGGGGTGGGGGTGGTGGGTAAGATACTCCACAAACCACAGCAAACACGCCACATATACACCACAGACACACACAAAACCCAAAATGCACCCTAATAACAAAATAAAACCCCAAAAACATAAAAAAATAAACAAAAACACCCAAAAACACCATGAGGGGCCCAAAACACACCCAAAAACACACCCAAACCCAAAACCACAAACACAAAACACCAAACACAAACAACCACCCAAACACCCACAAACCCAAAAAAAACACAAACACAAGCACACCCACAAAACCACAAAACCACCACACACCCACAAACACCCAAAAACACCCACACGCACACCAAAAAAACACCCAAACACCACAAACCACCCCACTACACCCACCAAAAACACCCACACCACCCACAAAACACCCACAAACACCCACAAACACACCCCACCCACCAACACCCACCACAAACACCCCAAACCCCACCACAAAAACACCACAAACACACACAAACACAAACACACCCACAATACACCCACAAACACACCCCAAACAACACCCACACACCACCCACAAACACACCCCACACCCAAACACACCACAAACACACCACACACACACTACAAACACACCCACAAAGACACCCAAAACACACCCACAAACCAACCCACAAATACACCCACAAACACCCCAACACACCCCAACAACCCACACACAACCCCAAAACACCCAAAACCCACAAACACACCCACAAACACACCCACACACACCCCACAAACACACCCACAAACACACCCACACACACACCCACAAACACACCCCAAAACCACCCCACAAACACCCAACCCACACACACACCCACAAACACCCCCACAAACCCCCACCCACAAAACCCCCACAAACACCCCAAACACCCCAAAACTCCCACAAAACACACCACAAACCCCACAAACCCACACAAAACAACAAACCCTCAAAACCACCCACAAACACACCCACAAACACACCCACAAAAACACACCCACAAACACACCCACAAACCACCCACCCACACCCACAAACACCCACAACACCCCACAAACCAACCCAACCACAAACACCCCAAAAAACACCCCAAACACCCCACAAACACACCCACACACACCCACAAACACACCCACAAACACCCACCCACAAACACACCCACAAACACACCCACAAACACACCCACAAACCACCCACAAAAAACACACCCACCAAAAACCCCACAAACACACCCACAAACACACCCACAAACACACCCACAACAACCCCAAACCTCCACAAAAACACCCACACACACAACCACAAAACACACCCAAACACACCCCCAAACACACCCACAAACACACCACAAACACACCCAACACACCCCCAAAACACCCACACAACACCCAAACACCCACAAACACACCCCCAAACACACCCACAAACACACCCACAAACACACCCACAAACACACCCACACACCCACCCACAAACACAAACACAAAAAATAAAGAATCGCGGTCCATAAATTCCAAATTCCCATTTTTCTCTTACCGACGCTGCATTGGTGCTATGACGGCTCTTGATCCCAGGAATAAGAGCTACCCTTCCTCTTCCTTCTATAAAGCAATATTAACCATTCATAAGAACATAAGAAAGAAGGAACACTGCAACAGGCCTACTGACCCATGCGGAGCAGGTCCTTTTCCTCCCACCGGGTTAGACCAATGACCCCCTTACGATTAGCCCAAAGGGCCACCCGTCTCGTCATCTTCACTCGAGGGAAGGGGGCACGCACCCCGACGCAGCACACAAGTAGTCAGTCCAACTCACACCCACCACACCCACTCAGTATTAATCTACCTATTTTTAAAACTAACAACGTTTTAGCCCGAATAACTGTTTGGGAGTTTGTTCCACTCATCCACAACTCATTACCAACCAGTGCTTTCCTATATCCTTCTGAATCTGAATTTTCCAACTTGAAACATTCTGCGAGTCTGTTTGGTGGAAATTTCCAGCACGCTATTTACATCCCCCTTTTTTAAATTTCCCGTTTCCCTTTATACACCCCGATAATCCCCCTAATTCACGCCTTTCGAAGAGTGCAGATTCAGGGCCCTTAGTCTATCCTCACTGGAAGATTTCTGATATATGGGATCATCTTTGTCATCTCTTGTACCCTTTCCAGAGCATTATATCCATTCTGTAATACGGGGACAAAGTGAGCAGCAAATCTAAATGAGGCTAACCAAGGATATATAAGTGAAGAACAACCTGAGGGGCTTCTATTATTTATAAATTCTAGATTGAGCAAGAATTCTGTTTGCTTTATGCGAACATAATGCCTGTTGTCTTGGTTTAGATTACTGCTAACCAGAATCCTAAATCCTTTTCCCCATTCCCGTATATTAAGATCAAAATTATTTAGTTATATATGTGACATGGGTTATTAACTGTCCAACATTTAGAACTTTGCATTTGTCACTATTAAAACTGTATCTGCCACTTCTCCGACATTTGCATTATCTATTAAAAACATTGGAGTGCTTATGCATTAGAATGACGCAAAAAGGAGTCCCAAAAAAGCGTATCACACAACAATGATAATAATGATATAAATTAATATACAATAATAATTTAAAATAATAATAATATAATTAATCTTACAGAGATGCCATCATAAGTCCACCAGCGTTGCCATCCAGCTCACTCCCGACCACTGTAATGAGAAAAAAAAAACAAGTAACTTGAGTTACCAAAAAATTCAGTGCATTATTTATATATATATATATATATATATATATTATATATATTATATATTATTAATATATATATTTATTTTATATATATATATATTATATATAAAATATATATAATATGAAGGAGGGGTGTTTAATGTCAGTTTTTAAAAACTGTAGTGTAAAGAAAACCCTTCTGGAAGACAGTGATGGAGTGAATGATGGTGAAAGTTTTTCTTTTTCGGCACCCCGCTTGGTGGGGAAACGGCCGGTGTGATAATAAAAATATATATATTATAATATAATAAAATATATATATAAAATATATATTATTTATTTAATATAAAAATATATATAAAATGTACTTTATATATGTACGTAGCATGTATGCATATATGTATATATCTATGTATCCGATTCCAAAATTGTGGACTCGGTCCTCCAGGTGAGGAAAGAAAGTCCAAGATGGCCGCCGTATAAAATAACCAATCCTCTCTGTCTACAACTTTCTTGGTATTGAATATTTCCCCAACCAGAAAAAAAAATGAAATTTTGTGTCCCAGAACTCAATTAAAAACTCAAAGAAAAGTCCTTTCGAGTACACGAAACATTTTAACTATAAATTAACGAACATTACAAATAAACATAGATTAATATTATTCTTGACTTCTGACGAAAATAAAGATAACATACCTGACGAGGGAGTAATTGTGTGGACGTCATTAGTTATGTTTGCAATAATGAGACGAAATAATTTATTTCATTTAGAGCAGAAAAATAAATTCAGACGGATGTTCATATTTCTCAAAATTTACTCAGAGTTCATACTGAAAAGTAAGAAGCAGAAAACTGGAATATATAAATATATATATATATATATAATATATATATTATATATATATATATATATATATATATATATATATATATATATATATATATATTTTACTTATTTGGACGTGCTCTTGGAAACATTTATGAAAGTATTCAAGGAGCCTGTTAGCCGGACTTGAGTCCTGGAGGTGGCAGAGGGAATCCTCCACACTGAAGAAAGGGTGTGAATGATACCCTTGAATGGTCAAGTGAACTGAGATGTCAACACACTTCTAAGAAGATAGCGACTGACTGAATGATGGTCAATGTGTTCCCTTCTTTGGTAGGAAAAAAAAACAAAATTCCCATAACCACTCTAGGTATTCCATTTACCGGAACATACCTTACAAGGCATCCACTAGAGGTATTCCCATACCTGAGAGATACCAACAGAAAAACGCTACCATTTACCACAGGAGAAAATAATCAGAACAATCGTAACTGAAATCCAATAGAAAAGTAATCAGAACCATCGTAACTGAAATCCAGTCAAAAAGTAATCAGAGCCATCGTAACTGAAATCTAATAAAAAAGTAATCAGAACCATCGTAACTGAAATCCAGTAGAAAAGTAATCAGAACCATCATAACTGAAATCCAACAGAAAAGTAATCAGAACCATCGTAACTGAAATCCAGTAGAAAAGTAATCAGAACCATCGTAACTGAAATCTAATTGAAAAGTAATCAGAACCATCGAAACTGAAATCCAATAACAAAAGCTCCTGGTAAAGGTCGAGAAAACAAACCGACTTTACGTTAATTCCGATAAAGTTACCAGAAAAGACTGAACGAGAAAAATGGCTTATTTAAAGCCTCTCTGTACTAACAACGAGAACTTTCTATGTAAACAACGAGGACTTCCTGTGTAAACAACGAGGTCTTTCTGCATTATGCGTTAGCCTTACTGACAAGAGTTCCAAATAAGATTCTGCGGTATTATTCTCCAAATGCCATTCTGAAGGTTTTCTTCTAGTCTTGGTAATATCATTGTGTGTGTGTGTGTGTGTGTGTGTGTGTGTGTGTGTGTGTGTGTGTGTGTGTGTGTGTGTGTAGGTTAGTGGGTGGGTAGGTGTGTGTGGGTGTGTATAGGTGGGTGTTTGTGTATGAAAGAGAGAGAGAGAGACTCACTCAATTCCTCTTACATTTTTCTTAGTAATCCGATGATAAATGAAGCATTTTCTCCTCTCCATTTTTTTAAATATTATTAACAATACACTTTCAGAAAAAAATTCAGTTTACAGACAGTATCTTTCCTGTGCCAAATATTTAACTATTTTCGGCTTCCTTGGAAATTTTCCTGAGGGTCACAGTGCCTTTATTCTGACTAAGGGATCTTAATCCAAGGAGGAGTTCTGATGAAGTACTGAGTGTGTCAGTAGTATATGTACTGGTGTATTATTTATACTAATGTGCCAGCTATGTATACCTTTCAACAGTCAAACTGTGACCCGCTATACCACTAATTATACTTGTGTACCAACTATGTATACCCTAAGACAGTTAACCTGTGACCTGCTGTACCACTAAATATACTAGCGTACCAGCTATGTATACCCTAAGACAGTTAACTTGTGACCTGCTATACCACTAAATATACTAGCGTACCAGCTCTATGTACCCTAAGACAGTTAACCTGTGACCTGCTATACCACTAAATATACTAGTGTACCAGCTATGTGTACCCTAAGACAGTTAACCTGTGACCTGCTATACCACTAAATATACTAGTGTACCAGCTATGTATAATCTAAGACAGATAACCTGTGACCTGCTATACCACTAAATATACTAGCGTACCAGCTATGTGCACCCTAAGACAGTTAACCTTTGTTACAAAAAACGCGATTTCTATTAAGCATAGAGATCTCCAGTGAATACTAGAATGGACTGCCCTTCTAGCATCCAGCCTGTTACTGGGTTTTCGTAACAAGTAGTCACTATCCTGGTCCAATTATCCATTGGAATTCAATAAGAGTTATTAGTGCTTCAGGATTACAACTGGTAGGCTACTAACTAGAGAAATTAAAATTTATTAAGTTTATTAATAATAATGTCTAGAGGTATAAGATCAAAGTAAATTAAATTAATCAACTGAATATAATATAGGATACAAGTTGCTACACTTCTCTCGTTTACAGTAGCATTGTGCTGAAGGTACATATCACATTTATACGTCTTAAGTACCGTCTGGTACATTAACATTTAATAATACAATATACAAATAAGTTTGTGTGTAAGTGCTGTAAGTAGTTCGCTATGTCTCAAGACTCGACTAGACTTAAACCAGTGACTGACAAAGTCCTCACATCAACTAACTTCTTGACCACCTGGCAATCAGAACAGCTTGCTTGAATAAAACGATTGCTAAGCCCAATAGCAATATAACAAGCAACTGCGACACAATCAGGATCAAGGAGATAATATAACGACACTAAGTAGGGACCATCTGCAGATCCTCCACAAAAGTCACAAAACTCCCATACAACTGAATCTAAGTTCAGCATAAGAAAATCCCCGACTGTGACAGTACACAGATACCAGTACAAGTTAGTTCAGAAGCTACAGCTCAGGACCTGAGTTGCTCAGAGTGTCTATGCGACACACAACCTCAGTACAACGTCGAAAATCACTAAGTCTAGCCAATTACTTTGAAACAGAGTTTCTACAGAACCTACAACAAAAATCGACAGAGACGATCTTCCAACAAGGCCAATAAGGAGAGTTAGGGCACGTCTTTCAGAATACATCCAACCACCAAGAGAGTCCTTACCCAACGACTACTCCAGGCGAGTGTGAACACCCCCTTCGATCACAGATAGTTCCGTGGACAGTTGGCACCCAGCACAAAACACCGAAAGCGCATGGAAACAGCAACGAGCGATAATCAAGTAGTTTTAGACAATCAAGACTTGAATATGACACTAATAATATACATATATGTTACATCCTACCTAATAAAAGTAACTAAGTCAAATAATAATATAAAGAATAAATTTACGAGTTAGCTATTATCGCAAAATATAAGTATAAAAAATATAAAATTATATGAAAAGAATATACATTATATACATTGTGACCCATACAGGGGTCGCAACACCTGTGACCTGCCATACCACTAAATATACTAGCGTACCAGTTATGTATAACCTAAGACAGCTAACCTGTGACCTACTGTGAACAACTAAAAATACTAGGCGTATTACTATTATACCGAAAAGACAAGCTAACCAGTGACCTGCTATACCCACTAGACTAGGCAGGTGAAGTGCTTCTGGAGTTACGGTTAGTATCGTTTTAAATGTAAATTTAATGCAGAAATAAAACAAAACTCCCTGAATGTGAGATACTTGTCAGAGTCAGTCTTGTTATTTTACCTTGAGACGGTGAAGTTTGCTTATCGTTCATTAATGTGTTTTAAACTGTAATACCAGTCATTATTTCGTTTATTTACTGTACCGAAACTTATAATTTTCACATATAATTTATACCTGTGATTTAATTCGTATAATATTTAAATAAGTGCCTGATATTTCTCCATAATTAGACAGTCTCGTTCTATTCCGAGGACTGTGCTGTCTATATGAGCTGTCTACGTTATATACCTACTGATAAAAAAAAGTAGAAGATGTGTATCTAAGGAATGAAATATACAAATGCTTCAAAGAAATCCAAACATCTATTCCCCCCGCATCCTTTTACCACTTTTCCGAACCTACATCCCAAAATATTCACTAAACGTTGACCCCAACGTCTATATATATATATAAATATATATATATAGATATAAATATAAATATATCTATATAAATAATATATAAATATATATATATATATAAATATAATATATATATATAGATATATATATATATATATAAAATATACATACATATATATATATATATATATATATATAATATATATAATAATATATATATTTATTATATATATATATATATAGATATAAATATATATATATATAAAATCTCGTGGCCGTATATGTTAAAATGGTCAATTAGCAAGAACTCATTTAAAATTAAGTCCTTTCTAAAATTTTACCTTATACATTTAAAGATGTATTTTTTTCATTGATGTTAATGTTAAAATTAATAATTTTGTACCAAAAGAATCTTAGGGAACTACCTAACCTAATTATAACCCCCGCAATTTAATTTAGCCTAATCCAACTAAATATATTTTAGATAAGTTTTCAGTAATTTAATAATAAAGAAACACAATGAAATATATTTTTTTCGTTACGTTCAGAATGATTTTTGCGAAATTGTTGCATACACAAATTTTCGTTTGTCTTATTCGGTAAGAAGAGCGTTGCTGTTTAAGAAAAAAAATCACAAGTTTTTTACATAAATTGTCTAGTCCTACAATGATGCCAACAGGAGAAGCAAGCACCAGGAAAGGCACAGCTGGTAATACTAGAGAAGCAAGTTCGGTCATGCTTACAAGCTTTCGTTGTCTTATCCTAAT
Organism: Cherax quadricarinatus; assembly: GCF_026875155.1. Lineage (NCBI taxonomy): Eukaryota > Metazoa > Arthropoda > Malacostraca > Decapoda > Parastacidae > Cherax > Cherax quadricarinatus. The sequence continues at coordinate 25,900,280 of NC_069424.1, forward strand.
GTTTTCCTCCCGCAAACACGGTATTGCCCTGTCCAGGATGTCCTCCTTGGAAATGATGATCCAGATCCACTCAAAGCACCTGAACCCACTTCCCACAATCTCATCTCATCAGACATATCTTGGAAGCAATAAGCTACAGGTACCAGGACTACACACATAGTCCCAAAGCAGCTCTCCACCGCAGCTGGAAACTCGTAAAGACCTCCTGCAAAAAATAAACGAATGGTCCAAATCTTAATTGCTCCACCAACCATCAAGGCCTGTCACAACTTGCTACTTTTTGGCAATGTCTGCTTAGCTGAGCCGAAAGCAGGGTAAAGAGTACCTCGAAGATAATTAAATCCTTAAGAATTCATAGACTGAAACTTAATTCGCCTTCCGCCCGTCAAACACAAAAAAGGAGAGGTAAGAGAAAACCCCCACTCACTCCACTACATGAAAAAGTTAGATCCAGGAAGCAAGAAATTGGAAGAGGCAACACCAGTGGGGCAATCAGAATTATTACCATGAAGATACAGTTGCTCCCAGGATTCTACGCGCTGAAGCACTTATGGAAGCACCCAGCCAGGAAACGGGCACCAACAGTTCCAACAACTCTTCCTCACGTGAACCATTGTTTGTGAAAACCATACATTTACAAAGCAATAATGTCGTTCCATCGGGCTCTGCTGGTTACCCTAGAATAAGCCACAACATATAAAAGGAAATGGTAACCCAGTTATTGGGGAAAGATGCAGGAGACACTGCATTATCAGAGTCACAAGGTTCTCAACAATTCCTTGGCTGGTCTGATTCCCAGCCCCTTGGGGGATAAAATTAACTTTCTTTTTTGGTGCAACACTTGTGCGGCAACACTTTACGGCCGCCTCGTATCCACACCTGCTGTCCGAAGTAAACGTGCACAGGCAGCCATGATCTTCAACCAAACCACTTGACTTTGTGTCTCTCCCAGGAAGTGAAGCAGCGGTTCATGCAACAACCTGCTGATGACAATGCAGTGGTAAAATTAATTTCAAGAAAGGATTCAATCAATCTCCTGTAAAAGACGTTGTATAGCAGCAGTACAAGAAACATTTCCCGGGTCTCTTCCCTTTTGTTTCTAGCTGGAAATAAGCAAGAATCAATTCTCTCCGTTGTGGGATAGCATTGAAATCACATCATCACCGGGTGCCAACAAGGGAGATCCTCTTGCACCATTTCTTTCTGAATAGCAGTTAGGTGAAATCACAGTCAGACTGACCAGCGAGCTAAACAGCTGGTTCCATATGATGGAGCACACTAGCAGGTGCAAAGGATTCCCTCCAACTGATCTTACACAGGAATGACACGAGAACATGAAATGGTCTCATCCTGAACTATCCAAATTGAAATCATCTCGTCATCAACAAGTATAAATGCAGTGAGATCAAATTACCAGGAGCAGCATTCTTGCCTCCCACAAACAGGGATCTTGCTAGAGCACCTCGGGGAAGCAATGCCATTGGCCACATTCTCAGGAAGAATTGAAGATTAAGAGAATTGAACATCGAATAGGCAACCGGACATACACGCGATGCATTGTACCTTCTCACAAAGAGGCTTGAGTCTGCCCAGGTATGACATATTTCCAAAGAGGGCACCTTCATATATGAACCTATACTGCACGAATAAATGGAACAGTAACCCTGAGGCAGCTTTTTAACGAAAGTACATACCTTTACCTAAAAGACGGCATGGAACCAAGCTACACTTCCAGTCCAGTCTAGGAGGTACTGGTATCCGCAATCATCAGAGATTACGCTACCTGCGTTTCTGTCCCTCATGTATTGCATCAGAGGGCTCGTAGCAGCAATTCTCCCTAAACATCAAAGGGACAAGATTGAGTCCATGACCAAAGTTTCATTGACGTATCCATGATCTGGTTGACTTAAAGGCTATAACCAACCTGCTCCCCCCATTACTACAAACAATGCACAGGGAGTCCAATAGTAAACTATAGCCTCAACAATGCTTCAGAGTGTGTCGGAAGGACATATCCCGCTCCGCAGTAGAGCCCCCTCATGCTGGGGACTTTCTGTTGGCTGTTCCCATCTCGCAGCCTTGCACACGCCTCGACCCACAACCATCCCATCGTGTTGCCCTTCGACTTCCGCACCGTTCTCGCCGACACTAAGGTGTTTCGTGGCAGTGAAGCAGCAGACCGAATTGGGTACCATGGTCTTGTGTGCCGTAAATCCGAAGAAAAAGATTAGCACGACATAGGAGGTTAATAACATATCTAAGGAGCCACACGAACAATCCGATCCCAGCAAGTAAGGAGACACCCCAGCTTCAGATCGATGCAGCCAAAGCGTTCCAGAAGGTATCACCCTTCAAGCTGGCAGACGGAAGCAGTGTGTTGGATTATACATGTGCATCTACATTGGCTTGATACCTATCCCAATACACCAGGGAGGAAGGAGGGGCAGCTGCCAGTTTCAGGAGTCCCAAAAGCTAGAAAATTATGGAGAACTTGTCCAACATTATATGTTTGCTCCCATAGGCTCAGAGACACTTGGCTCATGGGAAAGAGTTCATCTAATAACCTTAGGACTGGGAAAAAGACTCATCAGGGTATCTAGGGATCCCAGGGCAGCTAAGTTTTCTGTTCCAGCGGCTCAGTGCGTGGTGTTCAAAGGGTAATGCCTTGCTGTATTTTGGGCACACGACCCAACTTCTGAGACTGATGAGATTTTCGCCTTAATAATCGGTGATACAACACGTAACAACATTCCTTAATGCCATCCTTTATATCCAACAATGTTATCTCTTTAAATCTTCTGTACCATATTATTAAATAAAATATTCCCTATTTGTAAAAAAACATGCAAAAGATGGGTGTATGGAAGTGGAATATCAAAACGGCTTCAGGAAGAAATCCAAATATTCTACCTTGAAGCCTTTTTCCACTTCGACGCGAGGCATTGGGTCCCACAATATAACATTCATAGGTGGACCCAGATTATAGAAATTATATATATATATATATATATATATATATATATATTATATATAAAAATATAATAATATATATCTATATATAAAGATAATATATATATAATATATATAAATATATATATATATAAAAATTATAAATATATATATCTATATATATATATATATATATATATATATATAAAGAATAATACAACATATGGCTACAAGGTCGAGTCTCATCTCCTGGCCGCTTCTATTTCTTTTTTCTCTCCTGGCTTTTGAAGCACTACCATACCTACCTCCTAACTATGAAATAACGTCCTTGGTGTGGGGCGGGGTGTCCACTCTATGAACTCCAGTTTTAGACTAATGATAAAACACTCCGGTGGGGGGTTTAGGGGGCAATTCTTCCATCACCAATAAAATTTTTCATATTTATCAAATTGTAATGATGGAATTCGAAAATAAGTATCAGCTAGAAATGTAAAAAAAATATATTGGAAGTACACAATCCTCTCACTCTCACTCTCTCTCTCTCTCTCTCTCCTCTCTCTCTCTCTCTCTCCCACCCTCTCCCTCTCTCTCTCGCCACCCTGTCTCCCTCCCCCAATCTCTCTCCTCTCTCTCTCTCCTAATATAAATGAATGTAGTTTTGCAGACCACGATTTAATATAGAGTTCAACGTCTCGCATACATTAAAAAAGTGAGATTCTGACGTATAAAATTTTCCAAAAAAAAATCTAAAACTTAGTGAACAAAATTCTTGCAAAATATATTCGTTTTCGAAAAAGAGTTATAAACACAGAGTATTATTTAAAGCAATGCAGTTGTTTATTTTAAAACCCATAACACACACACGACACACACACACACACCACATACACACACACATCACTCATACACACACTCACATATACACACACACACACACAACACACACACATAACTGCACACACACTCACAGTACACACACACTCAATACACACACCACACACACACACAACACAACACACACACCCACACACACTCGACCCCTGCAACGCACCACAAATAGTGAGTACAAATAGGGATACAGACACACACACACACACACACCACACACACACACACACACACCTCACAGCATCACACAACACACACAGAATCACGCACACACACACCACCCACACACATACACACACACACATACACACCCACACACTACACTCATAACACACACACAAACACACACACACAGACACACACACACAACACAACACCATCACACAAAGCACACACACACACTCACAACACACAAGACAACACAAACACACAACACACACACATACACACACACACACACACACAGACCACACACAACACACACACACACACAGACACACACACTACACACACAACACACACACTCACACAACACACAATGAAGGAATTCTTATTATTGATTTCTTTTTTATTATAAAATATTGGTAATATATTTTTTTTGAGTGCCTTGCGCTTTTCTGGGTAGAATGTTGGTGTTGTTTCAGTGTTGTTCTTGGTTGTTGTTGTTGTGTTGTTTTTGTTGTTTTTTGTTTTGTTTCAGTTTTGTTCTAGTTTTTATGTTTGTTTCGCCAGTTTGTTGTTGTTGTTTGTTGATTTTGTGTGTTTGTTTTTGTTGTTTCAGTTGTTTTGTGTCTGTTTGTTGATGTTTTTGTTGTTGTTTTTTCAGCGTAGTTTTCTTGTTTTTTATGTTTTTTGTGTTGTTTCCAGTTGTATTCTTGTTTGGTGATGTGTGTTTGTTGTTCCGTGTTTGTTGATATTTTTGTTGTTGTTGTGTCTTTCAGTTGTTGTTCTTGTTTGTTGATGTTTGTTTTCTGTTGTTTTTGTTGTCATTGTTGTTTCAGTTGTTGTTCTTGGTCCCTTGGATGTTTGTGTTGTTTTTGGATGTTAAAACAACATTTAATATTACTTCTCTCTCTCTCTCTCTCTCATCTCTCTCTCTCATTCTCTTCTCTCTCTCTCTCCATCTCGATCTCATCCCCTTCCTCTCTTCTCGCTTCTCTCTTCTCACTCTCTCTCCTCGCCTTCCTCTCTCTCTCTCTCTCCTCTCTCTCATCAGCCTCCCTTCTCTCGCTCTTCTCTCTCTCTCTCCTCTCTCTCTCTCTCTCTCTCTCTCTCTCTCTCTCCATCTATCTCCTCTCTCTCTCACTCCTCCTCTCCTCCTCTCACTCATCTCCGTCCGACTCTCTCTCTCTCTCACTCTCTCTCTCCTTTTTTGAATAGTAATTTGTAAGTACTAAGTTGTGTATTTAATCATTGCCTTCATTTCGCAGTTTTCAAATATAAAACCATTATTGTACTAATTTTTTCTGGCATTAAACTATTACAGTAACCTAATAATATGTAATAGTAATACTGATAACAGTATCGGTAGTAGTAATTGTAGCTTAAAATAATAGTACTAGCAGACTCACTAGGAGAATAGCAGCAGTTGTTGTAGGATTAGCAGAAATAATAGCATTACTAGCATCAGTTAAAACTATTAAACTATTCGTAATAATAGTAGTAGTAAGCACAGCATTATAGTAGTATAGTATGTGTAGTATAGTAGTATAGTGTATATCACAGCAATCAGTAGTAGTAGTAAGTAGTTGGGTAGAATAGTAGTATAGTATTAGTAGCACAGCAGTAGTATAAGTAGTCGTTGTGAAGTAGTAGTAGTAGTAGTATATAGAGTAGTAGTATAAAGTAGTAGTAGTAGTAGTAATATAGTAGTAATATATAGCAGCACTGTAATTGTGTAGCAGAGTACTAGCAGTCGAAAATAACAAGTAACGCGGTAGCTCACCTTAGACTAGAAGCAGTAATAGTAGTAATAGTATATCAGCACAGCGTGAGAAAGAGTAAAGGAGAAGCAGAAAGTAGTGCTTAAGCATAGTAAGCGCAATACTAGTATGTACTACTTCAGTAGTTATAGTGGCAAAAGCACTAGTAATTATAATAGTATTATTAAAGTATTGTTATAATTAGTAGTAGTATATAATGCGGGTATATAGAATTGAAAAGTCAATAGTAGTTAGTAGCACAGGTCCGTATGGTAGCAGAAAGTAGCCGTGAGTATATGGTGTGTGGTGTGGTAAATAGTACATAAAAACGTATAGTAGTAGTAAAGCTCTCGTTGGTGGTAGTAGTATATTGAATTTGGTTCAGGAACTTGGCGTTGCGTTTCGTCAGGGCAACACTCTTTTCATAGTGTCCTAAGATAACTCTGAATAGCTCTCCCTCTCTCTCTATCTCTCTCTCTCTCGCTCCTCTCTCACTCTCTCTCTCTTTCGTCTCTCTCCTCCTCTCTCTCTCTCTCACTTTCTCCTCTCTCAATCACTCGCTCTCGCTCTCACTCGCTCTCTCTCATCTCTCCTCTCTCTCCTCTCATTCCTCTCTCTCATTCCTCTCCTCTCTCTCTCTCTCTCGACTCTCATCCTCTCTCTCACTCTCTCTCGTCGTCTTTTCCAAGAATCATACGAATATTATTTCAACAATTACCGCCCATAAGGGCGTGTCATTCAGTGGCCACCCACCATAAGTGTACATATCCTAATTACCAAATAAATTAGGCATTCACAAAGACCAACCCACACGGCAAGAACATTCACACATTCGGTACAAAAATAAACCAGCCACCAGCATGAACGGGCACGAGCTGGAAATTAATTTTTTAGGGCTAAAAAACGAAGATGAAAGCTTGGATAGAAAACGGGTGATTAAACCACCGTAAAGAAAAACTGGATTGCACGTGTGGTAAGAAACGGACGTTTTCACAGTTTCTGTCGAAGAAAATGGGAGAAAGGATGAGAAATGGAAGCAGAAAAGAAAAGAAAATGGCATGTAGATTTGGTTGGCGTTGTGTAATTTGACAGTAGTTTAAAAGAAGTTTTTGAAAAATTATATACACAAGAGTGATGCTAATATATATAATATATAGATAATATATATATATATATATATATATAGATATATATATAAATATATATATATATATGCTATAATATATAAAATAGATATGTCCGTAGCAGAATAAGTAAAACTGGTCACTAGGCCAGAGCTCATTTAAAATTAAGTCCTTTCTAAAATCTCTTATATCTTTAAAGATATCTTTTTTCAATAATGTTAATGTAAAAATTAAGAATTTTGTACCAAAAGTACTGCGCAATTTAATTTAGCCTATTCCAGCTAAATATATTTTAGATAATTTTACAATAATTTAATAATAAACAAACACTGAAATATATTTTTTTCGTTAGGTTCAGAATGATTTTTGCGAAATTATCGCAAACACAAATTTTTCGCTTCCTTTATTCACACTACACACACTATATATAGTATACACACACACACACGCCCGACACTCTACACACACACACACCAAACCACACACACACACACACACACCACACACACACACACACACACACACACCACACACACACACACACACACACACACACACACCCACACACACAAACACACACACACACACACCACCCTCAGCACACACACACCCACACACAACAAACAAACACAACACACACACACATACCACACACACACACACACACATATATATATATTATATATATATCTATATATATAAATATATATAATATATATTAATATATATATATATATATATATATATATTATATATATATATAGATATATATATATGCAAACAAACATTGTGAAAAGATTGAGAATTCCAAGCGCTTTCTTACTACTCACATTATCAAGAACAATCATTGTTCCTGATAATGTATTTTTTGCATATTCGTGAATCATCCTGTTTACTGTGACTTGTTGAATATATAATATATATACTATATATTTATATAAAATAAATATATAAAATATATATATATAATATATATATATATATATATATATATATATATATAAATATATATAAATATATATATTAACTAATATAGGAGGGGTGGTAGAAAAATTCTCAAACAGCTTCAGGGAGCATCTTGAAGTTACCCTGATGCGAAGTTAAATTTTTTTCTCTGAGATGAGGTCCCCAGACAGTTTTCTAGAGGTGTACCTAATTTAAAAAAAAAAAAATTATATATATATATATATATATTTATATATATTAAATAAATAATATATATATATATATAATATAATAAAATACTATATTATATATAATAAATATATATATTATATATAATATGTATGTCTGCCGAATAGGCAGAACTTGCGATCTTGCTAAATTAGCAAGCTCCTATTGCCAGAATCTAGACAAGTGAAATTGTTTGTATGCAATAATTTCGCAAAAATCAATCCCTAAAAACATTACGAAAAAAAATATCTTTCATTGTGTTTATTTAGTAATAAATTACTGTAAACGAATAATCCATTTCAGTAGGATTATGCAAAAAGAATTGCGCTGTTATAATAAATTAGTAATTTCCTAAGATTCTTTTGTGCCAAATAAAAAAAATTACTTAACATTAAATGAAAAAAAATTATATCTTTCAACGTCGCAAGAGAAATTTTTTAGAAGAGGTACATAATTTTAAATGAGTTGCTAAATTGACCAGTTTTTAAACATATTCTGCACGACATATAAATATATATATATATATATATAATATAAAATAATATATATATATATTTAAATATAAATATATATATATATATATAATATATATATATTATAAAAATAAAATATATATATAATAAAAGATGATATATATTATAAAATAATTATATATATAATATATATATATATAAGATATATATATATGGATTTGTCAGTTTAAAAATAGGAAGGAAGGTATTAAACGGAGAGTTAGATATTGGGAAATGGAGGAAAATTTTGAGAAACAGTTAAATGTTGATGAGTAAGGAAAGCTGTGATTTCATGTATAGGCAATGAGAAATAACATCATGTAGGAAGTGAGGAAGAGCAGTTGAGTGTGCGGGAAGTCGTGAGCATTAGTAAAATGAAAGTGGTTAAGGCAGCAGGATTGATGGGAAAAAGATAGAAATGTAAAAGAGGTGGGGATATAGTTTTGGAGAGTTGTTGCTTATATTTAATAATGTATGAAGAGGTAAGGTACCTAGGGATTGGCAAACATGCATAGTTACCTTGGTATAAAGGAAAAGTGGACAAAAAGGAGTGCAAAAATTATAGGAGGATAAGTCTGTTGAGTATACCTGGTAAAGTGTATGGTAGAGTTATTATTGAAAGAATTAGAGTAAACAAGAGAATAGGCTAGCAATGAACACTAGGCTTTAGGAAAGAGGGGTGTGTGGGACAGGTTTTACAGTGAAAATAAAATAAGTGAAAAGCACTATTTAGATAAGGCAAAAAAGGTTTTTTTGGCATTATGGATTTTGAAAAGTCGTACGACAGGGTGGATAGGGCAATGTGGCAGATGTTGCAGGTATGGATAGGAGTAGGTACTGACAGCATTGAAGAGTTTTTAACGAGATAGTAAGCTCACAGTTAGAGTATGTAGAAAGATGTAGATTATATCCCATAAATAGAAGGTGCCATAGACAAGGATATGTGAAGTCACCGAGGTTGTGAAAAAATATTCTATATGGGGCTGTAAGAGAAGTAAATCGAGGTCCTAGCAAGAGCGTGGTAAAAGATAAAGATCACACTCAAGAGTGGTATTTAGCACAGTTACTCATATACTATGACACTGTCTCTTGGAGATTCTGAAGAGAGATGTAGAGTTGTGGAATAATTTGGTATGGTTATATAAAAGAGAGAAATAACAAGTAGAATACAGGAAAAAGTAAGTTATAGATAACAAAAAGATAAGTGTGAAGAAAGCTTGGATATATCAGATTTAGAGGGAGAAGAAAAATGTCGGAGGAGAAAGTATTCAATATAATGGTAGTGGACGTGTTTCCCAGTGGATGGGTCTATGAAGATGATGTGAATCATAGAGTTGATGCGGAAAAGGTGAAGCGGTGCACTTAGGAGTCTGTGGAGACAAAGAACTTTGTCTTGGCGGCAAAGAGGGTAATGTATGTAGAGAATCAGTTTACAACGCTCTTATATGGGTGTAACAGGTGATGAATGTTTGCACAAGCGAGAAGAAGGCGGGAGCAGTTGAGATGTCATGTCTGGGGCAAATATGTAGTGTGAAAAAATGCAAAGAATTCGTAGTTTTGGAAGTTAGAGGAGTGCTGATGCCAAAACTGGTTGTCCAGAGGCTGAGGAAGGGTTTTGAGGTGGTTCGGACATGTAGAGAAGAATGGAGCGAAACAGAATTAACTTCAAAAGTGTATCAGTTCTGGAAAAACCATGAACCCCCGTCCGGATTGAACCCGCCGGCATAGAGTCTCAAAACTCTAGCCCGTCAGTCCAGTAGTGGAAGGAAGGCGGGTAGGGTCCAGCCTAGGAAAGGATGGAAGGAGGGGAAAGGAGGTTAGTGTGCGAAGGGCTTGGACATCCAACGTCATGCATGAGCGTGTTGATAGGAGTGAATGAAGACAAATGTTTTTAATACTTGACTTGCTTGAGTGTGAGCAAAGTAACAGTTTATGAAGGGGTCAGTCGGAAAACCGTCAGGCCGACTGGATCCGGGGGCTTAGATGGGAAGTAAACAAGTGCCTGCACTCTAAAGAGGGTGTTATGTTCGTTTAAAAACTGTAAGTGTAAAAGCACCTTCTGGCAAGACAGTGGCTGGAAGTGACGAATGGTGAAAGTTTTTCCTTTTTTCGGCCACCTTTCTTGGCCGAGAGAGATAATAAATAATAATATATATATATATAATATAATATAATATTAAAATATAAATATATATATATATATATATAATATTATATATATCACACTGGCGATTCCCACCAAGGCAGGGTGGCTCCGAAAAATGAAAAACTTTCACCATCATTCACTCCATCACTGCCTTGCCATAGGGTGCTTTCTACACTACAGTTTTAACTGCAACATTAACACCCCTCCTTCAATGCATGCACTGTACGTTCCCATCTCCAGCACACAATCGGCCTGCCGTTTCCCTGAACCCCTTCATAAATGTTACTTTGCTCACAATCCAACAGCACGCCCAGTAAATTAAAAACCCATTCGTCTCCATCACTCCTATCAAACACCTCAGGCACGCCTGCTGTAGTCCAAGCCCACGCACACAAAACCTTCCTTTAACCCCCTCCCTCCAACCTTTCCTAGGCCGACCCCTACCCGCCTTCCGTCCACTACAGACTGTTACACTCTTAAGTCATTCGTGTTTCGCTCCATTCAACTCTACATGTGCGAACCACCTCAACACCCTTCCTCTCCCTCTGGACAATAGTTTTTGGTAATCCCGCCCCTCTCCTAACTTCCAAACTACGAATTCTCTGCATTATATTCACACCACACATTGCCCTCAGTCATACATCACCACTGTCTCCAGTCCTTCTCCTCGCTGCAACATCATCACCCCATGCTTCACAACCATATAAGAGTGTTGGTATAACTATACTCTCCTACATTCCCCTCTTTGCCTCCAAGGACAAAGTTCTTTTTCTCCACAGACTCCTAAGTCACCACCACCCTCTTCCCCTTAAAACAACCATTCTATGCTCATCTCATCCTTCAATAGACCCATCCGCTGACACGTCCACTCCAAATATTGAATAACATTCACCCCTCCATACTCCTCCCCTCCAATCTGATATCCAATCTTTCATCACCTAATATTTTTTGTTATCCTTAAACCTTACTCTTTCCTGTATTCACTTTTAATTTTCTTCTTTTGCACACCTACCAATTCATCCACCCAATCCCGAGTGCAACTTCTCTTCAGAATCTTCCCAAGAGCACAGTGTCATCATCAAAGAGCAACTGTGACAACTCCCCTCTTTATGGTGGTGATTTCTTATCTTTTTAACTCCACGCCTCTTGTCAAGACCCTCGCATTTACTTACTCTTACAACCCCAACTAGAAATAATATTAAACCACCACGGTGACATCACACATCCTTGTCCAAGGCCTACTTGTACTGGGAAAATATTTCCCTCTTTTCCTAATAACTCTAACTAGCCTCACATCCTCGTATAAAACTCGTCACTGCTTCAGTAACCTACCTCCTACACCATACACCCCTGCAACATCTGCCACAGTTGCCCCCCTATCCACCCTGTCATACCCTCTTACCAATATCCCATAAATGCCACAAAACCTCTTTAGCCTTAACTAAATACTGTTTCACCTTATATGTTTCACTGTAAACACCTGGGTACACACACCCCCTACCTTTTCCTAAGCCTCCTTGTTCATCTGCTAATTCCTATTCTCAAGTCTTACTTTAATTCTTTCAATATATACCCTTACAGGTATACTCACAGACTTATCCCCCAAAATTTTTGCACTCTCTTTTGTCCCCTTTGCCTTTAGACAAAGGAACTCTGCATCTCACTGCCACTCACAAGGTACCATACCCTCTCCATACACTTATTAAATAATTGCACCAACCACCTCCAAAACTATAATCCCCACCTGCTTTAACATTTTTCATCTTATCCCATCAATCCCGCTGCCTTTCCCTTTATTTACCTACTCCTCACGACTTCCCTCACACTCACAACTGGCTCTTCCCTCACTCCTACAAAGATGTTTTCCTCCTTGCCCTATACACGAATCACAGCTTCCCATCCTAATCAACATTTAACAATTCCTTCAAAATATTCCCTCTCTTCCAATACTTCTAACTCTCCCATTTAATAACTCTCCTCTCCTATTTTTAACTGACAAATCCATTTGTTCTCTAGGCTTCCTAACTTGTTAAACTCACTCCCAAAAACTTTTTCTTATTTTCAACAAAATTTGTTGATAACATCCCTCACCCACCTCTCTCAGTGGTCAGTCGTCAGTGAGTTCACAGACCCTGAGCTGCTTGGGGATTAGCGTGGACGGTTACAAAGCATATGCTTGCATCTACCGAGTTTTAAAAGCGAGGTTGGAGAGTTGAAGAGGGAGGTCTTGCTTCTCCAGGAGAGATTAGGAGCTGAAGGCCACCTCAATGGCTGGGAGAGAAGTGTGAGGTGGTTGGAGAATGTGGGAATGAGCTTCAGCAGAGAGGTCAGTCCTGTCTCTCACTGTGAGAGCTGTAGGTGGGGTTGTAGCACGGCTACCAGCAGTGAGGAGCACCCAGCACCTCTACAAGGGCGAGTTGTTTCACAGTAATGGAGGCGCATCAAGTAAGAATTTAAGAAGCAGATCAGAGGTAGAAATCGCATCTCTGTTCTCCCAGGGATGATGTACTTCAGTGGCCAGTGAAGGTAAGGGTACTACTTCCCCTGCTAATGAATGTAGCGGCATTCTTGGTTGTGAATCTCAGTAAGATAATGTTGATCATTTGCTTTGTAAAAGGAATAAGAAGATGAGAATAGAGTGTGCTTCCCTGTAGCTGGTGTTGGGACATTGTCAACAGACTGGATAAAATCATGTCAGGTATATGGAAACAAGCCCATTATCCTGTCCTCAGTGCTGGTGAAATGATATGGGGGAAGGTAGGAGAGAAGAGCGCAAGATAAGTACAGTCAGCTATAGATTTCATTAAGTCCTAAGTAGGGAACCCAATCATATGTACATCTTCCTAGAAGGGGAGTAGGAAAAGAATGTTTGTCTAGGCAATTGTGTAATTTGCGTGCTAGACAGATACGCCAGGAACATGCAATCCCATTCATTGACAACTGGAACAACTTTTATGGCAAACATGATAAGTTATGCAAGTGATGGGGTTCATCTCTCTGGGCAGTGGTGTGCACTTGCAGACTCGATTGAAGCCTGGTGAAATGAAAAAAAACGCGATTTCGATTAACATGAGATCTCCAGTAATACTCTAAAACTGCCCACTTATAGCATCCAGCCTTTACTGGTTTTCGTACAAGTATCACTATCCTGGTCCAATTATCATTGGAATTTCAATAAGAGGTAATTATTGCTTTCAGATTAACCTACGGTAGCTCTATCAGAGAAATTAAAAGTTTATTAAGTTAATTATTAATAATTCTATAGTATAAGATCAAAGTAAATTAAATTAATCAACCCCGAATATAATATAGATACAAGTTCTACACTTCTCCCCGTTTACAGTTAGCATGTGCTGAAGTACATGATCACATTTACCTTCTTAAGTAACCGCTGTACCATTTAACATTTAATAATACAATATACAAATAATTTGTGTGTAATGCTGTAATAGTTCGCCATGTCTCAAGACCTAACTAGACTTAAACCCGTGACTGACAAAGTCCTCACATCAACAATCTTCTTACCACCTGGCAATCAAACACTTTGCTTGAATAAAAACGATTGCCTAAGCCCAATAGCAATATAACAAGCAACTGCACCATTCATGATCAAGGAGAATAAAATAACGAACACACAAATAGGGACCTACATCTGCAGACTCTCCACAAAAGTCACAAAACCCCATACCACTGAATCAATTCACTTAAGAAAATCCCCGACTTGACATACACAGATCACCATCAATTAGTTCCAAAGCTACACACAGACCTGAGTTTGCTCAGAGGTCTAACGACACACAACCTCATACAACGTCGAAAATCACGAAGTCTACCCAATTACTTTGAAACAGAGTTTCTACAGAACCTACAACAAAAATCGACAGAGACGATCTTCCAACAAGGCCAATAAGGAGAGTTAGGGCACGTCTTTCAGAATACATCCAACCACCAAGAGAGTCCTTACCCAACGACTACTCCAGGCGAGTGTGAACACCCCCTTCGATCACAGATAGTTCCGTGGACAGTTGGCACCCAGCACAAAACACCGAAAGCGCATGGAAACAGCAACGAGCGATAATCAAGTAGTTTTAGACAATCAAGACTTGAATATGACACTAATAATATACATATATGTTACATCCTACCTAATAAAAGTAACTAAGTCAAATAATATAATAAAAGAATAAATTTACGAGTTAGCTATTATCGCAAAATATAAGTATAAAAAATATAAAATTATATGAAAAGAATATACATTATATACATTGTGACCCATACAGGGGTCGCAACACCTGTGACCTGCCATACCACTAACTCTACTTAGCGTACCATTATGTTATAACCTAAGACAGCTAACCTGTGACCTACTGTGAACAACTAAAAATACTAGGCGTATTACTATTATACCGAAAAGACAAGCTAACCAGTGACCTGCTATACCCACTAGACTAGGCAGGTGAAGTGCTTCTGGAGTTACGGTTAGTATCGTTTTAAATGTAAATTTAATGCAGAAATAAAACAAAACTCCCTGAATGTGAGATACTTGTCAGAGTCAGTCTTGTTATTTTACCTTGAGACGGTGAAGTTTGCTTATCGTTCATTAATGTGTTTTAAACTGTAATACCAGTCATTATTTCGTTTATTTACTGTACCGAAACTTATAATTTTCACATATAATTTATACCTGTGATTTAATTCGTATAATATTTAAATAAGTGCCTGATATTTCTCCATAATTAGACAGTCTCGTTCTATTCCGAGGACTGTGCTGTCTATATGAGCTGTCTACGTTATATACCTACTGATAAAAAAAAGTAGAAGATGTGTATCTAAGGAATGAAATATACAAATGCTTCAAAGAAATCCAAACATCTATTCCCCCCGCATCCTTTTACCACTTTTCCGAACCTACATCCCAAAATATTCACTAAACGTTGACCCCAACGTCTATATATATATATAAATATATATATATAGATATAAATATAAATATATCTATATAAATAATATATAAATATATATATATATATAAATATAATATATATATATAGATATATATATATATATATAAAATATACATACATATATATATATATATATATATATATAATATATATAATAATATATATATTTATTATATATATATATATATAGATATAAATATATATATATATAAAATCTCGTGGCCGTATATAAAAATGGTCAATTAAGCAACAACTCATTAAATTAAGTCCTTTCTAAAATTTTACCTTATACATTTAAAGATGTATTTTTTTTCCATTGATGTTATTGTTAAGAATTAATAATTTGTACCAAAAGAATCTTAGGGAACTACCTAACCTAATTATAACCCCCGCAATTTAATTAGCCTATCCAACAAAATATATTTTTAGATAAGTTTTCAGTAATTTAATAATAAAGAAACACTATTGAAAATATTTTTTTCGTTACGGTTCAGAATGATTTTTGCGAAATTGTTGCATACAACAAATTTTCGTTTTGTCTTATTCGTAAGAAGACGTTGCTGTTTAAGAAAAAAAATCACAAGTTTTTTACATAAATTGTCTAGTCCTACAATGATGCCAACAGGAGAAGCAAGCACCAGGAAAGGCACAGCTGGTAATACTAGAGAAGCAAGTTCGGTCATGCTTACAAGCTTTCGTTGTCTTATCCTAATGTTTTCCTCCCGCAAACACGGTATTGCCCTGTCCAGGATGTCCTCCTTGGAAATGATGATCCAGATCCACTCAAAGCACCTGAACCCACTTCCCACAATCTCATCTCATCAGACATATCTTGGAAGCAATAAGCTACAGGTACCAGGACTACACACATAGTCCCAAAGCAGCTCTCCACCGCAGCTGGAAACTCGTAAAGACCTCCTGCAAAAAATAAACGAATGGTCCAAATCTTAATTGCTCCACCAACCATCAAGGCCTGTCACAACTTGCTACTTTTTGGCAATGTCTGCTTAGCTGAGCCGAAAGCAGGGTAAAGAGTACCTCGAAGATAATTAAATCCTTAAGAATTCATAGACTGAAACTTAATTCGCCTTCCGCCCGTCAAACACAAAAAAGGAGAGGTAAGAGAAAACCCCCACTCACTCCACTACATGAAAAAGTTAGATCCAGGAAGCAAGAAATTGGAAGAGGCAACACCAGTGGGGCAATCAGAATTATTACCATGAAGATACAGTTGCTCCCAGGATTCTACGCGCTGAAGCACTTATGGAAGCACCCAGCCAGGAAACGGGCACCAACAGTTCCAACAACTCTTCCTCACGTGAACCATTGTTTGTGAAAACCATACATTTACAAAGCAATAATGTCGTTCCATCGGGCTCTGCTGGTTACCCTAGAATAAGCCACAACATATAAAAGGAAATGGTAACCCAGTTATTGGGGAAA
>NC_069424.1:25922400-25924900 GCF_026875155.1 Cherax quadricarinatus
TTTATATATAGCTCCAAAATCGTAAATAAATCTCATAGTTTTTAAAACACAATTTTTTCCTTCTTCATGAAAAAAAAAATTATGTGTTGTTGATTTTTTTAAAAAGTGTTTCCTTCGCGAATTTTTTAATGATGTTAGGTCCCCAGGGGAAAAAAATACAGAATTGTTTCAAACATTTTGTGTGCTATAGTATGTTCATCTCTTAAACATTTTCAGTGACGTTTATCTTTCCTTCGTTAGGAGTTTCGACCTCGAAATGTTTAAGAGTGCGATGTTTACGGTCCTGAGATGTTGCGTAGTGGTAATGGTGAGAAATTTAAAAATCTTGCGGAATGTAAATAGTACGCAAAGGAAATGGTGGGGGATGGACCTGAGGCGTAAAAGAAATAGAAGGAAATTGAAATGAATTCTGTTGCAGTATTGTTATTTCATTTATTATCAATATTATCATTCTAACATTATCATACTTTACTATTGCTTTATATATATATATATATTAATATATATATATATATATATATATATATATAATATATATATATATATATATATATTATATATATATATAAAATTATATATATATATATATATATATATATATATATATATATATATTATATATATATATATGTCGTGCAGAATAGGCAGAACTTGCCATCTTGGCATAAATAGCAACGCTCATTTTGCCATATAGGACAAGTGAAAATTTGTGTATGCAATAATTTCGCCAAAATCATTCTGGACCTAAAAAAAAATTATATTTGATTGTGTTTGTTTAGTACTAAATTACTGTCAACGTATTTAAAATATATTTAGTTGGGTTAGGCTAAAATAAATTGCAATTGTTATGATAGGTTAGGTAAGTTTTCTAAGATTCTTTTGGTTCAAATTTAAATATTTTTACATTAACATTAATAAAAAAAATATATCTTTAAACGTCTAAGAGAAAATTTCAGAAAGGACTTAATTTTAAATAAGTTCTTCCTAATTGACCAGTTTTACATATTCAGCACGACATATATATATATATATATATATATATATATATATATATATATATATATATATATATATATATATATATATATATATATATATTATATATATATATATTCCATTCAACACACCGGCCGTATCCCACCGAGGCAGGGTGGCCCAAAAGGAAAAACGAAAGTTTCTCCTTTTACATTTAGTAATATATACAGGAGAAGGAGTTACTAGGCCCTTGCTCCTGGCATTTTAGTCGCCTCTTACAACACGCTTGAATTCTGTTCCACTTCCCCATGGAGATAAGAGGAAATAAACAAGAATAAGAACTAGAAAGAAAATAGCAGAAAACCCAGAGGGGTGTGTATATATATGCTTGTACATGTATGTGTAGTGTGACCTAAGTGTAAGTAGAAGTAGCAAGACATACCTGTAATCTTGCATGTGTATGAGACAGAAAAAAAAGGACACCAGCAATCCTACCATCATGTAAAACAATTACAGGTTTTCTTTTTACACTCACTTGGCAGGACGGTAGTACCTCCCTGGGTGGTTGCTGTCTACTAACCATACTATAATATTATTATAATATATATATATATATATATATATATATATATATATATATATATTATATAAAATATATATATATATATATATATATAATATATATATATATATTAGACTCATGAAATTGTAATAACATGATGGTAGTGATGATAATGATGATTATGATGATTCAAACAAACTGTGAGAAATACATTCAAAGAGACAGACAAACATGCAGAAAGAGAGAGAGAGAGAGAGAGAGAGAGAGAGAGAGAGAGAGAGAGAGAGAGAGAGAGAGAGAGAGAGAGAGAGAGAGAGAGAGAGAGAGGAGAGAGAGAGAGAGAGAGAGAGAGAGAGAGAGAAGAGAGAGAGAGAGAGAGAGGGAGAGAGAGAGAGAGAGAGAGAGAGAGAGAGAGAGAGAGAGAGAGAGAGAGAGAGAGAGAGAGAGAGAGAGAGAGAGAGAGAGAGAGAGAGAGAACAACTCCTGTGTTGCTCTCTTAATTAACATGCCACTTCCGTTGTTCCTCTAATGACCAGGATATTGCTTAAGATGCTGTTGGGTGGGGGACACTGTTTGTCTCACGCTCCCGTTCTTACCGTTGTTTGAACCCGTTGGAATCCGTTTTACCTGCTGTTGAACATGTTATTTTACCTGTTATTAACCTATGTTATTTTACCAGCTATTCAAATGTTACCTTATTTTTGTTTGTTATATTACACTATTTGTTTGTTATTATTTATTTGTTGCTTTTTTTCTTATTTCTTATTACTATTATTTTTGTTACGTTTTAAAAAAATTATTATTCGTTTGCTACTTTAATTTGTTATTTTTTTTCAGTTGTGAATTGTTCCAGTCACATTACTGTTGGTTTGTTGTGAATTGTTCCAGTCACATTACTGTTGGTTTGTAGTGAATTGTTCCAGTCACATTACTGTAGGTTTGTTGTGAATTGTTCCAGTCACA
>NC_069424.1:25927400-25942400 GCF_026875155.1 Cherax quadricarinatus
CCTCCTTCAGAGTGCAGGCACTGTACTTCCCATCTCCAGGACTCAAGTCCGGCCTGCCGGTTTCCCTGAACCCCTTCATAAATGTTACTTTGCTCACACTCCAACAGCACGTCAAGTATTAAAAACCATTTGTCTTCATTCACTCCTATCAAACACGCTCACGCATGCCTGCTGGAAGTCCAAGCCCCTCGCACACAAAACCTCCTTTACCCCCTCCCTCCAACCTTTCCTAGGCCGACCCCTACCCCGCCTTACTTCCACTACAGACTGATACACTCTTGAAGTCATTCTGTTTCGCTCCCTTCTACATGTCCGAACCACCTCAACAACCCTTCCTCAGCCCTCTGGACAACAGTTTTGGTAATCCCGCACCTCCTCCTAACTTCCAAACTACGAATTCTCTGCATTATATTCACACCACACATTGCCCTCAGACATGACATCTCCACTGCCTCCAGCCTTCTCCTCGCTGCAACATTCATCACCCATGCTTCACACCCATATAAGAGCATTGGTAAAACTATACTCTCATACATCTAATATATATTACTTAATTTAAAAAGAGAACCTTTCGTTTTTCTTTTTGTGCCTCCCTGTCTCGGTGGGATACGGCCGGTGCGTTGTAAGAACAAGCACCTCCCGTTAATAAATTAAAAAAAAAAAAAAATGAAAAATCCCTTGCAATCCTCCGTGAAACCCTCAGGAAGTTCTCAATAAACCCCTGGAAACCCCTCAAGAAACCTTCAACCTAATAAACACCTCAAGAATCCTTCTCTGAAGAAACCTCCCTCAAGAAACCGCAGTGAGAAAAAAACGTTAGCAGAAAAATAGTTCTGTTACGATGTTTCGACCATATGTTACGATGTTTCGACCATATGTTATGATGTTTCGACCATATGCTACGATGTTTCGACCATATGTTACGATGTTTCGATCATATGTTACGATGTTTCGATCATATCTCACGATGTTTCAATCATATGTTTCGATGTTTCGACCGTATGTTACGATGTTTTAACCATATGTTACCATGTTACGACCATATGTTACGATGTTTCGACCATATGTTACGATGTTTCGATCATCCATGACGACGTTTCGACAATCTATGACTACGTTTCTAGCGTCTGTTACGACGTTTCGACTATATGTTACGACGTTCTGACCATTTATGTCATCGTTCCGGTCGCGAGGTCACGAGTGAGGTCACGATCCAGGAACTGTCGAGACATCGTCTTAATTTCCCATTCGCAAATGTGGGTAATTTTTATTTGTTCCAGCCGCATTATTGTTATTTGCGTTCTTGGTGTTTCTCACCTGTAGTTGTATTCCATCGTTCATCTGTATCAAATGAACCCTCAATAAACCCTCAAGAAGTCCCTGGAAAAAAAACCCTAAGGAAACCCTGACGAAAACCCTCGTGTTAAACCTGCAACCTTTTTTTTTCCTGGCGCTCGTTTTTGTGCCCGAGTTAGGAAAAACATAGAATATTATGGAGTCTTCCTGTTGCTGCTCTCTACCTGAGGACGAGAAGAACGAGGAGTAAAAGAATGAGGAATAGGCACAGGAAAATGAAGAGGAAGAAGAGGTGGAGGAGGACTCTTCGTAGTGTGGTGTCGTAGCACACACGTACTACTCAAGGCTCCTCTTCCAGCAATCTATTTGTAAAGTGATACTCTTTGAAGCATCGTTCTCGTTCCTCTTTTCTTTCTTAGTTCGTAACTGTATCCCGTTTTACTTTCCCTCGCCTTCCGGGAGATGGTGCTATTTTCTCGCATCCTTATACGCGATTACAATGTCTCTTTTTGTTTCCTCTCTTACCAGAAGATTTAGTGCCTTCTCTCTCTCTCTCTCTCTCTCTCTCTCTCTCTCTCTCTCTCTCTCTCTCTCTCTCTCTCTCTCTCTCTCTCTCTCTCTCTCTCTCTCTCTCTCTCTCTCTCTCTCTTTTTTTTTTTTACACAGGGTTTGACAAGGTTAAGGATCCCTAGCTTTATTAACAAGCTATTTACAGGTTAAGGATTCCTAACTTTATTGGCAAGCTAAGAGCTGTTACCTACATCAGCTCATTTGAAAGCATTTTTATTGTTATGAGACATACAAGTAGGGAACAGGATGAAGTTGGAGCCATCTGTGGGCCAGCATTTTCATTTGATCAACTGACTTTATCTCGTTGACATCATTATGCTGTACGAATGTGTTCCATACTCGAGTCATCCTGGGTATATAGGATCTCAGATGGAGTGATGTTCTGGAGAAGGGTACAGCCAGAGTGAAGTTGCTGCTTTCTGCCCGTCTTGTGGCATAAAAGCTTGTTTCACGCTGTCCTCGAAGTGGATCCAAGTGTGGTACTTTGACAATATTGGCCTTGTACATAACAGTAAGGACACCCACATCCCCCCCCCTCTCCCTCTCTCTCTCTCTCTCTCTCTCTCTCTCTCTCTCTCTCTCTCTCTCTCTCTCTCTCTCTCTCAGGATAGATTCATTCTGAACTATTTCAGCTACAAGTATTTGTAAACAAGGGCTCCATACTGCTTTGTATTTCAATTCTGGTCTAATGTACCTTGAATACTGAGTATCATTACCAGCTACATGTATAAAAGTACTTGTATACTGATAGCTTGCAAGAACCATACAGTAAATGAACAGGACACACGTGTAACACCTGGGTATCTTTACTGTGGAGACGTTTCGCCCACCAGCTGCTTTGTCAGTCCATTTCAGAGAATTATATTGTGGGAAGTTGAACTCACGAAGAGGCTAGACATGATCAGTCCCTCAGCCTTGATGACTCCTACGGATTACGTGGAACATCTGACGTCTCCACAGTGAAGATGTCCAAACGTTGCACATGTGTCGTAGTCATCTGTAGTGGAAGTCACTAATTTATGTTAATACGAGCCACAGGTGTAGTGAATGTTAAGTATCGATTCGAACATTAAATTGTGTGTTTGTATCCCGTGAACTGCCACGGATCACGGTACTAATACATAAATAGTAATAATAATAATAATAATAATAATAATAATAATAATAATAATAATAATAATAATAATAATAATAATAATAATAATATTTTTTTATTATTATTATTATTATTATTATTATTATTATTATTATTATTATTATTATTATTATTATTATTATTATTATATTCAGGGGAAGCGTTAAATCCGAAGTAGGTACACAGCTCCTGGGAGAAATGGGAGGCAACCATGTTAGAGCCAAGGAAGAGGAGAATAATGCCAATTCCTTGGATCAAGAGCAGCCCAGCAACGTCAAGGAATCTCCCCAGAGGCGACAAACCTTCAGAAAGAAGTTAAAAGAAAAGCCGAGGTAACTTTTCCTGCCTCTGAGGCCTGCCTGGTTCACTATTATTATTATTATTATTATTATTATTATTATTATTATTATTATTATTATTATTATTATTATATTATTATACTGTTGTTGTTGTTGTTATTATTATTATTATTTTTATTATTATTATTATTATTATTATTATTATTATTATATTATTATTATTATTATTATTACTATTATTACTATAATTATTAACTTCTACTACTACTATTACTACTACTGCTGCTGCTGTTTCCACCCAATGACTGACTGTTTCCACCCACTGACTGACTGTTTCCACCTACTGACTGGCTGTTTCCACCCACTGACTGGCTGTTTCCACCCACTGACTGGCTGTTTCCACCCAATGACTGACTGTTTCCACCTACTGACTGGCTGTTTCCACCCACTGACTGGCTGTTTCCACCCACTGACTGGCTGTTTCCACCCACTGACTGGCTGTTTCCACCAACTGACTGGCTATTTCCACCCACTGACTGGCTATTTCCACCTACTGACTGGCTGTTTCCACCCAATGACTGGCTGCTTCCACCTACTGACTGGCTGTTTCCACCCACTGACTGGCTGTTTCCACCTACTGACTGGCTGTTTCCATCCGCTGACTGGCTGTTTCCACCCACTGACTGGCTGTTTCCACCCACTGACTGGCTGCTTCCATCCACTGACTGGCTGTTTCCATCCACTGACTGGCTATTTCCACCTACTGACTGGCTGTTTCCACCCGCTGACTGGCTGTTTCCACCCACTGACTGGCTGTTTCCATCCACTGACTGGCTATTTCCACCCACTTACTGGCTGTTTCCACCCAATGACTGGCTGTTTCCACCCACTGACTGGCTGTTTCCACCCATTGACTGGCTGTTTCCACCCACTGACTGGCTGTTTTCACCCACTGACTGGCTGTTTTCACCCACTGACTGGCTGTTTCCACCCACTGACTGGCTATTTCCACCCACTGACTGGCTATTTCCACCTACTGACTGGCTGTTTCCACCCACTGACTGGCTGCTTCCACCTATTGACTGGCTGTATCCACCCACTGACTGGCTGTTTCCACCCAATGACTGGCTGTTTCCACCCACTGACTGGCTGCTTTCACCTACTGACTGGCTGTTTCCACCCACTGACTGGCTGTTTCCACCTACTGACTGGCTGTTTCCACCCACTGACTGGCTGTTTCCACCCACTGACTGGCTGTTTCCACCCACTGACTGGCTGTTTCCACCCTGACTGGTTCATCACTGACTGGCTGTTTCCACCACGACTGGCTGTTTCGCACTGATTGCTGTTTCTACCCAGTGACTAACTGTTTTCACCCAATGACTGTTTCCACTCACTGGCTGTTTCCACCCACTGACTGGCTGTTTCCACCCACTGACTGGCTGTTTCCACCCACTGACTGGCTGTTTCCATTCACTGACTGGCTGTTTCCACCCACTGACTGGCTGTTTCCGTCCACTGATTGGCTGTTTCTACCCAGTGACTAACTGTTTTCACCCAATGACTGTTTCCACTCACTGGCTGTTTCCACCCACTGACTGGCTGTTTCCACCCACTGACTGGCTGTTTCCACCCACTGACTGGCTGTTTCCATTCACTGACTGGCTGTTTCCACCCACTGACTGGCTGTTTCCGTCCACTGACTGGCTGTTTCTACCCAGTGAGTAACTGTTTTCACCCAATGACTGTTTCCACTCACTGGCTGTTTCCACCCACTGACTGGCTGTTTCCACCCACTGACTGGCTGTTTCCACCCACTGCCAAAATATTTTCGTGCTAAAGAATCCGCGGCACTCGTGTACCTCCTGTCTTTCTGTCATGTTTTCTGGTATCAAGCTGTTCTGTGAATTATCCATCTTCTGATATAAATACTCTTTACTATTCCATTCTTGCAACCTTTGTTCACTCTCCGCGCTCATATCTGCAAGCAGAAGACTGTAACTTCAGTTTTATATCTGGTTTCGTAGTTTTGGGGACTGTACCTCTTCTTGGTCCTTAAACATTCAGCTTTGTTACATCTCAAGTCTTCAGTAAACACTGTAATCAGCCACAGTGACATTACACACATCCTTGTCTAAGACCAAGTTAAACGACTCTTTTTCACCTACATCCTCTAACTGTGCCTCGTTTCCCCCTTGAAAACTTCTCACACCTTTCACTAATTTGCAGTTTTTTCTTGCAACACGAACCATATTACTTTCCCTACCCACCTTATAGTGTCATTTCTAGATCCATAAACGTTGCACACTCACACACACACACCTGTCGCTCTTGTGTAAGTACTGAACGCACACTTGTGTACGTCAATGTAAACACCTGACCCACACATCCCCCTTCCTTCTCTAAATCCAAACTGTTGCTTCGCAGTTTTGCGTTCTGTCTTCCCCACGGTGAACGACACCAACGTAAGAAATAGTTTCTTGGGTTGTATCTGTGGAACTACAAATTTTGATGGATTCTGTGCAATAGCTGGAAAATGTATCTTCTAGTCAGCTTTAAGCTTTTGAAAACAATCTTACGACACTCTTTCCAGGAGTACTTTCCTGGAAAGAGTACTCGAGGTGTTAATTCATTAAATAACCTTACACTCTTTTGTCTTCCATTTCTTCTTAAACAAAGGTATGAGCTTATGGATATACTGAATATATAATAACGCACATTCAAGAACACAGAGAAAAAATATATTTTGAGTCTGCCTGAGAGCCCTCATTAGGAGCTCTTAGATACATGCGACCAGATCAGGACACCCTGGAAAGATACACCGCACAAGATATGCTGACTCACATCTAAACTGGTTCGACTAAAATGAAATCCTAATCCATTATCTTTTTTATTATTATTATTATTATTATTATTATTATTATTATTATTATTATTCGCCGGTACTTTCCCGGCCCGGGTCTTTTCCAAGTAGTGGTGACCGGGCCTTGGCTCCCTATCTGGGGAGTATCTCGAGACCTAAGTCTCCCATGGGAGGAGGTCCAAGTACCCCCTCATCTTTGGGACCAAGTATCCCCAGGCCTAGCCACAGTCCCCGCCCTCACGGGGTTCGTACGGAGAAGCTAGGCCTCTGGTCTGCCATCTGAGCCGCCCCAAAGGGGCTCGTGGGGACGGCAGTCTTATGAGTTGCAGGTGATAGCAACCTCAGATCCATTATCTGCCAAACCTACTTATAAAACCAACCAAGGAATTCCCCCATCAGCTAACCCAAGTATTTCTATATACCCGATTGGGTAATTTCTATATACCCAAGTATTTCTATATGCCCACTTAGGCATTTCTAAATACCCAAATATTTCTGCATACTAAGTATTTCTCTATACCCAAATGGGTATTTATATATACGCAAATATTTCCATATGCCCAAATATTTCTATATTCCCAAGTATTTCTATATGATGGACTTCGAGTGACACTTGAAGTTAATATATCGTTAAAGCTATAACGTCTACTTGCAATCGTGCGTTTTATAACCTTCTCTTGCAGCTAATTTCCTTGCTTTAGGCGCGCTTTCGTGCTTTTTCACTTTCTCACTTACTATATTCAAAGGAATGTCAATTTACAAACCGCAGTTCGAGCCCCTCGTCCACCCTTCTGCTCATTCAGATTCAAAGGTCTTTAGATTTTTAAATAAAAAAAAATGTAATTCTGGAAAGAAGAGTAATCGTGAGTTTTAAAATGGACAGTTTGTTCATTCTTGTTTCTGTTATTGATGCAATTGATTTTTTTAAACGAGAAATCACTGAGGAGGATCCGAATTTTCTAGTACCATAGAAAACGGTCTGGAAAATTATAAAACTCTCACGAAATCGTAATGACACGATCGCAAACAAACCATACCACGGGTGGGGTTAGAACCCGCGATCAGAGAGTCACAAAACTCCAGACCGTCGCGTTAGCCACTAGACCAGCTAGTAACAGTTGGAACACTGAGAATGAACTCTTCAGTAACAGTGACAGTGAGACTGACTATATTATGTTGATGACGTATACACTGTCTTCTTGTCTTCTGCTAATGTACCACAGTTCTTATAATGTTTAATTTTTGAGTGAGAATTAATTTTTAAATGAGAATATTAAGTTTAAAGATAAATATGAAGAAAATAATCAGTTGCCATTTCTGGACATTTAAGTATACACAGGTGCAAGAAATACTCTTATTTCTTATGCATACAAAAATCCAACACATTCGGATAGATATCTACATACTTCTTCCTCTCACTCTCCTCAGACTAAACGAGATGTCACTTTGGACTTATTTCTTAGGACTTACACAGTTTACGACTCGCACTTCTCAAGCCATGAGGATGAATATTTACAACACATTTTCTAAGCTGGTACCGGGTAGGGCGCACCTTTGCATCCAGACCAACCTGAATCCATCGTGATGTGGATTCAACAAGGAGCGGATAACATTCTTTAGAGATCCTGTTTCATGTTGATAGGATAGCATGTCAGTTGCTGCAGATTTATCAGCTGCACGTTGATGCTGTGAATCTCTCGTTCCACCACATCCCAAATTCTGATCCTACCATCTGCATGTCGCAGAAGAAATCGCAATTCATCAGACCAGGCGACATTTTTTTCATCTTCAACTCTTCACTTTTAGTGAACCTGTGTCCACTGCAGCCTCAGTTTTTTGTTCTTAGCTGACAGAGATGCTCTGCTTCATACCACTATTGCCCCGCGTGATTATTTGAGTTGCTGTCATCTTCCTGTCAGTTTGAACCAGCCTGGTAATTCTCAGATCTCTCTAATCAAACAGGCGTTTTCACCCACAAAACTGCCGTTCACTGGATGTTTTGCGTTTTACACACCATCTCTGTATACTCTAGGCACTGTTGGGCGTGAAAATCCCAGATCAGCAGTTTCTGAGGTATTCAAACCACCTCGTCTGCCACCAAATCATTCCAAGGTCAGAGTCACTTAGATTACATTTCCTCCTCATTCTACTATATATATATATATATACATATATATATACATATATATACATATATATATATATATATATATATATATA
This sequence comes from Cherax quadricarinatus, assembly GCF_026875155.1. Lineage (NCBI taxonomy): Eukaryota > Metazoa > Arthropoda > Malacostraca > Decapoda > Parastacidae > Cherax > Cherax quadricarinatus. The sequence goes on from NC_069424.1 coordinate 25,935,784, forward strand.
TATATATATATATATATATATATATTATATATATATATATATATATATATATATATATATATATATATATATAACGTCTGAGTGTCTGTCATACTTTTCCAGGCGAAAGTAACCGAGCAGCAGCAAAATGTTCATGGCATTTGAACTTACATTTAGAAGTGAACATTTTTCTCGTGTAAATTAGCATTTTTAAAAGTGGGTCCTTGTTTTGGCTCTTGCATTTTGTGGATCGCTAAAACAAGCCTCAGACTTGTTTGTGAAATTTGTGGGTGAGAATTATATTTTTATTTGTTATTTTAAGTAATAAACACAAGTCTTATTTTTTAAATGTTATGACATGTGCACATTATGTTGTTTTTCCTGTTGTTGGGGCCAATGTGTGTGTTTGTAAGAAGTTTTTAAATAAATAAATATATATATATATATATATATATAATATATATATATATATATATATATATATATATATATATATATATATATATATATATATATATATATATATATATATATATATATATATATGCAAATAATCGCAGACGGGCGATCTTAACTATGCAGGACAAACCACGGGGGGGGGGAATCTTTAGCTCTAGTACTTTCACACTTCTCAGTGCTTCATCAGGAGCTATTCAATGTTGCAAGGGAGCAACCAAAGCAGGGAGAGAGGTCTCAGAGTAGCGTAGGTGTCACCGTCCACGGTTACCCTTAGACTGGGTTAGTGGTCGGTACCAACCCCAACATACCATCATCCCCCTACTACCCATATGGGGTAGGAGGGTTTCTGAGATGTCAAGTAGGAGATTATAAGATATAAAAAGCCAGCCCCAAGCTTTTTCTAATCGTTTATAACAGGTCATATGGTTTGAGAAAATTAGTTTCTCGTTAGATACTGTAGACATGGATAGCTATTATTCTGTGTGACCTTTTCAAATAATGAAAGGAAAGAATACAATGTGCTCTTTGTCCGTTTAAATGTCCTGCTCTGGGGTACTCGAATGTTCTACCCATATACCCAGGAGTATCTCTTCCTACATATTATCTACTATTTTCTCAGTGGCTGTTAATATGCCATACATGGGGACTTCTATGCCTATCCGATAATATTACTATGATCTAAATTCTACTAATAACCTTTAACCTTTCCTTACGTTATCTTGTGTGCTGGTCACTGTATGGTACATTAACAGCTACAGGTGTTATATAATCTTCGAAACTGATGTGGTGTGAAGTTTTGGTGCGTAGACACTGGACGGGCGTCACCAATCCATCAACGTACCTGGCATTATGAACAATCCTGTGATTTTGTATAACATTATTGTTTAAGTCTGTGTACAATGGACTCTAATAAATAATTATCGAGCTTGTATAACCCATAATTTGAGTTGTATACTGTATTCCTTTCATGTTTCAAGAGGGAAGATTCAATTATGTTTCTTTTCATGACAGAACTGTTTGGTACTACAATCTGGGCAGCATCCCACCCAGGTGGGTGATTACATGCACTAACGTGGTTAAAGATAGCGTTCGACTCCTGCCCTGTCCTGACTAAGTATTTATGCTTGGCAATTCTGGTTTCCAGAAATTTACCTCTTTGACCGATATATGAGAGAGGACACTGAGTACATGGGAGGAACTTCTGAGTACATCGGTAGCGTGTTGACGCTGGCTTGTTCTTACTCTATGGAGGAACAGGCCGACACTGACTGGCGAAACGTTTTCAGATTAAAGATACAAACAAAATGTTCTACATAGAACAAAATTGTTTGTAAAGAAAGGTTGTCACCCATCATTGATGAAGAACAATAGCAGACCCAGCAAAGGAATTAGACTCGTCTGCAAGAATACATTTATACACATGTGTTGTTGCACCTGTATCCACATTTGTTGTCGCACATTTATGCACATGTGTTCTCGCACATGTATGCACATGTGTTGTTGCACATGAGTTTAATTTAACTCACCAAGACTGACTGGTATGGAACTGCTCTTGACAATGGTCGCTCTTGTGATTTCACTCGATATATTCCTGGTGTTCTTCGTCTGACAGACAGCCCGGTCTGCAAGATCTGTTAATGTTGGCAAGATGCTCAATTTATTCACCTCTTACTCACCTTATACTCACCTAACTATGCTCACCTTGTTGTACTCACCTGGTTGTACTCACCAGTTTATGTTAAAGGGAAGGTTAGCAGAAAAATAAAAGATTAGATATTGTAGAGAACCAAGCAACATAGTGTTGTCCTCCTAGGTATCCTATATATCGTGATGGTGTCTCCTCTGAATCATTGCTCCTTCAGGGCCTGGAGATTTAGCTCATTTAATCTTTCCTCATAGTTCATGCTGCTTAATTAACTCCGGGATTAGCCTGGTGGCAAACTTCCCAAGACTTTAAAGAATTTTTGGTGTTTTTTTAGTGTGTGTGTGTGTGTGTGTGTGTGTGTGTGTGTGTGTGTGTGTGTGTGTGTGTGTGTGTGTGTGTGTGTATGTGTGTGTGTGTGTACTCACTTATTTCTATTCACCTATTTTGTGGTTGCAAGGTTCACGTCATATCTCCTGGCCCCACCTCTTCACTGGTTGCTACTGGGTCCACTCTCTTCCTGCTCCATAAGCTGTATCAAAACTCGTCTTAAGACTATGCATGGTTCTCGCCTCCACTACATCACTTTCTAGGCTATACCACTGCCTGACAACTCTGTGACTGAAGGAATACTTCCTAACATCCCTGTGACTCATCTGAATCTTCAACTTCCAATTGTGACCTCTTGTTTCTGGGTTCCATCTCTGCAACATCCTGTCTTTGTCCACCTTGTATGTCGTTATCATGTCCTCCCTATCTCTCCTGTCCTCCAGTGACGTCAGGTTGATTTCCCTTAACCTCTCCTCGTAGGACATACCTCTTAGCTCTGGGACTAGTCTTGTTGCAAACCTTTGCACTTTCTCTAGTCTCTTCACGTGCTTGGCTAGGTGTGGGTTCCAAACTGGTGCCACATTCTCCAATATTGGCTTAACGTACACGGTGTAAAGGGTCCTGAACGATTTCAAATTAAGATGTCGGAATGCTGTTCTGAGGTTTGCTAGACGCCCATATGCTGCAGCAGTTATTTGGTTGATGTGTGCTTCAGGAGATGTGCCTGGTGTTATACTCACCCCAAGATCTTTTTCCTTGAGTGAGGTTTGTAGTCTTTGGCCCCCTAGACTATACTCTGTCTGCGGCCTTCTATGCCCTTCCCCAATCTTCATGACTTTGCACTTGGTGGGGTTGAACTAAAGGAGCCAATTGCTAGATCAGGTCTGCAGCCTGTCCAGATCCCTTTGCAGTTCTGCCTGGTCTTCGACCGAATGAATTCTTCTCATCAACTTCACGTCATCTGCAAACAGGGACACTTCCGTCATGTCGTTCAAAAATACCAGAAACAACACTGGGCCTAGGACTGACCCCTGTGGGACCCCGCTGGTCACAGGTGCCCACTCTGACACCTCACCACGCACCATGACTCGCTGCTGTCTTCCTGACAAGAATTTCCGAATCCATTGAAGTGCTTTCCCTGTTATCCCTGCCTGGTCCTCCAGTTTTTGGACTGCTCTCTTGTGTGGAACTGTGTAAAACGCCTTCTTACAGTCCAAGAAAACGCAGTCTACCCACCCCTCTTTCTCTTGTCTAACTGCTGTCACCCTGTCATAGAACTCCAGTAGGTTTGTGACACAGGATTTCCCGTCCCTGAAACCATGTTGGCTGCTGCTGATGAGGTCATTTCTTTCTAGGTGTTCCACCACTCATCTCCTGATAATCTTCTCCATGGCTTTGCATACTATACATGTCAGTGACACTGGTCTGTAGTTTAGTGCTTCATGTCTGTCTCCTTTTTTAAAAATTGAGACTATATTTGCTGTCTTCCATGCCACAGGCAATCTCCCTGTTTCGATAGATGTATTGAATATTGTTGTTAGGGGTACACATAGCGCCTCTGCTCCCTCTCTCAGGACCCATGGGGAGATGTTATCTGGCCCCATTGCCTTTGCGGTATCTAGCTCACTCAGAAGCCTCTTCACTTCTTCCTCGGTTGTGTGTACTGTGTCCAGCACATGGTGGTGTACCCCACCTCTCCGTCTTTCTGGAGCCCCTTCTGTCTCCTCTGTGAACACTTTTTTGAATCTCATTTTGAGTTCCTCACATACTTCATGGTTATTTCTTGTTGTCTCTCCTCGTTCCTTCCTTAGCCTGATTACCTGGTCCTTGACTGTTGTTTTCCTCCTGATGTGGCTGTATAACAGCTTCGGGTCAGATTTGACTTTCGCTGCTATGTCATTTTCATATTGTCGTTGGGCCTCCCTTCTTATCTGTGCATATTCGTTTCTGGCTCTACGACTGCTCTCCTTATTCTCCTGGGTCCTTTGCCTTCTATATTTCTTCCATTCCCTAGCACACTTGGTTTTTGCCTCCCTGCACCTTTGGGTGAACCATGGGCTCATCCTGGCATTTTTATTATTCCTGTTACCCTTGGGTACAAACCTCTCCTCAGCTTCCTTGCACATTGTTGTTACATATTCCATCATCTCATTTACTGGCTTCCCTGCCAGTTCTCTGTCCCACTGAACTAGATTCAGGAAGTTCCTCATTCCCGTATAGTCCCCTTTCTTGTAGTTTGGCTTCATTCGTCCTGGCCTTCCTGCTTCCCCTTCCACTTGTAGCTCTATTGTGTATGTGAAGCTTAAAACCACATGATCGCTGTCCCAAAGGGGTCTTTCATATGTGATGTCCTCAATATCTGTGCTACTCAAGGTGAATACTAGGTCCAGTCTTCCTGGTTCATCCTCTCCTCTCTCTCTTGTAGTGTCCCTTACGTGTTGGTACGTGAAGTTTTCCAGTACTACCTCCATCATCTTAGCCCTCCATGTATCTTGGTCCCCAATCGATTTCCTTGTGGTTAAAGTCACCCATGATCAGTAACTTTGCCTTGTACGCATGAGCTCTTTTGGCCACTGCAGCCAGTGTGTCAACCATCGCTCTACTGATCTGATCATACTCTTGCTTTGGCCTCCTGCTGTTCTGTGGTGGGTTATACATCACTGCAATTACCACCTTGGAACCTCCAGAGTGAAGCGTTCGCGCTATGTAATCACTTGCTTCTCCACTCTTTCCTCTCTCCAGCTCATCGGTTTTTTGATCAGCAGTGCCTCTCCTCCACCCCCCTGTTCCCTCTGTCTTTCCTCAGGATCTAGTATCCCGTTGGAAAGATGGCATCTGTTATCATTCCTGTAAGCTTGGTTTCTGTGAGAGCTATGATGTCCGGTGATGCCTCTTTGACTCATTCGTGCCACTCCTCCCACTTATCTGTTATTCCATGAGCGTTTGTGTGCCATACCTTCAGTTTCCTCTCCAGCACTGTGGTTTGGGAGGCCTGTGATGGTGGGGGGCCTGGTAGTGTACTGTGGGATTCTATAGCTGTGTGGGGTGGGAGTTGTGAGTATGGATTGTAGTTTGTGTTGGGATGGTGTGATAGGTTGTGGGGTTCTGAGGATGGTTCTGTGTGTGCTTGCCCTTGCTGCTCTGTCCTGCTCTGATTGACCATTGCTGGTTCCGTCCTTTTCTCCTTTCCTAGCTCCTTTCGCTTTTGTGTCCTCTCCCTCAGCTGCTGTCGTTCTGTTTGCGTTCTGTCTCTGTCTAGGAACACTCTCTTGTACTCTGTCGAGTAGTTCAACCGTTGTTTCTCTTGGAGGATCCTGTTCTGCACTGTTTCTGTCCTGAAAATCAGCTTGATCAGTCGTTTTCTCCCCTTCAAGTGTGTGTGTGTGTGTGTGTGTGTGTGTGTGTGTGTGTGTGTGTGTGGTGTGTGTGTGTGTGTGTGGTGGGGTTTTGTGTGTGTGTGGTGTGTGTGTGTGTGTGTCTGTCTTTCTGTCTGTATGTGTGTATGTGCACGTGTGTGGGTGCATAATCAATTATGAGCGTAATAACTCCTGTTCATCACAAGAACAATACACAACATACCAGGGCAGCTGACGGCATTTTTTCCCTACTATTCACGCTGACGGCCATTGATGGCCATTGAGGACCACTGAACAACCACACCTGTTAAATGGCCCTCCCCCCAGGCATCATTAACCTTTAACAGTGGCAGCTGTTAGCCTGTTACATGACACAATTCTTAATTACTTAACTCTCGCATATTCTTTCTCCTGTGTTGACAATAATTGTTTACGAAAAAAATGAGTGATTACCTAAATTGTTAACATGACTCGCTGTGTTATATGGCAAACAGGAGTCAATGCTGGGTGAGTTCTCTTGTGTAAGTGGTGGGGAGTTGTGTACCTGGTGGGGAGTTGTGTACCTGGTGGGGAGTTGTGTACCTGGTGGGGAGTTGTGTACCTGGTGGGGAGTTGTGTACCTGTTGGGGAGTTGTGCACCTGGTGGGGAGGTGTGCACCTGGTGGGGAGGTGTGTACCTGGTGGGGAAGAACGTAATTAAGTGTGGGGAATCGTATATATGTTGTCATTGGTGTTGACTGACTGATTTAATGGTGTGTGTGTTGGGGGGGTGTAATCACCTAATTGTACTCACCTAATTGTGGTTGCAGGGGTCGATACTCAGCTCCTGGCCCCACCTCTTCACTGAACGC
>NC_069424.1:25947400-25964900 GCF_026875155.1 Cherax quadricarinatus
CCTAACAACAATATTCAATACATCGATCGAAACAGGGAGATTGCATGAGGCATGGAAGACAGCAAATGTAGTCCCACTCTTTAAAAAAGGAGACAGACATGAAGCACTAAACTACAGACCAGTGTCACTGACATGTATAGTATGCAAAATCATGGAGAAGATTATCAGGAGAAGAATGGTGGAACACCTAGAAACGAATGATCTCATCAACAGCAGCCAACATTGTTTCGGGGACGGGAAACCCTGTGTCACAAACCTGGAGTTCTATGACATGGTGACAGCAGTAAGACAAGAGAGAGAGAGGTGGGTGGATTGCATATTCTTGGACTGCAAGAAGGCGTTTGACACAGTTCCACACAAGAGATTAGTGCAAAAACTGTAGGATCAAGCAGGGATAACAGGGAAGGCACTACACTGGATCAGGGAATACTTGTCAGGAAGACAGCAGCGAGTCATGGTGCGTGGCGAGGTGTCAGAGTGGGCCCCTGTGACCAGCGGGGTCACACAGGGGTCAGTCCTAGGACCAGTGCTGTTTCTGGTATTTGTGAACGACATGACGGAAGGAATAGACTGCGAAGTGTCCCTGTTTGCAGATGACGTGAAGTTGATGAGGAGAATTCATTCAATCGAAAACCAGGCAGAACTACAAAGGGATCTGGGGCAGGTTGGGAGACCTGGTCCCGCAATTGGCTCCTGGAGTTCACCCCCACCAAGTTCAAAGTCATGAAGATTGGGGAAGGGCAAAGAAGACCGCAGACGGAGTACAGTCTAGGGGGCAAGAGACTACAAACCTCACTCAAGGAAAAAGATCTTGAGGTGAGTATAATACCAGGCACATCTCCTGAAGCGCACATCAACCAAATAAAATGCTGCAGCTATGGGCGCCTTTGCAAACCTCAGAACAGCATTCCGACTTTTTAATAAGGGAAACATTCAGGACCTGTAAAACCGTGTACGTTAGGCCCATATTGGAGTATGCGGCACAAGTTTGGAACCCACACCTAGCCAAGCACGTAAAGAAACTAGGGGAAAGTGCAAAGGTTTGCAACAAGACTAGTCCCAGAGCTAAGAGGTATGTCCTACGAGGAGAGGTTAAGGGAAATCAACCTGACGACACTGGAGGACATGAGAGATAGGGGGGGGCATGATAACGACATACAAAATACTGAGAGGAATTGACAAGGTGGACAAAGACAGGATGTTCCCGAGATTGGACACAGTAACAAGGGGGACACAGTTGGAAGTTTGAAGACACAGATGAAACACAGGGTGTTAGGAAGTATTTCTTCAGCCACAGAGTAGTCAGGAAGTGGAATAGTTTGGGAAGCGATGTAAATGGAGGCAGGATCCATACATGCTTTAAGCAGAGGTAATGATAAAGCTACGGTTCAGGGAGAGTGACCTAGTAGCGACCAGTGAAGAGGCGGGGCCAGGAGCTTGGACTCGACCCCTGCAACCTCAACTAGGTGAGTAACTAGGTGAGTACACACACACGCTCACATACATACACACACACATACACACACATACATACACACACACATACACACACACACCACACACACACACAACACCACACACACACACACACACACACACACACACACACACACACACACACACACACACACACACACACAGCATATGGGCGCCTAGCAAACCTCAGAACAGCATTCCGACATCTTAATAAGGAATCATTCAGGACCCTGTACACCGTGTACGTTAGGCCCATATTGGAGTATGCGGCACAAGTTTGGAACCCCTGACGACACTGGAGGACAGGAGAGATAGGGGGGACATGATAACGACATACAAAATACTGAGAGGAATTGACAGGGTGGACAAAGACAGGATGTTCCAGAGATTGGACATAGTAACAAGGGGACACAGTTGGAAGCTGAAGACACAGATGAATCACAGGGATGTTAGGAAGTATTTCTTCAGCCACAGAGTAGTCAGTAAGTGGAATAGTTTGGGAAGCGATGTAGTGGAGGCAGGATCCATACATAGCTTTAAGCAGAGGTATGATAAAGCTCACGGCTCAGGGAGAGTGACCTAGTAGCGATCAGTGAAGAGGCGGGGCCAGGAGCTCGGACTCGACCCCCGCAACCTCAACTAGGTGAGTACAACTAGGTGAGTACACACACACACACACACACACACACACACACACACACACAGTAGGCGCCTGTGTCGAGCGGGGTCCCACAGGGGTCAGTCCAAAGACCAGTGCTGTTCTTGGTATATGTGAAGGATATGACTGAAGGGATAGACTCAAGTGTCCCTGTTTTCAGATGATGTGAAGTTAATGAATAGAATTAAATCAGATGAGGACCAGAGAGGTCTACAAAGAGACCTGGACGGGTTGAATGCGTGGTCTAGCAACTGGCTCCTAGAATTTAACCGCGCCAAATACAAAGTCATGAAGATCGGAGAAGGGCAAAGAAGACCGCAGATAGTGTATAGGCTAGGAGGCCAAAGCCTGCAAACCTCACTCCAAGAGAAAGACCTAGGAGTGAGTATAATACCGAGTACGTCGCCAGAAGCACACATTAACCAGATAACTGCTTCGGCATATGGGCACCTGGCAAATCTGAGAATAGTGTTCCGGTACCTTAGTAAGGAATCGTTCAAGATTTTATACATTGTGTACGTCAGGCTCATACTAGAGTACGCAGCTCCAGTTTGGAACCCACACCTGGTCAAACACATCAAAGAATTAGAGAAAGTGCAAAGGATTGCAACAAGGTTGGTTCCAGAGCTAAGGGAAATGTCCTATGAAGAAAGGTTAAGGGAAATCGGTCTGACGACACTGGAGGACAGTTGGGTCAGGGGAGACATGGTAAAGACATACAAAATACTGCGTGGAATAGACAAGTTGGACAGAGACAGGATGTTTCAGAGATGGGACACAGAAACAAGGGGTCATAATTGGAAGTTGAAGACTCAGATGAGTCAAAGGGATGTTACGAAGTATTTCTTCAGCCACAGAGTTGTTAGGAAGTGGAACAGTCTGGCAAGCGATGTAGTGGAGACAGGAACCATACATAGTTTTAAGACGAAGTATGATAAAGCTCATGGAGCAGGGGCAGGGATGCCTAGTAGCGGTCAGTGAAGAGGTGGGGCCAGGAGCTGAGCCCCGGCCCCTGCAACCACAATTAGGTGAGTCGAGAGTGATTATTAATTAGGGATTCTTGAAAGGGGGTGCCTTTACGTGCTTTCTGAGTTTGCTTTTATTCCTTCCTCGGTTTTTGTTCACATCTTGAGAACGCCTTGTCCAATCGGCTCCAAACTGTCTCAACGCGAGTGTGCTGTAACGAGGGAAGGAGTCATACAACTACTGGAAAGAGCAAGTGCCCTGTCGTCAGTTTTATATGGACCATTCTCGAACCGGTTCTCTTGAGATACCTTCAGAAAGCCTATTCTGCTCGGCTTTGAACTTTCAGCGCTGATGTTTCCCTCTTAGAAGAAATGATTGACTCTGTGAGAGGCCATTGAGGCAAAATGAACCCATGGTCGCCTCTGTGAAAAAGAAGGAGGCATATGCAGTGAGCCCTTAGTTCATTATCTGATAGACAGAGAGGCATGCACACTAAATCTGTGGTTAACTGGGATAGGCAGTGAGACATGCACAGTAAACCCATCACTTTCTCATTTCATGTTAAGCTCTTGAGAAGTCTACTGTCTTCACTTCTAAATCTGACAATATTCCCTATAAAAACTATTATGAAGAGATATAGGGAGAGAGTGAAAGGATGGACAGAAGAGAGAGAGAGAGAGAGAGAGAGAGAGAGAGAGAGAAGAGAGAGAAGAGAGAGAGAGAGAGAGAGAGAGAGAGAGAGAGAGAGAGAGAGAGAGAGAAGGCGGACCTCTTTGCCGAACACTTTGCTATCAAAATGTAAGTTCCTGATCCAGCAAGGGACCCTCCTTGGCTAGCTGCAAGAACTGTCAAAACTGTCAGTGGTGACAATAAGGCAGGAGGAGGTGCATTTCCTTCTTAAATCGATTGACCGAGAAACTCTGTGGGCCCAGACAAGTTGAGCCCAAGATTGCTGAGAAGATGTACAGACCAGCTAGCAGCACCTCTAGCTCGCATCTTTCAGTACTGCCTAGTACAGTGTAAATATCCCTCTCTATGGAAAGACGCAAATGTAGTCCCTGTTCACAAAAAGAAGAGAGAGCAGAAATCAGAAATTCAGCCCGTGAAACCCCGTCAAAAGGGTAAGATTGAGAAATAATCTCAAGACAAATGACAGAGTTTTTTGACTACCATCACTACTTTGTGATCGTCAATATGCTTCAGGAAAAGTTACTCTGCTGCTGATTGTTGCTAAACCTCCACTAGTGGACATTTAGGATGAACCAAAAGTCAGGTGTGGTGACGGGGACATTGTGGTGCTCTAGCCCGGGTTGGCCCCGGGGCCTCTTAGCAAAACTTCAAAAAAATGGGAATTGGGGTCTACGTTTTTCCCTCAGTGTTCCCTTCTGGTAAATCTCTAAGGGTGTTCTGTGGAAGGGAAACCCAGCAAGAACCCTAATGGGGAAAGTGTTCCACAAGGAAAGCTTGCTGGAACCTTTGTTTGGGATGTCTATTTTCAACGACCTTCTTTCATTCCAAAATCCCGTTCTAGCGGGACGACTGACATTGACATTCATTATCCAAGAGAAGAAATGCCGCTCCCTTTAAAGCTCATCAATCCCAGCAAAGAGCATTCGGTTGGGGAAATAGATGGAAGTAACTTTTACCTGAAAAAACGAAAATGATGATGTCTCTAGGCCCCAGATGGTAATGCTGGTGTAGTATTTAAGGATGAAGGGGAGGGGGTTTGGCAGTGGAGAAAAATTTGGGATATCCTTGGAGTGAAATTTTGACTCCAAACAAACCATGAAAAAACCTGTTTAAATCTTGCAAACAAGGCACCCAGGAAGTTTTACAGAATTCGCCGTATCTCGCATCTGCTTGACTGGGGGTTTTTGCAAGTTTATGTCGGGCACAAGTCGCTCACCCCTTGAGTATGCCCCACTTTTTTGGGTTTTGCCTCCCCCCCCCCCTCTCATCTGCGACTGCTTGACAGAGTAGGAACGGGAAAAAAGACGTTATCTCTGCCTGGCCCACCCGGGATAGATCGGGAAATTTCAGCAGACCCTTAAACCCGGGGAGGGGGGGGGGCCCTTACTGTTATGTACAGGGACAATATTGTAAAATTCCACACTTGGATCCACTTCGAGGCAGCGTGAACAAGCTTTTTGCCACCAAAGGGCAGAAAGCAGAATTCGTGGGGCTGTACCCTTCCCAGAAAATCACTCCATCTGAGATCATAATCCCCGGGTGATGGGTTTTGGAAAACAATTCGTACGATAATGTGTCAACGAGAAAAGTCGTAGATCAAATGAAAATGGGCCCACAGTGGTTCCAACTTATCCTGTTCCCTACTTGTATGTTCATAACAATAAAAATGCTTTCAAGATGATGTAGGAAAACAGCTCTTAGTGTCAAAAAAGTTAGGAACCCTTAAACCTGAAAACCCCTTGTCAATAAAGCTAGGGATCCTTAACCTAACCTTGTCAAACCTGTTTTAAAAAAAGAGGGGAGAGAGAGAGAAAGGAGAGAGAGGAGAGAGAGGGGAGAGAGGGGGAGACGAGAAGAGAGAGAAGAGAGAGGGGAAAGAGGAGATGAGAGAAGGGGAGAGAGAGAGGGGAGAGGGAAAGGAGGAGAGAGAGGGAGAGGGAGGGAAAGAGAGAGAGGGAGAATGAAAGGGTAACGGGGGGTGGGAAAAAAAAGGGGAAAGGGGGAAATATGGGGTAAATGAGAGAAAAAAATTTAAAAGGATGAGAAACGAGAGAGGAATGAGGGGTGAAAAAGGGGGAGATGAAAGAGAAAGGGGAGGAGGGGAAAAAGGAAAGAAAAGGAGTTAAAGAGAAAGGAACTGAGAAAGGGAGACAGGAAGGGAGAAAAATTTAGGACGGGGAGGGGGAAGGGAGAGGGAAGGGGGGGAAGAAAAAAAGACAGGAGAAAAAAGGGGGGAGAGGAAAATGAAGGGAGAAAAAAGGGCCCCCGTAACAGTTATAAAATTAAAACTTAATTAACAAATTGGCGATAGAAAAATAAATAAATATCAGTATACTGTTTATTTTTTGTCTGTGTTTATCCGAGGATTTTTTTTTTTTAGTCGTTTCTCTTAAAGTTTTGTCCCAATTTTGCGAAATAAATAGACGTTGTTTATGTAGGTATGTAAGTATATGTGCACACTCAATAAAATAATTCTTAGTATGTATGTAGCAATATGCATAATTTAGCATATGCATGTACGCTATAGGGCATCGCTTAGCACATTCATACATACACACAGTATAATTTTCTATGTGTATACTAAATGAACTTTCTCACGCAGATATACTGTTGAATTCTGTAATCTGAAAATAAAAGTCGTCTGAAATTTTCAACCCAGCCAAAACTTTCTTCTTGAGTTGCCAAAAATATTTTTCGTTATCTTAGAGCGGGGATTTCCAACTAGCAAAAAGCAATATAATCGTTAATTTATTAGGTAGTTTTAACTCTCGTTTTTTCCTTGTATATAGACATTTCCAGTGATGTATATTTCCAGTACGTATATTTCAGTGGGTAAAATTCCCCTGAGTATATTCCTGGAGTCATGTTTGCTTTGGAAGGGAGGGTTTGGGAACTGCACACGCAGCAAGTTGTTTTGATCACTAATTGCTTACGGCATTTATGGGCCCCAAGACACATTGTTTGTTGTCATTTTTAATAAAAAAAATTGGGATGGGTGTGGGTGTGATGTGCTTGTTCTTATGATAGTTCCCCGGTGGGAAGCAAAAGTTATTGTCAAGGTTTTCCCCAGAGGAAGGAGTTAATTGTTTCCAAACTCGGCTCCCTGCTTCAAGAGTTAGGGATGTACAGGAATAGGCCTTCTTCCCTTTCCCCTACGTTTCCCCGTTTTCTTTTTTTCCCCGGTGTTTGGTCTTGTTCAGGTTTGAGTTCCGTTCTGCTGATCCCAGTTCCGGACGCCCGTTACCCTGCTGCGTGGGGAGGGCAGGGTCTGGAACCGGTTGACGAAAAAAATGCATGTGCAACGTTGGGGTATCGTTTTTTGAAGACGTTACGCCGCCAGTGGGTTTTTTTAATTTGTACAAAAATCATTGAAGGTGTTGAAACGGGACGTAGAATAAAAGGTGTCCCGTATTTGTCATGTAGGGCCTTGAAAATCAACCTTAAGCATTGCGGTTTTTCGAAACGGCCCACCCGGGGGTGCCCCTCTCGTTTGTGGCACTTGCAAAAATTTCCCTTTTAAATATCCAGGTAATTTTGTACGAAAGTGTAAAAAACCATGTAGAACAATTATTTGTTAGGTTACTTTTCGTTTGGTAGGGTTTCCCTTATTTTCGTTTCCAAGTAGGGTTCCCTTAAAACATGGTGGTTTATGTCAATTAGAGTTTTTTGGTCAAGTTTAAATTAGTGTAGACAAACTTTTCCCCAATTTTTACAGCATAAAAAAGATTTCGTTGCAAAACCCGGTTTTATTTGGTTATAAAAATTCGGGAATATCGGGGAAACTTGACTCAGGACCCGGAATGAATTAAATATTTTCCTTTTTGTGAAGGTTGTGTTCACTTTTGTACGGTTAAAAGTTGGTGGCCCAGACTCGTTTTTTTTTTATATATTATTTTTAAAATTTAAATAATTTTTATTATTTTTTAATATTCTATTATTTTTTTATGTTTGGGCCCAATATGTAAAAACCTTTTCAAAACCATTTAAAAATTTTCCTTTTAAAAATTTTTCTTTTTCGTTTTTAAAGATTTTTTTTTTATATGTTAATGTAAAATTTTTTAATTTTTGCCCCCCAAATAATTTTAAAAAAACACCAACCTTATTTTACAAAACAATTTATTTTAGAAACCCCTAAATTTTTTAGATTTTGTTTTACGTAATTTTTTACTAAACAAACCCCCAGTGAAAAATTTTTTTTTAAGGAGGGAAATGATTTTAAAATTATTTCACACAAATTTTGTTGTTTAATGGCGATAGTTTTTTTTTTAAAAGATAAGTTTTGTATTGGCACGACATAAAATTTTTTAAATTATATTTTATTAACCCCCACCGGCCACCCACCGAGGGGGGGGCCCAAAAGGAAAAACGAAAACCCCCTTTACATTTGTAAAATACAGGAGAAAGGTTACTAGCCCCTGTCCTGGTTTTTATTTTAGTCGCCCCTTCCCCAACACCCTGGTTAGGAGGAAGAATTCTGCCCCCTTCCCTGGGAAAGGGAAATAACAAGAAAAAGAAACTAAAAAGAAAATAAAGAAAACCCGATTTTGGATTATTTTGGCTTACATGTATTGTTGTGACCTAAGGTGAGTAGAAAAGTAGAAGACGTACCTGAAAACTTGCAATAAATTATATAATTTATAAATATTTTTTAAAATTTTATATAATATATATATATATATTTTTATATATTATATATATTTATATATATATATATATTATTAAAAATTTTAATAAAAAAATTTAATTTTTAAAGCGGGGTAAAGGGAGAAAAAAAAAAAAATAAGAAAAAACCTCTTTAAAAAAAGATAATAAAAGAAAATTTTTAAGAAAATTAATTTTAGGAAAATAAAACCAATTTAAAATTTAACAAAAAAAAAAAATTATTTACTTAAAAAAAATTTTTTGAATTTTGACAATATCCAAAAAAAAAAAAATTCGAAGGAAAAAAAATTTAATTTTTTCCACAAATTGGGCCCAAGTTCCCTTTTTAAATTTAAATATTATAAAAAATATTAATAATTGAAAATCAAATGAAAACAGCCAAGGAAATACAGTGGAATAAATATTATGAAGCTTTTATATACAAACAAGAGATGAGTTGGCCTTTTATAAGCTTTTGTTGACATATATTACATTCTTAAAGTTGAAGCTAAAACGAAATGTGATCCCTAATAGCTAGAACTAAGGCCTAGTACATTTTCTTTGGAAATTTTCAGAAAAGATATATTTTGAGTTCTAAAATGCTAGAGCTAAGATATATTCAAAATACTTTATATGAGATATATTATATAAAATATGAGCTAGTTATTTTTGTATGTAAAGGAAAGAATTTTCAATGGTAATGTTTTAAACTACAGAGTGTTGGACAGAGGCAGGTTAAGTTACTAAGAGGTCAGAAGACAGCGTAGGTTAGGTTAGGTTAGGTTAGGTTAGGTTAGGTCAGGTTAGGTTAGGTTAGGTTAGGTTAGTTTAGGTTAGGTTAGGTTAGGTTAGGTTAGGTTAGGTTAGGTTAGGTCAGGTTAGCTTAGTTTAGTTTAGTTTAGTTTAGGTTAGGTTAGGTTAGGTTAGGTTAGGTTAGGTTAGGTTAGGTTAGGTTAGGTTAGGTTAGGTTAGTTTAGGTTAGGTTAGGTTAGGTTAGGTTAGGTTAGGTTAGGTCAGGTTAGTTTAGTTTAGTTTAGTTAAGTTTAGGTTTTTAGGTTAGGTTAGGTTAGGTTAGGTTAGGTTAGGTTAGGTTTAGGTTAGGTTAGGTTAGGTTAGGTCAGGTTAGGTTAGGTTAGTTTAGTTTAGTTTAGTTAAGTTTAGGTTAGGTTAGGTTAGTTTAGGTTAGGTCAGGTTAGTTAGGTTAGGTTAGGTTAGGTTAGGTTGGTTAGGTTAGGTTAGGTTAGGTTAGGTTAGGTTAGGTTAGGTTAGGTTAGGTTAGGTTAGTTTAGTTTAGTTTAGTTAAGTTTAGGTTAGGTTAGGTTAGGTTAGGTTAGGTTAGGTTAGGTTAGTTTAGTTTAGGTTAGGTTAGGTTAGGTTAGGTTAGGTTAGGTTAGGTTAGGTTAGGTCAGGTTAGGTTAGGTTAGTTTAGTTTATTTTAGTTAAGTTTAGGTTAGGTTAGGTTAGGTTAGGTTAGGTTAGGTTAGGTTAGGTTAGGTTAGGTTAGGTTAGGTTAGGTTAGGTTAGGTTAGATTAGGAGACGTTCAGAAGAAAAGGTTATAGTGAAAATTAAATAACTGAAAATAAATTACAATATGATAACAGCTTAGAGTAAACACTTCAGAGGACCTAACTCAAGTGAGAGAAGACATAACATCCCACTAACAGAATCTTAGTGTTTGCTACAAATCTGAGAGTGAGGCAGCAACACTCCATAAATTACTAGACTCTGAGTTTAATGGAGCGAAAGAGATGGGAAAAACTCATAACAAAAATTTAAAACGACGGAATGAAATCGCACCAGTCGATCAAGAGATACGAATCTCGACTCGCGCAAAATTACAAAAGAGGAAATTGCAGACACACAGCGCGTTCATATAATTCCCCTCCCCAACATCTTCTTTATTCCCTGACAAACACTCCTTCTGAACGCGGCGGCTATGAATAAAAAAAAAAAAAAGGACAACCGCTCCAAGACCGATCCCCTTTTCTAGTTTTGGTATTTTTAATCGTCGAATTCAAGGGGCCACGCTTGATGGCGGCAGCCGTAAAAATTGCAAGCGATGTGATTTCCCCAGGAAGTTTTAAAGCAGTGTGGATGAGAGGAGGGGGGCAAAAGTGTTTAAGAGTGAGAAAAGTGATGCATGTGACAGAAAGACGTGCTAATCCTGTTTTACTTTTTGCTTTCATTTCCTTCTTTTT
Organism: Cherax quadricarinatus; assembly: GCF_026875155.1. NCBI lineage: Eukaryota > Metazoa > Arthropoda > Malacostraca > Decapoda > Parastacidae > Cherax > Cherax quadricarinatus. The sequence goes on from NC_069424.1 coordinate 25,958,031, forward strand.
GTATTTCCCTTTTTCGCTGTTTTGATTTTAAATCCCACACACACAAATTACATGTATAAATATATATTTTAATATATATATATATATATATTTATATATACTAAATATATTTTTATAATATTTTTATTATTATATTATAGGGGGGAAGATAGATGGATAGATAGTATAAAGGATAAAGGCCCTTTTAATCAGTGCAAGGAAAATAGGGGTTTTTTAAATTCCAAAAAAATCATTTATCCCGTGGAACACCTTGAAAACGCTTTCCTCCTAGTTGTTCCATACACCATTTCCCCACAAAGTTGTCCCCATCCCCCCACTTTCCACTAATTTTGTCCCATCACCCCCCACTTTCCACTAAGTTGCCCCCCATCACCACCACTTTCCCAAAGTTGTCCCCACACCACCATTTTCCCTAAGTTGTCCCCATCACCACCACTTTCCCCTAATTTGTCCCACCCCCCCAAAAATTTCCACTAAGTTGTCCCCATCACCCCAACTTTCCACTATTTTGTCCCCTCACCCCATTTCCCACTAATTTTGCCCCCACACCCCACTTTCCACTAATTTGTCCCCAACCACCATTTCCACTAAGTTGTCCCATCACCCCCCTTTTCCCACTAAGTTGCCCCCCATCCCACCCACTTTCCACAAGTTGTCCCCATCACCCCCACTTTCCACAAAAGTTGTCCCCTCACCCCCACTTTCCACTAAGTTTGCCCCCAATCACCACACTTTCCAAAAGTTTCCCATACCCCCACTTTCCACTAAGTTGTCCCCATCACCACCACTTTCCACTAAGTTGTCCCCATCACCACCACTTTCCACTAAGTTGTCCCCATCACCACCACTTTCCACTAAGTTGTCCCCATCACCACCACTTTCCACTAAGTTGTCCCCATCACCACCATTTTCCCACAAAAGTTGCCCCCATCACCCACTTTCCATTTTTGTCCTCACCCCCCACTTTCCAAAAAGTTGTCCCCATCCCCACCATTTCACTAATTTTGTCCCCTCCCCACCATTTTCCTAAGTTGTCCCCTCACCCCACTTTCCCTAAGTTGTCCCCTCACCCCCACTTTCACTAAGTTGCCCCATACCACCATTTCCACTAAGTTGTCCCCATCACCCCATTTTCCCAAATAGTTGTCCCCTCCCCACCACTTTCCACTAAGTTGTCCCATCACCACCATTTCACTAATTTGTCCCCTCACCACCATTTTCCAAAAGTTGCCCCATCACCCCCCATTTCCTTGTTGTCCCATCACCACCACTTTCACTAAGTTGCCCCCATCCCCCACTTTCCTTAATTTTGGTCCCCATCACCACCTTTCCCCACAAGTTGCCCCCCATCACCACCCCTTTCCCTAAGTTGTCCCCACACCACCACTTTCCCTAAGTTGTCCCCATCACCCCCATTTTCCAAAAGTTGTCCCCATCCCCACCATTTCCCAAAATTTGTCCCATCACCCCATTTTCCCAAAAGTTGTCCCCACACCCCCACTTTCCCAAGTTGTCCCATCCCACCCTTTCCACTAAGTTGCCCCCATCACCCCCATTTTTCCAAAATTTGTCCCCATCACACCATTTTCCCACTAAGTTGTCCCCTCACCCCCACTTTCCACTAATTTGTCCCCATCACCACCACTTTCCATTTTATTTGTCCCCATCACCACATTTCACAAGTTGTCCCCATCCCCCACCACTTTCCACTAATTTTGGTCCCATCACACCACTTTCCACTAAGTTTTCCCCATCCCACCATTTTCCCACTAAGTTGCCCCCATCACCCCCTTTCCACAAAAGTTGTCCCCTACCCCACTTTCCCTAAGTTGCCCCCTCATACCATTTCCACTAAGTTGTCCCCTCACCACATTTTCCACAAAGTTGTCCCCTCCCCCCCACTTTCCACTAAGTTGTCCCCACACCACCATTTCCCAATAAGTTGTCCCCATCACACCACTTTCCTAAGTTGTCCCCATCACTACCACTTTCCATAAGTTCCCCCCCATCACCACACTTTCCTAAGTTGCCCCCATCACCCCCCTTTCACTGTTGCCCCCATCACCCCCCACTTTCCACTAAGTTGCCCCATCACCCCCATTTCCCCTAAGTTGCCCCCAAATCCCCCCACTTTCCACTAAGTTGCCCCCCATCACCACCACTTTATTTTAAGTTGCCCCCCATCCCCACCTTTCCATTTAAGTTTCTCCATTCACCACCCCTTTCCACAAGCTGCCCATCCCCCACATTTTTCCACTAAGGTGTCCCATCCCCACCACTTTCCACTAAGTTGTCCCATCACCCCCCACTTTCCCTAGTTGTCCCCATCACCCCCATTTTCCAAAATTGCCCCATTACCCATTTTCCCGATAAGCTCCCCCCTAAACCCCCCCACTTTCCCAAAAGTTCCCCCCATCACCACCCTTTCCCTAAGTTGTCCCCATCACCACCATTTTCCCGAGTTGTCCCATCCCACCACTTTCCACTAAGTTTCCCCCAAACCCCCACTTTCCATAAGTTTGCCCCTCACCACCACTTTCCCTAATTTGTCCCCATCACCCCCATTTTCCCACAAAAGCTCCCCCCATCACCACCACTTTCCACTTAGTTGTCCCCAACCCCCCACTTTCCAAAAAGTTGCCCCCCTACCACACTTTCCAAAAAGCTCCCCCATCACCCCCACTTTCCATAATTGCCCCCATCACCACCACTTTCCATAAGTTGTCCCCATCACCACCATTTCACTAAGCTCCCCCCATCACCACCATTTTCCCCTAATTGTCTCCATCACCACCATTTCCACTAAGTCCCCCTCACCCCATTTTCCCACTAAGTTTCCCCACCCACCACTTTCCCTAAGCCCCCCATCACACCATTTTCCAAAAAGTTGCCCCCGTCACCCATTTTCCCAAAAGTTGCCCCCCTCCCCACCACTTTCACTAAGTTGTCCCCATCACCACCATTTCCACTAAGTTGTCCCCTCACCACCCATTTTCCCACAAAGTTGCCCCCATCACCACCACTTTCCACAAAGTTGTCCCCTCCCCACCACTTTCCTAGTTGCCCCCACCCCCCAATTCCACTAAGTTGTCCCCATCACCACCCTTTCCACTAAGTTGTCCCCTCACCCCATTTTCCCACTAAGTTGTCCCCATCACCCCCTTTTTCCCTAAGTTGCCCCCTCCCCACCATTTCCCTAAGTTGTCCCCATCCCCACCCTTTCCACTAAGTTGCCCCCCTCCCCACCACTTTCCACTTATTTGTCCCCTCACCCCACTTTCCCCCTAAGTTGTCCCCCCACCACCATTTTCCACAAAGCTGCCCCATCACCCCATTTCCACAAGTTGTCCCCATCACACCCTTTCCATAAGTTGTCCCCATCCCACCACTTTCCACTAAGCTCCCCCCATCCCCAAATTTTTTCCCACTAAGTTGCCCCCCATCACCCCATTTCCCACTAAGTTGTCCCATCACCCCCATTTTCCCACTAAGTTGTCCCCTCACTACCATTTTCCCACTAAGTTGTCCCCCCCCCACCCTTTCCCCCTAAGTTTCCCCTCACCCCCTTTCCACTAATTTTGTCCCCATCACCCCCACTTTCCACAAAGTTCCCCCCATCACCCCACTTTCCCTAAGTTGTCCCCATCCCCACCACTTTCCTAATTTGTCCCCTCCCACCACTTTCCTAAGTTCCCCCCCATCACCACCATTTTCCCAAATAAGTTGTCCCCATCACCATTTTCCCCACGAGTGTTCCTCCCCACCATTTCCACTAAGCTGCCCCATCCCACCCTTTCCACAAAAATTTGCCCCCATCCCCATTTCCACTAAGTGCCCATCCCCACCACTTTCCCCACTAAGTTGTCCCATCACCATCATTTTTCCACTAAGCGCCCCTCCCACCACTTTCCACTGAGTTGTCCCCATCACCACCATTTTCACTAAGTTGTCCCCTCCCCAAACCATTTCCACTAAAGTTGCCCCTCACCCCCACTTTCCACTAAGTTTGTCCCCATCACCACTTTTTTCCCAAAGTTGTCCCACCCACCACTTTCCACAAAGTTGCCCCTACCCCCCACTTTCCAAGTTGCCCCATCAACCACTTTCCACTAAGTTGTCCCCATCACCCCACTTTCCCAAAGTGCCCCACACCCCCCTTTTCCCACAAATTTTGTCCCACCACCACTCCCTCAAACCCCACCCCTAAACCCCAACTCCCCCCTTCACAAAGCTAACTCCCCCAAATAAAGAAAAAAAAAAAACAAAAAGGGCAGTGACATAACCCCCTTTCCACTTGGGTGTATCTCCGCTCAACTTTCCCGCCAAAAATATATTTTTTTGCGCGGGGGGGGAAAAAAAAAGTCCGAATTTACGCGCGAAGAATTTACAATCACCATAAAATTCACACAACCTCGTACATCTGTCAATTCAAATTTGCAGTTGCCATAAACTCTCTGATAAAATTCTCCACTCTGATATCCTAGAAATTTATGTTAAAAAACTGACTATTCAATTTGTCCCCGGCTTTATCTTCAAAAAAAGTTCTTGATTGATATAAAATAAAGGAGTTTTCTTTTTGAAACAGGACAACGAAATTTTTCCACTCAAGCTTAGATCCTTTAACAATGTTTTCATTATTTTCAATGTTCACAAGCCAAAAAATGACTCGGAAACACTTAAATCTATGGAGAAATTAAAAGTTAATATCGTTGTGGAAATTGCCAGCAGAGGGGCGTCTTCTGAAAGAGGATCAAAAAAAATTTCAGGGGTACATGGTTGGTAGCTTATATAGGTTTGTATTGAAAGGGGTTGTAGGCATTGTCTCCTCTTAAAGACGTCCGTGTAGGGAAGCGTAGTTCCAGGGTTTTTTGGGGATTTGGTTTTTGTTGAAAAAAAAGGGGTGCTAAGATTGTTAATGCAAGTTAGTTGTTTTTGAGAAATTAGTTTAAATAGGGGAATTTAGTAAAAAGGGCTGCTTCTACGATTGGTGATGGTAAAAAGGTGAAACCTACAAACGGGAAACTATAGAAATGGTCCTTATCGGGGTCCCCAACCCCAATTTCAGGTTTCCAAAGGTTATAGAAAAACAATAGATTTCGCTTTAAGAAATGCATGGCGCATTACATTTAAATTTTTTTTCAACTCCAAATTTTATTATATTATATATATATAATTATATTATAATATTTTATTATATTATAATTATAATTATAATATTATTTTTTTAATTTATTTATATTAATTATATTATATATTATATTATATATATTATATATTATTATATATAATATATATATTTATTTTATAATATATTATATTTTATATATATATATTATATATTTGAAATTACACGATTTTTAAAAAGAAAAAACTATTTAAACCCTTGACAGCATAGTCAATCCTCCTTCCTTTCCCCAACCCCGTTATGAGGGCGATGGAATACACAACAGATCTTCATTTGCTAAATTTTCTTGTAGCTCTTAAGATCGAAAATTTGTAATTTTTTTTTTTCTTTTTCCTCTTATGTGTGTTTTATATTCTTCCCAATACCTTTTGTATATTATATTATATATATATTTTTATATATATATATATATATATAATATATATAATTTTTTATTTATATATATATATATATTTTTATATATATTTATATAATATGATGAAAGTATAGTTGGACCAAAATCTTTTTATGGATGTGAAGCTTGGGTGGTAAAAGGAGCGGGGGGGGGTTGGAGGCAGTGGAGATGTCCCGTCTAAGGGCATTTTTTGGTGTTTAAAATTATGCAGAAAATTCGGAGGTGGAAATTTTGGAGAAAGGGGTGGAGTTAATAAAAGTTAGTCAGGGGAAGAAAGAGGGATTGTTAGGTGGTTTGGTCATTTAGAGGGAATGGATCAAATAAATTGGACATGGAAAGCATATAAATCTATAGGGGAAGGAAAGAGGGGTAAGGGTTTGTCTCGAAAGGGTTTAAAAAGGGGGGGTAAAGGGGGTTTTGTGGGCGAGGGGCTTGGAATTCCCGCAAGCGTGCATGAGCGTGTTAGATAGGAGTGAATGGAGACGAATGATACTTGGGACCTGACGATCTGTTGGAGTGTGAGCAGGGTAATATTTAGTGAAGGGATTCAGGGAAACCGGTTATTTTCATATAGTCGGACTTGAGTCCTGGAAATGGGAAGTACAATGCCTGCACTTTAAAGGAGGGGTTTGGGATATTGGCAGTTTGGAGGGATATGTTGTGTATCTTTATACGTATATGCTTCTAAACTGTTGTATTCTGAGCACCTCTGCAAAAGCAGTGATAATGTGTGAGTGTGGTGAGAGTGTTGAATGATGATGAAAGTATTTTCTTTTTGGGGATTTTCTTTCTTTTTTGGGTCACCCTGCCTCGGTGGGAGACGACCAACTTGTTGAAAAAAAAATTTTTTTTTTTTTTTTTTTTTTTTTTTCGCCGGTATTCTCCCGGCCCGGGTCTTTTCCAAGTAGTGGTGACCCGGCCTTGGCTCCCTATCTGGGGAGTATCTCGAGACGTAAGTCTCCCATGGGAGGAGGCACAAGTACCCCCTCATCTTTGGGACCAACTCTCCCCAGGCCTAGCCACATTCCCCGCCCTCACGGGGCTCGTAGGGAGAACCCAAAAAGAAAAACAAAAGTTTCTCTTTTCAAATTTAGTAATTTATACAGGAGAAGGGGTTACTAGCCCCTTGCTCCCGGCATTTTAGTCGCCTCTTACAACACGCATGGCTTACAGAGGAAGAATTCTGTTCCACTTCCCCATGGAGATAAGAGGAAATAAACAAGAGCAAGAACTAGAAAGAAAATAGCAGAAAACCCAGAGGGGTGTGTATATATATGCTTGTACATGTATG
>NC_069424.1:25967400-25969900 GCF_026875155.1 Cherax quadricarinatus
AGTCTTTTTCCAGCTCCTTAAGAATTTAGATGCACTCTTTCCCCATGAGCCAAGGGTCTCTGAGCCTATGGGAACAAACATATAATGATGGGCAAGTTCTCCATATTTTCTAGACTTTTGGGACTCCCTGAAGCTGGCAGCTGCCCCTCCTTCCTCCCTGGTGTATTGGAGATAAGTATCAGCCAAGGTACATGCACATGTATAGTCCCACACCACCTGCTTCCCATCTGTCCAGGCTTGAAGGGTGATACCATCTGGACGTTTCTGGCTGCCATCAGATCTGCATAGTTGGGGTGGCTCCCTTACTGCTGGGCATCCAGCTGTTGTGAGGCTCCTCTTGATAATGTTATTAACCTCCTCATGTCTTGCAATCTTTCCCTCGGATTTACGGCACACAAGACCATGGTACCCGAATCGGTCTGCTGCTTCACTGCCACGAATACACCTGTGTTCGGCGAGAATAGGGGCGGCAAGTCGAAGGGCAACACCGATGCGGATGGTCTGTGGGTCGAGGCGTGTGCCAAGGCTGGAGTTGGGAACAGCCAACAGAAAGTCCCCAGCATGAGGGGCTCTCACTGCCAGGAGGCGGGCTCTATCCTTCCCTGACACACTCTGAAGCATTGTTGAGGCTATATTTTCCACTATTGGACCATTCCAGTGCGATTGTTTGTAGTTGTTGGGGGGAGCAGGTTTGGTTTCAGAGCCCGTTAGATTATCCTAGATCATTGCTCCGTCAATGAATTTTTGGTCCTGGACTCCAATCTTGTCCCTAAGATGTTCAGGGAGAATCGCTGCTACAAGCTCTCTGGATGCAATACATGAGGACAGAAAAGCAGGTAGCGCAATCTGTGATGACTTGCGGACACCAGTGCCTCCTAGTCTGAATGGAAGTGTAGCTTGGTTCCACTGCCCGTCTTCTAGAGTAAGGTTAAGTACTTTCGTAAAAATCTGCCTCAGAATACTGTCATATTCGTGCAGTATAGGGTTATCATATGAAGGTGCACATCTTAGGAAATATGTCAACCTGGGCAGACTCAAGCACTTTGTGAGAATATATATATATATGCAATAAGATCACAGTAAACAGGTGATTTCAGAATATGCAAAACAACCACTCTGAAAAAATAGAGACATTCAAAGCGCTTTCGTGACTACTCACATTATCCTTGATAATGTGAGTAGTCACGAAAGCGCTTGGAATTTCTCTATTTTTTCAGAGTGGTTGTTTTGCATATATATATATATATATATATATATATATATATATATATATATATATATATATATATATATATATATATATATATATATATATATATATATATATATATATTATTATATATATATTATTATATATATATATATATATATATTATATCCACTGTACTCTAAAGGAGGGGTTTGGGATATTGGCAGTTTGGAGGGATATGTTGTATATCTTTATACGTATATGCTTCTAAACTGTTGTATTCTGAGCACCTCTGCAAAACCAGTGATTATGTGTGAGTGAGGTGAAAGTGTTAAATGATGATGAAAGTATTTTCTTTATGGGGATTTTCTTTCTTTTTGGGTCACCCTGCCTCGGTGGGAGACGACCAACTTGTTAAAAAAAACAAAAATCTACTGTGAAAACAGTATTATTCTCAGTGATTTTGTTATTTATCTCATTATCAAAGAATAACAAAAGCAATGAAACCAGAGAAGATTTATAATGGTGATATCTAACTTTACGTGACGTCACATATGACCTTACTCACTGAGCGTGGGAGATATATTTCCATTGCTGTGAAGTTTTGGTCAGAACTCATGTCAGATATAATTTAAGAGTGACATGTTAGACAAAGGTGTGTTTTGTCACCACAACTTATTATTATTATTATTAAAGATTCGCCGGCATTCTCCCGGCCCGGGCCTTTTCCAAGTGGTGGCCCGGCCTTGGCTCCCTCTTGAGGGAGTGTCTGAGACTTAAGTCTCCCATGGGAGGAGGCACAAGTACCTCCTCATCTTTGGGACCAACTGTCCCCAGGCCTAGCCACAAGCTAGGCCTCTCTGGTCTGTCATCCCCGCCCCAAGGGGGCAAATGGGAATGACAGTCTTATGAGCTAAAAGCTCCGGCTCAGGCACCTACCCTACCCTAGAAGGGCATGGTGTCGATGACCACAACTTATATTCCTCACAAATTTTACGCTTTATAAATTAATTTAATTTGTACTATCCTGGACTTTTATTCAAATTTCATTTTTTTTTCTTTTTTTTTTTATGAATCTCGATTCCATTACATTTCTTTCAACTATGGATATACTTATTACAACTTTCTCTCGGTCTTTTGAAAATCAGTTGGGTGGTTAAAATCTCTCACATAAATAAATATAGCGTAAGTTCTTGTCCAGTTTTAATATTATATTAATCTTTGTTCAAGACTTTATCCGATTTTGTCAAAATAAATTGTACTGCATTTTGTACAAGAAATCTTATAGACACAACCATCAGCATTTTTAAG
>NC_069424.1:25974900-26012400 GCF_026875155.1 Cherax quadricarinatus
CTGTAACGAAACATCAGGAATATAACTTACACACACACACACACACACACACACACACACACACCACACACACACACAAAAAGGGGTGATGATCAACTGTGATCCAAGAAAGGGAAGGGTATCGTCACTTGCTTTGATTAATAACCCTTCAATAGCAGTGAATAGTAAGAAGTGGAGGAGGAAGGGGCGAGGTGGAGATAAAGTGACTTCTTGAGAGAAGGAAAATGGGTGGAAAAAAAACAGAAAGAAATATAATTAACAGTGCGATGTATAGACTAATTGAGAAGTGCCGGGAGGCGACAGAGAATTTTTAACAGGAAGGAGGAAGGACAACAGGAAGGAAGGAGGACAACAGGACGGAGGAAGGACAACAGGAAGGAGGGAGGTCAACAGGAAGGAGGAAGGACAACAGGAAGGAGGGAGGTCAACAGGAAGGAGGAAGGACAACAGGAAGGAAGGAGGACAACAGAACGGAGGAAGGACAACAGGAAGGAGGGAGGTCAACAGGAAGGAGGAAGGACAACATGAAGGAAGGAGGACAACAGGACGGAGGAAGGACAACAGGAAGGAAGGAGGACAACAGGACGGAGGAAGGACAACAGGAAGGAGGGAGGTCAACAGGAAGGTGGAAGGACAACAGGAAGGAAGGAGGACAACAGGACGGAGGAAGGACAACAGGAAGGAGGAAGGACAACAGGACGGAGGAAGGACAACAGGAAGGAAGGAGGACAACAGGACGGAGGAAGGACAACAGGAAGGAAGGAGGACAACAGGACGGAGGAAGGACAACAGGAAGGAGGAAGGACAACAGGACGGAGGAAGGACAACAGGAAGGAAGGAGGACAACAGGACGGAGGAAGGACAACAGGAAGGAAGGAGGACAACAGGACTGAGGAAGGACAACAGGAAGGAGGGACGTCAACAGAAAGGAGGGAGGACAACAGGAAGGAGGAAGGACAACAGGAAGGAGGGAGGGCAACAAGAAGGAGGATGAACAACCAGAGGAAGGACAACAAGAAGGAAAATGTAAAAGACTTGATTCAATCAGATTTACAGATAAACAAAAGGGGAGAATAAGAGAGTGAGGAAAACCCGATAGAAATGGAAGATTCTGGTAAACAAGAACAGAAGAGCCAGAAACGAATAAACAAGAGAAGAAGAGACAGTGGAAATAGAAGAACAGAAAGTAGTAAGAGAAAAAGAGAAAGTAGAAAGAGAAGAAGAGAGAGTAGTAAGACACAAAAGAAGAGACTAGTGTCACAGCTAATACTTCTCTATGGTCACACTAGGAGAAAAATAAACGTGAAGAATCAAGTGACAAGACTGAAGGAAGATGGAGGAAAGATCACGGTAGGTAGGTAGGTAGGTAGGTAGGTAGGTAGGTAGGTAGGTAGGTAGGTAGGTAGGTAGGTAGATAAGTAGGTAGGTAGGTAGGTAGGTAGGTAGGTAGGTAGGTAGGTAGGTAGGTAGGTAGTAGGTAGGTAGGTTGGTAGAGGTAGGTAGGTAGTAGTAGGTAGGTAGGTAGGTAGGTAGGTAGGTAGATAAGTAGGTAGGTAGGTAGGTAGGTAGTAGGTTTGGTAGGTAGGTAGTGATAGTAGGTAGGTAGGTAGGTAGGTAGGTAGTGGTAGGTAGTAGGTAGTAGGTAGTAGTAGGTAGGTAGGTAGGTAGGTAGGTAGGTAGGTAGGTAGGTTTGGTGGTAGGTAGGTAGGATAAGTAGGTAGGTAGGTAGGTAGGTAGGTAGAGTAAGGGAGTAGGTAGGTAGGTAGGTAGGTAGGTAGGTAGGTAGGATAGGTAGGTAGGTAGGTAGGTAGGTAGTAAGTAGGTAGGTAGGTAGGTAGGTAGGTAGTAGGTAGGTAGGTAGGGTAGGTAGATAAGTAGGTAGGTAGGTAGGTAGATAAGTAGGTAGGTAGGTAGGTAGGTAGATAGGTAGGTAGGTAGGTAGGTAGATAGGTAGGTAGGTAGGTAAGTAGGTAGGTAGAGAAGTAGGTAGGTAGGTAGGTAGGTAGGTAGATAAGTAGGTAGGTAGGTAGGTAAGTAGATAAATAAGTAGGTAGGTAGGTAGGTAGGTAGGAAGTAGGTAGGTAGGTAGATAAGTAGGTAGGTAGGTAGGTAGGTAGGTAGGTAGATAAGTATGTATGGATACATGACAGGTCATGAAGACGGTTTATGTATCACCTTGGACGCTGAAAGACGATACTGAGGATCTAACTAACATTATTCTAACAAGAATCTAACTAACATGATTCCAACAAGTATCTAACTAATATGATTCTAACAAGAATCTAACTAACACGATTTTAACAAGAATCTAACTAACAAGAATTTAATTAAGATGACCCTAACAAGAATCTAAGTGGCATAAATCTAACTACCATGAACGTAACTAACATGAATCTAACGAGAATCTAACATACATGACTCTAACTAACTTGATTCTAACAAGAATCTAACTAACAAGTCTAACAAGAATCTAACTTACATGAATCTAACACGATTCTAACAAGAATCTAACTAACTAGAATCTAAATCTAACTGTAAACAAATCATACATCTATGTAATCTACAGGGGATCCTGATGTCAACGAAAGCCATTTTGATCCCAGGAAATGGAACTACCCTTTCCTCCTCCTCAAACCATATAATATCTCGCTGGTCCTAGGCGCTGTATGAGCTCTCAGGGTTTGGAGCTTTCCTCTTCAATGTGATAACGAAGGGAGACAGGAAAGTATCTCCTAACTACAGGCCCTTAAAGTTGGTCAGAATACTCTGAAGGCTCGATCCTCTGTCCTCTGGCCGCCTGTCCGGCCATTTTGAGACTAACTGGAAAGAAACTAGTACCCAAACGTTTTTAAAGGATACTCATGATATAAATCACAGGATACATATCCTTTCAGTCACAGGATACGTGTCCCTAAAACCACAGGATATGTTAAGGTCATATGATACGTGTAAGTCACAGGATAACTTTAGGTCATATGATACGTGTAAGTCACAGGATACCTTTAGGTCATATGATACGTGTAGGTCACGGTAAGGTCACAGTCAGTCAAGTTCAACAGAGAGACAGAAAGGACTTCACCTGCAGTGCCAGGGAGTAATGAGGCTGCTGCTCCAACTACGTACCACCTAATTTTTAAGCTAATTTTCCTCTGTGCTTGTAGCTTCCAACTTCACTTTCTCTCTCTCCTCTCTCTTCTCTCTCATCTCTCTCTCTCTCTCTCCCTCTCTCCTTCCCTCTCTCTCTCTCTCTCTCTCTCTCTCTCTCTCTCTCTCTCTAATCAAAGGCACTCTTATGAACGAAGTATCGAATCTACAAAGATCAATTGAGATAAAATTAAATTATCTTGGATTATTATCATTATTATTAATAATAATAATGAAATAATAGTAATAATATATATATATAATAAATAATAATAATAATAATAATAATAATAATAATAATATAATAATTAATAATAATAATAAACAATAATATTAATAATAATAATAATGATAATAATAATAATAACAGTAATAATAATAATAATATAAAAATAATATAATATTAATAATAATAATAATAAAATAATATATAATAATAATAATAATAATAATAATATTAATAATAATAATAATAATAATAATAATAATAATAATAATAATAATAATAATAATAATAACAGTAATAATAATAATAATAATAATAATAATAATAATAATAATAATAATAAAAATAATAATAATAATAATAATAATAATAATAAATAATAATATAATTAATAATAATAATAATATTAGATAATAATAATGAAATAAAAAATACAGTAATAATAATATATAATAATATTAATATAATAATAATAATAATAATGAACTAAAATACCAACTACTTATGGAGTTGCAAAAAAATATTGTGTTACATAATGACAAAAATCTAGTCCATGACAAATGGCAATTGATTTTTTTGCTTCAAAATCCATTTTTTTGTTTGGACGATGGATTCAAAGTGTCGAGGCGTTGGTGGTGTACATGGTGTGGTGGTGTACATGGTGTGGTGGTGTGTACAGTGGTGTGGTGGTGTAACATGGTGTGGGTGGTGTACATGGTGTGGTGGTGTACATGGTGTGGTGGTGTACATGGTGTGGTGGTGTACATGGTGTGGTGGTGTACATGAGGTGTGGTGGTGTACATGGTGTGGTGGTGTACTGGTGTGGTGTGTACATGGTGTGGTGGTGTACATGGTGTGGTGGTGTACATGGTGTGGTGGTGACATGGTGTGGTGGTGTACATGGTGTGGTGGTGTACATGGGTGGTGGTGTACATGGTGTGGTGGTGTACATGGTGTGGTGGTGTACATGGTGTGGTGGTGTACATGGTGTGGTGGTGTACATGGTGTGGTGGTGTACATGGTGTGGTGGTGAACATGGTGTGGTGGTGTACATGTGTGGTGGTGTACATGGTGTGGTGGTGTACATGGTGTGGTGGAGACAAGGTGGGTGGAGCACAAGGTGTGGTGTTGTACATGGTGTGGTGTTGTACATGGGTGTGTGTTGTACATGGTGTGGTGTTGTACATGGTGTGGTGTTGTACATGGTGTGGTGTTGTACATGGTGTGGTGGTGTACATGGTGTGGTGGTGTACATGGTGTGGTGGTGTACATGGTGTGGTGGTGTACATGGTGTGGTGGTGAACATGGTGTGTGGTGGTGTACATGGTGTGGTGGTGTACATGGTGTGGTGGTGTACATGGTGTGGTGGTGTACATGGTGTGGTGGAGCACATGGTGTGGTGGGAGCACAGGTGTGGTGGTGTACATGGTGTGGTGGTGTACATGGGTGTGGTGGTGTACAGGTGTGGTGTAGCACATGGTGTGGTGGTGTACATGGGTGTGGTGGTGTACATGGTGTGGTGGTGTACATGGTGTGGTGGTGTACATGGTGTGGTGGTGAACATGGTGTGGTGGTGTACATAGTGTGGTGGTGTACATGTGTGGTGGTGTACATGGTGGTGGTGGAGCACAAGGTGTGGTGGAGCACAAGGTGTGGTGGTGTACATGGTGTGGTGGTGTACAGGGTGTGGTGGTGTACAGGGTGTGGTGGTGTACATGGTGTGGTGGTGTACATGGTGTGGTGGTGTACATGGTGTGGTGGTGTACATGGTGTGGTGGAGCACAAGGTGTGGTGGAGCACAAGGTGTGGTGGTGTACATGGTGTGGTGGTGTACATGGTGTGGTGGTGTACATGGTGTGGTGGTGTACATGGTGTGGTGGTGTACATGGTGTGGTGGTGTACATGGTGTGGTGGTGTACAATGGTGTGGTGGTGTACATGGTGTGGTGGTGCACAGGTGTGGTGGTGTACATGTTGTGGTGTGTAACATGGTGTGGTGGTGTACATGGTGTGGTTTTGTACATGGTGTGGTAGTGTACATGGTGTGGTGGTGTACATGGTGTGGTGGTGTACATGGGTGTGGTGTCACATGGTGTGGTGGTGTACAGGGTGTGGTGTGTGTACATGGTGTGGTGGTGTACAGGTGTGTGGTGTACATGGTGTGGTGGTTGTACATGGTGTGGTGGTGCACATGGTGTGTGGTGTACATAGTGTGGTGGTGTACATGGTGTGGTGGTGTACATGGGTGTGGTGTGTACATGGTGTGGTGGTGTACATGGTGTGGTGGTGTACATGGTGTGGTGGTGCACATGGTGTGGTGGTGTACATGGTGTGGTGGTGTACATGGTGTGGTGGTGTACATGGTGTGGTGGTGTACATGGTGTGGTGGTGTACAGGGTGTGGTGGTGTACATGGTGTGGTGGTGTACATGGTGTGGTGGTGTACATGGTGTGGTGGTGTACAGTGTGGTGGTGTACAGGTGTGGTGGTGTACATGTGTGGTGGTGTACATGGTGTGGTGGTGTACATGGTGTGGTGGTGCACATGGTGTGTGGTGTACATGGTGTGGTGGAGACAATGGTGTGGTGGTGTACATGGTGTGGTGGTGTACATGGTGTGGTGGTGTACATGGTGTGGTGGTGTACATGGTGTGGTGGTGTACATGGTGTGGTGGTGTACAGGGTGTGGGTGTGTACATGGTGTGGTGGAGTACATGGTGTGGTGGTGTACATGGTGTGGTGGTGTACAGGGTGTGGTGGTGTACATGGTGTGGTGGGTGTACATGGTGTGGTGGTGTACATGGTGTGGTGGAGCAACAATGGTGTGGTGGTGTACATGGTGTGGTGGTGTACATGGTGTGGTGGTGTACTGGTGTGGTGGTGTACATGGTGTGGTGGTGTACAGGTGTGTGGTGGTGTACAGGGTGTGGTGGTGTACATGGTGTGGCGGTGTACATGGTGTGGTGGTGTACATGGTTGGTGGTGTACATGTGTGGTGGTGTACATGGTGTGGTGGTGTACATGTGTGGTGGTGTACAGGGTGTGGTGGTGTACATGGTGTGGTGGTGTACAGGGTGTGGTGGTGTACATGGTGTGGTGGTGTACTGGTGTGGTGGTGTACATGGTGTGGGGGTGTGGTGGTGTACAGGGTGTGGTGGTGTACATGGTGTGGTAGTGTACAGGCTGTGGTGGTGTACA
The DNA here is from genome assembly GCF_026875155.1 of Cherax quadricarinatus. Classification (NCBI taxonomy): domain Eukaryota; kingdom Metazoa; phylum Arthropoda; class Malacostraca; order Decapoda; family Parastacidae; genus Cherax; species Cherax quadricarinatus. The sequence continues at coordinate 25,981,466 of NC_069424.1, forward strand.
TGGTGTGGTGGTGTACATGGTGTGGTGGTGTACATGGTGTGGTGGTGTAAAGGGTGTGTGGTGTAAGGGTGTGGTGGTGTACATGGTGGGGGTGTACAGGGTGTGGTGGTGTACAGGGTGTGAGTGGTGTACATGGTGTGGTGGTGTACATGGTGTGGTGGTGTAATGTGTGGTGGTGTACAGGGTGTGGTGGTGTACATGGTGTGGTGGTGTACAGGGTGTGGTGGTGTACAGGGTGTGGTGGTGTACAGGGTGTGGTGGTGTACAGGCTGGTGGTGTACAGGTGTGTGGTCTGTGTACATGGTGTGTGGTGTCAAGTGGAGTGGTGGTGACATAGGTGTGTGGTGGTAGTACAGGTGTGGTGGTGTACAGGGTGTGGGTGGTGAATAGGGTGTGGTGGTGTACAGGGTGTGGTGGTGTACAGGGTGTGGTGGTGTACAGGTGTGGTGTGTACATGTGGTGGTGGTCTACAGGTGTGTGGTGGGTGTACAGTGGTTGTGGTGTAATAGGGTAGTGGTGGTGTACATGGGTTGTGGTGGTGTACAGGGTGTGGTGGTGTACATGGGTGCGGTGGTAAAGAGGGTGGTGGTGGTGTGTACATGGTGTGTGGTGAATAGGGTGTGGTGGTGTACAGGTGTGGTGGTGTACAGGGTGTGGTGGTGTACAGGGTGTGGTGGTATAGAGGTGTGGTGGTGTACAGGTGGTGGTGGTGAATAGGGTTGTGGGGGGTGTACAGGGTGTGGGTGGTGTGTACAGTGTGTGGTGGTGTCTACAGGTGTGGTGGTGTACAGGTGTTGTGGTGTACAGTGTGTGGTGGTGTACATGGTGTGGTGGTCTACAGGGTGTGTGGTGGTTTACAGGGAGTGGTGGTCTACAGGGTGTGGTGGTCTACAGTGTGTGGTGGTGTTTACATGGTGTGGTGGTTTACAAGGTGTGGTGTGGTGTACAGGGTGTGGTGGTCTACAGGGTGGTGGTGTACAGGTATAGGTGGTGTACAGGGTGTGGGTGGTTACAGGTGTGGTGGTGTACAGGGTGTGGTGGTGTACAGGGTGGGGTGGGTTATCAGGGTGTGGTGGTGTACAGGGTGTGTGCATGGTGGTGTGTACAGGTATGTGGTGTACAGGGTGTGGTGGTCTACAGAGTGTGGTGGTGTACAGGGTGTGGTGGTGTACAGGGTGTGGTGGTATACAGGGTGTGGTAGTGTACAGGGTGTGGTGGTGTACAGGGTGTGGTGGCGTACAGGGTATGGTGGTGTACAGGGTGTGGTGGTGTACAGGGTGTGGTGGTGTACAGGGTGTGGTGGTATACAGGGTGTAGGTGTACAGGTGTGGTGTGTACAGGGTGTGGTGGTGTACAGGGTATGGGTGGTATACAGGGTGTGGTGGTGTACAGGGTGTGGTGGTGTACAGGGTGGGTGGTATAGGAGGGTGTTGTGGTAGTGTACAGGGTGTGGTGGTCTACAGGTTATGGTGGTGTACAGGGTGTGGTGGTGTACAGGGTGTGGAGGTATACAGGGTGTGGTGGTGCACAGGGTATGGTGGTGCACAGGGTGTGGTAGTGTACAGGGTGTGGTCGTATACAGGGTGTGGTGGTGTACAGGGTGTGGTGGTGTAGTGGGTGTGGTGATGCACAGGGTTTGGTGGTGTACAGAGTGTGGTGGGTGTACAGGGTGTGGTGGGTACAGGGTGGGGGGGGGGTACGGGGTTTGGGGTTTTTACAGGGTGTGGGGGGTGTTCCCAGGGTTGGTGGTTTCAGGGTGTGGGGGGGTTTTAGGGTGTGGTGGGGGCCCGGGGTGTGGGGGGGTACGGGTAGTGGTGGTTCAGGGTGTGGGGGGGTTAAGGGGTGGGGTTTGGTGTACAGGGTTGGGGGGGGGTACTTTTTTGTGGGGGGTGACAGGGGTATTGTGGTGGTTTGGGCTGGGTTTGGGGTTTGGGTATTGGGATGTGGGGGTTTAAACAGGGTGTGGGGGGGTTTTTTGGGGGTGGTTTGGGTGGGTGGTTTTTGGGGGGGGTTCTGGGGGGGAGGGGGTTTTGGGAAGGGGGGGGTGGGGTGGGGAAAGGGGGGGGGGGGGTTTTGGGGGGGGGGGGGGTTATGGGGTGGGGGGGGTATGGGGGGGGTTTTGGGTGTGGGGGGGTGTGGGGGAAGGGGTGTGGGGTGGGGGGGAAAGGTTGGGGGCAGGTGGGGGGTGGGGGGTGGGTGCGGGTTAGGGGTGGTACAGGTGGGGGGGCTCAGGGGGTGTGGGTTGGGGTGGGTGGGGGGAAAGGGCGGGGGGGAAAGGGTGGGGGGTGAGGGGGGTGGTGCCGGGGGGGGAAAGCAGGGGGGGTGGGGGGGTGTCATTTTTTATTTTATTTTTTTAAAGGGTTTGGGGGTTTAAAATTTTTTTTTTTTAATTTTTACTTTTTTTTACAAATTTATTTTTAAAATTTAATTTTTTTATTTTGTGTGTAGGGGCATTGGGTTTGTGGTGGAAAAACCTGTGTGGTGGTTTTACGGGTGGGGGTCCTGGTAAGCAGACTGTGATTGTGTACCCGGTTGTTGGGGGGATATACAAAGGGGGTGGTAGTGTCCGAGTGTGGTGCTGGTGTACAAATTGGGTTCTGGTGGCAAAGGGTTTTTACAAGGTTTTTGTGATGTACATGGTGTGGGGGTGGTGGCCCCGTTTTATGGGTTGGGTGTGGGAGGTGTGGTTTTGGGGGTTTTGATTTGTGAGCAGGGGTATAATGGTGGTTCACGGTTGTGACGGTGTTCGGGTGTGTTGGGGGTTTACCAGGGATGGCAGAAGGACCCAAGGGGGGTTTTTGCCTACTTTACCTGAGGTTGAGAGAAAAGCAGAAGGGGGGCACAAAAATGCTCGAAGCAGAAACTTCCCCTGCTTCTAGGGCACCTGCCCTCATCTTGAGTGCTCACCCTTAAAACCTTTCCCTTTTTTCTAGAAAAAATCACCCGTTCCGATTTACGAGAAAACTAGAATTTTAGGAAGGTTTTTTGTTGATATGGCTCTTGGGAAACCGAAAGTTTTGTTTAATGAGTAAACCCAAATTTTTTGTTTGTCTTTGGGGGAATGAGGAAAATTGAATTTTTTATTTTTAAAAGATCGTGGATCTAGACCCTGGTTCTAGGGAATTTGAATTTTTACAAGTTTTCGGATCATGAGGCTTTCCAAATCTAGACAAGGATTGTTTGGGATCTAGTTGGGGTAATCTAAGGGTCCCTTCCCACCATCGCCATTTTGTCCTAGAATCTTTGATTTGTGGTTTTGTGGTAGACGTTTTTGTGTGGTGTGGGGTTTTGTGTGGTTACGTATGCCCGTGAGTGTGTGTGGTGATGGGGTGGGCGGAGGGGTGATAGGGATGGGGGTTTGGGGGAAGGTGGTTGGTGAAAGGGCCCCATGGTGGTGGTTTTTTGGTAGGTGAGGGGTTTTCTATGGGGTGCTCGGCAAACCAAATGTCAGGAGCAGACATTAGGGCTGCGTTAACGTTTAAACCAGCAGACCTCCATTTTTGACCACTTCCACCTCTTCCCAAACCTCATCAACAATTTCCACTCAATCTTACGAAGTCTGACATCTTACTAATACATTTAATACTGTGCGGGCCTGTTTTCACTCACGCCGGTGTCAATGCACTCCATTTTAATGCAATAACATGTGAAAGAAAAAAGAAATTGCGAGGAAATCTTTTTTTGTTTTTCTGTTGACAAAAAAATTGCGATCCACGTGAGGACGAGGCGGAGGCAGCGAACTTGCGTCCTCCCACTACGAGCGACGGAGGTAGACTGACAGCTAACCTACACGAGGACCCTCTCGCCTCTCTCCCTCTCCTTCATCCTGGTGTTAGTTACCATTTTGTCCTAGGCACATGTCGATTAGACACTAGGCTGTTGTATATGCGCCGCGCGGCGCGCGTGTGGTATTGGGTGTGTGTGTGTGTGTGTGTGTGTGTGTGGTATTTGTGTTGTGTGTGTGCGTTGTGTATGTGTGTGTATGTGAGTGTGTGGTGTGTGTGTGCGTGTGTGTGCGCGTGCGTGAGTGTGTGTGTGTGGTGTACTCACCTCTTCTTGTGGTTGCAGGTGTCAGTCAAGCTCCTGTGTGTGTAGTTGGTGGTGTGTGTGTGTGTGTTGTGCGCGTGTTGTGTGAGTGTGTGGTGTGTGGTGGTATGTGTATGTGTGGTGTGTCGTGCGTGTGGTGTTGGGTGTGCGTGCGTGTGTGGGTGCGTGTGTGTGATGTGTGTTGTGTGTGTCGTGTGTGTGTGTGCGTGTGTGTTGTGTGTGTGTGTGTGTGTGGTGTGGTGTGTGTGGTGTGTGTGAGTGTGTGTGTGTGTGTGGGGTGTGTGTGTGTGTGGTGAGTGCGTGTGTGTGTGTGGGTGTGTGTGTTGTGTGTGTGTGTGTGTGTGTACTCACCAATAGAGGATTGCGGGGTAGAGCCAAGCTCCGGGCCCCGCCTCTTCACTGGTAGCCTACTAGGTCACTCTCCCTGAATCCGTGAGCTTTATCATAACCTCTGCTTAAGCTATGTATGGATCCTGCCTCGCACTACATCTCTTCCCAACCTATTCCTTTCCCTTACTGACTACTCTTGGCTGAGAAAATACTTCATAACAATCCTGTGATTCATCTGTGTCTATCATCTTCCAACTGTGTCCCCTTGTTGCTGTGTAGCCAGTCTCTGAACATCCTATCTTTTTCCACCTTGTCAATTCACCTCTCATATTTTGTGTGTCGTTATCATGTCCCCCTACTCTCCTGTCCTGCCATTCGTCAGGTTAATTTCACTTGTGTGTGTGCGTGTGTGGTTGTGCGTGTTTGTGTGTGTGTGGTGTGTGTGGTGTGGTGTGTTTTGGTGTGTGCGTGTGTGGTGGTGTGTATATGTGGTGGTGTGTGATATGGTACATGTCCGCGTGGGTGCTTTCGTGGTGTACAAGCGTGTTTACCAACGTATATTTTATTTTCCCCTCCTGACGTTGAGCACCAGCTCTTGTATCAGGCCTCCCAACGGCTACAAACTGGGTTACTCTCCTAATATCTAACACTGTGTCCCAGTTCTGGGACTTTACTGCTCTAGAAGGTAGCAGATACGTGGCTGAAGGATCCCAGAGAGGGATCCCTGTATCTCGGCAGCCCAGCCCTCTCTACCTCGACACACGACAGGGGAAAAAAATAGAGCAGTTCAGAAGAAGAGATAAGTTTCTAGAGTCAGTTAATGTCAACGTTGAGGATCTGCTGCCAATCAGAAACTAGGAACTGAGAAACTGAGAAACTAAGTAACTGAGAAACTGAGAAACTGAGAAACTAGAGAACTGAGAAACTGAGAAACTGAGAAACTGAGAAACTGAGAAACTAGGGAACTGAGAAACTGAGAAACTGAGAAACTGAGAAACTAGGGAACTGAGAAACTGAGAAACTAAGAAACTGAGAAACTGAGAAACTAGGGAACTGAGAAACTGAGAAACTAAGAAACTGAGAAACTGAGAAACTAGGGAACTGAGAAACTGAGAAACTGAGAAACTGAGAAACTGAGAAACTGAGAAACTGGGAAACTGAGAAACTGAGAAACTAAGAAACTAAGTAACTGAGAAACTGAGAAACTGAGAAACTGAGAAACTGAGGAACTGAGAAACTGAGAAACTGAGAAACTAGGGAACTGAGAAACTGAGAAACTGAGAAACTGAGAAACTGAGAAACTGAGAAACTAGGGAACTGAGAAACTGAGAAACTGAGAAACTGAGAAACTGAAAAACTAGGGAACTGAGAAACTGAGAAACTGAGAAACTGAGAAACTGAGAAACTGGGAAACTGAGATACTGAGAAACAACGAAAAACAAAGTAACTGAGAAACTGAGAAACTGAGTAACTGAGAAACTGAGGAACTGAAAAACTGAGGAACTGAGAAACTGAGAAACTGAGAAACTAAGTAACTGAGAAACTGAGAAACTGAGAAACTGAGAAACCGAGACAAAAAAAAAAAAACCAGAAAAACTGAGGAACTGAGAAACTAGAAACTGAGAAACTAAGTAACTGAGAAACTGAGAAACTGAGAAACTGAGAAACTGAGAAACTGGGAAACTGAGAAACTGAGAAACTGAGAAACTAAGAAACTAAGAAACTGAGAAACTGAGAAACTGAGAAACTGAGGAACTGAGAAACTGAGAAACTGAGAAACTAAGTAACTGAGAAACTGAGAAACTGAGAAACTGAGAAACTGAGAAACTGAAAAACTGAGGAACTGAGAAACTGAGAAACGGAGAAAAACCTAATAACTGAGAAACTGAAAACTGAAAACTGAGAAACTGAGAACTGGAAACTGAGAAACTGAGAAACTGAGAAACTAAGAAACTAAGTAACTGAGAAACTGAGAAACTGAGAAACTGAGAAACTGAGGAACTGAGAAACTGAGAAACTAAGAAACTGAGAAACTGAGAAACTAAGTAACTGAGAAACTGAGAAACTGAGAAACTGAAAAACTGAGGTAACTGAGAAACTGAGAAACTGAGAAAATAAGTAACTGAGAAACTGAGAAACTGAGAAACTGAGAAACTGAGAAACTGAAAACTGAGAAACTGGAGAAACTGAGGACTGAAAGAAACTGAGAAACTGAGAAACTGAGAAATTGAGAAACTGAGAAACTAAGTAACTGAGAAACTGAGAAACTGAGAAACTGAGAAAATGAGAAACTAAGAAACAGAGAAACTGAAAAACTGTAGAACTGAGAAACTGAGAAACTGAGAAACTGAGAAACTGAGAAACTGAGAAACTGAGAAACTGAAAAACTGTAGAACTGAGAAACTGAGAAACTGAGAAACTGATAAAATGAGAAACTGAGAAACTGAGAAACTGAGAAACTGAGAAACTAAGTAACTGAGAAACTGAGAAACTGAGAAACTGAGAAACTAAGAAACTGAGAAACTGAAAAACTGTAGAACTGAGAAACTGACAAACCCCCTGGGGAAGGCAAAAAAACCCCCCTGAGAAACTGGAGAAACTGAGAAACTGAAAACTGAGAACTGAGAAACTGAGAAACTAAGTAACTGAGAAACTGAGAAACTGAGAAACTAGAGAACTGAGAAACTGAGAAACTGAGAAACTGAGAAACTAGGGAACTGAGAAACTGAGAAACTAAGAAACTGAAGAATCGAGATACTAGAACTGATAAATGAGAAACAAGAAACTGAGAAACTGAGAAACCTAGGGAACTGAGAAACTGAGAACCGAAGAAACTGGGAAACTGAGAAACTGAGAAACTAAGAAACTAAGTAACTGAGAAACTGAGAAACTGAGAAACTGAGAAACTGAGGAACTGAGAAACTGAGAAACTGAGAAACATAGGAACTGAGAAACAGATAACTGAGAAACTGAGAACTGAAAACTGAGAAACTAGGGAACTGGAAACTGAGAAACTTAAAACTGAGAAACTGAGAGACTGAGAAGTTACTGAAAAACTAGGTAACGAGAAACTGAGAAACTGAGAAACTGAAGAAACTGAAAACTGAGAAAACTGGGAACTGAAAACTGAGAAACTAAGAAACTAAGTAACTGAGAAACTGAGAAACTGAGTAACTGAGAAACTGAGGAACTGAGAAACTGAGAAACTGAGAAACTGAAAAACTGAGGAACTGAGAAACTGAGAAACTGAGAAACTTAAGTAACTGAAAACGATAAACCTGAGAAAACTGAAAACTGAGAAACTGAAAAACTGAGGAACCTGAGAAAACTGAGAAAACCTGAGAAACCCCCCCCCAGCTAAGTAACTGAGAAACTGAGAAACTGAGAAACTGAGAAACTGAGAAACTGGGAAACTGAGAAACTGAGAAACTAAGAAACTAAGTAACTGAGAAACTGAGAAACTGGAGAAACTGAGAACTGAGGAAACTGATAAACTGAGAAACTAAGAAAACTGAGAAAACTGAGAAACTAAGTAACTGAGAAACTGAGAAACTGAGAAACTGAAAATCTGAGTAACTGAGAAACTGAGAAACTGAGAAAATAAGTAACTGAGAAACTGCGAAACAGAAACTGGAGAAAACTGAGAACTCGGAGAAACTGAGAACTGATAAACTGAGAAACTGAGAAACGAGAAACTGAGAAAACACAGAGAAAATTAGAAACTGAGAACTAAGTAACTGAGAAACTGAAGAAACTGAGAAAACTGAAAAATGAGAAACTAAGAAACTGAGAAACTGAAAAACTGTAGAACTGAGTAAACTGAAGAAACTGAGAAACTGAGAACTGCGAAACTGAGAAACTGAGACCTGAAAAATAGTAGAACTGAGAAAACTGAGAAACTGAGAAACAGATAAAAATGAGAAACTGAGAAAACTAGACACTGAGAAACTGATAAAACTAAGTAACCTGAGAAACTGAGAAACTGAGAAACTGAGAAACTAAGAAACTGAGAATCTGAAAAACTGTAAGAACTGAGAAACTTGAGAAACTGAGAAACTGAGAACTGAAGAAACGAGAAACTGAGAAACTGAGAAACTAAGTAACTGAGAAACTGAGAAACTGAGAAATTGAGAAACTAAGAAACTGAGAAACTGAAAAATTGTAGAACTGAGAAACTGAGAAACTGAGGAACTGAGAAACTGACAAACTAAGAAACTGAGAAACTGAGAAACTGAGAAACTGAAAAACTGAGAAACTGAGAAACTGAGAAACTGAGAAACTGAGAAACTAAGAAACTGAGAAACTAAGAAACTGAGAAACTGAGAAACTGAGAAACTGAAAAACTGAGAATCTGAGAAACTGAAAACTATGAAAATGAGAAACTAAGAAACTGAGAAACTGAAAAACTGAGAAACTGAGAAACTATGAAACTGAGAAACTAAGAAACTGAGAAACTGAGAAACTGAGAAACTGAAAAACTGAGAAACTGAGAAACTATGAAACTGCGGAAACTAAGAATCGAGAAACGAAAAATTGTTTGAAACTGAGAATCAGAAACAGAGAAACTGAAAAACTGATAAACTGAGAAACCAGAAACTGAGAAACTAAAGAAACTGAGAAACTAAGAAACTGAGAGAAACTTAGAAACTGAGAAACTGAAAAACTGAGAAAGTGAGAAACTAAGAAACTGATAAACTAAGAAAAACTTCGAAACTGAGAAACTAAGAAACTGAGAAAACTGAAAAACTGTAGAACTGAAGAAACTGAGAAACTGAGAAAACTAAGAAAACTGGAAAACTGAGAAACTGAAAAAACTGAGATACTGAAGAACTGAAAAAACTGAGAAAACTGAGAAAACTGAAAAACCGAGAAACTGAGGAACTAAGAACTGAGAAACTAACAAACCATCCAGAACTAAGAAACTAAGAAACTAAGAAACTAAGAAACTGAGAAACTGAGAAACTAAGAAACTAAGAAACTAAGAAACTAAGAAACTAAGAAACTAAGAAACTAAGAAACTAAGAAACTAAGAAACTGAGAAACTGAGAAATTAAGAAACTAAGAAACTTAAACACTTAGAAACTGAAAACTTAGAAGTGGGTCATAAGAAGTGTTCTCCAGGTATCATCGGCAGGGGAACAACTCAGTGAAGTGTTCACACATATATAACTGAACAATGTGTTCAGACGACAGCACACTATGTGTACCATTGTGTTCGAACGAGCGCACATGTACCAATTTGTTCAGATGAATACACACTTCACCATTATGTTCAGGTGAACACTTACAATATCAATTTCTTCAGAAAACCCCAAATTAACACATAGACTAAACCACTGTGTTTAGATGAACACACACTGTACCATGTACACAATGTTCACGTGAACAAACTTTGTGAAGGGACCACTCACATGAATGTTCCAACACTGACGTGGTTTTGTGGAATAAATCTGACGTTCCAACACTGACGTGGTTTTGTGGAATAAATCTGACGTTCCAACACTGACGTGGTTTTATACAATAAATCTGACGTTGCAACACTGACGTGGTTTTGTGGAAAAAATCTGACGTTCTAACACTAACGTTGTTTTGTGGAATAAATCTGACGTTCCAACACTGACGTTGTTTTGTAGAATAAATCTGACGTTCCAACAATGACTTGGTTTTGTGGAATAAATCTGACGTTCCAACACTGACTTGGTTTTGTGGAATAAATCTGATGTTTCAACACTGACGTATTTTTGTGGAGTAAATTTGACGTTCCAACACTGCCTATTTTTGTGGAATAAATCTGACGTTCCAACACTAACGTAGTTTTTGTGAAATAAAACTGACGTTTCCACACTGACCTTTGTTTGGTTGGAATAAATCTGACGTTCCAACACTGACGTGGTTTTGTGGAATAAATCTGACGTTCTAACACTAACGTTGTTTTGTGGAATAAATCTGACGTTCCAACACTGACGTAGTTTTGTGGAATAAATCTGTCGTTCCAACACTGACGCAGTTTTGTGGAATAAATCTGACGTTCCAACACTGACTTGGTTTTGTGGAATAAATCTGACGTTCCAACACTGACGCAGTTTTGTGGAATAAATCTGACGTTCCAACACTGACTTGGTTTTGTGGAATAAATCTGACGTTCCAACACTGACTTGGTTTTGTAGAATAAATCTGACGTTCCAACACTGACGTAGTTTTGTGGGTGGAAAACATTATATATTGAGTCAAAAAAGGAGAATTAGTGTGCACTACCTAGCAGAGTTTACTGCCAGAGGGGAATCATAGGCCTGTGTTCCGTGTGCAAAATAATAATGATTGAACTTTTCGTGTCAGAGGAAAGAAAGTCTCCCTGATAACATTGTGTATACATAGTGTATAGTGTATACTACAGTGGCTCCCTAGTATATTGATGATAAAGGCTAAAGTGTCATTGAAAACAGGTGAATTTGTTAAATGAAGTGATAAGCCTATAGAGGCAGGTGCCAGAAAGTCGCCAGAAACTTACCACAGAAGTCAGCATGTTTTTAATAATCCTCCTGCCCTGCTAGTTTACTCGCAATAATAACTAAGTGCTACCGAGTGAATATCAGAATACAGTGCTGTAGTAGCAACTACCAGTATTATAATGTAACTTAGTGGAGTGGAAGTGACTTTCAGTATGTTTCTTTTTTTCTTGAAATACCAGTCGTATACTGTGAATTTCATATAACGCTTTAGTTACCAGCGGTCGCAATATACACAACGAGAAGCAATTATTACTAACAAGAAAAAGCGTCCTTCCTCGCAAAATTTTCCACCAGTCCGCCTATTGTGATAATATACAATTTATGTGAGGAGACGAAAAAAAAATAGAAAAGCCTAAATACAGCGATTGATAAACAAGGGTTGAGGCTCGCCGTTCGCATTGTAAGGAGTTTTCCAGCAGTCACCACCGGTTTCTTCAACAGACGCAAGTTATAACTTTTGTATCAATCAGAATCACATATTACTACTCGGTAATAATTTCCAGTAATACCCTTCATATTGTTAGCTCAAATCACCGACCCGTATGTTTTAAATATTACCCACAGATCGATAAAATCGACTGGTCCGAACCTTGACTGGTCCGAACCCTTGACACGTGGTTCAAACGGATTCGTTGACAATAAAGCAAGACTGTAAACGGATGGGGTTGTAGGCGCCCTTTATCAAGCACAAACAATAAAAATATAATCAGGAAACGTGCACTGTTAGCTGTCAATATACAAAAAGCAGTTAGAAACAAAATACAAATAGCTATAGCTTCATTTAAGGAGTTATTAAGAGAATATTGCAAGAGGTTTGCTAGTAGAATTTACAGTAAAACAACCATTCAAATCATTATTAAGCTGTGTGTAGTCTGTGGTCAATCAACAAACGGCTTCCACATGGATAAATTGTCATTTTTGATGGAAATTGGTGTCACCCCCCTTGTAGCAGATATCCAAGAACTAGCTACAAAGCAGTACTAAAGCAGGGGAAGTGTTTCTTGGGTATGCCCAAATGAGATAAATCTGTGGACTAAAATCACAAGGGATTAAAAAGTAGGACAACCTCAAATCTGCTTTCATAGAAAACCAGGAAGCTTTCTACAACAGATGGGAACATCAAAAAGTCCTGGGGCTGAAATTGGTACTGCCCTTGATACTGGCCATGTATCAGAAACCTGTAAGGCTGGAGTGACGTCCTGTAGTCATTAAATGTTGGGGCTGAAAGTGCGTCCTGGAACAGTATGGTGAAGCTGGAGGTACTGTCCTGGGAGACCGTAATGTTGAAGCTGAGGTGTTGTCCCTGGGAGACAGTAATGGTGAAGCTGAGTGCTGTCCTGGGAGACAGTAATGGTGAACTGGAGGTGCCGACCTGGGAGACAGTGAATGGAGAATCTGGAGAGCTGTCCTGGGAGACAGTATGTGAAGCTGAGTGCTGTCCTGAGCCAGTAATGGTGAACTTGAGGTGCTGTCCTGGAGACAGTAAGGTGAAGCTGGAGATTATGACCAGGTAGACCGGGAATTATACGCAGAAGGAAAACATATAAATGATCTCTTAGGGGACAGGAGCCGTATGGGGAAACAATGTAGTCCCTAAGATAAGATAAAATCAATATTGCAAACTGAAATACCGCAGGAAAAAAAATAAGCAAACAAGAGACTCCACTAGCAATATGAGGATATATTACCAAAACAACTGGTGGGAGCTCCATTTTGTGCTAGGGAGGATAGGAGTAAGACAGGGAACATGCACCAACAGGAAATACAGTCACAAGAAACCCAAGGCAAAAACGAAAACCCAAGCCTGTGCACATCTAAGCACTTGTATCTGCTGCATGGGAAATCTAGAAAAACAGATGGGCCGTGCAGCTATGACAACCCTAGAAAATGCCATGCCCAATATGACAACAGGAAAATGCAAACTCCCTTCCTGTAAGCTTTTTCACCCTGAACTGTGTACCTCTTCAGTACAGGAAAGACTGTGCTATAACTTAAATTGCCAGGCATACCATCTAAAGGGGACAAAAAGATACAAAACATCCAGGATATGGGAAAACCTGGGTAGCCACAGCCACTCAAGAGGGAGAGGTTTTTTAGTGCCAGGAAGGAAAAAAAACTGGCAGGAAATGGCAGAAATCGTACACCAAATCCAGTCATTTCCTGGAGTGGAACCACAGTCGATGGCCTCCACTCCAAACCAACAGATACAGATACTAATGCCGGAAAAAAAAAATCATCCCCCCAGTACCAACAATACCACCAGTCCGATAACATTCTTCTTTGCAAATATACAGGGTCTAAAGCCAGCAACAAACAACAAAATACCTTTCATCCGTGGACTGCTTGCAGAGGCAAAGGCAATGTTCGTGGCTTTCACTGAGACCCACATGAAGGATCACTTGGACAACGAAATATGGATCCCAGGTTACAACCTATACATGATGTGACAGAGTGAACAGGCAAAAGGGGGGGGGGGGAGGTTGGCCTGTACATTGCAGAGTCACTTGTTTGCACAGAACTGCTTAATGCCTCAAATGATGTAGTGGAAGTTTTAGCAGTAAAGGTCGAGAAACCAAAACCTAGTCATTGTGGTAGTCTACAAGCTCCGAATGCAACATCCCAGCAATTCCAGGAACAGCTGTTAAAAATTGACCACTGTCTGGAAAATCTTCAGCTCCTGCACCCAACATCTTGCTCCTGGGGGATTTCAATTTAAGGCACCTAAAAATGGAGGAATATAGCAAATAATATTGTTGCAGTAATAACACCAGGAGACAGCTCTGATGAAAACTCACACTCACACGAGCTTTTAAATCTCTGCACAAAATTCAATTTAAACCAGCAAATAATAGAGCCTACTAGACTGGAGAATACACTAGACCTCATCTTCACTAACAATGATGATCTGATAAGAAATGTCACCATATCAAAAACAATATACTCAGATTCACAACATATTGAGGTTCAGACATGTATGCGTGGAGCCCCAGACCGACATAATGAGACTAGTCACGAGGGAGCATTCACCAAATTCAACTTCAATAACAAAAACATAAAGTGGGACCAAGTAAACCAAGTCCTAACCGATATAAGCTGGGAAGATATACTAAGCAACACAGACCCCAACTTATGCCTAGAACAGATTAACTTGGTGGCACTCGATGTATGCACAAGGCTTATTCCTCTAAGAAAAAGGGGAGTAGATGTAAAATAGAAAGAGACAGGCGCTCCCTTTACAGGCGACGGAAAAGAATAACAGAGAGGCTAAAGAGGTCAATATATCTGAAATGCGTAGGGAGACACTGGTCAGAGAAATAGCAAGCATCGAACTTAAGCTAAAGGAATCCTTTAGGAGTCAGGAATCGCGGGAAGAACTAAAAGCCATAAATGAAATCGAAAGAAACCCAAAGTATTTCTTCTCCTATGCCAAATCAAAGTCGAGAACAACGTCCAGTATTCGACCCCTACTTAAACAAGATGGGTCCTACACAGATGACAGCAAGGAAATTAGTGAGCTACTCAAGTCCCAATATGACTCAGTTTTTAAGCAAGCCCTAACCAGTCAGAGAGTCGAAGATCAAAATGAATTTTTTATGAGAGAGCCACAAAATTTGATTAACAGAAGCCTATCCGATGTTATCCTGACGCCAAATGACTTCGAACAGGCGATAAATGACATGCCCATGCACTCTGCCCCAGGGCCAGACTCATGGAACTCCGTGTTCATCAAGAACTGCAAGAAGCCCCTATCACGAGCCTTTTCCATCCTATGGAGAGGGAGCATGGACACGGGGTCGTCCCACAGTTACTAAAAACAACAGACATAGCCCCACTCCACAAAGGGGGCAGTAAAGCAACAGCAAAGAACTGCAGACCAATAGCACTAACATCCCATATCATAAAATTTTTTGAAAGGGTCCTAAGAAGCAAGATCACCACCTCTAAAACCCATCATTTTACAAACCGGGCAACATGGTTTTAAAAAACAGGTCGCTCCTGTCTGCCCTCAACTATTGGATCACTACGACAGGGTCCTAAATGCACTGAAGACAAAAAGAATGCAGATGTAATATATACAGACTTTGCAAAAGCCCTTCGACAAGTGTGACCATGGCGTAATAGCGCAAAAAATGCGTGCTAAAGGAATAAACAGGAAAAGTCGGTCGATGGATCTAAAATTTTCTCACTAACAGAACACAGAGAGTAGTCGTCAACAGAGTAAAGTCCGAGGCAGCTACGGTGAAAAGCTCTGTTCCACAAGGCACAGTATTTCGCTCCCAATTTTGTTCCTCATCCCATACCCGACATAGACAAGGATTGTCAGCCACAGCACCGTGTTTTCCTTTGCAGATGACACCCGAAATCTGCATGAAAGTTTTCTTCCATTGCAGACACTGCAAGGCTCCAGGCGGACATCAACCAAATCTTTCAGGGGGCTGCAGAAAACAATATGAACCCAACGATGAGAAATTTCAATTACTCAGATATGGTAAACACGAGGAAATTAAATCTTCATCAGAGTACAAAACAAATTCTGGCCACAAAATAGGGGCGAAAACACCAACGTCAAAGACCTGGGAGTGATCATGTCGGAGGATCTCACCTCAAGGACCATAACATTGTATCAATCGCAATCTGCTAGAAAAATGACAGGATGGATAATGAGAACCTTCAAAACTAGGGAGGCCAAGCCCATGATGACACTCTTCAGGTCACTTGTTCAAATCTAGGCTGGATATTGCTGCACACTAAAAAGAAACCTTTCAAGGCAGGTGAAAATTGCTGACCTAGAAAATGTACAGAGAATCTTCAGGGCGCGCATAAACGGAGATAAAAACATGTCCAATTACTGGGAGGGGCTTGAGGTTCCTAAACCTGTATTCCCTGGAACGCAGGAGGAAGAGATACATGATTATATACACCTGGAAAAATTCTAGAGGGACTAGGTACCAAAACTTTCACACGAAAATCACTCACTACGAAAGCAAAAGACTTGGCAGACGATGCACCATCCCCCCAATGAAAAGCAGGGGTGTCACTAGCACGTTAAGAGACCATACAATAAGTGTCAGGGGCCCGAGACTGTTCAACTGCCTCCCAGCATGCATAAGGGGGATTACCAACAGACCCCTGGCAGTCTTCAAGCTGGCACTGGACAAGCACCTAAAGTCGGTTCCTGACCAGCCGGGCTGTGGCTCGAACGTTGGTTTGCGTGCAGCCAGCAGCAACAACCTGGTTGATCAGGCTCTGATCCACCAGGAGGCCTGGTCACAGACCGGGCCGCGGGGGCGTTGACCCCCGGAACTCTCTCCAGGTAAACTCCAGGTAAATGTGACGTTCCGACACTAACGTAGTTTTGTGGAATAAATCTGACGTTCCAACACTGACGTTGTTTTGTGGAATAAATCTGACGTTCCAACACTGACGTTGTTTTGTGGAATAAATCTGACGTTCCAACACTGACGTTGTTTTGTGGAATAAATCTGACGTTCCAACATTTACGTTGTTTTGTTGAATAAATCTGACTTTCCAACACTGACGTATTTTTGTGGAGTAAATTTGAGATTCCAACACTGACGTATTTTTGTGGAGTAAATTTGACGTTCCAACACTGACGTATTTTTGTAGAATAAATCTGATGTTCCAACTCTAATGTTGTTTTGTGGAATAAATCTGACGTTCCAACACTTACCTGGAGGTTACCTGGAGGTTATTCCGGGGATCAACGCCCCCGCGGCCTGGTCCATGACCAGGCCTCCCGATGGATCAGTGCCTGATCAACTTACGTTGTTTTGTGGAATAAATCTGACGTTCCAACAGTGACGTATTTTTGTGGAGTAAATTTGAGGTTCCAACACTGACGTATTTTTGTGGAGTAAATTTGACTTTCCAAGACTAACGTATTTTTGTGGAATAAATCTGACGTTCCAACACTGACGTTGTTTTGTAGAATAAATCTGACGTTCCAACACTGACGTTGTTTTGTGGAATAAATCTGACGTTCCAACACTGACATTGTTTTGTAGAATAAATCTGACGTTCCAACATTGACGTGGTTTTGAGGAGTAAATCTGACGTTCCAACACTGACGTTGTTTTGTGGAATAAATCTGACGTTCCAACACTGACATTGTTTTGTAGAATAAATCTGACGTTCCAACACTGACGTTGTTTTGTGGAATAAATCTGACGTTCCAACACTGACGTATTTTTGTGGAGTAAATTTCACGTTTATCTCTTTGATTTAGATTTTTCCTTTAATTTATTGCCTCGTGATAATTTATTTTTAAAGTTTGTTTGTACTGTGTAGTGATCTACTATCACCACCACCACCATTACCACAACTACCACTACTACTAGTAGTACACTCCTACCACCATCAATGATCACTGCTACCAAAACACTATCACTTACTTACCACCACCACAACAACACTATCACCACCACTACCACCACAACACTATCACCACCACTACACCACCACAGCACTATCACCACCATTTCACTGCCACAACACTATCACCACCACTACCACCACAACACTATCACCACCACTACCACCACAACACTATCACCACCACTACACCACCACAGCACTATCACCACCATTACACTGCCACAACACTATCACCACCACAAACACTATCACCACCACCACACCACCACAACACTATCACCACCCCTACACCACCACTACACCACCACAGCCCCTGTCACCACCACTACACCACCACAGCACTATCACCCACTACACTGCCACAGCACTATCACCACCACTACACTGCCACAGTACTATCACCACCACTACACCACCACAGCACTATCACCACCACTACACCACCACAGCACTATCACCACCACTACACCACCACTACACCACCACAGCACTATCACCCCCCACTACACCACCACAGCACTATCACCACCACTACACCACCACAGCACTATCACCACCACTACACCACCACAGCACTATTGCCACCACTACACCACCACAACACTATCACCCCCACTACACCACCACAGCACTATCACACCACTACACCACCACAGCACTATCACCACCAAAAACATGAAAACCCCCTCCCCCCAAACACGCATAGTGAACATCACTAACCCTTACCACATCACTACAACCACCACTACCACAATGACCACCAATCACTACCACCCCCCAAACCTCCCCACAACCATCACCACTACTCACCACCACCCGCCCTACCTAACACCCACACCACCCCTCACCCCCACACCCCCAACACCTCCCCCTCATCCCCCACACCTCACATATACTACATATAAAGGAACCCTCTTCTATTTTTTTTCGAGACTTTCCTTTGACCTGAATATAATTTTTTTTTTGTTTCGCGTTTATCCAATATTCCAGTAGTGTTCTTATATTGACTTTCATATTCTTTACTCTCCCCAGCTCCCCGTCTCTACTCTCCCCAGCTCCCCGTCTCTACTCGCCCCAGCTCCCCGTCTCTACTCTCCCCAGCTCCCCGTCTCTACTCGCCCCAGCTCCCCGTCTTGTTTGTCTATGTTGCATAGTTTTATGCTTCAGGGAGCTAATGTTACGCTCTGGGGTGGGGGGAGAGGGGATTGTTATTGGGGAGGTTAGGGGAGGGAAGAAGGAAGGGGTGATGGTAAGGTAGGGGTGGAGAGAGAGAGAGAGAGAGAAAGAGAGAGACTGTTATGGGGGGATTTTGAGTAGGGGAGAAGGTGATGGTAGAGGAATGGGATGGGGGAAAGGGATGGGGATTGTAAGGTAAGGGTGGAGAGAGAAAGAGGGAAGACTAAGGATGGGGAGAAAGACATTATGTTGTTGGGAGGGGGGTAAAGGGTGGATAAGAGGTAATGGTAGGGAAGAAATGAGAAGGGAGAGATGGGGAAGAGAGGAAACGTTGTTAGGAGAGTTGATGGAAAAGGGACGAGATGGGTGAAGGAAGCGGAACTGGAAGAAGAGGAGAGGGAAGGGACGTAGGGTAAGAGAAGCAATGGGTAAGGGAATGGGTAGGATGGGAAGGAGAGGAGAACGGCAGAGGAAGTAAGAAAAATATATATACCTAAGTCTCCCCTCTATCGTCCAATGTTTACATTGGAAGAAAACGGGGTACCTGGAGACGGGAGAGGGGGCACTGTCCTAGCCAGTGATGTCCCGTAATACCTACTCTATTCCTTTATGTAAGTTATGCTAGTATTATTTTATTGCTGCTTTTCTTATATTTGGCAATATTTTTTTTCCTTTTTTACATATTATCTGTTTGCAATATATATTCTTTTTCTTTATATTATATGTTTTTTAGTGTATTTTTCCACTAGATAACACATACGTAATTATAGTAGTAGTAGCAGCAGTAACAGCAACAGCATAGTAGTAGTATTGTTATTATTATTGATCGACACTATGCCCAGCCCTTCTAGGGTAGGGTAGGTGCCTGAGCCCGAGCCTTTAGCTCATAAGACTGTCATTCCCATTTGCCTCCTTGTGGCGGAGATGGCAGACCAGAGAGGCCTAGCTTGTGGCTAGGCCTGGGGACAATTGGTCCCAAAGATGAGGAGGTACTTGTGCCTCCTCCCATGGCAGACTTAGGTCTCAGACACTCCCTAAAGAGTGATGCCAAGGCCGGCCACCACTTGGAAAAGGCGATCTTATAAATAACAATTTTAATAATAACAAATAATAATAATTAATTAATTAATATTATTATTATTATTATTATTATTATTATTATTATTATTATTATTATATTTAGAGGTATAAAGAAATGCCATAAACAAATATCAGCTGGAAGGGTAACATAATTGCAACACAAATGGTCTGTACGTCAAGAATTACTCCTGTCACATGTCCTTGAAGAATTATTAAGAGAAAATCTCCATAGTGAGGCGCACTCGTGGCTGAGATGCGGGTGATCTTCCGAGACACTGCACCAGCAATTTTTGTACCACGATTGGACCGTCTCATCTGCACTGTTTGTGTGTCTTTGTTGCCACTTGAGGCTTGAGCTGTGAGAGCATCTCGGGGATTCGTAGCACAAGTGAGGCTGGGATGCTGTCCTCAGCTCAGTGTCATCACGCTTATGCTATGAGAGACTGAGATTGGGTTCATAAGATGCTGAGAAGGATAATAAGGAGTCTCTCTCTCTCTCTCTCTCTCTCTCTCTCTCTCTCTCTCTCTCTCTCTCTCTCTCTCTCTCTCTCTCTCTCTCTCTCTCACCTCTCTCGTACCTGATTCAGTAAGCATTTCTGAAAAACAACAACAAGAACATATCGTAAATACTGTGGTGCAATTTTGTAAAGTAAAGTACACACACACACACACACACACACACACACACACACACACACACACACACACCACACACACACACACACACACACACACACACACACACCACACACACACACAAACAAAATCACACACACACACATTTTATCTTGAGAGTAAAGGGAACAAAAACATTTGTAACAATGGTCAACAAATAAAGGATTTAATAAATATTAGATGATATTTTATGGAGAAAGTAACCAGGTGTGTAGACTACAGGAAGTAATTATTACTAAGACACAGTTATAATAATAATAATAATAATAATAATAATAATAATAATAATAATAATAATAATAATAATAATAATAATAATAATAATAATAATAAGTACATTGTCTGCACTGTCTTGCCTCTGTCAAGACTATGATGCCGTAAATAATGATTAAAGTGTTTCTTCTGTTCTCGGGTCACCCTGCCTTGGTGGGAAACGGCCGATGTGTTAAAATAATAATAATAATAATAATAATAATAATAATAATAATAATAATAATAATAATAATAATAATAATAATAATAATATTTGTTTCTACTTGTATATGATACAACTTATGCAGACCATAGCTGACATCAGCGACATATTATAGAGAAAGCCTATTGTTATGCAGAGAATCTCGGGCAACTTAAGTTAATTTTGTCCCCAGGATGCGACTCACACCAGTCGATTAACACCCAGGTACCTACTTACTGCTAGGTGAACAGGAACAGCAAGGATTCTTAACCTTTTTTACGATCACAGACACCTGTAGCTCGATTGGCAGCGCACTCAGCTCAAACACTGTGGTCCGTGGTTCGATCCCCGGTATGGAAGGAAACATTAGGACATGTTTCCTTAAGACACCTGCTGTCTATGTTCACCTATCAGTAAAATAGGTACCTGGGTTTAGTCGATTCGTGTGGGTGGCATCCTGGGGACAAAATTAGCTTAATTTGTCCGAAATACTTTGTATATGTATATAGTACGTTACTGATGTCAGCTATGGTCTGTATAAGTTGTATCATGTACTTGTAGAAATAAAGATTTATTATTGTTATTATTATTATTATTATTATTATTATTATTATTATTATTATTATTATTATGGATTTCCCAATATGTGCCCATACCATGAGGTACCAGTTTGACTTCAAAAGATGTCAATAAGTTGATTTAACTTTATATATGGATAACAAGCAACACAACAGCTGATAGTTCAAAATAATCTAACAACAACTTTTGTTTTTAAATTGTTTAGAGATCTATTCCCATATCCCCATTATTAGGGTCCCATACCCCTATTATTTGTTTCCGTAATCCATTATTTGGTTCCAGTACCCCTCATTATTTGTTCCCATACTCCATTATTTGGTTCCCATGCCCCGATTATTTGCTTCCCGTACCCTCCTGATTTGCTCCCATACCCCATTAATTGCTTTCCCAACCCTAAAGGGTACGGATACCCTGGTTTAGAATCCCCCTCTCCCCCCCACTCTCTCTTAGAGTTCCCAAACATCTATCCTTTCAGAAATACCTCCATGCTAATCCTTGCGAAATATCGTAAAACATTGAATTGTTCATGATACGATATCTGAAATCTTAAGACTGTATCACCAGGTTGCGTAGACTAAATGAATCAGTCATTCTGAAAGAGACTGCAACTCATCAGTGGTATACAATACCATCTGGATGAGAAATCAGACACGTATGCATCTGGGTAGCTTTAGTTGTAGATGTTTCGGGGAAAACCAGTGGTTTTATCAGTACAAGGAGATAATGGGAAGATTCTAGAACTATGTACGAGAGATGAGGTAATCAATCTCTCAGTCTTGGAGTTGCTTGAAGAGTCATGATGAACCTGAGATTCTTCAAGACTGAGGGACTGATTACCTCATCTTTTGTACACAGTTCTACAAACTTCATTTGTACTGATAAAGCCACTGGATGACGACAAGTCTACAAATCAAGATACCCAGATGTTGTACAAGTATCTAATTCTTCATTAATGACTTTTTTATCGGTAACAGAATACACAAATGCTTTTTTAAGACTGTGATTACATCATGTTCAATAGATATATGAAGAAATTGTAACATTTATGAAATGACTGTTAAATACTTTGGTGATGTAACTACACCCGAAGGGGCGTGATAAAGCCCCACCGTGACCTTAATCATTTTTTTTATGCTCTAGCGCTCACGGGATGAGCGCTACAAGGTCAACAGATGTACGAATCTCGCGTACTGAAGCACCCGTAGCTCGGTTGGTAGCGCACTCAGCTCACACACTGAGGTCCGATCCCGTGTACGGGTGGAAAAACACTGGGGGCGTGTTTCCTTAAGACAAATGCTATCCATGTTTGCCTAGCACTAAGTAGGCACCCAGGTGTTAATCAACTGGTGTGGGCAGCATCCTGGGGGACAAAATTAACCTAATCTGCCCGAAATGTTCTACATAACAAGGGGCTTTCTGTATAGTGGTATGTCACTGATGTCAGCTATGGTCTGTACAAGTTGTATCATGTACTTGTAGAAATAAAGATTATTATTAATATTATTATTATTATTATTATTATTGTTATTATTATTATTATTATATATTATTATTATTATTATTATTATTAATATTATTATTATTATTATTATTATTATTATTATTATTATTATTATTAATTATTATTATTATTATATATTAATATTATTATTATTATTATTATTATTATATTATTATTACTATTATTATTATTATTATTATTATATTATTATTATTAATTATTATTATTATTATTATTATTATTATTATTATTATTATTATTATTATTATTATTATATTGGCTCAACACATACACGATCAATAAATACAGGATCAACAAAAACAGAATCAACAAATACAGGATCTGGAGTCCTTCAGTAACCTTCTGAAGGATTGCAACCCTTCAGAGGGAGGAGGAGGGTGAGGGGGAGGAGGAGTAGGGGAAGAGGAAGAATGACAAGGAGAGAAAAGGGAGTCAGTAAAGGGAGATGGGAAGCTGGGAAGGGAAGGAGAAGGGAAGGCAAGGAGGAGAGGGTAAGGGAGGGTATGAAGGAGAGGGAAGAAAGGGAAGGGAAGGTAAGGAGGAAAGAGGAAGGGAAAGAAGGAAGGGGAGGGGAAAGAAACGGAAGGGAAGAGAAGAAATGGAGAAGAGAAGAGAAGAGAAGAGAAGAAAAGAGAAGAGAAGAGAAGAAATGTTGCACTTTTATCCACTTGGATTAAAGCTTTGTAATACTGGACTACCAGGATTAACACCAGGATTAAATCTGGATTTGTTTAGGATTTATCGCTATTCAGGATCTTATGTTTTAGCTCAGTACTCTAATGGGGAGAGTAGATGTGGAGGGAGGATGGGGAGGAGGATGGGGAGGAAGGATGGGGAGGAAGGATGGGGAGGGAGGATGGGGAGAGAGATGGGAGGGCAGATGGGAGATGGGGAGGAAGGATGCAGGAGGATGGAGTGAGAGATGGGAAGGAGGATGGGGAGGAGAGAGGATGGGGAGGAGAGAGGATGGGGAGGAGAGAGGATGGGGAGGAGAGAGGATGGGGAGGAGAGAGGATGGGGAGGAGAGATAAGGCTGTAGCATGGGTGAGGGAGGCTGGGGAGTAAGATGAGAGAACCTTGATGCCTGGGAAAGACTTTTACTACGAGGACTTGGAGCTACTCTCCGCTTCTTCGGATCAAGTCTGAATACTTCCCATCTTTTCTGCTATAACCTTACGGGTTTAACGATTCCCATCAAATTAATAAATACAACTGCAAGTAAGAACAACAATAAAAATAATAATAATAATAATAATAATAACAATAATAATAATAATAATAATAATAATAATAATAATAATAATAATAATAATAATAATAATAATAATAATAATAATAATAATAATAATAAAATAATAATAATAATAATAATAATAATAATAATAATAATAATAATAATAATAACAATAATAACAAGAGTAATAATAATAATAATTGCTTTGTCAAAGTAAGATTTATTTTCTTGTTTTTTCAAAGTAAAGGTTTACAATTTTACCTGTTCTGCACGACATATATATATAATATATATATATATATATATATATATATATATATATATATATATATATATATATATATATATATATATATATATATATATTTCTAAAGCCTGTTATATTACTTCCTTTCATTTACAGGCCTAGAGCTGTTATGTAATGCCGTAAAAAACACAATATGTGCTGTAGCACTGAATACAGCATGCATCATTCAATACAGCATGCAACAATCAATAAAATACAACATGCTGAATTATTCAGCCCAATGCCTAATGAATCATTCATTTTAATACATCATGTATTATTAATTTTAGCATAATACAGTAAGTACCATGAGTGACGTTGGTAACCCGCTCATGGAGGCTGGGAACAACTGATGTATCGGTCAAAGAGATTTAGTGTGTTTGTGTGCTTGGCTTTGTTAATGTGTTACGTTTATCTGGGAGGTGAATGTAGGGAGAAGGATCAGAGGGAAGGAGAGAAATAGGGAGATAGGAGATACTGGAGAGAGAGAGAGAGAGAGAGAGAGAGAGAGAGAGAGAGAGACAGAGGAGAGAAAGAGTTGTCATTATTATTATTATTATTATTATTATTATTATTATTATTAGTATTTGTAGTAGTAGTAGTAGTAGTAGTAGTAGTAATCTGGAGAGAGTTTATCTGGAGTTTATCTGGAGAGAGTTCCGGGGGTCAACGCCCCCGCGGCCCGGTCTGTGACCACGCCTCCTTAGGTCAGTGTCCCAGGATGCGACCCACACCAGTCGACTAACACCCAGGTACCCATTTTACTGATGGGGAACATAGACAACAGGTGGAAAGAAACACGTCCAATGTTTCTACTCTGGCTGGGAATCGAACCCAGGCCCTCACCGTGTGAAGCGAGAGCGTTGTTGTTCCTACATTCATTACCTCACTCTTCATGTTCCGTCTCCATTACTTCCCAGAACACTAACTACACTCATCCAGGCTACGCACTCCCCACCTCTCCTTCACCTAATCCCTACTTTACACCTTTAAGCCACCCAGCACACCTCATTCCTACACCATTACTCCCACCCCTGTAACCTGAAACCAACTGTATCATCACTTGTGCTCCGCTTAAGTGAGTCTCGTCACTAGTCAAGACCTTTCCATTCTAACGAGGGACTTCAACCCCTATCATATCACTATCAGCCTCTATCGTATCACTTTCAACCATTATCATATCAATACCAACCTCTATCATATCAATATCAACCCCTATCATGTCAAGATCAACCTTCATTACATCAAGATAAACCTCTATCATATCAAAAGCTTTAGTTGTAACCCAAGGTCATGATACCCAACCAAATGAGCTCTTCCCTAAGGAACAAGAACACGGGAAAACCGTGACCAGATTGACTGGAACCTCGAAGTCATACATATCCTTGCTGGTAAGACTGCAAGTGTTGACAGAATTCTGGCAGAGAACAGATGACGAAAACCTAGTTATAATCACACTCACAGAAACTAGCATATCACCAAGCGTACACATAACAAGGAAAGAGGAAAGATAAATGAGGCTTAGGCTTATTATTTAAGAAATAGCTGATGTCTGAGTAGATGAAATTCAAAGACTGTAAAGGTTAATAATAGGAGCAATAAATCTGTATAAAAAATGGGAAGAGTGCCAGGTGAACTGGCACCTGCATGAAGAACCTGGAATATTCGGAACAGCTGATAAGACTGCAGCGAAAACTTTCGGAACTAGCAAGTCGATTCATCGGTAAGAATAAGGTGGAATGAGAAACCAAGATGATTATTTCCAGGTGCTGCAGTTAAGTCCTGACGAGTTGCAAGAAATATAGACGAAAACATAGAGAGACGGTAAGTGACAGCTGGTTCAGCAGGCAAACAAAAGAGGACCTGGGGGAGGCTAGACGTCACACCAAACCTATCTCTTTAAGCACACATAAACGTGATAATGTCGCTGGCATAACTAAGTTTACCTTCTGGAACATGACAATAATATTACCTACTATTCACAAGTGTATCACACAAGCATGGAGCTCTAGCGAATGAAGCACACATGGAAGCTCAAAGATACTTCGCAAGGACTCCCACTTTATCAAGCATATATGCGAAAACTGAATAACGTGTAGAGATTTGCCGCTCGAGTGGTGCTGACGGTGAAGGACATGAATGAACGAGAAAAACTCAAAGGAGTTCAACGTTATATTAGTAGAGGAGAGTTGTCAGAGACACCTACGTGGTAGGGACCAGAACTAGAGGATACCGAAGCTACTTAACCGAATGAGTAACTGGGATATCTCAATAAATATTGAATCCAAGGGAGACAAATAAATAGAACCAAGGAGAGACATAGAGGAGGGAGACTATACGCTGATTCAGAAGGTACGATAGAACCCACCTTACTGTAAATTAGGGAACAACTGAGGCTAATCCCTTGTAAATACAGATATACTAGGCAAGTTCTTCTCAAACCAAAACCCACTAGCAAAAATATTTATCTTAACCCATTTTCATTGCTACCCAAGGAATAAGCTTATATCTGAGTGCATACACACACACACACACTCGACCCCTGCAACCGCAAATAGGTGAGTACAAATAGGTGAGCACACACCCACCCACACACACACACACACACACACACACACACACACACACACACACACACACTCGACCCCTGCAACCACAAATAGGTGAGTACAAATAGGTGAGTACACACCCACACTCACACACACACACACACATACACACACACATACACACACACACACTCGACCCCTGCAGCCACAAATAGGTGACTACACACACACACACACACACACACACACCACACACACACACTTTCCGTTCCATCATCTTTATTAGCCTGTAAACCTATTAACTGGGAGACTCTCAATGTGAGCAGCCAACACCGCCAGAGACTGGACACTTTTAGTGTGAGTGCTCGAAAGAGAATTTCGCCTGATTTCCCATGCTCAAATATACGTTTTTTTTCGACCCATGTTCAAATATTTTATGTTTGCATTTTTTTAGGAATAAGAATTAATATTTTTGTAGCTTTTTTCGAAAGTTTTGTTCAATCTTCAGGATTTCGTTTACGGATTTTCGTTAAATGGAAAAATCTTCTTTTTGTCAGTTTTGGTGTGACTTTCGTTTTTTTTTTTTTTGGCTACTGCTTTTAGCGTTCCGTTTTTTTTTTTTTGACACTCGTTGTTTGACACTTTTTTAATATTGGAATTGACGTGATTTTGTTTGACATTATGTGACACTATCTTTGTTTGATACTATTTTTGACACTGTCTTTGCCTGGAACTATCTTTGACACTGTCTATGTTTGACACTGTCTATGTTTGACACTGTCTATGTTTGACACTGTCTATGTTTGGCACTGTCTATGTTTGACACTGTCTATGTTTGACACTGTCTATGTTTGGCACTGTCTATGTTTGACACTGTCAATGTTTGACACTGTCTATGTTTGACACTATGTTTGACACTGTCTATGTTTGACACTATGTTTGACACTGTCCATGTTTGACATTCTCTATGTTTGGCACTGTCTATGTTTGACACTATGTTTGACACTGTCTATGTTTGACACTGTCTATGTTTGACACTGCCTATGTTTGACACTATGTTTGACACTGTCTATGTTTGACACTGCCTATGTTTGACACTATGTTTGACACTGTCTATGTTTGACACTATGTTTGACACTGTCCATGTTTGACATTCTCTATGTTTGACACTGTCTATGTTTGACACTATGTTTGACACTGTCAATGTTTGACACTCTCTATGTTTGACAATATGTTTGACACTGTCTATGTTTGACACTGTCTATGTTTGACACTGTCTATGTTTGACTTTGTCTATGTTTGACACTGTCTATGTTTGACACTATGTTTAGCACTGTCTATGTTTGACACTGTCTATGTTTGGTACTGTCTGTCTGACGATGTTTAAATGTTCATTTTTCATGTTGTTTCTGTCTAAATTGCTTCTCTCTTCCAGTCAGTTCTGTACCTCAATATCTCTTTCTTTTTGCTTTCTTTTAGTATTTTTGTAGCTTTCATTTAGCTTTCTTGTTGCCTTTTGATTTTTATCCTTTTAGCTTGCTTTTATTATTTTAGCTTTTCTTTTAACTTTCTTTTATCTTTCTTTTAACATTCGTTTAATTTTAGCTTTCTTTTAACTTTCTTTTATATTTCTTTTAACTTTCGTTTAGTTTTAGCTTTCTTTAAACTTTCTTTTATCTTTTTTTAACTTTCGTTTAGTTTTAGCTTCCTTTTAACTTTCTTTTATCTTTCTTTTAAC
Source organism: Cherax quadricarinatus (assembly GCF_026875155.1). Taxonomy (NCBI): domain Eukaryota; kingdom Metazoa; phylum Arthropoda; class Malacostraca; order Decapoda; family Parastacidae; genus Cherax; species Cherax quadricarinatus. The sequence goes on from NC_069424.1 coordinate 26,010,041, forward strand.
TTTCGTTTAGTTTTAGCTTTCTTTTAGCTTTCTTTTAACTTTCGTTTAGTTTTAGCTTTCTTTTAACTCTCTTTTATCTTTCTTTTAACTTTCGTTTAGTTTTAGCTTTCTTTTATCTTTCTTTTAACTTTCGTTTAGTTTTAGCTTTCTTTTAACTTTCTTTTAGCTTTCTTTTACCCTTCTTTTATAACTTTTTTTAGCCTTTTAGCCTTCATTTACTTTTTATCTTCCTTTTTATTTCTATTTATTTATTTATTTATTTATTTTTATGCTTTCTTTTTTATTTCTTTCATTTATTAGAGCGTTTATTAAATATTTTTCTCCCAATTTTTCTAATTAAAAACATTTTCTTTTTCAAATTACTAATTTAAAAATTCGTTTTTATAAATCATTTTGGCTAATTTAAAAACTCGTAAATTCTCTGTTTTCTAATTATAAAATTTGTATTTTTTTTCTTGAGTAACTTTCTCTTAATAAATTTGTCTAATGTTCTTTTTCTGTTTTATTCTTCATTTATTTTGAAAAAAAAAAAAAAAAAAATTGCATTTAAAAAGTGAAAATGAGATCGTGCCTTGCCCTTTGCTTATCCAGCTCTCCCCTTATCCGGCCCCTTCCCTTATCCGGCTCTCCCATTTTCCGGCTCTCCCCTTATCCGGCTCTCCCCTCATCTGGAAGTCCCCTCATTCGGCTCTTTCCTCATCTGGCTCTTCCCATCATTTGGTCCCCTCCTCATCCGGCCCCTCCCCTCTTCCGGATCTCCCCTCAATCGGCCCGTCCCGTTATCAGTCCCTCCCTTCATCTGGCCCTCCCCATATATGACACTTCATCTGTAAGTCGCCTCATTCGGGTATTTCCTCATCCGGCCCCTCCTTCATTTAATCCCCTTCTCATCCGGCCCTTCCCTCATCCGGACACACACACACACACACACACACCACACACACACACACACACACGGTATTAACGCATCGTCACACGGAAACTAAACCGAATGAGGCAATATCCGGGGGTTAACCGGCAGCAGGGCTCTGGTAATGTTCGGTTATGTGAATAACTGATAGTGCTATCAGCGACATGACAGCAAACTAGCTTTAATCTGTGCTAGCTCTAGCTTCACCTGTGCTAGTTCCGCTCATATGTGCACTATTTTGAGCTCTGTGTGCACTATTTCATGCTGGAAATTTATATATACCAAGACGTGTACGTCTCTCATTGTGTATGTCTCTCAGTGTGTATGTCTCTCAGTGTGTATGTCTCTCAGTGTGTATGTCTCTCAGTGTGTATGTCTCTCAGTGTGTATGTCTCTCAAGTGTGTATGTCTCTCAGTGTGTATGTCTCTCAGTGTGTATGTCTCTCAATGTGTATGTCTGCCTCAGTGTATATGCCTGTCTCTCACTGTGTATGTCTGTCTCAGTGTGTATGTCTGTCTCTCAGTGTGTATGTCTGTCTAAATGTGTATTTCTCTCAGTGTGTATGTCTCTCACTGAGAATGTCTATCACTGTGTATGTCTTTCATTGCGTATGTTTTTCTCAGTGTGTATGTCGGTCTCAGAGTGTATGTCTCTCAGTGTACTCACCTAATTGTGGTTGCAGGGATCGCGACTGAGCTCCTGGCCCAGCCTCTTCACTGACCGCTACAAGGTCCTCTCTCTCTCTGCTCCCTGAGCTTTGTCATACCTCGTCTTAAAGCTATGTATTGTATAGTTTCTGCCTCCACTGCATCACTTGCTAGACTATTCCACTTCCTGACAATTCTGTGACTGAAGAAATACTTCCTAACATCCCTGTGACTCGTCTGAGTCTTCAGCTTCCAATTGTGGCCCCTTGTTTCTGTGTCCCTTCTCTGGAACATCCTGTCTCTGTCCCCTTTATCTATTCCACGCAGTATTTTGTATGTCGTTATCATGTCTCCCCTGACCCTCCTGTCCTCCAGCGTCGTCAAGCCGATTTCCCTCAACCTTTCTTCGTAGGACGTTTCCCTTAGCTCTGGAACTAACCTTGTTGCAAACCTTTGCACTTTCTCTAATTTCTTGACTTGTTTGACCAGGTGTGGGTTCCAAACTGGTGCTGCATTCTCCAATATGGGCCTGACGTACACGGTGTACAGTGTCTTGAACGATTCCTTACTAAGGTAACGGAACACTATTCTCAGGTTTGCCAGGCGCCCATATGCTGCAGCAGTTATCTGGTTGATGTGTGCCTCAGGAAACGTCCTCGGTGTTATACTCACCCCAAGATCTTTCTCCATGAGTGAGGTTTGCAGTCTTTGGCCACCTAGCCTATACTCTGTCTGCGGTCCTCTTTGCCCTTCCCCGATCTTCATGACTTTGCATTTGGAAGGGTTAAATTCGAGAAGCCGG
>NC_069424.1:26017400-26019900 GCF_026875155.1 Cherax quadricarinatus
GGTTAACGCTCTCGCTTCACACGGTGAGGGCCTGGGTTCGTTTCCCAGCCAGAGTAGAAACATTGGACGTGTTTCTTTCCACCTGTTGTCTATGTTCCCCATCAGTAAAATGGGTACCTGGGTGTTAGTCGACTGGTGTGGGTCGCATCCTGGGACACTGACCTAAGGAGGCCTGGTCACAGACCGGGCCGCGGGGGCGTTGACCCCCGGAACTCTCTCCAGGTAAACTCTCCAGGTAAAGGCATACTTTTACTGGGAAATAATTTCCCTCTTTCCTACATACTCTAACTTGAGCCTCACTATCCTCGTAAAAACTCTTCACTGCTTTCAGTAACCTACCTCCTACACCATACGCCTGCAACATCTGCCACATTGCCCCCCTATCCACCCTGTCATACGCCTTTTCCAAATCCATAAATGCCACGAAGACCTCTTTAGCCTTATCTAAATACTGTTCACTTATATGTTTCACTGTAAACACCTGGTCCACACACCCCCTACCTTCCCTAAAGCCTCCTTGTTCATCTGCTGTCCTATTCTCCGTCTTACTTTTAAATTTCTTTTCAATAATAACTCTTCCATACACTTTGCCAGGTATACTCAACAGACTTATCCCCCTATAATTTTTGCACTCTTTTATCCCCTTTGCCTTTATACAAAGGAACTATGCATGCTTTTCTGCCAATCCCTAGGTACCTTACCCGCTTCCATACATTTATTAAATAATTGCACCAACCACTCCAAAACTATATCCCCACCTGCTTTTAACATTTCCATCTTTATCCCATCAATCCCGGCTGCCTTACCCCCTTTCATTTTACCTACTGCCTCACGAACTTCCCCCACACTCACAACTGGCTCTTCCTCACTCCTACAAGATGTTATTCCTCCTTGCCCTATACACGAAATCACAGCATCCCTATCTTCATCAACATTTAATAATTCCTCAAAATATATATATATGTATATATATATATACATAATACATATATTCACATGTTATAAATGTAATAGATTTTAAGAAGCATTTTGGTTATATTTGGCTATGTCTGGCTATATCCTGTTAAATTTGCATATTCACCAACCACCCGATGTGTGTGTGTGTGTGTATGTGTGTATGTGTGTGTGTGTATGTGTGTGTGTGCTTATGTGCGTATGTGTGTACGTGTACTCACCTAGTTGTACTCACCTAGTTGAGGTTGCGGGGGTCGAGTCCGAGCTCCTGGCCCCGCCTCTTCACTGATCGCTACTAGGTCACTCTCCCTGAGCCGTGAGCTTTATCATACCTCTGCTTAAAGCTATGTATGGATCCTGCCTCCACTACATCGCTTCCCAAACTATTCCACTTACTGACTACTCTGTGGCTGAAGAAATACTTCCTAACATCCCTGTGATTCATCTGTGTCTTCAGCTTCCAACTGTGTCCCCTTGTTACTGTGTCCCATCTCTGGAACATCCTGTCTTTGACCACCTTGTCAATTCCTCTCAGTATTTTGTATGTCGTTATCATGTCCCCCCTATCTCTCCTGTCCTCCAGTGTCGTCAGGTTGATTTCCCTTAACCTCTCCTCGTAGGACATACCTCTTAGCTCTGGGACTAGTCTTGTTGCAAACCTTTGCACTTTCTCTAGTTTCTTTACGTGCTTGGCTAAGTGTGGGTTCCAAACTGGTGCCGCATACTCCAATATGGGCCTAACGTTACACGGTGTACAGGGTCCCGAATGATTCCTTATTAAGATGTCGGAATGCTGTTCTGAGGTTTGCTAGGCACCCATATGCTGCAGCAGTTATTTGGTTGATGTGCGCTTCAGGAGATGTGCCTGGTGGTATACTCACCCCAAGATCTTTTTCCTTGAGTGAGGTTTGTAGTCTCTGGCCCCCTAGACTGTACTCCGTCTGCGGTCTTCTTTGTCCTTCCCCAATCTTCATGACTTTGCACTTGGTGGGATTGAACTCCAGGAGCCAATTGCTGGACCAGGTCTGCAGCCTGTCCAGATCCCTTTGTAGTTCTGCCTGGTCTTCGATCGAGTGAATTCTTCTCATCAACTTCACGTCATCTGCAAACAGGGACACCTCAGAGTCTTTTCCTTCCGTCATGTCGTTCACAAATACCAGAAACAGCACAGGTCCTAGGACTGGCCCCTGTGGGACCCCGCTGGTCACAGGTGCCCACTCTGACACCTCGCCACGTACCATGACTCGCTGCTGTCTTCCTGACAAGTATTCCCTGATCCATTGTAGTGCCTTCCCTGTTATCCCTGCTTGGTCCTCCAGGTTTTGCACCAATCTCTTGTGTGGAACTGTATCAAATGCCTTCTTGCAGTCCAAGAATATGCAATCCACCCACCCCTCTCTCTCTTGTCTTACTGCTGTCACCATGTCATAGAACTCCAGTAGGTTTGTGACACAGGATTTCCCGCCCCTGAAACCATGTTGGCTGCTGTTGATGAGATCGTTCCTTTCTAGGTTTTTCCACCACTCTTCTCTGATAATCTTCTCCA
>NC_069424.1:26024900-26124263 GCF_026875155.1 Cherax quadricarinatus
GCTGATAAATATCGCTGGAATTTTGATGAGCTGGAGAGAGGAGACAGCGGAGAAGAAAGTGATTTACATAGCGGGAACGCTTCACTCTGGAGGCCCCAAGGTGGTAATAGCAGTAAATGTATAGGCCCCCACAGAACAGCAGGAGGCCAAGGCAAGAGTACGACGAGAGCATAGAGCGATGGTTGACACACTGGCTAGAGTGGCCAGAAGAGCTCATGCATGCAGGGGAAAGCTCCTGATCATGGGCGACTTTAACCACGAGGAGATCGATTGGGAGAACTTGGCCCCCATGGGGCCAAGATACATGGAGGGCTAAAGAGATGGAGGTGGTTTCTGGGAAAACTTCATGTACCAAAACGTAAGGGACACTACAAGAGAGAGAGAGGAGAGGATGAACCAGCAAGGCTGGACTTAGTATTCACCCTTTAGTTGTGCAGATATTGAGGAATCACATATGAAAGACCCTTGGGGGCCAGTGACCATGTGGTTTTAAGCTTCGAATACACAGTAGAGCTACAAGTGGAGGGAGAAGCAGGAAGGCCAGGACGAATGAAGCCAAACTACAAGAAAGGGGACACACAGGAATGAGGAACTTCCTGAACGGGGTTCAGTGGGACAGGACTGGCAGGGAAGCCAGTTTTAAAGAGATGATGGAATATGTAGCAACAAAATGCAAGGAGGGTGAGAAGAGGTTTGTACCCAAGGGTAACAGGAATAATGAAAAAGCCGGGATGAGCCATGGTTTACCCAAAGGTGCAGGGAGGCAAAAAACCCGTGTGCTAGGGAATGGAAGAATATAGAACGCAAAGGACCCAGGAGAATAAGGAGAGCAGTCGTAGAGCCAGAAACGAATATGCACAGATAAGAAGGGAGGCCCCAAAAACAATATGAAAATGACATAGCAGCGAAAGCCAAATCTGACCCGAAACTGTTGTACGCCACATCAGGAGGAAAACAACAGTCAAGGACCAGGTAATCAGGCTAAGGAAGGAAGGAGGAGAGACAACAAGAAATGACCGTGAAGTATGCGAGGAACCAACAAGAGATTCAAAGAAGTGTTCACAGAGGAGACAGAAGGGGGTCCAGAAAGACGGAGAGGTGGGGCACACCACCATGTGCTGGACACAGTTTCAAAACAACCGAGGAAGAAGTGAAAAGGCTTCTGAGTGAGCTAGATACCTCAAGGGCAATGGGGCCAGATAACATCTCCCCATGGGTATTGAGAGAGGGAGCAGAGGGCTATGTGTACCCCTAACAACAATATTCAATACATCTATCGAAAAAGGGAGATTGCCTGAGGCATGGAAGACAGCAAAAATAGTCCAAAGTATAAAAAGGAGACAGACATGAAGCATTTAAACTACAGACCAGTGTCACTGAATGTATAGTATGCAAAATCATGAAGAAGATTATCAGGAGAAGAGTGGTGGAACACCTAGAAAGGAATGATCTCATCAACAGCAGCCAACATGGTTTCAGGCACGGGAAATCTGTGTCACAAACCTACTGGAGTTCTATGACATGGTGACAGCAGTAAGACAAGAGAGAGGGGTGGGTGGATTGCCTATTCTTGGATGCAAGAAGGCGTTTGACACAGTTCCACACAGAGATTGGTTGCAAAAACTGGAGGACCAAGCAGGGATAACAGGGAAGGCACTACAAAAGGATCAGGGAATACTTGTCAGGAAGACAGCAGCGAGTCATGGTACGTGGCGAGGTGTCAGAGTGGGCACCTGTGATCAGGGGTCCACAGGGGTCAGTCCTAGGACCAGTGCTGTTTCTTGTATTTGTGAAAAGACATGACGGAAGGAAAAGACTCTGAGGTGTCCCTGTTTGCAGATGACGTGAAGTTGATGAGAAGAATTCACTCGATCGAAGACCAGGCAGAACTACAAAGGGATCTGGACAGGCTGCAGACCTGGTCCAGCAATTGGCTCCTGGAGTTCAATCCCACCAAGTGCAAAGTCATGAAGATTGGGGAAGGGCAAAGAAGACCGCAGACGGAGTACAGTCTAGGGGGCCAGAGACTACAAACCTCACTCAAGGAAAAAGATCTTGGGGTGAGTATAACACCAGGCACATCTCCTGAAGCGCACATCAATCAAATAACTGCTGCAGCATATGGGCGCCTAGCAAACCTCAGAACAGCATTCCGACATCTTAATAAGGAATCGTTCAGGACCCTGTACACCGTGTACGTTAGGCCCATATTGGAGTATGCGGCACCAGTTTGGAACCCCCCACCTAGCCAAGCACGTAAAGAAACTAGAGAAAGTGCAAAGGTTTGCAACAAGACTAGTCCCAGAGCTAAGAGGTATGTCCTACGAGGAGAGGTTAAGGGAAATCAACCTGACGACACTGTAGGACAGGAGAGATAGGGGGGACATGATAACGACATACAAAATACTGAGAGGAATTGACAAGGTGGACAAAGACAGGATGTTCCAGAGATTGGACACAGTAACAAGGGGACACAGTTGGAAGTTGAAGACACAGATGAATCACAGGGATGTTAGGAAGTATTTCTTCAGCCACAGAGTAGTCAGTAAGTGGAATAGTTTGGGAAGCGATGTAGCGGAGGCAGGATCCATACATAGCTTTAAGCAGAGGTATGATAAAGCTCACGGTTCAGAGAGAGTGACCTAGTAGCGATCAGTGAAGAGGCGGGACCAGGAGCTCGGACTCGACCCCCGCAACCTCAACTAGGTGAGTAACTAGGTGAGTACACACACACACATACACACACACAGGAAGATCAAATACAGCCTCCCTCACAACTTCCTATAGAAGCCTCCCAACCAGGTCAACCCCAGTGCAACCAAACACTCTAAACCAAAACACCCATGCCACATCCAATGCCCCCACCCACTGCATTACAAACTCCACCCCCACAGCAACCACCCATAGTTCCTTATCAGGTCTCCCACTTCCCCAACCCCAATGCACCTCCCAGACCACAATCTTAGAAAAGAGGTTGAAGGTGTGGTATACAAATGCAGATGGAATAACAAATAAGTATGAGGAGTGGCACGAAAGAATCAAGGAGACATCCCCAGACATAATAGCACTCACAGAAACAAAACTCACCAGAATAATAACAGATTCAATCTTTCCATCCGGATATCAAATCCTCAGGAAAATCAGAGGGAGGAGAGGGGGAGGAGGAGTTGCACTGCTCATTAAAAACCAGTGGGGGGTTGAGAAAATGGAAGGAATGGACGGCACGGGCGAAAGGGACTACTTAGTAGGAACAATCCAGTCTGAGGGACATAAGGTGATAATTGCAGTAATGTACAACCCACCACAGAACTGCAGGAGGCCAAGAGAAGAATACGATGAGAGCAACAGAGCAATGGTCGACACACTAGCCGAGGTGGTCAGGAAAGCACACATGGGGGGAGCAAAGTTACTAGTTATGGGTGATTTCAATCACAAGGAGATTGACTGGGAAAACCTGGAGCCCCATGGGGGTCCCGAAACATGGAGAGCCAAGATGATGGATGTGGTACTGGAAAACCTCATGCATCAACATGTTAGAAACTACCAGAGAGAGAGGAGAGGATGAACCAACAAGACTGGACCTTGTATTCACCTTGAGTAGTTCTGACATCGAGGATATCATGTACAAAAGGCCCCTGGGAGCTAACGATCATGTGGTTCTGTGCTTCGACTACATAGTTGAGCTCCAAGTGGAGAGAGCAGCAGGAATAGGGTGGGAAAAACCAAACTACAAAAGGGGAAACTACTCAGGCTTGAGGAGCTTCTTTCAAGACATTCAGTGGGAGAGGGAACTGACAGGAAAACCAGTACAAGAAATGATGGACTATGTCGCAACAAAATGCAAGGAGGCAGAGGAGAGGTTTGCTCCCAAGGGAAACAGAAATAATGGGAAGAACAGAACGAGTCCTTGGTTCACCCAAAGGTGTAGGGAGGCAAAAACTAGGTGTACTAGAGAATGGAAAAGGTACAGAAGACAGATAACTCAGGAAAATAAAGAGATTAGCCGAAGAGCCAGAAACGAATATGCACAGATAAGAAGGGAGGCTCAGCGGCAATACGAAAATGACATAGCATCGAAAGTCAAGACTGACCCGAAGCTGTTGTACAGCCACAGCAGGAGGAAAACAACAGTCAAGGACCAGGTAATCAGACTGAGGAAGGGTGATGGGGAATTCACAAGAAACGACCGGGAGGTATGTCAGGAGCTCAACACGAGATTTAAAGAAGTATTTACAGTGGAAACCAGTAGGACTCCAGGAAATCAGAGCAGGAGGGTGCACCAGCAAGTGCTGGATGAGGTACATATAACCAAGGAGGAGGTGAAGAAGCTGCTATGCGAACTTGACACCTCAAAGGCGGTGGGACCAGACAACATCTCTCCAAGGGTCCTTAAAGAGGGAGCAGAGATATTGTGTGTACCATTAACAAAGATCTTCAACACATCATTTGAAACTGGGCAACTCTCCGAGGTATGGAAGATGGCATGTGTAGTCCCAATTTTTAAAAAGGGAGACAGACATGAGGCACTAAACTACAGACCTGTATCACTAACGTGTATAGTATGCAAGGTCATGGAGAAGATCATCAGGAGGAAAGTGGTGGAGCACCTGGAAAGAAACAAGTGTATAATTGACAACCAGCAGGGTTTCAGGGAGGGAAAATCCTGTGTCACAAACCTACTAGAGTTTTATGACAAGGTGACAGAAGTAAGACAAGAGAGAGAGAGGGGTGGATCGACTGCATTTTTTTGGACTGCAAGAAGGCCTTCGACACAGTTCCTCACAAGAGGTTACTGCAAAAGCTAGAGGATCAGGCACACATAACAGGAAAGGCACTGCAATGGATCAGAGAATACCTGACAGGGAGGCAACAACGAGTCATGATACGTGACGAGGTGTCAGAGTGGGCGCCTGTGACAAGCGGGGTTCCACAGGGGTCAGTCCTAGGACCTGTGCTGTTCTTGGTATATGTGAACGACATAACGGAAGGGATAGACTCAGAAGTGTCCTTGTTTGCGGATGTTGTGAAGTTAATGAGAAGAATGAAATCGGATGAGGATCAGGCAGGACTACAAAGAGACCTGGACAGGCTACAAGCCTGGTCCAGCAACTGGCTCCTTGAGTTTAACCCTGCCAAATGCAAAGTCATGAAGATTGGGGAAGGGCAAAGAAGACCGCAGACACAATGTAGTTTAGATGGCCAAAGTCTGCAAACCTCACTCAAGGAAAAAGATCTTCGGGTGAGTATAACACCGAGCATATCTCCTGAGGCGCACATCAATCAGATAACTGCTGCAGCATATGGGCGCCTGGCAAACCTACGGATAGCGTTCCGATACCTCAGTAAGGATTCGTTCAAGACTCTGTATACCATTTACGTCAGGCCCATACTGGAGTATGCAGCAACAGTTTGGAATCCACACTTAGTCAAGCACGTCAAGAAATTAGAGAAAGTGCAAAGGTTTGCAACAAGACTAGACCCACAGGTACGGGGATTGTCCTACGAAGAAAGGTTGAGGGAAATCGGCCTGACGACACTGGAGGCCAGGAGGGTCAGGGGAGACATGATAACGACATATAAAATACTGCGCGGAATAGACGAGGTGGACAAAGACGGGATGTTCCAGAGAAGGGACACAGACACAAGAGGTCACAATTGGAAGTTGAAGACTCAGATGAATCAAAGGGATGTTAGGAAGTATTTCTTCAGTCATAGAGTAGTCAAGTCGTGGAATAGCCTAGAAAGTGACGTAGTGGAGGCGGGAACCATACATAGTTTTAAGGCGAGGTATGATAAAGCTCACGGAGCAGGAGAGAGAGGACCTAGTAGCAATAAGTGAAGAGGCGGGGCCAGGAGCTATGACTCGACCCCTGCAACCACAAATAGGTGAGTACACCACACACACACACACAAACACATAATTCTCATAATAACAACAACAACAACAACAACAGCAATAATAATAATAATAATAATAATAATAATAATAATAATAATAATAATAATAATAAAAATTATTATTATTATTATTATTATTATTATTATTATTATTATTATTATTATTATATTCATCATCATCATCATCATTCATCATCATCATCATCATCATCATCATCATCATCATCATCATCATCATCATCATCATCATCATCATCATCATCATCATAAAAGTACTTTAAGTGTGCCCACAATCATTGCAAATGGGAAGAAGCCAAACAGTTTAACACGTCAGAGTAAAGACCAAGACAGTGACGTGAGGCAGTACTCGGAAGCAAGTGTAAAACTGCAGACAGTGACACGAAACACGCCAGAAGACGGAATCACGACACAGCGAGACGGAGAACACCGACAGCATCCAGACATGGCAGGAGGAGAGACAGGCATCAGTCTTCAGTAAGGAAGACATCTCCCCCCTCACCTCAGTAGCGAGATAATGAGATGTAATATGACTGTATCTCTCTATATCTCCTACCACTGAGCGATGCTGCCGGAAAATAGTAAGGGGAAATAAATGGCATAAACAAAAGCAATAAAGATTAATTACTTTGTTATTTAAATTACATTCCCTTCCCCCCCCCTATCAGAAATAAGCTTTATACAGTCAGTGAGATTCTTTTTACAGCTTAATCGTGGCCTAAGCTTAACCTTAAATTTAAGCTTCCTCTATATTAAGCTTTTTTTTTATGGCCAGTTGAAAGCTTGATGCTCCCAATACTTCCAGAAAACGCTGTAGTAACTGTCACATAGGAGAAAGTGAAGCAGGGCATGACAGAAGGCAGTGTCCAGGAATAATGCAAGCACACAGTGATACAAGAGAGTTGACACAAAGGTCCAGCCCAGTGTAACAAAGGAAGGAGAAAGTGCCTAACAGGGCAGTGGACAGAAGATAGTGTCTCTTTGTTCCTCCTCATGCCAGAGACGGGCAGTCGTAGATTATAAATTCACAGCGTAAAGAACTGGGGGGGTTGATAGTCTGTCCTCAACTCCAGCAAGAAGATAGAATATTATTATTAGATATTATTATTATTATTATTAGATTATTATTATTATTATTTTACTTTGTAAGTCAAATTTAGTCTTCAGAGAGAGAGAAACCGATCACACAGGTTAAGATATAAGCGAGATATACAAAAAAGACAGATAATTACACACACAACACACTCACACACCCACACACACACACACACACACACACACACCCACACACACACAACACACACACTAAAACCACAAACAAAGTCTTATATATAAAAACGTAGTAATTTTTTAACTAGCCAGTCCAAATCACTGAAGGGAAAAATATACCCACCTGACGACTCGACTATAATAGCGGTGAAGTCCTTGCAGAAATATTACTTAATAAAAGCGGGGGTTCCGCCTCTCAAACAAAAGCTTACCCTGAAACTTTATTAACATTTGTCTTATTTCTTTTATGTTTTCTTTTTGTTTTTTTTTTATTTTAATTGCCTTATTTTGCAGGTGATTTGTTGCTGTTTCAATATATTTCCCTGATTTGTTATACGTATTTTTTCATGGTGATTTATTTGTTGGTTTGTGGACTTGTGGAAGTGGAGAAAGGGACTTGTATCTCTCTTTCTTTCTTTCCCTCTCCTCCCTCTTCTCCTTCCTGTCTCCTCTTCTCTCCTCTCTTATTTCTTTCTTCCTACTCCCTTCCCTCTCTCCTTTCTTCTCTCTCTCCCCTCTCTCTCTTCTCTCCTCCTCACTTCTCCTCTCTCACTCTCTCTCTCATCTCTCTTCATCTCTCCTCTCATCTCTCATCTCTCTCACTCCTCTCTCTCTCCCTCTCTATCTCATCTCTCTCTCTCTCTCTCCTCTCTCTCGAGCTCAACTTAAAACCTCCTCAACAATGTTCACACAACAAATGAAACTGGTGGTGTTTAACGCTCCCTTGTAAATTCAGCTTAAATTCAGCTTCCTCCCACGCTGCCCTCCACCTCCCTCCAGGCTCAGCCTTATTATTTACTTACAATACACCAGTGTTGAAAATTTCAAGCCGATCGGCTCAGGCGTTTTCGTGTTATGAAGGAAAAAAAATTTTGGTTGAAGAGGAAAAAATTGTCACCTGCTTGAAATTATGCTTTGTATGATATTATTACTATTAATTATTATTATTATTATTATTATTATTATTATTATTGTTGTTGTTGTTGTTGTTATTTTTACTATTATCGTTATATTATTACAGTTATTTATTATTTATTTACATTATTATTATATTACTATTATTATTATCATTATATTATTAATTAATATTATTATTACGATTATTATTTTATATAATTATCATTAATTTTATATTATTATTATTATTAAAGGTTTAAAATTTAAGGAAACTTTAAACGCGTAGCAGCTCCATGCAGCGGCTGTTGCAAGAAAGGCAATCAATCTAGATCCAAGAAGGAGACCAAAAAAGCTCGGGAGTCCCTCGGAATAAGAGCCCTCTTCATTATCATTTGTGTGTGTGTGTGTGAGGGTGTGTGTGTGTGTGTGTGGTGTGATGTGTGTGTAACTCACCTAGTTGTACTCACCTAGTTGAGGTTGGCGGGGGTCGAGTCCGGCTCCTGGCCCCGCCTCTTCCTGATCGCTACATAGGTCACTCTCCCTGAAGCCGTGAGCTTTACGTACCTCGCTTACAGCTATGTAATGGAATCCTGCCTCCACTACATCGCTTCCCCAAACTATTCTCCACTTACTGACTACTCCTGTGGCTGAAGAAATACTTCCTAACATCCCTGTAGATATCATCTGTGTCTTTAGCTCCGACTGGTCCCCTGTTTACTGTGTCCAATCTCTGAACATCCCTGTTTTTGTCCACCTTGTCAATTCACTCTCAGTATTTTGTATGTCGTTATATCATGGTCCCCCCCTATCTCTCCTGTCCTCCAGTGTCGTCACCGGTTGATTTTCCCTTAACCTCTCCTCGTAAGGAAACATACCTCTTAGCACTGGGACTAGTCTGTTGCAAACCTTTGCACTTTCCCTAGTTTCTTTACGTGCTTGGCTAGGTGTGGGTTCCAAACTGTGTGCCATACTCCAATATGGGCCTAACGTCTACGGTGTACAGGGTCCTGAACATTCCTTATTAAGAAGTCGAATGCCTTTCTTAGGTATGCTAGGCGCCCATATGCAGCAGCAGTTATTTTGGTTGATGTGCGCTTCAGGAGAAATGTGCCCTGGGTGGTATACTCACCCAAGAATCTTTTTCCTGAGTGAGTTGTAGTCTCTGACCCCCCTAGACTGTACTCCGTTCTGCGGCCTTACTTGCCCTTCCCTTCCCCAATCTCATGACTTAGCACTTGGGGGATTGAACCTCCAGAGCCATTGCTGGACCCATTCTGCAGCCTGTCCAAATCCCCTTGTCGTTCTGCCTGGTCTCAGAGATCGAGTGTATTCTCGTCATCAACTTCACGTCATCTCAAACAGGGAACAACACAGAGTCTATTCCTTTCCGTCCATGTCGTTCACAAAGACCAGAAAAAGCACTGGTCCTAGGACTGACCCCCGCGGGACCCCCGCTGGTCACAGGTGCCCTCCTCTGACACCTCGCACGTACGCATACCCAGCTGTCCTTCCTGAACAATATTCCCTGACCCATTGTAGTGCCTTCCCTGTTATCCCCTGCTTGGGTCCTCCAGTTTTTGCACCAACTCTTGTGTGGGAGCACTGTGTCAAACGCCTTCTTGCAGTCCAAGAAAATGCAATCCACCCACCCCTCTCTCTTGTCTTACGCTGTCACCATGTCATAGAAACTCCAAGTAGTTTTGTGACACAATGGTGTCATGAGAGCGCGTGCCCGTCCAGGAAACCATGCTTGGGGCAGCGAGTAGAGCAGTAGGAGATCTAGGCGGTGGGGGGGGGGGGAGGGGGGGGGGGGGGGGGGCAGAGGGGGGGGGGGGGGGGGACGACAATCACTGTCGAGGGTGTTCCACCACTCTCTCCTGGATAATCTTCTCCATGATTTTTGAATACGATAACAGGTCAGTGACACTGGTCGTATTTTAATGCTTCAGGTCTGTCCTCCTTTTTTAAAGATTGGGACTTACATTTGTCTGTCTTCCATGCCTCAGGCAGCAAATCTCCCATGTTTCGATAGATGTATTGAATATTGTTGTTAGGGGTAACACATAGAGCGCCTCTGCTTCCTCCTCAATACCCATGGGAGAATGTAACTGGCCCAATTTGCCTTGAGGTATCTAGCTCACTCAGAACCACTCTTCACATCTTCTCGTTGTGTGCACTGTGGCCACACTTGGTGGTGTGCCCCACCCTTCCGTTTTCTGGAGTCCC
Source organism: Cherax quadricarinatus (assembly GCF_026875155.1). NCBI lineage: Eukaryota > Metazoa > Arthropoda > Malacostraca > Decapoda > Parastacidae > Cherax > Cherax quadricarinatus. The sequence continues at coordinate 26,035,209 of NC_069424.1, forward strand.
CTCTGTCTTCCTCTGTGAACACTTTCTTTGTTGAATCTCTTGATGAGTTCTTCACATACTACCCGGTCATTTCCTGTTGTCTCTCCTTCCTTCCTTCCCTTAGCCTGAGTTACCTGGTCCTTGACTGTTGTTATTTCCTCCGATGTGGCTGTACAACAGTTTCCGGTCAAGTTTGGCTTTCGCTGCTTAATGTCATTTTCCATATTGTCTTTTGGGCCTCCTCCCTTCTTATCTGTGCATATTCATTTCTGGCTCTACGACTGTTCTCCTTATTCCTCACTGGTCCTTTGGGCCTTCTATAGTTCTTTCATCCATTCCCTAGCACACCTTGGGTTTTAGCCTCCCTGCACCTTTGGGTAAACCATGGGCTCATCCTGGCTTTTTCATTACTCCTGTTAACCCTTTGGGTACAAACCTCTCCTCACCTCCTTTCAATTTTATTGCTAAAATATTCCATCATCGCATGAACTGTTTCCCTGGCCGATTTCTCTGTCCCACAGAACCCCGTTCAGGGGATCCCAAGTTTGTCCTCATTCCTGTGTATCCCCGTTCTTGTAGTTTTGGCTTCATTCGTCCCTGCCTTTTCCTGCTTCCCCCTCTCTCTCCCTCCACTTGTAGCTCTACTGTGGTAGTCTAAGCTTTACAACCACATGGTCACAGCCCCCAAGGGGTCCTTTCATATGTGATTGTCGTCGATAAATCTGCACTACTGAAGGTGAATACTAAAGTCCAGCCTTGCTGGTTCATCCTCTCCTCTCTCACTTGTAGTGTCCCCTTTACGACTGTTGGTACAATGAAGTTCTCCAGTACCACCTCCAACATCTTAGCCCTCCAAGTATCTTGGCCCCATGTGGGTCCATAGTCTCCCAATTCTATCTCCTTGTGTTTAAAGTCACCCATGATCAGGAGCTTTGCCCTGCAGCATGAGCTCTTCTGGCCACTCTCCCAGTGTGCCAACCAACGCTCTATTGCTCTCGTCGTACTCCTTGCCTTGGGCCTCCTGCTGTTCTGTGGTGGTTATACAGCACGCTATTACCACCTTGGGACCTCCAGAGTGAATGTTCCCCACTATGTAATCACATTTCCTTCTCCGCTATCTTCCGCTCGTCCGCTCATCAAAAATTCCAGCGATTTTTGATCAGCACGCACTCCTCCACCCCCCCCTGTTCCCATCTGTCTTTCCTCAGATTTGGTATCCCGTTGGAAAGATGGCAACATCTGTTATCATACCTGTAAGCTTGGTTTCTGTGAGAGCTATGATGTTCCCGGTGATGCTTCTTTGACTCCTTTCCTTGCACTCCCTCCCACTTATTTGTTATCTCCATCAGCGTTTGTGTACCATACCTTCAGTTTCCTTTCCAAAACGACTGGTTGGGTTTGGGGGGCCTGTGAGGGTGGGAGACTCTGGTGGCATACTGTGGGGTTCTATAGCTTGGTGTTGGGTGGAGGCTGTGGGTATGGATTGTAGGGTGTGTTTGGGATGGTGTGATAGGTTTGTGTGGTTCTGAGAGTATTGTGTGTGTGCGTGCCCTTGCTGTTCTTCCTGCTCTGACAGACCTCTGCTGGTTCCTCCTTTCTCTTTTTCCAGCTCCTTTCGCTTTTTTGTCCTCTCCCTCAGCTGCTGTCGTTCTGATTTTGTTTCTGTCTCTGTCTAGGAACACCCTCTTGTACTCTTCCAGTAAATTCAATCGTGGTTTCTCTATTGGAGGGATCCTGTTCCGCACTGTTTCCCGTCCTGAGAAAACAGCTTGATTGGTCGGTTTTCCCTCACCTTCGAGTACCCCACCATTCTCTGAAAAAGGTTAACAATCTCGTCCCTCTCTTCACTATTCGTTATGGATTTCTCAATCTCCTTCTTTCTTCCTGCTTCCTTTCAGTGTGTGTCCTTTCCAACTCTCTCATCCTGAAGCCCATGGATAAACACTGATTTTGCCCTTTCTATCCTCGCATTGCCTCACCCACTGTGGCTCTATCTGGGATCCTGCCTGTATGTGTGTGTGGATGTGGATTGTATGTGTGTGTTTGTGTGAGTTGTGTGTGGTGTGTATGTGTGGCGTGTGTGTGCGTGTGTGTGTGTGGAGCATGTGTGTTTGTGTGTATGTGTGGTACTTACCTAATTCCTACTCACCTAATTGGTTGCAGATCGAGACTCAGCTCCTGGCTCCGCCTTTCCCCCCCCTTCACAGAGTGCTACTAGGTCCCTCTTTCCCTGTCCCATGAGCATCCATACCTCATCTTAAGCAATGTAGGTTCCTGCCTTCCCTACCTCACTACTACTATTCCACTTCCTGACTACAACATTGACTGAGAAATACTTTCCTAACATCCCCTTTGATCCATCTGAGTCTCAACTTCCAATTATAACCCCTTGTTTCTGTGCCCCTCTCTGGAATATCCTGTCTCTGTCCACCTTGTCTATTCCACACGCAGTATTTTGTATGTCGTTATCATGTCCCTCCCCTGACCCGCGTGTCCTCCAGCGTCGTCAAGCCGATTTCCCTCAATCTTTCTTCGTAGGACATTTCCCTTAGCTCTGGATCTAACCTTGTGCCCCTCTCTGGAATATCCTGTCTCTGTCCCACCTGTCTATCCACGCAGTTTTTTGGTATGTGTATCATGTCTCCCCTGACCCTCCTGTCCTCCAGCTCGTCAAGCCGATTTCCCTCAACCTTTCTTCGTAGGACATTTCCCTTAGCTCTGGATCTAACCTTGTCGCAAACCTTTGCACTATATCTAATTTCTTGACGTGCTTGATCAAGTTTGGTTCCAAAGAGGAGTTGCATACTCCAGTATGGGCCTTGACATACACGTATACAGTGTCTTAACAATTCCTTACTAAGGAGCGAGCGTGTGCGCTGCGATGTTCTCAGGTTTGCCAGGCGCCCATATGCGGCAGCAGTTATCTGGTTATGTGTGCTTCCGGAGACATCCTCGGTGTTATACTCACTCCCAAGATCTTTCTCCTTAGCGAGGTTTGCAGTCTTGGCCACCTAGCCATACTCCGTCTGCGGTCTTCTTTGCCCTCCCCGATCTTCAATGACATTTGCATTTGGCGGGCTAAAATCGAGAAGCTAGTTGCTGGACCAGGGTGTTCAGTCTTCCAAGCCTGTTGAAGTCCTCTGATCCTCATCTGATTTAATTTCTTCTCCTTTTTAACTTCATATCATCTGCGAACAGGACACATCTGAGTCTAAGCCCTTCCTTCATGGGCATCACATAGACAAAAAATAGCACTGATCCTAGGGACCGACCCCTGCGGACCCCGCCGTCACAGTGCCCCTGTGATAACTTTCATCACTGACGATGACTCGTTTTGCTCCCAGTCAGGTATTCTCTGAACCATTGCAGTGACTTCCTGTGATATGCGACTGATCCTCGAGCTTCTCACTAAACTCTTGAGAGAAACTTTGTCAAAGCCTTCTTGCAATCCAAGAAAGATGCCATCAACCAACACCCCTCTCCTCGTGTCTTACTTCTGTTGCTTTACATAAAAACTCCAGAAGTGTTGACACAGGATTTGCCTTCCACATAAATCCGTACTGGTTGCGTTAATACTCTTGTTCCTTCCAGGTCTCCACCACTCTCCTCCAGATAATTTTTCCTTCTTTTGACTTTCATACTAAAACACGTCAGTGATACAGGTCGATAAGTTATTAGTGCCTTTTTTCTGTCTCCTTTTTTTTTAAAAATGGGAACTACATTTGCCGTCTCCATACTCTGGTAGTTGCCCAGTTTCAGGGAATGTGTTGAGATTGTGGTTAGTGGCACACCAAACATTCTGCTCCCTCTCTAAGGACCCACGAGAAGATGTCCGGTCTCATTGCCTCTGAGGCATCAAGGATCCCTTAGTAGCTTCTTTCAACTCCCAGTTGTATGTATGTCCCATTCAAACACTTGTTGGATATTCCCTTGTTGTGTCCCCCTCTGTTCTCTCCTCCCAAGGCCATCCCTTGTCCTCCACTGAAAAATACTTCATTAAATCTCATGTTGAGCTCCTCATATACCTCTAGAATCGTTTCTTGTGAGTTCCCCACCAAATTTCCTCTGCCTGATCTCCTGGTCTTTGACTGTTGTCTTCCTCTTAATGTGGCTATACAGCAGTTTTCGGGGCATACTTGACTTTCGATGCCTATGTCGTTTTCGTACTGTCGCTGGACCGCCCTCCTTTATCTGTGCATACCGTTCTGCTCTTCGACTAGTCCGCTTCTATTTTTCCTGGGTCCTTTCCACGTTTGGTCATTTTCCCATTATTTCTATGCCCTGGGAACAAACCTTTCCTCTGTCCCCTTCGTTGCATTATGTTGTTACATATTCCATCATCTCGTTTACTTGACTTTCCAACCAATTCTTCTCGGCGTTTGTGTTGTGGTGTGTGAGTGTGTGTGTGGGTGTGTGGTGTGTGGTGTGTAGTGTTTGTGTGTGTGTGTGTGTGTGTGTGTGTGCTGTGTGTTGTGTGTGCGTGTGCGTGTCTGGTAATTTGTGTGTGTTGATCCTAAGCCAGGTCCATTAATCCTGCCAGCTGGAGGTCAGCTTGGGTCCTGCCCTCCTACCCGTTAATTACCCCGGCAGCAGCAGTGGTAGAAGAGGGTGTCTTGAACCTACCACCACTACCACTACCATCACTTTCTCAGTGTGGTATGGGTTGCATTGCCACATTAGTTATGCTGTATATTGTGATGTTTGACGTGTATAATGTGGGTTAAGAATTACGATGTTATTAGCCGTGCTTATTTTATTATTATTGTTCATTATTATTATTATATATTATTATTATTATTATTATTATTTATTATTATTATTATTATTTTATTGGTGGAGGTTGATGAAGACCACTACGCTACGGTGCCTCCACCATCTCCAAGGCTGGGGGACTGGGAGTACCTCATTATGTCTTTGAATTTGTACTGATAAAGCCACTGGATGGCGAAAAACGTCTACAAATAAAGATACCCAGATGTTGCTCATGTTTATAATTCCATCATCATTGTCGGTATCGTGGTACCATACATGCCAAAAGTCACCAGTGGTGTAATATGAAGATTTGTTAGTCGAGTTTGGTCAATGGTTAATAAACGGATTCCAAGAATTATTTTTATTAATATTATTATTTTACTATTTTACCAATAAACAAATCTGGAAACACCAAATTAAAATCAGTACCGTATTTTTCCGGCATATAAGGCGCTCGAGTGTTTTGCTGCTTGCTGGCAACACTAATGTTACCAAGTCAGTTATTTCTAACTTACGTTACTAAACAACTGCTAACGCATAACCCTGACCTGAACAAAAAAAGCGCACAGGGATTTTCCAAAACTTTTTTGGGGAAAAGCGCGTCCTTATATGCCGGAAAATACGGTAACTACTCTCCTGGCTCTAAGCTTAGCATCATCCATTAAATATTGAAGCATTTCAGAAGAGGCAAACTTAAAATTTATAACAAATTCACACTGTTTTACACATAAAAAACCGTTCAACATTGCTCCTACAACATTTTAGTTTCCCTTCCGCCGCCTTCCGAATTATTGTGCGGCCTCTATCGAAACGCAGAAACTCCGTCACGGGGGATTTTGGAAGGTTATCCCAGCCGTTACCAGATGCTGGGATCGGGGTTCAACCAATTGTGTCATAGGACTTGGTCGAAGACATTGTGTTCGAGATCAGTCGTTTTTCCAAGAATTTGGTCCTCGTTACCGTACACAAGTGGTGATAGTTTGAAACTGAATTGGATGAGGCGTTCTCCAGTTTACGATCGAGATAAAATCAAAACGACTGAGAAGAAAAATAAATAATAATTAATAAATATAATAATAATAATAATAATACAAATAAAAAATAATAATAATAATAATAATAATAATAATAACTAATCAATAATTTTTTTTTTTTTTATTCGCCGTAATTCTCCCCGGCCCGGGTCTTTTGCAAGTAGTGGTACCCGGCACTTGGCTCCTAGCTGGGGAGTATCCCGAGACTTAAGTCTCCCAATGGGAGGAGGTACAATACCCCCTCATCTTGGGACCAACTATCCCCAGGCCTAGCCTCATTCCCCGCCCATTATTATTATTATTATTTATATTATTAATTATTATTTTATTATTATTATTCTTATTATATTATTAATATTATTATTATTTATATTATTATTACATTATCAATATTATTATTAAATATTATAATTATTATTATTATTATTAATATTATATTAAATTATTATTATTATTTTATTATTATCTTGCAGGCCACTAAAATCTTACAAGGCCAATATTACAATTAAAAAAACACAATTTGAAATACTTTCTGAAATAAAACATAAAATCATAAATGAATACAAAAAGAAACAAAGAATCCTACCTAAAAAAAAATCCAAAATGATCACCACAGAACAAATCCCACAATAACAAACAAACACCTAACAATATCACCGGGAAATCCCAACTCAAAATGCAAATTTCCGTGGACTATGATGGTGTGGTGGTTGTGGTGGTTGTGGGTGGTTGTGGTGGTTGTGTGGTTGTGGTGGTTGTGGTGTGGTGGGTTGATAGTGGTGGTGGTGGTAGGTGGTGGGTGGTAGTGGTGTGGTGGTAGATGGTGGTGGGTTGTAGTGGTGGTGGTTGTAGTGGTGGTGTGTAGTGTGTTTGTGGTATTGGTGGAGGTAGTGGTGTGGTGTGTAGTGGTGGTGGAGGTAGAGTGGTGTGGTAGTTTAGGTGTTGTAGTGGTGGTGGTTGTAGTGGTGGTGTTTGTAAGTGGTGGTTTGTGGTAGTGGTGTTATGGGTCGTGGTGGTGGTGGAAGTGGTGGTGGATGTAGTGGGAGTAGTAGTGGAGGTATTGTGGTAGTGGGTGGTGGTCAGTGGTGGCGGATTGTAGTGGTGGTGTAGTGTGGTGGTGGTCGTGGTGGTTTGTGGTAGATGGTGGTGGTGGGTAGTGTGGTGGTAATTGTAGTGGTGGTGGTAGTGGTGGAGGTGGTCGAGGGATATGAGGTCGATGTGTTAGGTGGTAAGTGGTTAGTGGTAGTAGTGTAGGTGGATGACGTGGTTGGATTGTATAGGTAGTGGTGGAGGAGGTATGGGTAGGAGGATTGTAAGTGGTGGAGGCGAGGAGGTGGAGGAAGTGGGTGGTGGTAGTGGTGGTGGTTGCAGTGGTGGTGGTATGTACACACCTGACCTACCCCGCGAGACCGCTCACACTCACCCTAAACGAGCTCTCTCTAAGACGCCTCGCCCTAACGACGAGACCCTGTCCCACGAGACCATCTGGTTGTAGTGGGTGGTGGTGGTAGTGTGGTGGTTGATAAGTGGTGGTGGTGGTAGTGGTGGTGGTTTGTAGTCCCCTTTGAGTGGGGGTGGTATCATTCTATATCTATTGAAGCAGAGTAGTGATGGATAGTATGTGCCACACACCCCCGACCGTACAAACGACACAAACCCGGTCCACCACCAGTATTGGTGGTGGGTGGTGGTGGGTGTTGTCACAACACACCCGATGTAGTTGTGTGAGTGAGACTGAGTTGAAGCAAAATCAAGAGCGGGGTCTAATACCAACACATCCCCTCACGAGTGCCCCGACGACCCCCTCCCACCCGTGGAGTGCATCCTGGTGGTAGTGGCTGGTGCGCGCGCAACCGCCACCCTGGTAGGGTGGGTAAAATCCAGAGCGCGGTAGCATAGCCAGTGGTGGAGCGCGCGTCCTCTGGTGGTGGTGTGGTAGTGTGGTGGTATGAGGTGTGGGGGTAGTGGTGTGTTGATAGTGTGGTGGTGGTAGTGGTGTGTTGGTAAGTGGTGGTGGATGTATACTAGCGTGGGGTGGTAGAGGTGAAAGTGGTTGTAAGGAGAGTCGGTCGTTGCTAGTCTGACGAGGTGGATCGTAGTGGTGTGGGCGGGACTGGTAGTGTAGGCGTTGGATGGAAGTCTCTTGGTGTGGCGCGTTGTAGTGCGGTGGTGGTTGTAGATCTGGTTGCGAAGTCGGCTAGTGGCTGGATGTTGTAGTAGTGGTGGTTGTAGTGGGTGGTGGTTGCTAGGTGGTGGTGGTAGTGGTGGTGGTCTAGTAGGTGGATGGTTGTAGGTGGCGTGGTGGTAGTGGTTGTGGTTTGTAGTGGTGGTGGCGTAGTGGTGCATGGTCTAGTGGAGGTGGTTGTAGTAGGTAGGTGGGTCGTCCGTGGTGTCGAAGTGGTGGTGGTTGTATAGTGGTTTAGTCGTGTGGAGGTAGTACGTGGTGGTGGATGTCGTGGGTGGTGGTATGTAGTGGTGTGGGTTTACAGTGGTGGCGGTAGGTAGTGGGTGGAGGTGGTAAGTGTTGGTGGTGGTAGATGGTGGGTGGTGGTATTGGTGGTGGTTGTCGTGCTGGGGTGGTAGTCGTGGTGGTGGTGGTAGAGGAGGTGCTAGTCGGGGTAAGTGGTAGAAGTAGGAGGAGGTATATTCGTGTGGTCGAGTAGAGCTGGTGGTAGTAAGTGATGTAGGTGGTCGAGGAGCAGTGTTGTCCTGGGGGAGGACGTAGTGTGGGTTGTGTCTCGCCTCCCTGCGGCCGGCCAACCGCAGCAAGGGTCGAGTCCTGCTAGTCGCAGTGTTGTTATTGATCAATCCACTTGTCTCGAGGGCACAAAAATATAAAAAATATGTCATACTGGTCTCTAAATATAAATATAACTATTCTTATTATACAATAAAACTATATATATATATATATATATATATATACCCTAATATCAATCTATCTCATCAAATCGTGGGCCGCATAGTCGTAAAATCGGTCAATTAGCAAGACTCAATTTAAAAATAATGTCCTTTTTTTCTAAAAAATTTTTTCCCCTATTATGTGAAAGACATATTTTTTTTCATAAATGAATAAATTCATAACAATTAAATAAATTTTATTGTTAGTACCCAAAAGAACCTTAGAGAACTTAACCCAAACCTTTATTATCACAAGCTCAATTAATTTACATTATCCTGCTAAATATATTTTAGATAAAATTTACATTAATTAATATAAACAAATACAATTAAATACATTTTTTCGTAGGTTCCGAGTTTATTTTTTTCGAAATTATTGCATACCGACAAATACAAATTGCTAGTTTCGACGCGACCTTATGTGGAGTCTTGCCTCAATTCGGCAAGATAACTGTTGGTATTAAATCCAAAATCGCAAGTTTACCTATTCTTTCCCACTTACATACATAAATTCACTAACACATTACGGCTAACCAGGGGATCGAACCCGTGTCGATTTAGCCCACTTCGTGGAATCAAGTTTAACTCTGAAGAACCCAAAACCAATCGCTTGTCCTCGCAACTTGACTAAGTCTAGTTCGCTACCTAGCGAACTGGACGTCCTTAGGAGGTGAGGGGGCCCAACTGGGATCAATTTTGGTTTTGCTCCATGTATGGAAAAGAATCAAAATTGTGAGCTTTAAAAAGTAACATGCGCATTAATAAGACAAACAGATATAAGCTATATTAAAATTTAAAATTTTCGGACCATATAAGCCTACAAGTAACAAACAAAATAATCACAATACCACTTCCACTTTAGTGACTGTAAAATGATTTATTAAAAATATTGATTAATTTTTTGTTCAGAAAAAAATAACTATCAGAATTTAAGTGCAACCAGCGGTCATGTCACGAGTGAGTCTCCTTCAGTCTTCAATTCCACATCTCCATGATGGCCACTCTCACTGTCAAACATCAATTCCGACTTTGATTGTCTCCCGTAACTTCTTCAGACTGGCTGCCTTCCTGTCATCATCATCAGTGATGTGACTGCGACCTACCCGCTTTTTTCTGCATTTTCTGGGATGTTTAGTTGATATACTATCTAATGTACCTTTTCTGTCTTCTGCTTCGGCCTTCCTTGCCCTTACCCTGGAGGTTTACCTGGAAGCGAGGGTTCAGGGTCTACGCCCCCGCTTCCTCGGAAAAAAAAAAACTGAGACCAGGCCTCATCGAGGATCGGGTCTGATCGACTAGCTGTTACTGCTGGACGCACGGAAACTGACGAACCACAGCCCGTTAGTTAAGTCCGACTTTAGGTGCCTGTCCAGTGCCTTCTTGAAGACAGACAGGCCGGGTCTATTAGTATCCCCTTTATGGTAGCCCTGGGAGGCAGTTGAACATTCTTGGGCCCCGGACATTTAATGTGTTGACTCTCAATGTACTCGTGGCGCCTCTGCTTTATCATCTGGGGAATGTTGCATCTCCTGACGAGTCCCTTTGGCTTTTCATAAGAGTAATTTTGTGTCCGGTTTGGTACCAAATCCCTCCAACGACGCTCTTACTGCTACATAAATTTTTTATGGCCGATGTCTCCCCTCGGGTCTGTTACTCATATTTTTTTTACAGACACCACAAGAATCCTAACAAAAAAATAAATAAAAGAAAGTGGCCCATCCATTGCAGACCTGTTAAAAAAACAGTATATATAATGTTTTTTAATGGTCCAATGTCGGGTAAAATCACCACCCCTATCGGCAACTTCGCCACCGCTCTCGGGGAAATTCGCCAACATATTAGGTCCAAAGCCTCTTTTTTTTTTATTCCTGCGGTTGTCGTGTTTCTTTTGACATGCCGAGAGTAGATTGCACTCTAGGGCGGGGGGCTGCAGCGCGGGCGCCTCATAGACGCGGGGCCAATGGGAGTAATCGTTCAAATCCGGCTTACAGGCCGATTGAACCAATTGCGATTGAGCAATCCTACAAACAACATGAAGCCTAGCCTAGCCTAGGCATTTATGTAGGAATTTTTTTTGGTCCAGTGTTTTTAGAGCGTCCATGAATTTTGACTTGGTTCCCACGAGGTGGGCTAACAACACGGGTACGATCCCCTAGCTAGCCACCGTGTGTTATTGATTAAAGCCACTTGTTCGTGGTTACAATAATATATATATATATATAATCTATATATATAGATATATATATATAAATATATCTTATAGATAATATAATATATATAATGTGTTGTGGTGTGTGTGTACTCACCTATTGGTACTCACCTAGTTTGAGGTTGCGGGGTTCGATCCGAGCTCCTGGCCCCGCCTCTTCACTGAATCGCTACTAGGTCAACTCTCCCACGCCGTGAGCTTTATCGTACTCTGGCTTAAAGCTATGTAAAGGATCCTGCCTCCACTACATCGCTTCCCAAACTATTCCACTTACTGACTACTCCTGTGGCTGAAGACATCTTCCTAACATCCCTGTGATTCATCTGTGTCTTAGCTTCCAACGGTGTCCCCCCTTGTTACGGTGTCCTATCTCTGGGAACATCCTGTTTTTGTCCACCTTGTCAGATTTCCTCTCAGTATTTTGTATGTCGTTATCATGTCCCCCCTATCTCTCCTGTCCTCCAGTGGCGTCAAGGTTGATTTCCCTTAACCTCTCCTCGTAGGACATACCTCTTAGCTCTGGGACTAGTCTTGTTGCAAACCTTTGCACTTTCTCTCGTTTCTTTACGTGCTGCTAGTGTGGGAATTCCAAACTGGGTGCCGCTACTCCAATATGGGGCCTAACGTATACGGTGTACAAGGGTCCTGAAACGAATCCTTATTAAGATGTCGGAATGCTGTATTCTGAGGTTTGCTAGGCGCCCATATGCTGCAGCAGTTATTTGGTTGATGTGCGCTTCAGGAGATTGCCTGTGTTATTACAACACCCCAAGATCTTTTCCTTGAGTGAGTTTGTCGTCACGACCCCCTAGACTGTACTTCCGTCTGCGGCCTTCTTTGCCCTCTCCCCATCTTCAATGACTTTTGCACTTTGGGATTCCTCAGAGCACTTGCTGCCCATTCTGCAGCTGTCCAAATCCCTTTGTAGTTCTGCCTGGTCTTCGATCGAGTGTATTTTCTCTCATCACTTCACCACGTCATCTGCCAAACAGGGACACCTCAGAGTGTGTGTGTGTGATGTGTGGTGTGTGTGTGTGTAGTGGGGTGTGTGTGTGTGTGTACTCACCTAGGGGTCCGCGTTCTAGCTCCTGGCTCCGCCTTTTCAATGGTCGCTACTAGGCATTCTCCCTGACGTGAGCTTTATCATACCTCTGCTTAATAATAATAAATACTAATAATAATAATAAATAATAATAAATAATAATAAATAATAATAAAATATTAATATATTATTATATCATTATTATTATAGTATTATCTATTATTATTTATTATTATTTATTATATTATTATCATCATCATCATCATCAGCATCAGCACATCATCATCATCATCATCATCATCATCATCAGCCTCATCATCATGAAAAGTACTTAATGTGCCCACAAATCATTGCAAATGGGAAGAGCCAAACAGTTTAACCACGTCAGAGTAAAGACCAAGACAGTGACGGTGAGGCAGTACTTCGGACCAGGTAAAACTGCAGACAAGTGACACGAAACACCGCCAGAAGGACGGAATCACGAGACAGCAGACGGAAAACACCGACAGCATCCAGACATGGCAGTAGAGAGACAGGCATTCAGTCTTCGTAAGGAAGACATCTCCCCCTCACCTCAGTAGCGAGATAATGAGATGTAATATGAATGTATCTCTCTATATCTCCTACCACTGAGCGATGCTGCCGGAAAAATAGTAAGGGGAAATAAATGGCATAACAAAGACAATAAAGATTAATTACTTTGTTATTAAATTACATTCCCTTCCCCCCCCCATCAGAAATAAGCTTTATACGTCAGTGAAGATTTCCTTTTACAGCTTAAATCGTGGCCTAAGATTAACCTTAAATTTAAGCTTCCCTCTATATTAAGCTTTTTTTTTATGCCATTGATAGCTTGATGCACCCAATACTTCCAGAAAACGCTGTAGTAACTGTCACATAGGAGAAAGTGAAGCAGGGCATGACAGAAGGCAGTGTCCAGGAATAATGCAAGCACACAGTGATACAAGAGAGTTGACACAAAGGTCCAGCCCAGTGTAACAAAGGAAGGAGAAAGTGCCTAACAGGGCAGTGGACAGAAGATAGTGTCTCTTTGTTCCTCCTCATGCCAGAGACGGGCAGTCGTAGATTATAAATTCACAGCGTAAAGAACTGGGGGGGTTGATAGTCTGTCCTCAACTCCAGCAAGAAGATAGAATATTATTATTAGATATTATTATTATTATTATTAGATTATTATTATTATTATTTTACTTTGTAAGTCAAATTTAGTCTTCAGAGAGAGAGAAACCGATCACACAGGTTAAGATATAAGCGAGATATACAAAAAAGACAGATAATTACACACACAACACACTCACACACCCACACACACACACACACACACACACACACCCACACACACACAACACACACACTAAAACCACAAACAAAGTCTTATATATAAAAACGTAGTAATTTTTTAACTAGCCAGTCCAAATCACTGAAGGGAAAAATATACCCACCTGACGACTCGACTATAATAGCGGTGAAGTCCTTGCAGAAATATTACTTAATAAAAGCGGGGGTTCCGCCTCTCAAACAAAAGCTTACCCTGAAACTTTATTAACATTTGTCTTATTTCTTTTATGTTTTCTTTTTGTTTTTTTTTTATTTTAATTGCCTTATTTTGCAGGTGATTTGTTGCTGTTTCAATATATTTCCCTGATTTGTTATACGTATTTTTTCATGGTGATTTATTTGTTGGTTTGTGGACTTGTGGAAGTGGAGAAAGGGACTTGTATCTCTCTTTCTTTCTTTCCCTCTCCTCCCTCTTCTCCTTCCTGTCTCCTCTTCTCTCCTCTCTTATTTCTTTCTTCCTACTCCCTTCCCTCTCTCCTTTCTTCTCTCTCTCCCCTCTCTCTCTTCTCTCCTCCTCACTTCTCCTCTCTCACTCTCTCTCTCATCTCTCTTCATCTCTCCTCTCATCTCTCATCTCTCTCACTCCTCTCTCTCTCCCTCTCTATCTCATCTCTCTCTCTCTCTCTCCTCTCTCTCGAGCTCAACTTAAAACCTCCTCAACAATGTTCACACAACAAATGAAACTGGTGGTGTTTAACGCTCCCTTGTAAATTCAGCTTAAATTCAGCTTCCTCCCACGCTGCCCTCCACCTCCCTCCAGGCTCAGCCTTATTATTTACTACATACACCAGTGTTGAAAATTTCAAGCCGATCGGCTCAGGGCGTATTTCGTGTCCATGAAGGAAAAAAAAATTTTGGTTGAAGAGGAAAAAATTGTCCACCTGCTTGAAATTATGCTTTGTATGATATTATTACTATTAATTATTATTATTATTATTATTATTATTATATTAATGTTGTTGTTGTTGTTGTTATTTTTACTATTATCCGTTATTATTACAGTTATTTATTATTTATTTACATTATTATTATATTACTATTATTATTATCATTATATTATTAATTAATATTATTATTACGATTATTATTTTATATAATTATCATTAATTTTATATTATTATTATTATTAAAGGTTTAAAATTTAAGGAAACTTTAAACGCGTAGCAGCTCCATGCAGCGGCTGTTGCAAGAAAGGCAATCAATCTAGATCCAAGAAGGAGACCAAAAAAGCTCGGGAGTCCCTCGGAATAAGAGCCCTCTTCATTATCATTTGTGTGTGTGTGTGTGAGGGTGTGTGTGTGTGTGTGTGGTGTGATGTGTGTGTAACTCACCTAGTTGTACTCACCTAGTTGAGGTTGGCGGGGGTCGAGTCCGGCTCCTGGCCCCGCCTCTTCCTGATCGCTACATAGGTCACTCTCCCTGAAGCCGTGAGCTTTACGTACCTCGCTTACAGCTATGTAATGGAATCCTGCCTCCACTACATCGCTTCCCCAAACTATTCTCCACTTACTGACTACTCCTGTGGCTGAAGAAATACTTCCTAACATCCCTGTAGATATCATCTGTGTCTTTAGCTCCGACTGGTCCCCTGTTTACTGTGTCCAATCTCTGAACATCCCTGTTTTTGTCCACCTTGTCAATTCACTCTCAGTATTTTGTATGTCGTTATATCATGGTCCCCCCCTATCTCTCCTGTCCTCCAGTGTCGTCACCGGTTGATTTTCCCTTAACCTCTCCTCGTAAGGAAACATACCTCTTAGCACTGGGACTAGTCTGTTGCAAACCTTTGCACTTTCCCTAGTTTCTTTACGTGCTTGGCTAGGTGTGGGTTCCAAACTGTGTGCCATACTCCAATATGGGCCTAACGTCTACGGTGTACAGGGTCCTGAACATTCCTTATTAAGAAGTCGAATGCCTTTCTTAGGTATGCTAGGCGCCCATATGCAGCAGCAGTTATTTTGGTTGATGTGCGCTTCAGGAGAAATGTGCCCTGGGTGGTATACTCACCCAAGAATCTTTTTCCTGAGTGAGTTGTAGTCTCTGACCCCCCTAGACTGTACTCCGTTCTGCGGCCTTACTTGCCCTTCCCTTCCCCAATCTCATGACTTAGCACTTGGGGGATTGAACCTCCAGAGCCATTGCTGGACCCATTCTGCAGCCTGTCCAAATCCCCTTGTCGTTCTGCCTGGTCTCAGAGATCGAGTGTATTCTCGTCATCAACTTCACGTCATCTCAAACAGGGAACAACACAGAGTCTATTCCTTTCCGTCCATGTCGTTCACAAAGACCAGAAAAAGCACTGGTCCTAGGACTGACCCCCGCGGGACCCCCGCTGGTCACAGGTGCCCTCCTCTGACACCTCGCACGTACGCATACCCAGCTGTCCTTCCTGAACAATATTCCCTGACCCATTGTAGTGCCTTCCCTGTTATCCCCTGCTTGGGTCCTCCAGTTTTTGCACCAACTCTTGTGTGGGAGCACTGTGTCAAACGCCTTCTTGCAGTCCAAGAAAATGCAATCCACCCACCCCTCTCTCTTGTCTTACGCTGTCACCATGTCATAGAAACTCCAAGTAGTTTTGTGACACAATGGTGTCATGAGAGCGCGTGCCCGTCCAGGAAACCATGCTTGGGGCAGCGAGTAGAGCAGTAGGAGATCTAGGCGGTGGGGGGGGGGGGAGGGGGGGGGGGGGGGGGGCAGAGGGGGGGGGGGGGGGGGACGACAATCACTGTCGAGGGTGTTCCACCACTCTCTCCTGGATAATCTTCTCCATGATTTTTGAATACGATAACAGGTCAGTGACACTGGTCGTATTTTAATGCTTCAGGTCTGTCCTCCTTTTTTAAAGATTGGGACTTACATTTGTCTGTCTTCCATGCCTCAGGCAGCAAATCTCCCATGTTTCGATAGATGTATTGAATATTGTTGTTAGGGGTAACACATAGAGCGCCTCTGCTTCCTCCTCAATACCCATGGGAGAATGTAACTGGCCCAATTTGCCTTGAGGTATCTAGCTCACTCAGAACCACTCTTCACATCTTCTCGTTGTGTGCACTGTGGCCACACTTGGTGGTGTGCCCCACCCTTCCGTTTTCTGGAGTCCCCTCTGTCTTCCTCTGTGAACACTTTCTTTGTTGAATCTCTTGATGAGTTCTTCACATACTACCCGGTCATTTCCTGTTGTCTCTCCTTCCTTCCTTCCCTTAGCCTGAGTTACCTGGTCCTTGACTGTTGTTATTTCCTCCGATGTGGCTGTACAACAGTTTCCGGTCAAGTTTGGCTTTCGCTGCTTAATGTCATTTTCCATATTGTCTTTTGGGCCTCCTCCCTTCTTATCTGTGCATATTCATTTCTGGCTCTACGACTGTTCTCCTTATTCCTCACTGGTCCTTTGGGCCTTCTATAGTTCTTTCATCCATTCCCTAGCACACCTTGGGTTTTAGCCTCCCTGCACCTTTGGGTAAACCATGGGCTCATCCTGGCTTTTTCATTACTCCTGTTAACCCTTTGGGTACAAACCTCTCCTCACCTCCTTTCAATTTTATTGCTAAAATATTCCATCATCGCATGAACTGTTTCCCTGGCCGATTTCTCTGTCCCACAGAACCCCGTTCAGGGGATCCCAAGTTTGTCCTCATTCCTGTGTATCCCCGTTCTTGTAGTTTTGGCTTCATTCGTCCCTGCCTTTTCCTGCTTCCCCCTCTCTCTCCCTCCACTTGTAGCTCTACTGTGGTAGTCTAAGCTTTACAACCACATGGTCACAGCCCCCAAGGGGTCCTTTCATATGTGATTGTCGTCGATAAATCTGCACTACTGAAGGTGAATACTAAAGTCCAGCCTTGCTGGTTCATCCTCTCCTCTCTCACTTGTAGTGTCCCCTTTACGACTGTTGGTACAATGAAGTTCTCCAGTACCACCTCCAACATCTTAGCCCTCCAAGTATCTTGGCCCCATGTGGGTCCATAGTCTCCCAATTCTATCTCCTTGTGTTTAAAGTCACCCATGATCAGGAGCTTTGCCCTGCAGCATGAGCTCTTCTGGCCACTCTCCCAGTGTGCCAACCAACGCTCTATTGCTCTCGTCGTACTCCTTGCCTTGGGCCTCCTGCTGTTCTGTGGTGGTTATACAGCACGCTATTACCACCTTGGGACCTCCAGAGTGAATGTTCCCCACTATGTAATCACATTTCCTTCTCCGCTATCTTCCGCTCGTCCGCTCATCAAAAATTCCAGCGATTTTTGATCAGCACGCACTCCTCCACCCCCCCCTGTTCCCATCTGTCTTTCCTCAGATTTGGTATCCCGTTGGAAAGATGGCAACATCTGTTATCATACCTGTAAGCTTGGTTTCTGTGAGAGCTATGATGTTCCCGGTGATGCTTCTTTGACTCCTTTCCTTGCACTCCCTCCCACTTATTTGTTATCTCCATCAGCGTTTGTGTACCATACCTTCAGTTTCCTTTCCAAAACGACTGGTTGGGTTTGGGGGGCCTGTGAGGGTGGGAGACTCTGGTGGCATACTGTGGGGTTCTATAGCTTGGTGTTGGGTGGAGGCTGTGGGTATGGATTGTAGGGTGTGTTTGGGATGGTGTGATAGGTTTGTGTGGTTCTGAGAGTATTGTGTGTGTGCGTGCCCTTGCTGTTCTTCCTGCTCTGACAGACCTCTGCTGGTTCCTCCTTTCTCTTTTTCCAGCTCCTTTCGCTTTTTTGTCCTCTCCCTCAGCTGCTGTCGTTCTGATTTTGTTTCTGTCTCTGTCTAGGAACACCCTCTTGTACTCTTCCAGTAAATTCAATCGTGGTTTCTCTATTGGAGGGATCCTGTTCCGCACTGTTTCCCGTCCTGAGAAAACAGCTTGATTGGTCGGTTTTCCCTCACCTTCGAGTACCCCACCATTCTCTGAAAAAGGTTAACAATCTCGTCCCTCTCTTCACTATTCGTTATGGATTTCTCAATCTCCTTCTTTCTTCCTGCTTCCTTTCAGTGTGTGTCCTTTCCAACTCTCTCATCCTGAAGCCCATGGATAAACACTGATTTTGCCCTTTCTATCCTCGCATTGCCTCACCCACTGTGGCTCTATCTGGGATCCTGCCTGTATGTGTGTGTGGATGTGGATTGTATGTGTGTGTTTGTGTGAGTTGTGTGTGGTGTGTATGTGTGGCGTGTGTGTGCGTGTGTGTGTGTGGAGCATGTGTGTTTGTGTGTATGTGTGGTACTTACCTAATTCCTACTCACCTAATTGGTTGCAGATCGAGACTCAGCTCCTGGCTCCGCCTTTCCCCCCCCTTCACAGAGTGCTACTAGGTCCCTCTTTCCCTGTCCCATGAGCATCCATACCTCATCTTAAGCAATGTAGGTTCCTGCCTTCCCTACCTCACTACTACTATTCCACTTCCTGACTACAACATTGACTGAGAAATACTTTCCTAACATCCCCTTTGATCCATCTGAGTCTCAACTTCCAATTATAACCCCTTTTTCTGGTGCCCCTCTCTGGAATTATCCTGTCTCTGTCCACCTTGTCTATTCCACACGCAGTATTTTGTATGTCGATATCATGTCCCTCCCCTGACCCGCGTGTCCTCCAGCGTCGTCAAGCCGATTCCCTCAATCTTTTCTTCGTAGGACATTTCCCTTAGCTCTGGATCTAAACCCTTGTGCCCCTCTCTGGAATATCCTGTCTCTTCTGTCCCACCTGTCTATCCACGCAGTTTTTTGGTATGTGTATCATGTCTCCCCTGACCCTCCTGTCCTCCAGCTCGTCAAGCCGATTCCCTCAACCTTTCTTCGTAGGACATTTCCCTTAGCTCTGGATCTAACCTGTCGCAAACCTTTGCACTATATCTAATTTCTTGACGTGCTTGATCAAGTTTGGTTCCAAAGAGGAGTTGCATACTCCAGTATGGGCCTTGACATACACGTATACAGTCTCCATAGGATGGTAAAGGCTCGTGATAGGGGCTTCTTGCAGTTCTTGATGAACACGGAGTTCCATGAGTCTGGCCCTGGGGCAGAGTGCATGGGCATGTCATTTATCGCCTGTTCGAAGTCATTTGGCGTCAGGATAACATCAGATAAGCTTGTGTTAACCAAATTCTGTGGCTCTCTCATAAAAAATTCATTTTGATCTTCGACTCTCAGTCTGGTTAGTGGCTTGCTAAAAACTGAGTCATATTGGCACTTGAGTAGCTCACTCATTTCCTTGCTGTCATCTGTGTAGGACCCATCTTGTTTAAGTAAGGGCCCAATACTGGACGTTGTTCTCGACTTTGATTTGGCATAGGAGAAGAAATACTTCGGGTTTCTTTCGATTTCATTTATGGCTTTTAGTTCTTCCCGCGTTTCCTGACTCCTATAAGATTCCTTTAGCTTAAGTTCGATGTTTACTATTTCTCTGACCAGTGTCTCCCTACGCATTTCAAATAGATTGACCTCTTTTAGCCGCTCTGTTATTCTTTTCCGTCGCCTGTAAAGAGAGCGCCTGTCTCTTTCTATTTTACATCTACTCCTCCTTTTTCTTAGAGGAATAAGTCTTGTGCATACATCGAGTGCCACCAAGTTAATCTGTTCTAGGCATAAGTTGGGGTCTGTGTTGCTTAGTATATCTTCCCAGCTTATATCGGTTAGGACTTGGTTTACTTGGTCCCACTTTATGTTTTTGTTATTGAAGTTGAATTTGGTGAATGCTCCCTCGTGACTAATCTCATTTTGTCGGTCTGGGGCTCTGCGCATACATGTCTGAACCTCAATTATGTTGTGATCTGAGTATATTGTTTTTGATATGGTGACATTTCTTATCAAATCATCATTGTTAGTGAAGATGAGGTCTAGTGTATTCTCCATTCTAGTAGGCTCTATTATTTGCTGGTTTAAATTGAATTTTGTGCAGAGATTTAAAAGCTCGTGTGAGTGTGAGTTTTCATCAGAGCTGCCTCCTGGTGTTATTACTGCAACAATATTATTTGCTATATTCCTCCACTTTAGGTGCCTTAAGTTGAAATCCCCCAGGAGCAAGATGTTGGGTGCAGGAGCTGGAAGATTTTCCAGACAGTGGTCAATTTTTAACAGCTGTTCCTGGAATTGCTGGGATGTTGCATCCGGAGGCTTGTAGACTACCACAATGACTAGGTTTTGGTTCTCGACCTTTACTGCTAAAACTTCCACTACATCATTTGAGGCATTAAGCAGTTCTGTGCAAACAAGTGACTCTGCAATGTACAGGCCAACCCCCCCCCCCCTTTTGCCTGTTCACTCTGTCACATCTGTATAGGTTGTAACCTGGGATCCATATTTCGTTGTCTAAGTGATCCTTAATATGGGTCTCAGTGAAAGCCGCGAACATTGCCTTTGCCTCTGCAAGCAGTCCATGGATGAAAGGTATTTTGTTGTTTGTTGCTGGCTTTAGACCCTGTATATTTGCAAAGAAGAATGTCATCGGACTGGTGGTATTGTTGGTACTGGGGGGTGTATCTCTACCTGGAGTCTACCTAGAGGGTATTTCGTGGATCAACGCCCCCGTGGCCCGGTCCATGACCAGGCCTATATGTGGCTCAGGGCCTGATCAACTAGGCTGTTACTACTAGTCGCACGTAGTCCAACCACATCCCGGCTGATCCGGCACCGACTTTAGGTATTTGTCCAGCTTCTTCTTGAAGGCAGCCAGGAGTCTATTGGTAATTCCCCTTATTCCTAGTGGGAGACTGTTGAACAGTCTTGTGCCCCGGACACTTACTGTGTTTTCTCTTAGTGTATTAATGGCGCCCCTACTACCCTTGGTAGTAGTAGTAGTAGCAGTTATAGTAGTAGTAGTAGTAGTAGTAATTATAGTAATCTTAGTAGTAGTAGTAGTAGTTATAGTGTTATTATTATTGTTGTTGATAATTATCTCTTCTAGACAATGATCTCTCGGGAAGAGAATATCCGTGAGGATCAGGGTTCGAGTTTTGGCTTCTGAGAGTCCTGGCTCCTGATAATACCCGACGGGGCGCGAGGTGCTTCTGTATCAGCGGCAAGCGGACGGACGACGCAGTGGGTCGCTGCTGGAGAGTCCACGATGCACTCTAGCGACTTTGTTGACAAGCATCCGGGGGGTGAAAGGTCCCCCCTAATTCCACCATTGTGCATACAGTGCATCTGATTAATGTGATTTTGTGAAAATTTTGTGTGTACGTGTGTAGTGTGGGTGTGTGTGTGTGTGGGTGTGGGTGTGGGTTGTGTGTGTGGTGTGTGTGTGTGTGTGTGTGTGTGTGTGTGTGTGTGTGTGTGTGTGTGTGTATATATATCCCATTTTATTGTTTTGAGCCTTTGTCATGGGTCAGACTTTATGTAATGCTTTATATATGTATGATTCGATTCTTTTTAAAGTTTATAATTATGGTCTGTACCCTGATACCGGTTTGGTGTCAATGCTATGTTCTTGATGTTAAGTTTTAGTCTGTATGGTATACACACATATCTAGACGGTTTATGGTTTTTTTCGTATGTTGGTATATGTAAAGCTGTATTGTTAGGGATACGTATGTAGATGTTCTAGTAAGATTATGATGTTAGGTTTTGGTTTTTTGATTAATGCGAAGGATGGGATTTAACTGATGTAACTTCTCTGTATATTTTATGTTCAAGTGTATTGAGCCTTTGTCAGATGTCATGTTATATGTACAAGTTATATATATGCAAGGTTTTGCATCAATGAATGTGTATATATGTCAATTCATGACCCTGTGACAGTATTTTTTTTTTTAGCTGTGTTCTTGCCGTAAGTTCTTGTTGTATGTTTGGCAGCAATATCTTGCCAGCATGTAGGTGCAATCCGTTTGTCAGTTAATTTGATTGAGATCCATACTGTTTCTTTATTTTGATGTTAAACTGTATTGGTTTTAAATAAAATAAAAAAAAAATTCCACCTCCCGTCTGTCTACCCATTCTACATCTGTCTTTTACCGCTGTTTAACCTGTTTATGTGTATCTGTTGTAGATTTCTCTCTGTCTTCTTGCCTATATCCGTTTTTACGTGCTCGATAAAAACACACATGGAGGCAGAAACACTGGAGATTAATTGCTCTGTATATTTCGAGTTTCTTCTGGGATCCTCTTCAGCAGATACCGTACCTGCTGAAGAGGATCCCAGAAGGGGGTTGAAATATATGTAGACTATAACTGGGCATTGACAAGTGTTTAGTTATTGTATGTGTCAGTGTTTGTATCTCGGAATATAAGGCTTTGATAAAAACCAAAGCTATTCTGCCTGGTCATCTTTCTCTGATCTTCCAGTACTGATAACAGACATGTGAATCCTGAATGCTCGTAAAAATTAGTTAAACAAATATGTTTACCTTAGTCTTGGGATATCTGTTTCTCATACATATATGGATTCCCTATATGTTCATATCTTCTTATTGGGTGTATAGATTCACGTATCTATGTTTCCATTTAGGCTTTTATATATTAAAATGTCTGGTTCAAATTTGTAAAGATCTAAATTATACACTTGTTCTGCCTAGTGTTCCACGGATAAATGTGAAAGAGCAATTTGGACCATTTTAACGTAGCCGAGTGTCACTCGAAGTCGGAAAGGAAGCAGCTTCGAGTGTCAATCTGAAGCCTCCACTAACCTGTTAAAAACGGCTACTTCACCGATTTTGACTTTTTATACTGATTAGCAGTGAGCAACCACAGAGGGAGTTGAATGATAGCTCTAGACCTTTCGTGTTGCAATCATCGCATCTTAACGAGCTTGCAATGTTGCTGTGTTTGTGTGTGTATGTGTGTGTGTGTGTATTATGCTGAAGAAAAGCAATTGAGGAGGCAGGAGATGTCTTTTATGGGTCCTCGAGAATCACCGAATAAGCTTCCTAACCCAGCTTACTACCCGGACTGTGTTATTTCATCCCTTCCTTCCGTCAGTCCTTCCTCTGCCCGTCCCTCCCTCGCCAGTGTAGCTAAAACACTCGACAATAACTAAAAGATATAACCATGCCCGATGGGACGGGATAAAAACGCAGAGTAATGTATATAAAGGCACAATACCGTGACTGGAACAATACTCAAATAACCTGCACGTAAGAGAGAGGTTTAAGACGTTTCGGTACGATTTAGACCATTTACAAGTCACACTAACACACGAGACTGAGGGGCCAGTGTATATATATAGGAGAGGGGTGCAAGGATGTCCCTGTCAACCTCTCAAAGTCGTCATAAGCTTGTCTCCTGTCTTAGTACGAACTTAAAGTGAGCAAAATGCAATAAACTTAGACGGCACAGAGTCAAGCTGTGCTGACGTGCTCAATTTCACTGAATATAAAACAATTTTTACTGCTCCAGGCTCTCATCTGCTGCCTTTACTGCAGGCAAGAAAGGTGCTAGAGGTAGTGGGCAGCGGACCTTCCGCACACATGAAGATAATACAGGATTGAATAACACTGACTTGTGTATCGTTGCTGGTCACTGCGGTGATCATAGACTCGCTGAGTCTCGCCTTCCTTGCAGGTAAGACCACGATTATTGGAGAGGCATCGAGGAATGAGGGGAAGGGGCTGTGTGGAGGCATTTGCCAAAGAGGCCACAGGATGTCACGACAGGTCACTGCAGGTCACTTGTATTAATGTCTGAAAACCAGTCAAAATCCTCAATTTATATCTTTTTCCTAGGTGTGTTTAATGTATATCAACGGTAAAATATATTGAGAAGTATATCTGATAATACATAATATGCAGTTTATGTCATTTTATTGATAGAACGTTTCACCCACCAAGGACTTTATTAGTTCTCTGGGAGAACTGATAAAATCCCTGATGGACAAAACGTCTTCTCTTAAAATGCCTTAAACCGCATTTTGCATGTATTACAGTAAACATCAATAGTGATTTTTGTCCAAGCAAAGTTAGCTCTATTTTATATGTTCCAAGAATCTTTCTGGCCGTCACGGGAAATTGCGCCCACAACTTCATCCACCAGTGAGACAACTTCAGGATGTATTACTCCGACCAGACCCTACTCTCCTCCTACGAGCTTAGGGTCTCCCACGTCCTCTCCCACCAGGCCTATCCCAACACCATCTATGACTTCGAAGTCTCAGTCCTGGAGCCTTCTGGGCGTTCCTGCCGCGCCCGGAAAAGACTTTCCTTCAGCGATACGGATGCTTCATTTTCGATCCCATTCTCTTACCACTTGCTTTGCCGGTCGAGGCTCTGAAGAGAGTCTAGTTCATCCTTTCTGGCCAAATTTACAACTAATCTTCAACTTAGGGAGGAAGCTTTTAGACGGCTTTTCGGTTCTTACTGGATCATTATCAAGTTATAAAATGTAAACATTCCTTATAGTGAAGTTTTCTGATCAGCCAGACCTGCAGAATAGTTCTGTTCCTCTAGGTTGTGGTTCGTGATGCAAGCTGCCTGCAGCGCCCTCGTCGTGGGGCTAAACCTGGCAGGACCTCACCACCTCCCGGAGATCTACCATGAGGGAGACGCCGTGAGAAAGGATGTGGATTTTGGTAAATGTCAACTGGATGTTGTAAGAGACAGGCGAGTCACAAGATTAGATAAATCGTTCAGAGAACAGAAAAGTTGATAAATTTAGGCATATGCAATGCTTGGGTATCTTTTATTGTGGAAACGTGTCGCCACACAGTGACTTCATCAGTCCAATACAAAGAATAATAGTGAAAATCAGAAGGAGTTGGAGGTAATCAGTCCCTCAGCCTGGAGTCGAAGTAATCAGTCTGTTATACATATATCGTGTGTTTCAATATATATCCTATTGAAACACTTTTTGGAAGAGATAAAATTTGTTGGAATTTTTTACCGGAGGGAGAGTTAGCCAGCCAGGATATCCCAAGAAAGTCAGTGGGTCATCGAGGACTGTCTGTCTGAATTCTATTGTGGTTCTTCAGTCTTATCCTCCCAGGATCCGACCCATAGTAGTCCACTAACACCCAGGTACCTACTTACTTCTAGATAAACAGGGACAGTTGTAAGGAAACATGCCTAACGTTTCCACCCGTGCTGGGGATTGAACCACGGCCACTCAGTGAGGCGAGTGCGTTACCAACCGAGCCACGAGTCACAGTTGAACATCTGCTGGTTCACTCGGACTCTCAGTAAAATTTTTATATATTTTTGATCTTCTTGTCATTTATGTCTGTATTTTCTTCCATTATTTCATAAATACATTGAAATTTTGTTATTGTAGTTGTTGCAGGGTCATCGACAACCTATAATTTATTTCATATACAAGTTTTGCAGGATGACTGAGGATGATTTGAGGTTCAAAGATTGATTTAAACTGTGATTTCGACGCGATTTTATAATTTTAATGTTTTTTTAATGGACAGCATAATCG
This sequence comes from Cherax quadricarinatus, assembly GCF_026875155.1. Taxonomy (NCBI): domain Eukaryota; kingdom Metazoa; phylum Arthropoda; class Malacostraca; order Decapoda; family Parastacidae; genus Cherax; species Cherax quadricarinatus. The sequence continues at coordinate 26,060,818 of NC_069424.1, forward strand.
TGCGGGTGGCAGCGCAAAGGTTACAGACGCCCATAATACGCAATAATCTTAGTGGAATCACCGACAATGTGCTTGGTAAAAAGACACAAGTGCAACTAATATAACATTTAATTGTTGTAACGATTCGCTCTTCTGGAGTTTCGTCAAGCCGTTAACGGTAACGGCTTGACAAAGCTCCTGGGAGAGCGAAACGTTACCACACCAAAATGTCGCATTAGTTGCACTTGTGTCCTTTTACCTAGCATGGAATGGGATTTATGTAATTTAAATTTTTAATCTAAAAAGGGATACATCACATCGTCAATGAGTTGCTACTCCTGTTTATGTGATAGTTATATATCTGCAAAGATGAGTATTTCTCATGTATATACATTTATGGGGGAAGTGAGGGAAAGTGGCGGCCTTGCGTCTGGTTCCAATATCAGTCGTCTAAGCTGAAGGTATCCAAGTCCTGTGTACTGAAGCACTCAACTATTTTCGATAAATAGGTCCCATATGCAGGGTCGGATCTGCTGTGAAATTAATGAAGCTTAAGCTTCATTAGTTTCCCGGAGGGGTCCCGGAAACGGCTTTATTGCTTAAATATTTCGGGTCTACTGTATGAGAAGGGGTTGTGAAGGGGCGCCCATAACAGTTCAAGCTTCAGCGCCTCAAAAAATGTAGATCCACAGCATGCCCATATGTAGCATGAAGTGTCGGGATTTGTAACTCTCGTAGTGTACCATAACACTGCTGATATTTGCCCTTTTTCTTTGGTGATACTGAGCACCACAACCAGTGTATCCGTTAGTGCCATCTAGCGTTGACAGGACAAAGTGGAGTTATCTCTTGAGTTGACAGGTTTGATATCACACAGTAGAGGGAGGAGTGGGTGCGTGAACTGACAGAATATCTTGGTGTTGTTGGAGGGTTGAGCAGGAGTTAGTGGCTGCTGGCTGCTGGTGTTGCCAGTGTGTTGTCCAATAAGTGTTACCATGATGGATCCCCCGCTCAATGTGGTTACTTTCTTTACCTTCCTGCTGCTGTTCGTGGTAGTTCACGCACATGCCAAAAATAATATATTTGGTAAGTTTTTGTTTTTTAGTTGCTTTCCAAGAGTGGAAGGGCTCTTGATCCAAGGGGAATACTATCTACCCTATATTCGGAAGAAAGCTTTTAATTTCATTCTGTAGACACTTCAAGGCTTTAGGCTTAGCGCTTCTTCTAAGAAATTTGTTTTTTGATATTCGTAGAGTACTTGAATTAGGGGAAGAGGTATTTTATTAATGGATTATTTCTACCCATGGCAGCGAAGGGAAATGACTTGGCAGTTAACTCTGCTAACCAACTCTGGCTGCTGGGAGACCAACCACAACGCGCATCAAGAACTGTCAGGTTTAACACTAAACTATTCGTTGTACACACACCGCCGCCTCCACCAGATGTCTCCTCGCAATCCACAGACACGAACCTTCACATTCAACGTAAGAACTCCTTTTTTTTTTTTATTGTCTTTTTAACTAAGCTAATTAAAAAAAAACATTTTTAAATTAGTTTGGTATGAAGGCAAGCTTCGTCATAAATGGAACTTCCCTTCGTGAGTCTTAATTAAAACGATAACTAAGCAATTGGCCTTATGAATGAGAGATGGAAGGCGCACAACGTTTACCCTCTATCTTGAAGGCTTAAAGCTGAACACAATAGCCTGCCAATTGAGGCCCCAACCATCTAACGGTTATCTTTTAATTTAAACTGCAAAGGAAACTTGGAAGACTCTTACTGGTTTATAGCAACTCTCGGAGCACACACATAAAATGGGCTTTATAAGCGGGACGGGTTAATTTAAATTAGCGCAGCCAGTGGGTCTACTGCAGTGCTTCGCTAAATTATTTCTCCATGAGACGCAAGTTAAACCTGCGTAGGGTGTCGCGTCTCTTGACGCAATGGAAGGGGCTTTTGCTTCAAGGAATTGGCTTTCATGCAAAATCTGAATATCTCTTGCCATAGACGGTCTAGTGCAATAATCCTGCAGGTAAATTGAATGTAGTGAAGATTCCTTCTAATTTGTGAAACTGACTAGGCATCCTGCTGGTTAGCAAAGAATACAACGGTAAATACAGGATAAACCTACTAAGCCAATAGATTTTTTGCCTTTACTTCAACCGAGAGGTCATAATACTACCAATTTATTGCAACGTGCATAAAAAAGATAGAAAGGACCAAACTGATTACTAGCTTTTAACATAGCTGGAAGTAAAGATTTTACTCTAAACTTTGAAATAAGGAAGCTAATTCATAAGGTTGGATGATGAAAACTTGCAGAGTATTTATATGGACAAGCTTTACACGAGGGAGAAAGTATAGATTTGGTTATTTCCTTAAAATAAGACTGGTAAACTTTTATTGACCTATTTTTTGTGAATAGGTCTACTGTAAAGGTTAATTAAAATACCCCTCAAGGAAGGTTCCTTGATGTTGGTGAGGGGCTCTTGATTTAGGGAATTGGATCTGTGCTTCAGTTTCCCGAATTAAGCCTGAATGCCTTCCACATCCCCCCCCCCCCCCAGGCGCTGTATAATCCTCCGGGTTTAGCGCTTCCCCCCTTTATTATAATAAATTAATTAAAATATAAACGTGGTAAAGTACTTAATCTTTTAGTTTTTTTTTTTTACTTTTCGCCATAATTATGTAACACTTCACCGTAGTAGAGTAACGTTTGCTTGGTCAATTAAGTTTTAAATACATTCATCGTCTTAGACATGAGTGAAAAGCAGACCTGGAGCGGCGAGACTTCCAACCATGTCTTCCCAGACACCGTGCGTCGCGCCCTCAACAATTCTACAGAAACTGATGTTAATGTGTCTGAGACTGGTTCAAGCCCTTTAACACAAGCTGGTATCTCGTACGAAAGTAAGTGTAAGAGATTTTCAGATATGACGTATACACTAGTTCACCCCCCCCCCCTTCCCCCCATACTTTCCATACCCAAGTTATCTATCAACCAGCACACGAGTAAGAGGAGGAGACTTCATTGTTCATTGACCCTAGGTTTTTTTTTTTTTTACCCTTGAACGACTTGTATTTTTCATTTTCCTATTTTTTTTCCCCAAAGCCTACCATGATGCACACGTCCGGGTAGAAGAAAACTTTAGATTGCACCAGTGGTACGACCTTAAACTAATGCGATCTTAACTTAAAATGTTCTTGGCATCTACTCCTAAATTTGGCCTGAGCTCTGCTGGAGAGTACAGTACTCTGCTAAGGTGCTAAATAACTTTCAGAAATTTTCCTTCTAAAGGAGGAAGATTAAATTTCGGCTCATTGGTAATGGAATAATTCATCGGATCCTTTCATTAACTTTGAAATCTGCCCATAACGTTAAAAATATTTTCTCAAAAGTACCTTACTTTAAGCTGCTTTAAAGGACTTGAACTAAAACTGCAGATTTGGGCAATTTAGTTTCCAGTTTAATAAGGTGAAGATAAATGGTATTACTTTGTAAGCAGATTAACTGAATGCTTATCTCGTCTTTAAGCTCTGAATGACCAGGATTATCAGTAAACTTGGCAGTAGTTGCTATTGCATCTTTCCATTTTAGAGGAAAGAGTAATGCAGGGGGCGAGCAATAGCATTTTATTTAGGACCGGGCATAAGTTACCTGCTCTTGACCTATAAACTACAATCCTACCCTGGTGCTCGTAGATGACTGTTCATATAACTGTTGACTGAGGCGTTCTTGTAGGATACTGCTGCTAGTTCCTTAGACGTTAATCAGTCTTGCAATATCTGTTAAGCTTAACGCTAATTTTTTCTTCACTTTTCCACCACTCTAAATATTATACTGATAATAGTAATAAATTAGCTGGCTAATAACCGTAGGGAATTAAAACTGCAATTTAAACATAAATGCCAGTTTTCTAGTTACTAGCAAACCTGTCTTGTAAAATTTGTACGTGCTTTTGAAGGATAATTTGTATCCTTAATCCTAACTCTCTCATATTGGAGTTTTTTAAAGTAAAATTGTTAATTAGAATTAGTGATAAATGAGATGTTTATTCGTTTCATGTGGACTTTCGAGAAGTATTTCAGATCTGACGCGGGAATGAATAATTTTTGAAAACTAAGCCCCCCCCCCCCCCGAACGGAGTTGACTTCTGTTGCTCCCTTATGAAACTAATCTTTATTCCCCCTACCCGTCCCCAGTCTAGCGGCTCTATAGCTTGCTCCTCCCCCTCACTCCCCCCCCCCATTACCCTGCTCTTTACACTCTTGAAATTGTCTGTCAACTAATATTTATCACCGTAATTGTTTCACCTAATAAAAATTTTTCGATGTAAGAAATTTTAGTTTCCTTCCTTCTTGGAGAAGGGGGGCGGGAGGTGGGGAGAGCAGAGGAGGAAGGCAGAACACTGTAATGCCAACATGAATAATACTGGCGAGGTAAACGTGCCAAGCATGGGATACTAACACTTGTAATCATATCTTAACTGTCACTCGAGTGACATAGCGGCGGCGACGGCGGCAACTGACGGTTTGACTTACTGCGGTGCCAACATTGGTAGGCTTTCGAAAGGATACTAAGGGAACTAGGTTGTTTTACACTGGTACCCTCTAATTCCTGATACTGTGTAAACCCTTCTTTCCCTTTTCCCCTATCCACCCCAGTTTTAAAGGGCTGTTGTGAACATGGAAATAAAAGTATGAAAATAATTTTCACTGCTAAATATTTAAATAGCTTCCCCCAAAACACTATCATTTTTTTTCCTCGCCACGTAGGAACGTGCGACCCAAGTCGGATGTTCAGGTGTCGTAACGGAGAATGCATCACTAAATACTTCCGGTGCGATGGCAGTCCAGATTGTGCTGATAGCTCTGACGAACGAGGCTGCGGTGTAGTAAGTAGTCTGCAGATTTATTAATACTAATTTTATTTTTAGTAACATAAAAAGAATTGTCGGGTGGACTAATTTATTCTAACTCTAGAAATACCTGATAAAATTTTTAAGGTAAATTGAAGTCTTATCTCTTGGGATATTTTTCCAAATTGCTTTAATACCTTTTGCATTAAATTTCTGCATTGACACCAGTCGTGCCTTCCTGGCCAACAGTTTAGCTAAGCATTATTAGCTAGATCTTGGCCACCATAAGATGGCTACCTATTAACTTGTAGCAGACTCAGATTTGATCCTGGAGTGGATAGTCAACCTATTGGTCCCTTACCTGTAAGGGCACGTAAATGTATTTCCATTGAAGAGTAAGGGAATGAATCATCAAAGTAGTTAATGAATGACTAGAGTACAAACTGTTTGATTAGTACCACTTGTTTAACCTGGTCTCGCAGGAAGAAAACGCTTGCAAGAAAAATCACTTCATGTGTGTCAAGAACAAAGCGTGTATTCCCCTGCTGTGGAAATGCGACAACGAATCTGACTGTATAGATGGTTCCGACGAATATAACTGCTCTGTAAGTATTGCTCGCATTAGTAGAGGCTTTCAAAAGCTTTAGCTTTCTTACCTAAAGCTTGCTTAGGGTAAAATTCCTCCAGGGACTGGACGTGCTTTGTTTCTAATTCCTTTAGTCTAGACACTTGTGCTAGACAAGCTTTCTAATGAAAATGTTTTATTGTGGTAGTTTAATGCATAAAACAATTTTTTGCATTCCTAACTTGTCCTAGGAAGTCACGAGCCTCTAAACTCTTCAAAGCTTTATCAGGTTGACTTTGCTTACTCTACGTCTGTGACAGAAAAGTTACAGCTTATACCCAGGCTGTCGGGTTAACAGGAAGGAAAACGAATTTGCGGTTCTTCTGTGGACTTTACAATCGCCTCAGTCACTTTGACTTTAAACTTTTGTAAAGTGGCTGACCCTGGAAGCTGGGTAGGACCACATTAAGGTCCTTGATACCGGGGAGAGAGGGATCTCGGATTAGACATTTTGTTCTAACGTCCTTGCCTTGGCTTCCCCAGAAGCTTGGAAGTAAGGGTGTTCCCTCGTGACTAGTTCAGTAGGGGAAGGACTTCTCCAGGGAGTGTTTTGGCTACTTAACCAAATTCAATTTTAATTTACCCTCCTTTCCCAATTTTAAAAATAGCCACATCTTCAACCCGTTTTAACGAATTTGGTTTTCGTAACTATTGGTGTCCCCCCCCCCTGTCTTCGCAAGTGTTAATTCTTCAGTAGCGCAATATCTGCCATAACTTAGTTTTGAAGTGAGAAAAAAGATACTTGCAAAAGGAAGTAACTTGTCATCTTGAATAGTAAGTACCGCGCAGGCACAGTTACCTCTTCCTAAAGCCTAGACTAAGTCTTTTAAATAAGACTAACTTTTAACTTTCATACTGATGTTACCAAGAGGTAAATGTTGCAGGTGCCACCACATGCTTAGGATCACCAGTACAGATGTCGTAGTGGCAGATGTATCTCTCACGCATTGTGTGTGACGACTCTTTAGACTGTCCTGATGGTGACGACGAGGAACAGTGCATAAGTACCTTGACTCTGTACGCCCTTGAAGGTGGGCACTGAAGTGCTTCGTAATTACACTTCAGTGCCTTTAACTTCTCGATGAGATTGTGGCTTGCGTCACGCGATTTTTACAGCCCAATCACCATTAAATAGTGTAACATGGGCTGTTGTTGTAAGGTTTTAAAGTTCTTGGTTTATTACACATTAGCCATACATCTTGATTAACCTTGCTTTCCTAATGTACATGTTGGATTTAATATTTTACATCCTCGCTTAAACTGAGTAAACGTGTAAACTTTTCCAGGCACTCTGGCATGCATGTCTGATCCAAAGCACTTTTTGTGCAAGTCCGGCACTTGCCTTCCTCGTGAAGCTGCGTGTGACGGCAAGGACGACTGTGGAGACGGCAGCGACGAGGGTGGCCGCTGTAGTGAGTAAACATTCATGGAACTAGCTAAGAGTATTAATTTAGCCACATTGGCTCGCTTTCCTCCCCCAGATACCCATCCAATCGATAAAGGCAGATGCAGTCTGCTAAAAATTGTAATTTTTTTCCATGAACTTGAGAAAAAGTCTTCACGTTTTAAAGTCTGTTTAAATGGTACTGTAACACTTGGCTGAATGGCCTTGCTGTTAAAGGGCTTTTTGATGAAAATAATGAAATGCAATATCACGGTAAACCTACGATACCAAAATACGCAAAACCAGTACTATGAAAAAATTAACTTTATTTCTCGCTTTAAGTTCCTTGACAGTGGAGAATCGCGGAACAAATTTTCACGGCAAAGAACTGGGCGTTTCGTTCTCTTGTATCAGGAGACTGCCTCACGACCCAGCTGCTGTCAACTTTATCCCTCTTCTCTCCTTGTTTCCATGTGACATCGCATAGCTTTTGTAGGCTTTCTGAACATTAATACCTTTTAATTTCCATGTAATGACCTGTGAACAGCTATGGCTTTTCAGTGCTAATGGTTAACTATTAGGAACCTGAGCCACACGTTTCCTAGAGCTTCCATGTACAGAAAGCTGGAAAATTGAATAAGTTGTCTTGACTCGCGGCGACGAAAGCAGTACAAAGTAACTAAAAATTTTGTAAAACTATAATCCTGATCATAGTTTGAAGGCACATGTAATACAGGAAATACTTTTAAGCCAATAAATCATCTTAAACCTGGAATGAGTAGTTAGTCCTGTCCCCCCCCCCTTCTATTTCAGATTTCTTTATGGAATCTGACTATATAGATTGTCGTTTCTTTCCAGACGAAACTTGCAAAAACTGCGCTTACAATTGTGTGAAGACTCCGCTTGGTCCTCGCTGCTCTTGTCTCGACGGCTTTAAGATAACCTCAAGTGGTTCCTGTGAAGGTTAGTGGAAAAACCCTGTGGTGGAATGGTATATAATTGGTAATTTAGGTACCAATTCATTTCGGTTAATTCGTATAAAATTTAACTTTAATTTCCAATAAACTTTATTTCAACCTATTAAATTTTATTGCCCGGGGTGTAAGTAGGATCAATTTAAAAAAATCAGAAGTAAATTATCTGATTAAGTGAAAATAGTTGACCGCGAGACTAGACTTAGGAGACAGTAATCTACCAGTTTCTTTAAAATTAGTTTCGACAACCATGTACATTCCACCTCGGTGCTCCAAATGTTCTGACTTCCATGAACTGGCTCTTCCAGCAAAGTTTTTTTTTTTTTTTTTTTTTTTTTTTTTTTTTTTTTACTCATCCACACTAAACCTGGAGTGGGAAAATTTTTACTGCACAAACACCCCTTCCCCTAAGTTTACTTTTTCCAACCGCTAGGGAACTGGTCTATAGTTATTTGAAATGCAATCTTCAAAAGTATTAAATAACTTTTTCCAAAACTAATATTACTCTTTAACACCAGTTTCTAGCCAGTATTTACTGTACCCTGTTAAACCTGATTGAAGACTACAAACTTCAGTACAAAAAATGTTATTTGTAGAATTTGTTGAAAGTCTGAAGTTTAGACTTAAACTTCGTGCAGTAAAGCAAAACAAACTTCCCTTCTAGTTAATAGGATATGATTTTCAGATGTGGACGAGTGTCAGGGTAACGTGAGTGTGTGCGACCATTTCTGTAACAACTTGAAGGGTAGTTACCAGTGCCAGTGTCATCCCCAGTATGAACTACAGCCTGACAATGCAACTTGCATAACTAAAAGTACGTGTCCCCGCTATGCAATATGACTGCGAATACATGTTAAATTCTGAAGCTAAAGTTTAAAAATTTAATTTTAAAGTTAGTTGGCAATAAAACGTAATTTAACTAAGGAAACATAACAAAGGTACAAATGGCGAGTTTGACCTCGGTTACGCCAGTAACTAGACCTGTTTTTAGTATTTCCTAAATACTAAAATGTATTTAGGAATTTCTCAAACGTTCTAAAGCAATAATTAGAATTTGACTTGTCTAGAATCTAAATGGAAGGAATTTCTTTACAGGCAAAGAACCAGCCTCCTTGTTTTTTGCCCAAGAGAAAGGAGTGAGGCTGCTGAGCTTGGACGAATCTTTCTACAGGCAAATAGTTACAAGCGATGAAGTGGTCTGTATTGTCTGCCTTATTTCCCCCCCCCCCCCGTCCTGTTCACAAGTGGTCTGCTTCTAAGACTATAAAACACCAGCTAATTTTTTCTATATAGCTTAAATAGTAACTTCATGCCAGACATGTAGGCTTCTTAAACTAGCTTTGGCTACTCTTGCCCTAATGCAACCTGCTCTTCGTGGTTTAAGCTTCCATGACTGCATTTCGTTCGGTACAAAAGATGCGAATTTCCCGACATTGCCAGTTAAACAACGAATTTGCTAGTGAAAATTGCAATTGGTTTAAACTGTTTAGACTGCCACTAAATTGTAGCTTCACTTCTACAGTGATAATGGAAATAGTTAAAAGGACACTGTACATTAACCCTGTAATTAAAATACTTCCGCCATAAATTGACTCATTTGACGCTATTTAGTTTGCAGTGGTAAAAATTTGAATCCTTTCTCTAGAGGAAATTTACTTCAGACGAATTTATAAGAGATACTTCATTAATTCTGCTCATTAATTCACTTAATGGCATTACTTGCAGATTGTTGCACTGGCATATGACCCAGAAGACAAAATATTGTTTTGGAGCAGTCAGTCGGGGGTTTACAAAGTGTTGCTGGACAGTAATAACCTGCCCCGGATAGTGATAAATAAAGGTAGGTGGTACAAGTTTAGAAAATAAACCTCCACTGAGAAAACAGGCACAATATTGTGACTGGAAAATTAGATAACCTGCACATAACTTTTCAGATATAAAAAAAAAATTATGAAGACTTTGTAAGTGGTTAAAGTTGGACCGAAACTTCATTAACTTCGGAATTTTTTTTTTAACCCAGCCTTCAAAACTTTATGATAGAACACTATTTTACCACTTGGATTTTCTTAACTTCCCCCAAAACTAAAATTTAATTGTAAATTTTGCACTTTCTACCTGGACATGGTATTAATCCTATACCCCCTAACCCCCTCACGACTATCTTGACCAAAGTTTCCAGGGAATATGGGCAGAGAAATGTCAGTTCCACTTAATATGGCTGTGGTAGATTTTAGTCTGGGCACAAATTTGCCAGTCAGGACCTCTTACAGATATTTAAGCTTCGTGTATTAAGTTTTATTTAGTTTTAGAATGGTAATTGTTGAATGCTTCGCTAGACTAGCAAGGAAACTACCTAGGTTCTACCCACTAGTAGCTCCACAAAGTAAATACTTGTATAAAGAATTTGTAAGGTCCTTCAGTATACTCTCGTATGTATATCTACGCAACTCTAACGATGAGGCATTTCTCTAAAATTACCAACTTAAAATATTAAGGAATACATTGCTAGGAAAGTTCTTTTTGAGCACAAGTGATTGAATGTTAATTTAGGAAGTTGGGTACACGTGCAAATTACCAATTTAGGACCAAAAGCAATTTTTCATTAAAAGGGGCTCTACACTTAAATATGACTTAAGTAGACGATGGAGTCTGGAAAGGCAAACATCCAAATCACAGGTTGTTAAACCTGTTAAATTGACAATCTACTTTCTCGTCAGTTTTGAGATGGATTAAATTTAAATTTTAACCCTAAAGGGCTTTCAATCTTTACTTTAGAGGACTTAAGAAAGCAATTGGAAGGTTTCACCCCCTGAAGGGTGATATTAGTACTTGACATGCGTAAACTTGGGGGCTCAAACCCCCTTCCCCCCCCACCCCATTTAAATGATTAAGAGTTTTCGAGGTTCTCTTAAAGGCGTAATCTTAACATTCAAATTTCAGGCACTGGTCCTGCCGAAGGCTTGATGGTGGACTGGCTGGGTAGGAACCTGTACATTACAGATCCTACCAACAAGCATATCTTGGCATGTTCCTTGAATGGAGAAAATTGTTACTCTGTGGTCGTGGAATATTGCGAACATCCTCGAGCCATACAGTTAGATATGAGGAAAAGGTAAATATTAAAACTTAGCTATTCCTAAAATTCCCCCGAAATGTTAATGCTGTAAATATTCAGGAATTGCAGTATTAATATTACGAATTGCTATAAAAAGCACGAGCACCATTCAGTGTGCTTTTCTTTACAAAACTAGATTTAAACACTTGGACTGATCTTTCACGAGGTCAGTGGTCACCTGCAGTCACACCTGTACTAAGCTCTGGGAATTAGCGTGGGGCGTTACCAAGCACCATGGCTTGTTGTAGTGTTTTAGAATCTCAGGTTAGTGTTGGAGGTTCTACTTCAGGAGGAAAATAGGAGGCTGAAGCTTCGCCTACATTAGTTTGGGGAGAGTTAGAAGGATTTAGCTGGTAAGGAGGAAATGGTCACTAGCAGTGATAGTGGCAGCTGCTTTAAGTGGCAAGTGGTTCAGTTCAGGAAGGAAGATGTGAAGGTAGGAAATATTTTTCTCCAGGACAAGTGCACTTCAGTGGTTAGTGAGGTTGAAGGTACCACTGATTACCCTGCTAATCAAGGCAAGAATATTTTAACAATTCTCAGGAAAGATGTATGGACCGCGCCTTTTGTAACAAAGGTCAGACAGTGTGCCTTCCTGGAGCTGGTGTTGGTGACAGACAGCAGGTTGGATAATATTGTCAGGTAATGGGAACAAGCCCATTGTCTTAGTGCTGGGGGTAATGACATTGGGAAAGGCAAGAAACAGGAGCTGCTGGAAAAGTACAGGTCAGTCATAGTAGTAGTTAGGTCTAAGGGAGGGATCCCAGTCATATGTAGCATCTTGCAAAGGGAGTGGGCAATTGGTATAAATTGTTGGCTAGATGGGTACTGCAAGGAACTTGCAGTCCCATTCATTGATAACTGGGGCCTATTCTTTGGCAAACGTAATATGTATGCAAGGGATGGGGTTCCGCTCTGGGGATGGAGTGGTTGCATTAGCAAATTAGATGGAGGGTAATTGATTTTTCTAGGAATTTAAACTGATAGATAAGAGGTAAGGGTGTTTTTCCCCACAATCAGGCTGCAGTATTAGTGTTAAAAACAGCAGTTAATACCGGGATACCTAAGGATATTCAAAATAGTTGCTAGTAATGTCAATTGATAAACAGATAGTAGAGGGCAACGAGTGACTAGCTCCCTTAGTTTACTATACAAATAGGAGTCTAAGAAATAAGATGAGCTAAGATTACTTGCAAGTGTAGGTAGACATTATTGGTACAAGAGACCTGGTTCAACCTGAAAGAATGCAACAAACAGGGTTTTAAACTATTCCACACTGATAGGGTCAACAGGAAGGATGGAAGAGTGGCGATGTATATCAGAATTGAATTGTCTTAGACATGATACAAGATTAGGAACATCGAACACAATCTGTTTGGCTAGTTTCTCGAGGGTCGTGGAAAGTTAATTTTGGGTGATTTTTAGGCCCCCCCCCCCCCCAAGCCTTGATAGGGATTGCAGTAAACTGTTATGGTATAAAAATAAGGCATCTAGATACGAAAATGTGATAATGGGGAGATTATAACTTCAGACAAATAGATTGGAACAATGACAATCTTGAGTCAAGTGACTTTATTGGTACGGTTCAGGATTGCTTTAGAACAGATTTCCTCTAGTTTTGTCACAATCTGCTTGACTTGGTTCTTGCTAAGAAAGTCACTAATTAATAATCTTGAGGTTAATGAGCTTGGGGAAAGTATCACAAATCACTGTTTCAATATATCATGGAATTGCCCAGATAACTGCAATCAAATCTGTCCCAGATTTTCGCTTTAACGACTTCATGGGACTGAAAAATTACCTAGGTGGGTTAAATTGGGACGTCAGGTAGGCGATCTTGGTTGCCAATATGACGTTTTTCAGAGCATAGTTCTAGCTGCCCAGACGACTATTGTTCAGAGTAGGGAAATTAGATCCAACAAAAACTTATCAGAAATGGACGAACAATAGATTAAAAATCTCGTTGGTCAAGAGGCATATATAAACGTATAAAGAGGGGATGGGCAGTTAAGAAATCAATATATTCAGTTAAAGAAATAAAGGAATAAGAATAGCAAAGATTGAGTTTAAGGTCGCAAGGGATTCAGACTAAACCAAAAGGTTTTTTTTCAGGTATACAGAAGTAAGATTATGGCCAAGATTGGCCCACTTAGAGTAACTCCCGTCAGATCACTGTGATGGGGGATGTGTGAAATTCTCGGTACCTACTTCCACATCAGAGGCTATTGAGGAAATTTTAAGGCACACTGAATAGAAATCTTTTCCTGGGTAGAGGCATGGCTGACAAATAGGCAGCAGTTTGCATAAATGGAGTGAAATCAGAATGGAGGGCACGCCAAAAGCTGTGCTCCTCAGGGGTCAGTGTTGGGCCCGTTTAAAATTTACATTAACAATGTAGATGAGGGAATAAATAGCGACATAAGCAAATTTGCTAATTACACCAAAATAGGCCGTCCAATTCATTCTAATGAGGACACTAGAGCACTCCAGTATTTGAATAGACCGATACAGAAGTTGGAGAAGTGGCAGATGCAGTTTAATAGACAGATGCAAAGTTCCAAGTGTTGGACAGGAAAATAACCATGCGACATGTAAACTAAATATAGATCTTAATACTACTGATTGCGAAAAGGATTTACTTCTGGTTAGCAGTAATCTAAAACAGTGCATTAGTGTTCGCAATAAAGCTAACAGAATTCTTGGCTTCATATCTAAAAGTATAAATAATAGTCCTCAGGTTGTTCAACTACATATCCTTGGTTAGGCCTCATTTAGACTATGCTGCTCAGTTCTGGTCACCGTATTACAGAATGGATATAAATGCTCAGGAAAATGTAGATGACAATGATCCCATGTATCGGAAATCTTCCCTCAGAGGATAGACTGAGGGCCCTGAATCTGCCCTCTCAAAAGGCGTAGAATTGGGGGGGGGGGATATGATCCAGGTGCCTTTTCAAGGGGGCTCCTTGGCATGGTGAAGAGGCTCTTGGTCTGAGAAATTAGACCGAACCTAATTACCCCCCATTCCCTATCCATCCTATTTTTCCTTTCCTCCTCCCCACCCCTCCCTTTTGCCCTTCCTTTTTAGCTTTTTTTTTTTTTTTTCTCCCCACAGGCACGCTAGTTCCTAGGTAGGGGAAAGGGTACCGGGGTCCATCCCATTCCGTTGAGGTTCTTGGCAGTGGCATAGTTTGCTGTGGAATCTGGATTGCCTGGGGATGTCCTGATCCCTCTCCGGTATCCCGGTGGGTGGCTTTGGGTCTCTCGGGCGACGGGTGTATCTCCGAAAGTCGCCTTTCGGATTCCGGGGGTGGTGGCCGAAGGAGGTATGCTTTGTGGTGGATTTCCGGCCGCCCTCTTTTGTCCACTGAGGTAGCTCGGCAGATGTGAGGTTGCTATCCCGGATTGCCGGTTTACTGGCATGATGGGTAGGGTATGGCATGGGCTCCATGCTGCATCTGTGCTATTTGCGGTGCTGAGGTCCTCTTGGGCACGGAGGGAGATTTCTGGCCCTTCCATTCCTCCTAGGAACTATCCTTCCCCGGTCCCCCCCTTTTTTTTTTTTTTTTTTTAAACAAAGTAACCTAACCATGACAGCCCTAGTCCATGAACCTGCTACCCCCGGGCCCCTTCTTGATACCGCACCCAGTTCTGACCCCGCCTCGTCTTTGCACCACTCTTCGGACACTCCTCATGCCTCTGTACCTCTTGCCAGTGCTGTTTCCTCCCCTGCTTCAGGTACTGAGGCCTTGACTGACTCCTTCGATTTATCTGACCTTCGCTGTCCTCTCGACTATGCTTCTGGCCTCTCCCTCTACGGTGCGGCAATTTTCGAATCGCCGGCCCATTCCACGTCGGACCAACTCTAGTCCCACGCCTTAACGCCAACGACAATTGCCTGCTGATACTTCTCCACCTTCTCGTTCTTCTCGCAAAAGATAGACACGTCCTTCACTACCTTTCCATGCTCAGTTTCAGACTGCACAATGGACTAAATTCTTCACTTTACGACTGACTTCCTCTACTGCCTATCTTTGACCACAGTATTGGCAAGGCACTCCTACGCCATGTTAGTGAAGATTTCTTTTCATGTTCTTAAGAGCATTATGTGCATCACCGTACAGAATGCTACCCAGGCTCATGAGCTTTCTCGTCTTTCCCATATCGATACTGTTCCTGTCACTATTGAAAAACGTCATTCCCTCAATTCTTGTGGTACCATCATTCTGCCCCATACCATAGTTTAACAAAATTTCCAGACATGTGGCACTGACATTCTTGAACAGCTGGAACTCAAAGATCTCCCAATCCTCAAGGTAGACATTTATGTTCTTCCTGCCCGTGGGTGGAGAAGATACCCTAGCAATGTGGTTAGTTTAACTTTTGACAGCCGTGAACTCCCATCCTCAGTTTATGTAGCAGAACATCGGTTAAAAGTTCGAAAGGTGATCCCTACACTGCAACAGTGTAGAAATTGCTGGCGATTTGGCCATCCAGCGAAATATTGCAGATCTATCGCCGAATGCCCGGTCTGTGGTGCCGATGACCATTCTAATGTCTCTTGCAATTGACCTCCCTCTTGCCTTAATTGTCATGAGGCTCGCCCTTCGTACTCTCGCCGTTGTCAAGTCTACTTAAACGAGCGGGAAATCCGTTACCTCGGAGGCAGGTCTCCCTTATGCCATGGCAATTTCTCATCTCCGCCTCCAAGGGAGACTACCACGTGTTTCTTATTCCCGTGTTTCAAAACGTCCCCCCCACTTCTGGGATCACATCTTCTGCAACCACCTCTGTGGTTACCTCTCCCATAGTCACTCCTGTATCTAATTCTTTTGCTGTCCTAGGCTCAGACATCCCTACTTCAACGCCTCAGTCTGATCTCACTTCTTAGTGTTCTCCCTCGCAAGCCTCGGTAGCGACGAGATCTCGTATGACACCTCCTAATCGTCCCTCTACTTCTCAAAAGTCAAAAAAAAGGTCCGTTAACGACTCCTACCCATCTTCCACCTCGTTTTACCTTCCCTGTCTCTGTACCTGGTTCTTCCCCTCTCACTGGCTCTGTTGCAAGTGTAGAGGTTCACCCTCCTGTACCTTCCTCCCCTGTTCCCTCCCAAGTTTCTTCCTCTTCTGCCACCTCCCAGGTTTCTGCCTCTTCTGTCCCCTTCTATGCTTCTCCAGTTCCCTCCACCCTTTCGCCCCCCCCCTACCTTGGTACAGTCCATTAGTTCCAATCTTTACTCATCCTCCCCCTACCATTTCCAATATTGTCTCCCATAGGACGTCTCTGAATTCCGAAACACTTGAAGCAATCTCTGAATATATTGCAGAGACCAAACCATCAATGGACACTGATCCACCCTCCGTTCCTTCTCTCTCCTCTGCTCCATCTGCGCAACTCCTTTCTTCAGTGCACCATTCCTTCGCTGCTTGAACGTTTTCCACTGCCTCCACATGTGGACTTTTCTAACCCCTCGAGTCCGTAGGAACCCTTACCTGCGGATTTCAAGTATCTTTATCATTGCCAATCATGGCCTATCTACAGTGGAATATACGCGGCCTCGGGTAATCAGGGTGAGCTTCAGATGTTCCTCTCCCAGTTGTCCCCTGTTGGTGTTTGCTTACAGGAACCAAAATTACACTGCTGTTATCTCTCCCATCTCAGGCTATAATTTATTGTATTCTTCAGATCCTTTTCCTGATGGGACCTTTAATGAAAGTGCCCTTCTACGCACTGATATTCCGTACCATCAGCTATTTGTTCGTACTTCGCTGCATTACACAGCAGCCCGTATCCACTTGCATAGGTGGTATACGCTCTGTTCTTTACATCTCTCTCCTTCTCGGGCATTATCTATTCCGGATATTGCCTTTTAGTCATTACTGCCACCGATTCTGTTACTTGGCGATTTTAATGCCCACCATTTCCTGTGGGGGAGGTCTCGCTGTGATTCCCGTGGCATTCAGAGGCTTTTCTTGCCACCCACCCCCTCCATGTTTTAAATACAGGTACTCGCACCCATTTTGATCCTCGCTCACTCTTGCATCGATCTCTGTCTGCTCTTCCTCCGCCGTATTAGACTTCACTTGGTCTGTTCTCCCGGACTTATGACAGTGATCATTTCCCAATCATTTTTACTTCCCCTTCATATTCACCACCTCTTCACATCCCATGCTGGCAATTTGATCAGGCAAATTGAAACCTTTACTCACACCTAACTGTTTTTAGAGGTGTTCCTTCTTCGTCCTCCATCGATGAGCTTTTACACCTCTTCTCGTCCTCAGTTTTTGTATACCCCAAACTTCGGGCAGGCATTCTCAGAAATGCGTGCCTTGGTGGTCTCCTGCTTGTGGTCGTGCAGTACGTTTGAAATGCACTGCATGGGGCAGGTACCGGTACAATAGAACCACGGAGAGACTTCTTGATTTTAAGCAGAAGCGTGTGATCGCTCGCTGTCATCCGTGATGCTAAACGCACTTCCTGGCGAGATTGTCTCCATCACCTCTGCTTCCTCTGAGTGCAGTCTGGAAAAAAGTGGTAAATATTCTCCAGACCCGGCTCCTGTTCTGCGGGTTGCCGGTGTTGATATAGCAAACTCGCTAGATGTTGCCAATGAAATTGGCAATCATCTGGTCCGTATTTCTCAGACTCCATCTATGCCCCTCATTTCTTTCCTCAGTCTCCAAGAGTTAGCACCCTTGGACTTTTCTCTCAGAGTACAGTATAATGTGCCTTTTACACTTCAAGAACTGGAGGCAACACTCTCAGCTTGCCGATCATCGGCAGCTGGGCCCGACGACATTCATATTCGTATGCTACAACATTTACATCAGTCAGCCCTTGCAGTCCTATTACGCCTTTACAATCTTATTTGGTCACAAGTTCTTCCACAGCTGTGGAAATCCGCCATTGTTCTCCCTTTCCGCAAACCAGGCACTACGGGACATGAAGCCTCCCACTATCGTCCCATTGCAGTTTGCAAAGTGATGGAACGCCTCTAAATACCACACTAAACTTCTATTTACTAGAAGTCTCTCCACTCGTCAATATGGCTTTCGTAAGGGACATTCTACCATAGACCCCTTGCTACGCTTTGATACGTATGTTCGTAATGCTTTTGCGATAACCACTCGGTTATTGCCATATTTTTTGACCTTGAGAAGGCATATGACAACTTGGAGGTATATTTTAGCCCAAGCCCACTCCTTAGGCCTTCGAGGCAATCTACCATCCTTCCTTAAGAACTTTTTAACTGACAGGCATTTCCATGTTTGGGTTAATAATGTGCTCTCCCCGGACTTCATCCAAGCTGAAGGTGTCCCCCAGGGATGTGTTCTGAGCACAACAATTTTTCTCCTTGCTTAATGATTTGGCCTCTAATCTTCCATCAAATATTTGGTCATCACTCTGTTGATTTCGCTATTGCCTGTGCAGGCGCTGACTGTCGCCTCATTAGTTCCTCTCCAGCATGCAGTCGACAGTGTTTCCAATTAGGCCACCACACATGGGTTTAAATTTTCCAGCACTAAAACCCACCAAATTACTTTCACTAGACGCTGTCATCTCCGATCATCCTTTGTACCTCTATGGCTCCTGTATCCCTGAACGTGATAGTTTCTGGGCCTCCTCTTTGACCATAGGTTATCCTGGGAACCTCACATTACCTCTCTGAAGGCAACTTGTCACAGCCGGCTGAACCTTCTTAAAACCCTTGCTCATCTTTCATGGAGAGCTGATCGTCGAACCCTCCTTCGCCTACATTCCACCCTCATTTCATCGATACTTGATTATGGTGACCAGATCTATTCAGCGGCATCTCCTGCTACTCTAGCCTTAACCCCCATTCATCACCAAGGATTACGTTTATGCCTTGGTGCGTTTTGCTCTTCCCCTGTCGAGAGCCTCTGTGCAGAAGCGAACGTTCCATCCTTATCCGATCGCCGTGATGCCCATTGCCTTCGCTACTATGTACGCTCTCATGATCTCCGCAATCCTTCCATTTATAGAATGGTCACTGATATTAGTAGACTCTTATTTGTTTGCCGCCCCTGTTTACTCCGTCCCTTCTCTTCGCCTTCATTCACTCTTGTCTTCTCTTCAATTACCACCTTTCTATGTTCATGTGGCATCTCACTTTTCCCTACCCCCCTGGGAAGTTCCAGCTGTTAGTCTGTTCTTTGTCTCCCTTGCTCGAAAGCCCAACTATCTATGGTAGCTTCCCGCTCTTTTTCTTTACCACTTCCACTCCTCGTGCCATTACTGTGTATACAGATGGCTCTGTCTTCTGACGGCATAGGATTCGCAGCAGTTTCCAGTGTCGTACGCGGGCATTTACTCTCTTCGGCTAGTATTTTTACTGCTGAATTGTATGCCATCCTTGCAGCACTTATCCGTATTGCATCTATGCCTGTGTCATTTGTGGTTGTCTCGGACTCCCTTAGTGCTTTACAGGCTATATAGAAATTTGATACACCTCACCCCCTTAGTCCTCCGTATCCAACTTTGGCTACGCCGCATCTTTACCAAGCATAAAGATGTTTTTTGTTGGGTCCCTGGTCATGTTGACATACAGGGCAATGAACAGGCAGACTGCTGCACAGTCAACAGTACATGACCTACCAGTTTCAGAGGTATTCCATTTACATACTATTTTGCTGCAATATCTTCCCACCTTCATACCCATTGGCAACAACGTTGGTCTACTATGCTCGGCAACAAACTTCAATCTATTAAACCGAGTATAGGTTACTTGCAGTCTTCTTATCACCAGTGTCGAGGTGGAGAGACTACTCTCCCCGTCTTCGCATTAGCCATACTCGTCTTACTCGTGGATATCTCGTGGAGAGGCGCCCTGCTCCTTTGAGAATTGCCAAGCTCCATTATCAGTCAGCCACATTGTTGGACTGCCCACGATCAATGAACACGCAGAATTTACCTCAGTCGTCGTCGTCTTCGTCTTCGCTCCGCTGCTCTTTACCTTCCTTTCTCGCTGATGGACCCACCTTTCATCCGGACTCTCATTGACTTTTTGACAACTGATTGACTTCACACATTCTGATACCTTCAGCCCTTTCTACTTCAATCTCTTGCTACCCTCTACCCCCGTACTATCCCCTGCCCCGCTGTTTTCTGTAACCTACTGATCATCCCTTCTGCCATTCAATACCCTCGCTTCCTTCCCTACCCTGCAGCACTGTATAGCCCTTGTGGCTTAGTGCTTCCTTTTGATTATAATAATAATGATCCAGGTGTATAAATGGAAAACAGGAATAAAGGATCTAAATAGCGTACTGAAAATTTCCAGCTAAGACAGGACTTGTAGCAATGGTTTTAAGTTGGAAAAATTCAAATTCAGGAAGGATATAGGAAAGTGATGGTTTGGTAAGAGTTGTGGATGAGTGGAACAAACTCCCGAGTAGTTGAGGCTAAAATAGGTTAAATACATGTGGGTGAGAGTTGGACCTTACTAGCTTGTGCTGCTGGGTCTGGTGCCGTGCTCCTTGAGTGGAGGTGACCAGACTGGGTGGGTCATTGGGCTTATCCGGGGGGGGACATGGACCTGCTCCACATGGGTCAGTAGGCCTGTTGCAGTGTTCCTTATGTTCTTACTAATGTCGTTCTTACGGCCATCGAAATGTCATTCAAAAAGTAACATCGTAATGAGTTACTGTTAACGTAAATTTAGTAGACTGAGACTATTTTGTAATAGGAATTTGATGCACATGGTCCGGTGCTTATAAACGAAAGTACTTGTGAAATACTAGTTTATAATGAACAAAGTCTTTAATTGTAAAAAAAAAAAAAAAAAAAAAAAAAAAAAAAAAATCCAGAGGAATAAGTCTTATGGTAATTTTCTAGCTGTTGTAGAAGTTAACTTGGGCAATTACGACCGGCTGTGCCTCGGTCAGGTCCCCTCAAAGCAGTCAACATGACTCGCGAAATAATGACACGATTGCAAACAAACCATACCACGGGCGGGGGATACAACCCGCGATCAGTCTCAAAACTCCAGACCGTCCAGTTAGCCACAATAAGATTCATCCAACTAGGTATATATATTTTTCAATGACGAATGAAATGCTTTACGATTATCTTAATCTCCAGATTTTTGTAACGGGAAACCAAAACATTAGGCATCTAGGTTTTTGTACCTAGACTATACTGTAGAAATGTCTTCAAACCTTTCCTACCAACAGGTACATGTACTGGACAGACGTGCAACTTTCCCTTATAGGGAAAGCTGGTATGGATGGCTCCGACAGGATTAATTTAGTCACTGGTTTACACTGGCCAAATGCTCTGGCACTGGACCAGCCAGCTGAACGTCTCTACTGGTTGGATGCCAGGATGGATAATGCCTTCAGCATAAAGACAGATGGCACTGACCGCAAGGTAAGTGTATTCTGGATGGTTGACCTATGATTTGTATAATTTTCATGTATCTTCCTAATGTTCTAGCAATGTGCTAGTTTATTGGTCCTCGCTGAATAGAATGACTTGTTCTCTAGACGACCAACTTTCAAGATATCCTCTTGATAAACGCACAATAGTTAATATATATTCGTCTCTCGACCACTGGTAAGAGGACGCTTCTTGTCTCCATACACGCCACCTGGTGGTGCCTGCTTGACTTGGGCACCAACATGGCGGATCCTATCAGCCGGAGAGTGAATACTGTCTGTATTGAATTGGTTCAAGGAACATTAAGCAGTGCGACAATGCATGTACTGTTACCGGCCATAATTAGGGACGTCTACGGGATACCGAACGATGAATTGTACGGTGTAGCCCTTAATGGAATGTCGAGGGTTCTTGTGAAGTTCACAAGAACCGGCTTTTATGCCAGGATTGTGGATGAATTTCAGGGAAGGTGGATGAGCGTGAATTCAACAGTAGGTGTCTACATGATGTCTCGAAATATTACACATGGGGTAAAGGTAAGTAATGTACCCTTTGAGGCAACGTCGTATCGAGTTCAGGAAGCCTTCAGCAGTTATGGAACTGATCATACGGCTAGTATGGGGGTGTGGAGGGACGGTCCATATGCAGGGCTGCCCGAGGGGTCCTACACCCTGAAGATGTTATTAAGGCGGCCAATACCCTCGTATGTTACACTGACAGGCTATAGGACCCAGGTATTCGTACACTATGCGGGGCAGAGGAAAACTTAGATTGTGATTACGAGCATATGGCGGCGCAGTGTACTCGAAGGCAAGCCCCTAGGATGGATGTGGAGTTGGAGGTTGTGGATGGACAGAAGACTAATCTCTGGAGTGAGGTGGACAAGGTGGAAGAGGTGTTGGGGGACGTGTTACCGTCCCGGAGGTGACAGGGGGAAGAGCTCCCAGACGCCTGAGGGATGGGTGGACGTGGAAGAGTACCCAGGAGAGGATGTTGGAAGCAGTGCTGCAGGAGTTCTTGGATGTGCCAGAGGACGGGGAGGACGGACCCGAGGTTACGTGAGGTGCAGCCACTGGAAGGGCAGCAGGGGCAGGTGGAGGACTCTAGGAATGACAGGTAGGACAGGGAAGTGGTGGTGGAAGTCCATCAGGAGGACTCGCATGAGGTGGATGTGAGCGCCCTCACGCAAACTGACTGCGGGTGCCTTGGACATCGATGAGGTTTTAACACCAGGACAGAGACCAGGGAAGAAGTCGTGGGTAGCTGTGGGGGGAAAAGGCAAGCAGGGGAGGGGGTGTACCAGAGAAGCTCGGTGGGGGAGGGCAAGGGGGGGGTTGGTGGACAGGTTAGGAAGAATGATAAAAATGGTACGGGTACCATGAAAGGGGAATTGAGTAAGCCACAACGGCTTAGGGGTAAGCTGCCTTTCCTGGGAAGTTAGTGTCACAATAAATGTAAATGGTCTTAAATCTGAGGTAAAAGGTTTGGTTAGAATGGTTTTTACGAAGGTTTGATGTAGACGTATGCTTTTTACAGGAGCATAACCATAGGTTAGGGTGTGAATTGCGTTTGCAGAGTTAGGTTATATTTGTCAGTAATGCTTTGCAATTAAAAGGAGGGGTGGCAGTGGCTGTAAAGGAGACCAGCCCACTGCGCATCATGGGTTGGGGGGAGGGTCGTAAGGGTAGATGGGTACTGGGGGGGTGGAGAGTTTCATTGGTGTTTACATGCCGGCATGCAGCAATGTTAGGGTGAAAGTCGATTTTGTCCTTTTTGATTTATTTGCGGGGTTTACCTTCCATAACTACTTGGAGGTGATTGGAACTGTGTGATTGGGTATGGGGATGACTCACCGAGGTTACCTGGAGGTTATTCCTGGGATCAACGCCCCCACGGCCCTGTCCATGACAAGGCCTCCTGATGGATCAGGGCCTGATGGCAGGATGTGTCTTGGGTGCTTTAAGGGACGTGTTAAGGGATGTAGTTGTGGATGTGGTGGGGAGTATGGGGTGGAGCACACGTTTAGTCGTGGGGGTTATGAGGCGAGGTTAGATAGGATGTGTGTGATGCAGGGGATAGGTGAGGAGAGGGCGAGGGCTTTCGATGTCGCTTTTTCCGGATCACAGGGCGGTGATAGCTGATCTGCGGGTGGATGGTAGAGTACGCATATATGCTGGGTATTGGAAATTGAATGTGAGGCTTCTGCAGGAGGGGGGTGTTGGCTCTTCCTTCGAGGAATGGACACATTTCTGGGATGGTAGGGATGGTGAGATGTATTTGCTTGACTGGTGGGAGGTGAGGGCTAAGATAGGAATAGTTTTTCAGGGCACGTGGCAGGGAACAGGCACGGTGGTGGTATGGTTTGCAAAACTATCTGGAGGGACAACTGAATAAGTTTTACGACGGGGGGAGGGGGGTAGGGAAGGTATAGAGGGGATGTGGATGGTTTAAGGTGTCAGATTGCAGAGTTACATAATGAAAGGTTTAACGCAATTAGAGCGGGGTTAGAGGTGGTGTTAAAGGGTGATCAACCATCAGGTTATGTCCTGAGAAAATTTAAGGAAAGGCAGATGGTGACTACCATAGTGCATCTAGTGGTCGCTGCTGGGGGGGGGAGGTTGTGGAGGGTCAAGGCCTTACCGAAACGGACAGCATTAGTGTTTATGCAGATTATTGGTTTAGGGAGAAATGGAGGAGGAACAGAGTAGATGCCAGTGAGGAGGTATTTGGGGATATGCAGAGTAATATTGTATTAGGACAACAGGAACAATGAGGTGGAGGAGGCGGCGGTTTACGGGATGTCAGGGTAAGACGCCGGGCATTGATGGAATACCGAATGATTTTTATAGTTTGAGTGTATTAGGCATGGTTTAGTGGAAGTCTTGAATTATGTGGAGCAGTGGGAGGATGGGGAAAACACACAAAACCGGGATCGTTGCGTTAGTGCCGAAAAAGGAAGGGAAAGTACCGAGTGATTATAGAGCGATATCCTTAATGTGTGCCGATTATAAAATTTATGCTAAAATTCTGAGCAATAGACAAGGTTCTAGGATCAGTAATACATGGGGCCAGTATGGCATCCCGGGAAGAAGTATGAGGGATGGGCAGTCACATAAGGGAATTTATTGAGCTGCACCGGAGGGGGAATACTCGGTTTAGACTGGGCTAATGCGTATGATTGTGTGAACAGGGATTTCTTAAGTTTGCTTGGAGAAGTTGGGTATGAGGGGGGAGGGTGGTGAGATGGGTGCAAACCTTGTATGAGGGAGCAGTTGTTCGGGTACAGGTTAATGGTAAGTTGGGAGACCCGGTACTGATGGAGAGGTTTGAGGAGGGTTGTCCACTGTTACTATTTGCCTGCGTGCAGAATCGGTTTTATAGGCTAGTGGATGAGGTGATGAATGGACAGGGGACGATGGGGGGTGGACGGGGGGGGGGTATTGTTGGGTACGTGCATGATGCTACAGTTCTTGTAATGCATGAGGAAGATCTAAGGAAGGTTGGTAGTCATTCAGATGTTTGGGGATGCTACGGGTATGAGTTAATTTAATGAAGTAGACTATTAGAGGTGGGGGATTGGATTGGTGGGAGCTTGGAGGGGTTGGGATGGTCAGTAGTGGACAGAATTAGGGTTTGTGGAGTATGGTACATGGCGGAGGTGCAAGAATGTAGGAAGATAAATTCAGAATTAGTTACAGGCAGGGTTTTGGGTAGGCTTGGAGGCTTAAGGGCTAGGGATGTAACATTACAACAGTTTTGGTGGTTAACTCTCTTGTTTACAGTCGGGTGTGGGGGTGGCGGGAGTGTTCCCTTTAAGAGTACTGGATATTGCGGAAATCCAGAGGGTTCTAAGGTATGTGTGTGGGGGGGGGGGTTTGGGAGGGCATGGTTGCGCAAGGACGTGGTAATGATGGATGCGAGACGTGGGGGTCTTCGCCTGATGGCATTGGGTCAGAGTAATGGCTTCATATATTAAACAAAGGTATATTAGGACTGGGGGGGACCGGAGAGTCAGGGTGGGTAGGGCAATGGAGGATGCACGAAGATGGTGGTGTGGAAGGGATTTGAGGTTTTGTGAAAACATGTTGAGGGTTTAATTGAATGTAGGACAGGTGTCCAAATTAAAGGTCAAAAGGATGGTGGGTGCTGTGGTGGGTAAGGGTGTCTTACAGGGGCTTGCTGTATATCAGACATAGGACTGGAAGAGCATTTGGAGGGAGTTTGGCTTGCTTAGAATACCTGCGGGGGTACGGGAGTTAGTATAGTTTTCTAATGGGGAAATTTGGCCTCTAAGGATATGTTATGTAAAATGAGTCTTAAGAGGCCTCAAGCTTGCACTGTGGGGACACCGAAACTGCTTTTCATGCTGTATATTTTTGTCCCTCTTTGGAGGGGGTGAGATTATGGGTGGTGCGCGTTATCAGTCTTTTAGGGGGGGGGGAGAATGGCCGTTCCTAAGGGCTTTATTGTTGGATGTAACTGGGTGCTGGGTGATGTGGGTAGGGCTTTAATGTATGTCATGACTGATTATTTACATGTATCTTGGGGGATGAGGGAGGTCCGGGGAGAGTTGAGAATAAAAGCATTAGCAGCGAGGTTTAACAGAACGATGTGTAGGAATAAGTATGGGGGGCGGTAGGTAACTAGCTTCTCGGAGGGTTACCGGAATCTCTGTGGATGGCCTCCTCGTGAACCCAGGGGGCGGGCAAAGGGTTGGTCTCCTACCGGGGGATGTATGAGGGTTGTGTCGGTTAGGCTACTTTGTTGTGTGAATGGTGGGAGGGCTATGAATGGTGGGGGAAGGAGATGCACGATTAAGTAGACAACCTATAGTTATGTTCCCTGAGTACAGGATAATCTTTAAACCATGATAACTAAATCTTGATCTCGGGCTTAGCGCAGTGTGGTTTTATTTTGCACCCAAGTTAAACTTGATCACTGTACAACTTTTGTTTGAGAGGTGCTGTGACACTGCACAATTGCTTCGTGGTAGTAAATTAGTGCTTAGTGGGTATAAAAGTTGGTAACTGTTTAACACCAGGAATTCAGTGTTAACTACATTTTGAGTTGCATTTATCCCAGGTGCATTTCATTGCTGTGGGGGGGGGGGGGAGAAATTAATATTGATAGTGTTTAACCACATGTGAATGGCTGAGAACTTGTTTAATTTTTAATATTGATAGTGTTTAACCACGTGAGTGGCCAGGGTTTCAACTTGTAGAGGGGCGGGTGGGGATTGTGGGGATTGTGGGAAGTCGGTTTAGCATCGGTGTATTATCTTTGTGATTATGTAACAGTTTCTAGGTAGATTGTAGGTTGTAGGTTGTTAGGCTATCTAAAGGTAATTTTGTATGTTCAGTAAGTGGACCGTTGTAGTCTTAGTATTGAATGTTCTGTCATACGTGTACCATTTCATGGTATCTTTATATTGCATCTTGTAATAGTTTTAAAAAAAATATAAAAGTTAATATAAATTTCCACTAAGGAAAGAAAATTAATGGAATTTAAGTATTTAGTTTTCAGATGAATATTCTTTGAACAGTACTTCAAATTTACTGAGGTAATATTCCACCAGAGGAAGAATCTGCAATAGTCCATATTCTTAGCGGGAATAATCCCCGGAATAGGTGAAGTGAACCCATGACAAGCTAGCCTTAGTGTCTGTGCGCTAATTCACTCGGCTGCTGGCTGTCTAGTGTTTATTCCCCCATGCTTGTAATAATTTCCAGTCTTTACTTACCACGGGTTAAACCGCACCCTCATTCCGGATAATTGTTTGCAAAAGTTTAGGTTTCCAGTGTCTGGAAGTTCAGGCTAAATTAAGTTTAGTGACTTGAAAGGAATGGCACTTCGGCCCGCTTCCTACCATTCTGGACTGTTAGTTCTCATAAGTTATTGACGGTAAAATTTTGACAATGAAATAGGTATTATGCTAGGACACTAAATTAAAAAAAAATCGTATGTTAACAGTACTGACTGCATTATCTAAATCATGAACTACTGTATTTTATATCCTAATTATTCTAAAACCACCTGCAGTAGCTACGATTGCTTAACTATCGGATTAAATAACATTCCACTGCTAGTTTTATTCATCTTTGTTAAACGTCTACATAAACAATACTCTTAATCGTGGCTACTCTTCTTGACTTCTGCAGCATTTGCTGGAAGCTCCGGTGAATCATCCCTTTGCCCTGGGAGTGTGGAACCAGTACTTGTACTGGACAGATTGGAACCATGACCACATCCGCTCCGGTCTGAAGAGAACCGGAAAGCACTTGCGCACGGTCATTAAGGGCAGCGTTGATCACAAATATTACGGTTTGATTATATACCATCCTGAAATGTTATACCAGGTGGGTCTGACAAGCTTAATGCAGTGTTCCTTCTAAATGTTAATTATAAACCTGTTAGTGTAGTAATTAAATGTTAAGTAAAAGTTAACGTACCTAGAACTGGGAGGAATAGGAAGCTTTAGAAAAAATTAACCCTAAACTAAGTTTTTAAAGTAGCAATTTAAAGTATTAAATACTGACTTTAAAACAGTAACGTGGTTATTTGTTTTGCAAAGTTGCAGAACATTTTGCATGTAAATTTTTTAAGTTGTATTTAATTTACATAAGGTCTTGGTTTAATTTCAACCACAACTCTTCTTGTATTGCAAAAATGACTTGAGCAATTATTTGGATTTATAATTATGGCTATACTTAACAGGGCCCAAATCCGTGTAGTCAAAACCCTTGTAGCCACTTGTGCCTGCTGTCTCCCACCACACCTTCAGGCTACTCCTGCGCCTGCCCCGCCTACGTAATGAAACTAGGACCAGACCAGCGAACATGTTTAGGCAAGTTCCTCTAGTTACTGCAGTTGCATCCTTCTGCACGTGAAGCCACAGAATTATAATTTATAACTAAAGTTTAACCTAAATTATGTTCATTAGATGAGGACTACTTGGTGTACACACTCGCGGCGACTGAAAGCAGAATGTTCAAAATATTTCCTCGTGTGTATGGTCGTCTTACTGTGAACGAGTGGGACTACGACACTAGGTTAACTTCCATCGGCGACTTCAACTACGAACCCACGTTAGGTAAGTGACATTGGCTGCAACATACCAGTGATGCAAGTGAAGTTAGTTCACAAAAGTTAAATGCTACATGTGAATGGTTCCAAAAGTGATATTTAACTGAACCCAGGTCCTTTAGGTTACCTCTAACCCAGTCAGAAATAGGTCACTAGGAGTTTGTCCTGTGCTAGGAAGGGAAGAAATTTAGTTTTTGAAGATGGCGTTCACATGTACTGTTGTACAACAAAGGCGCTGCCTTTATCTTGCTAAAGAGATTCTGCATAGTAAGTTTAGAATTTTTTTTCCTAAACTGAGCATTTTTTACTCTGAATGCTTAACCTATAGAGGATTACAAATTGTTGAAAACATTAAGTGTAGAATCTGCAAGAGAAAATGTTCCGCTTTGGTGGCAAAATTCTTAATACCCAAGAAGCCTACCCTTCCCCTTCGGCCCAATTTTTTTAATCTTCATGGCAGGTTCCCTAAAATTTCAGTTTCCTAATTTTAATAGGGTATGGGGAGGGAATCTGGTATTCAGTGGTTCTGTACTACTGAAGGTAACTGCACGGCAAAGTAAGTACCATCTTTCTTGGTTATTGCCTGTTACTATTAGAATGCTGCAAGTACCTCTAGTAGAGGCTATGGCTGAACCTTCCCGAGAAATTCTGCTCCGATTTTGGAAAAGTGGTCCTCAGGAAGAAACTTGCACTGCTCAGTGTCGGTTAACACTGTTTTCAAACAGACGATTTCTTCTGCCCCCTCCACATCTCACCACTAACGCTTGTCTGAGGTACCAGTCACCACCTGTAATCCTGTGGAAGTGCTCAAGTGCCCACTTGTTTCGTGGCAACAACGTACAGTAGCAACATCGGTGCTGACCTGACTGCCCTCATAACTTTGCACTGTTTTCATGTTCGTGGTTGGCTCTGCTTGTACTAACTCCAGAAATTTAATTTCCTACTGGCATGACACTATATTTTAACTTTAATGGCTTGTTGCTGTTAATATCGTGGGTGAGTTTTGTTGCTTCATGCAACTAGCTTAATTCCATGAAGAATGAATTCATAGGTCTTAACTCCCCCCCCCCCTCCCCAGAAGTGAATTATGCCAGACTGAAAAGCGGTTAACTATCAATTGAGAGATCACGCCATATCAGTTGATGCCTAACCTAGTGCACTACTTGCCTTCTACAAGAAACCAGTGGAATGGGTTTTCAAATTACACTTGAACCAGTCTTGATCAACTCGTTAGCAGCTTAAGTCTATATCAAATCTAATTTAGACTGAGGTTGTGAACTAAATACACGGTCTATAGTTTACACTGCATGGGTATTACATGTTGTGCTGGGCAGTTGCTATCGTTCACTGCCACAATCCCCCACCCCCCAGCTGCTCCTAGTTTTACGTAACCAATTTTGTCTAATTACTAAAAGTAGAATTTAAAGAGCTACACCTTCCAGAAAAATAACTGTAGAAATTAATTTCCCCCATCCCTGCTAATTTTCCCTTTGGCTTTTGGGATGGTATTAGAGGTAACAGAACTTGCAAGTCTGGTTTCTTGCAGAGATGGTTGTGGTGAGCGACATTTACAATGAAGTTATCTATGGAGTCTCTGTGGATACTGGAATCTTCAGTGTTCTCGTAAAAAACACGAGAGCAGTTGGCTTGGCTGTAGGTAAGTGATAGCTGTTAACGTTAATATTTTTTTTCTGCCCCCCCCCCTTTGTTTTAAACCTTACTGTATTATACTTGGCTCTAAGATTTAAACTGCAGACTTGTGAAGACGCCCACACCCCCCCCCTCCTCTACCTCACACCCTTTCCTAGTCTTCACATCTGGGATTATCCTTAATTTTTTAAAACTAAGTTCCATGTTAAACATTCTAAACAGTTGCAGCAAGCTACTTTTATGCTTTTTTTCAATATTACACGTTTAAGACTAGCAAGGTGCAAACTCCCGTTACTGGTACTTGACATTCCGGATAAAGTTAAGTAGGTGCGCCTGCTGTGCTTGTAGTGATCTTACTACAGCTAACTGCAATAGCTGCAGGTGGCATTATCTGGAAAAAATTCTGAAGATTCAACTTGGCTAGTTTCAGTCGTAAGTTAACCTGCTCTCCCGAACAGACTGGCTACGGAGTAATTTGTACTGGGTGGATGGCAAGAAGGCTGTAGAGATGGCGAGACTACAAACAGGAGCAGTCTTGCACCGCACTTTAGCTGTGAAAGATCTTCTCTTTCCATCAGACGTGGCTGTTGCACCTTTGCTTGGGTAAGGATCTTTAAATGTTCAATGAACATTAAACCTGATGCTCACAGCGCCTTGATAATATAACTATAAAACCTTACTTTATTTCCAGGCTGCTGTACGTCTGTGGTAACAAAAACGTGTACGAGGGATACATTATGAGTTGTGGTCTGGATGGGTCTAACTGCCAGGAGATTGTAACAGATAACATAATCTCTCCAGTCTCTCTGGTCTTTGACAGAGACCCGGACATTAGTAAGATCATAATTTTCAGTTGGCCGAGTCTCTCAAATATTTTAGTAACATAACATGCATATTTAGAAAAGTTTCCTCAGCCTTCCCCTCTTTGCCCCCTCAGGAAAACTCTACTGGGTTGACTTCTACAAAAAGACCATAGAAAGCACTGCTGCTGATGGTTCAGCTCGCCAGGAACTAGTGTCTATAAGGAGTCAAGCTTCCACGGGGCCGGTTTCAGTTATGGCTACAAGCATGCACTTGATGTGGTCAACAGGACAAGATGATTCAATCTTTTCTGTACTGAAAGTGAACCTGACCCTCCTGAAAAGTGACGCCCTCGGTACGTGGTAATAACTTCACCCCCCCCCTTCCCAAGATTAAATTTAAGCATTAATTACTAATTTGCTATAAAGCTGAGATACTCTGCATTCCTGACATTGTTCTTTTTGGTAATCCTAAATGTCCTCTTTTAGGGCTAGGCTTCAGGGTCTCCAAAGGACTGAAGTTGACTGAAATCGGTTGGAAGATTCCAGCGTCTGTGTTGGCAGACAACCCTGCGTGCCGCAGCAACAATGGCAACTGCTCTCAGCTTTGTGTAGCAAACTCGACTAGTGAAAAGGTGAGGTATGGCATGAAGCATGGTATGGTGATGCAGACCAAGATGTGGGGGAAAAAAAAAAAGTTCAGGACATTATTAAAGACTAGTTTCGCCACTAGTTTCTTCAGGACTGAAGCAACTCGTGGCGAAACTTACTTTAAATGAACTGTAATTTTTCTATATTGCACACCATTCCTTTGACCAGCGTCTTTAAACACCGTCGCCCCCTGGTTTTGGGCGTTGAGAGCTAATAATGGGCAAGAGTTTGCTGTCGTATTGCAGAAAAGTCTACCTTCTCGTGTTACAAGAATTTAGTCTTGTCTCGTCGATGTTGCCCTAGATGGCATTAGAGCTATTAAGTGTTGACGCATTTTATAAGTCTCGCAAAGGTTGGATGACTGGAAGGGGAGGGGGCTAAAGTAAAAATAAAGCCAGAGGCGTGCAGACAGGGAATTTTGGATGCTCCTCCTAACTGCAATATCGCCACCCCTCTAGTACAGATTGTACTTCCCACCTCCAGAATTAGTCCAGTTAGTAACCCCCTCACCCCTTCATATCTAAACTACACATAAGAACATAAGAAGCACATTAGTCTCCACTACCTCCAGCCTAGTAGTTTTTACGGGGCAAACTTGACTAATACTTGCTCAATTTGGCAGCGTTGTGGGGATTATCAAAGCCAGCTTGGAACTAGTATGTACCGAACCGCTGCTTTAAGCTGCTGCCGAGCTACAACTGGTATTCAGAAAAGTTTAATGTCTTGATGCAGCTTTGAAAGTTGTGGTCTACCAATTCCCCTGTAGTTCAGGAGGGTGATAATTGATGCAGGTTATACTAAAACCATACCACAGGCGGGGATTGAACACTTCTCGAGTTCAGTCCCCCGACCGTGGTATGGTTTATTTGCAATACTCGTTGAAATCTCCTAAATTTCAGATTTTGTTGCCATTATAAATTTTATTCTTGTGGCTGTATCCTACACGAAAACATTCTGGAGGGTTACACCAGCCTCTACCCTTAAACATTGGTAGTATTCTGCCCTGCAGAAACAACGTTGCAGAAAGTTTCATTCTAGGAATGTGCAGACTTTGGGGACTGCAGTTATAACCCCCTCCGTGTCTAGTACTACAGCGATATGTAATTGATAAATGCCGAAGATCTGAAAATTACTGTAGAATTGCCCTTTCAGTTGAACGATGAAAGTTTACTTGTAAATTTGAAGACTTCGAAAACTTGCATTTTATTATAACTTTCTATACTTCTGCTTCACAAATAATAAGATTATGAATTTTACTTTTAATAGCCCAAACTTTCCAGGTGTGTATATGTGAATATGGCTTCGTCTTGGATCATGACAACTTGAGCTGCAGCCCAGTAAGTTGCTCTGATCATCTCTTCAAATGTGCTGCCTCTAACACCTGCATCCCATTTCCCTGGAGGTGAGTGGCATGGTAGTAATGTCTAATTCTTCAGAATAACTTATGACTTCTTAAAATAATGCTAGGGTTAAACTTAATGCACGTGTAACAGTTCTGGGAGTTATTAGCCAAGTGTACTAGTTTATTTAGCTAAACTCGCAGGTCTGAACTACTCCCAATAGGCTTGAAAAAAAACTGCCTATAAATTTTCCTAACTTTCGCACAATCATGGTTGATGTTTAACACGATTTTCCTGGAATATGGGATTTTACTTTTTAATGTGACAAACATTAAAAAATTTTTAGTTTTAGTATTTAAACTAAATCTTCATTAAATTTTTAAGCTTACTTTCGTGTTAGGTTATGGAAACGCATGAACAGTAGGGCGTTTGATAATAAATTTATGTATCCTGATACCTTGGTATTAATCTGCATTGAAATGTAAATCTTGTAGATGCGACGGAGTTCCAGATTGTCACAGTGGAGAAGATGAGTTAGAATGCGAGAAAGAGAGGATCTGTAGTTCTACAGAGTTCCGCTGTACATCTGGAGCTTGTATCTCAGGCGATTGGAAATGTGATGGAATGAATGACTGCTACGACGGAGGAGACGAGAAGTTGCCAGAGTGTAGCAAACAAACTTGCGCTGGTAAGCTTGCTGTAAGATCTAGCTTTAGACATAACTACTGATAACGCTTTATAATTTTTTAAAACTGACTACTTGCCCCTTTCTTATTGTTATTGGCATGACTACACGGATTAGACACCTGCAGAAAATAAATTTTTAATGCTTCTTGTAGCTCCTTCGCTTTCCCTCTGAATTTGGTTAATTTAACCTTTATATCTTGATACCAACTTAGCTAGTTCCTGCACCGTTCTTCAGGTCAGTGGCAGTGCACGTCAGGAGAGTGCATTCCCTTCATGTGGGTTTGTGACAAAATAGCAGAGTGTAGAGACGGTTCAGACGAGCTCAACTGCTCCTCAACCTGCCAGCCAAATAAATTTACCTGCCAAAATGGTACGTTACTATAGTGCTAGGACACAATTGTCAGGAAAGTATAAAATTTCGTAGAATTTGAAAGTCTTTCAATACTTTTGCAAGGCCAAAGGTAGACAGAACATTGTCTTCATGTAAATAACAAAAGCCACAATAGTGACCGGAACTATACACAAATAGCCCGCACATAGAGAGAAGCTTACGACTATTTCGGTCCAACTTGGACCATTTACAAAGTCACACTTCTATGTGCGGGTTATTTGTGTAGTCTTAATGTAAGATTAAATGCGGGGGGTGGGGGGGGGGTGATGGGTAAATGTGAAGATATTTAAATCTTGGTTTTTCAGAACTTTTTTAACTTTTTGGAAAAAATTTCTCCAGACAATACGTAACCTGGGTAAGACTTCTCGGATGCCTAACCACTTATTTTGTGTAGGTGACTGTATCCCTGACAAGTGGAGGTGCGATGGTGATGCCGACTGCCAGGACGGCAGCGACGAGGCAGGCTGTGCAGGTATTTAATAAAGCACTTGAATAGTTTCTCCCTCCATCCTTGTTGGAGGGTCAAGAAAAATGCGGTATATCTGTACGGGGATAAAATCTTAAGATTAACTGTTGCGCTTTATTGCTGGTGCAGAAATTTCACACCTGGTTTAGCATTTTCTCCAACTTTTAGTTAAGTATTGTGTAGGAACCTTCTCAGTTTGTAATGTCAGGTATGGTTTAGGACAGATCTTAAACTAATATTTTCGTGGGATTAATGCAAATTACTATGGTTTTCTGGAACAAAAAATGAACCTGTGGCACTTTCAAATGAGGCCATGATTTTTCTATGCTTAAATTTTCTTAAGTACTCTTGTACCTAGTCTGCCTCTTGTTCTCTTAAAACTAATTTAAAGGTGAACTGGTAAGCCGACGGAAGGCCTTTCGTCAGATGACTAAAAGCTCCAACTGCGGGTCGTAATAGGAGACCCGCGTCAGGAAACTGTTTTAATCACAAACCTTGCCTAGTTAGTGCAGATCAACCATCCAGGCACTAGCACACGCTTAAGCATTAATCACTTTACTTATCACTTAAGCAAAGGCTTAAGTGATCAAATTTAGTTTAACTTTTTGGAGCCTAAAGTTAAAAGCTCCAAGTTAATGAAATTGACTATTTCAGTAATTACTAACTTTATTCCCTAGAAAAATGTGGTATTGGTCAATTTACGTGCCACAACCTACGGTGCGTGCCCTTGAAGGATACCTGCGACGGTGATGATGACTGTGGCGATGGTTCTGACGAGAGACTTCCCAGTTGTACCAGTACCACCCCGTCTGGCACTTCCCCGGTCTGCCCTAATGGATTCTCTGCCTGCAAGAAAGAAGTTCCTGAAACAGAACTTGTCTGCATACCCCATACACACGTGTAAGTTTGGAACCTAGAACTGTCTTGAAAGGTTCTTTGGAAAGCTGAATTAATTGTCCACAAGTATGGGAAAAGAAGGCAGCCCCCTCCCCTCTCCAATAAACTTAAAAAAAAGACTAGTGTCAAGCCTTGAAGGTCCAAGTATTTAATGTACGAAATTTCCTCCCCCACAGGGTGCTTGCCATAGTTTTCAAATAGGTTGACTTCCCCTTATAACTCGTAAATTTGCTTTTCCTTGTGGTAATGTCATTATGTATGAAGTAAGAATTTGAATTTTAGTGGCAACGAATTATCAGAATGTGAATTTATTCTGCACCTAGTCTAGCTTTCTAGACAAAGCTAGATTTAGAACACTTGCTGGGGAAGGGGGGGTGGGGGTATAAGATTCAAATGGCTGGGCAACGTACCATTTCCTTGCTGCCTGGTCAGACCGGACCGTGGGGGCGTTTACCCCAGGTATAAAACTGAGCTCGATCGCAGATTCCTCCCTTCCAGCTGGGCAAGTTAGTTTTATCGGATGCCTTTATATTTTGGTGGGCTTAAACAGAGGAAGCGGCTCCCTCAATGTTGAGCCGCCTCCAGTCTACACACGCAGTAGTCGTTTAACTGGTCGTTTAGGTTCTCTAATGTACGCCTTGTTTTTTTGGAGTCTCCTGGGGTGGCTATTACTGGGAGTGTTGACGGGTCCCGGGTGTTTAGTCTTTACGTTTTAATAAACGTGACATTACGTTAGTCACCAATAAAGATTAACTGTTCAAAATCTTAATTCTTAAGCAATATCCCTTCCCTTTAGACTTAGGTTGTTTAAAAACTAGTTTCATTACCTAACAGTAAATTCCTCTAGGTGTAATGGCGAGGTGGATTGCCCATTGAAGGATGACGAAGAGTGTTCAGAGTGCCACGACACTGAGTATCACTGCCGGCACTCGGACAGATGTATACCCAACACGTAAGTTCTAAACCTTGAATTTTAAATTTCCGTAGTCTTGCTCCACTTTATTCAGACACTTACCATACCCCCCCTCCCCCCCCCTCCAGTTTCTTGTGTGATGGCGAGAATGACTGTGAAGATGGCTCTGACGAAGACTACATAAGATGTGGAGGCACAGAGACCAGCACAAGTGTATCTGCTGGAACTGAACCTTTCGCAGAAATACTAGGTATGTGGCAGTGTTCTTAGGATGCTGGAAAACTTCTAAAAAAAATACTCTAAAGAACATAACACTGCAGAAGGTCTACTGGCCCATACTGACAGCCCGTTGTCAAAACCCCCCTTCCTGAAGCTACCCAAGAATTTACCCCCCATACCCATGACCAATCAAACCCAGCCCCTCCACTCGTATATTTGTTGATGCTTTTTAAAGGTACCCAGGGTCCTAGCCTCTTACCCTTATCGGAAGATTGTTCACGCATCCACTGTTTCAAAGCCAGTACTTGTCCTTTCTAACTTAAATTAGTCATTCCTGGTTCTTACCAGTTTCGACATCGTCGGCATTTCATTGCCTTCAGTTATGCCCATCATCCACTTTAACACATACGTGATATCTTTTTTGAATGTCTGAAGATTCTAGGATGTAATATATTCACGATTCCTTGTAGAGTGATTGTCATCCTTCTGTTCTCCCATAAATTTACATCCATCCTGTAGTAAGGAGACCAAAACTGAGCGGCATAATCCAAGAGGTCTTGCTAGCGTTTTGCACAGCTGTGTAAAAAAAAAAAAAAAAAAAAAAAAATCCCCATTACCTATACTTGAAATTCTAATGTTAGCGCTATTTATTAGTTAAATCTTTAAACACTTGATTTTAATTGTCTAGACACTTTCAGGGTGATCTTTTTTTTTTTTAATCCTCCCCATCTTTCACTAATTTATTAAAACTAGTGACTTTCACAAACCTCTGGCCCCGGTGGGGGGGGGGAAGAGATTGTCCTTTCTCACATTTATTAATAACACTTAAAAACGATCAGGCAGTACATAGTGTAGTAATATTATAACTTGTTAGTTTGCTCCTTAACCCGACTTGGATGAACCTGACTTCCTTCAGTCTTCGGCCGCTGTAACACAACTTCAGGTTTAGAACTCTTAAAAAAAGTACTTTAATCATGCACTTCAATTTTACCAAAGCTTTCTTCTATTTAAACCCGAAATAAACTTATCCCATCCTAAAGCGAAAGTTAATACTTCAGTACACTTGTTCTAATAAAGGTACGACCACTCATTGACTCGGGGCCCACCAGTGCTTCGTAATTTTCTAACGCATATGTACGTATGCTGCCTTAAAATATATTTTTTTAGGAATTATAAGTGAATAAGGGTAAGTTTATATTTTGGTCCATAACTTAAATTTACCTTGCCTAGTTTTCTGAACTGGTAAATCAGTCAAAAATTCCTAATTTTTGGCAGCAGTCTTTAGTTTAGCAAAGATGTCGGCTCGCATCTTTGCTAAACCAGGAAGGTCGTGCAGGGCGACAATTGGCGCAACAGGAACTCGTCTCCCGAGTAGTCACATTGTCTCCCATAGCCACAAGATTGCTGCTGTGTGAAATTCCTTTTAGGTACACATACAAAGTTATCAATTATACACGAGACTTAAAGTGTAAAGAACTTAGAAAAACTCGGAAAGTTCAGTGTACTGTTAAAATTTCGCGGATTCCTCACTAATTTATACTAATTATGTTACTTTCCCTTTACTTCAGACTACTCCCCCCCCCCCAGGTCTTAGACCTTTCAGCTTCTATGGTTTCCTATAAGCTAGACATACCTGTAGGTATCTCTGAAACTGTCTAAACATTAACAGTGTATTAAAGTGCAGCTCAGTGGTTTCACTCGACCTTTCGCTAAAATTATGGTTGGGATAATGCAGGTTACTAAAAATCGTAATCGTGAAGACATTACTTGTAAACTCTCTTGTAGAAGACTGCTTCGGGATGTTCCTCTGCAACAGTGGAGAGTGTGTAGAGAAAAGTTCCTTGTGCAATGGTTTCTCAGACTGTTTTGACGGATCAGACGAGGGCATCTTCTGTGGCAAGTACCTTGTTAGCTTGTTGTAGGTAGTTTGAAAGTGGAAAACTTAAGACGTACGAAATACTAATTTTTAATCCTAATTTTGTAGATGCACAACAATGAACTAAATCTTTAACAATTGTTTAAAATTTTTTTTATAAATTTTAGATACACATTGTGTCAACAACGGTGGGTGCCAACACGAGTGCCATCCCAGCCCACAAGGCAGCTACTGCTCTTGTCACCTCGGCTCCCATCTTGCAGACAACGGCAAAGACTGTTTGGTAAGCTACGTAAATTGCATGGCCAGCATTACACTAACAACCTCTTAGATTTTTCAGCTTAAACCTTCAAAATTTAAGTAATGACTGGGGAAGGGGGGCCCTTCCCCCCTTCCAAACCTTCCCTGAACACAGCAGGTGTAGAACGTGAAGTTGAATGTCTGATCATTTAATTTTGTTGCTTGCACCCACATTACTTCCACCCCTTGCCTGGAGAGGGTTTCGGGGGTCTGCGCTCCCGCTGTCCGGTCTGAGACCAGGCCTCGTAGTGGATCAAGGTCTGGTCAACTAGCCAGTTACTACTGGCCGCACGTAAACTGACGTAAGAACCACAGCGTGATTGGTCAAGTACCGACTTCAGGAGCCTGTCAGTGTCTTGACAGCCAGGGGTCTATTGGTAATCCCCTCGTATAAGCTGGGAGGCAGTTGAACAGTCTTGGGGCCCATGACACTTGTGTACTCGTGGCGACGCTCCTTTTCACTGGGGGAATATTGTTGAATCTCCTGCAGTCTTTCGCTTTCGTAGGAAGTGATTTTTTAGTTTGGTAGGAATTCATCTAGAACTTTCAAAGTGTATATTGCGTATCTCCTGCATTCCAGGGAATACAAATACTTAAAGTACCTTAAATTTATCGGAACTTATCGTACTTGTCTGCCGTGATAGTTTTGTACTCTCCAGGTCAGAAATTTCGCCTGCCTTGAACAGTGTACAGCAGTATTCCAGCCAAGAGAAAAAGCGATTTGAAGGGAATGATCATGGGCTTGGGGTCCCTGGTTTTGAAGGTTATTATACATCCTATCACTTTTCTAGCAGATGCGGTAGATACTTGTCTTTGAAGGTGAGATCCTGAAACTTGCCACTCAGTCCTTCACATTATTTCTTCGCTCTTGTATGATTATAGCCAAATAGTTTAAAGTTTGTTTTCCATACAAGCAGCTGAAATTTCTCTTCATTGACCTTCATAGTTTTGAGTGTCCCCATTTGAAGATTTGGTTGATGTCCGCAGAGTTTTGCGGCGTCTTCGATGGAGGTCAGTCATGACAAGTGTTCCACAAAAGAAGATACGAAGCCATGGCTCCTATCTGATACGAGGAATAGCAAGAGTAATATGCTTTTAACAGCTTTTCACCGTAGCTGCCTCAGCCTTCACTCCTTACTATTTGTTCTGTTTGCTAGGAAGTTAGAGATCCATCTATCAACTTTTCCTCTTATTCCTTTATCACGCATTTTGTGCAATTAATGGTCGCACTTGCCGAAGGATTTTGCAAAGTGTGTACACATCTGCAATTTATCCTCTAGCATCCAGGACCTTGTTAGTCCAGTAGTTGGAGCGACCTTCTCTAAACCCGTGTTGACTCGGTTTGTGTAACTGATGGGTATCAAAGTGGTTGGCGATATTAAAGATGGGACAGATTTGGCCACTAAGGCCAGAAAGTATTATAAGGATGCTGCTGAATGTCTAGTCACAGCCTCATTTTCTGGAATAAAACTGATTCACTAGTGCTCAACTACACACACGCACAAGTTTTTACCCATCTAGATTTATATTAAATCTAGTGTTGCATCTTTTAAGCATGGTATAAGAATAAAAAGTGTTTGCAGGATGACGCAGAATGCAGAGAGGAAGACTGTAGTCACACTTGTGTGAAAGGCAGGAGAGTGGCTGTCTGTGCCTGTGCCAGGGGCTACAGCCTTCAAGCAGACAACAGAACCTGTAAGCCTGAGAGTAAGTGAAATGTAGTTTCTATATTAGTGTAAGAAAATGCAAGTAACTTGGGGCAGTGAAGACTGTCTAATCTACCAAAGTGCTCTACGATCCTAGACAGGTACGTGTGCTCCAACCCGCAAGGGATAAGAGGATTCTTACTGTTGAATACATTAGGTTATTAGTTATGTACTCCAATTCCCTGAATGTCCATGTAACTCGTATACACAAATTTATGTAAAGTAATTTAGATTATGAATATTAGGACCTTAACTAAGATCTTCAAACTCGACCTGTGTAGTTAATCCTAAAGTCTTCTCAAGACAACACCCTGTATATAGGGTAAATAGTTTGACAGTTGTCCAGTGCGTCAGTTTAGGAATCACTGCTTACTGTAGTTCCTCTATCCAACCGGTAACCTTGTCAAAACTTTACTGATAAAATTTCGGCCAAACCTCTGGAAAGTTAAATTCGCTTTAATCATAAACTAAATTCTAAGATGGTGCCGCGGAGATTTAATTGGACCAGACCTTCATTGAATAGAAACCTTTCTTTAATTCTAAAGGAACGAGAAAACTGAAGTGTATCGGCACTGCTTACTAGCGCTACTTTTGATTATAATAATCAGTCCTGCTTACGAATGTCAGTCTACGGGAACAATTTACCAGAGGTATTTCAAAGATTAATTTCCATCGCAAATGCTTTCTGGGCTGTGCTTGTTGCTTACCATACGTCAAATTTGACAGTAGTCTCGCCCTTCAGACAAGATGGAAGGGGATAAAACTGAATTCTCAGGTTTAAGAAAGCTTGTTTGAACTAGACTGATAACCATTTTTAAGTGTTCGAAATGTACACTTAACTGCTGTACGCACTGTACAAGCAGCAAAGAACTCGGCGAGAAATTAAAATGACTTGCGTGATTAACTTTTAGCTTATAATTTAAAAGCTTTCCATTTCCCCTAGTTTAAAATTCACACATTGGGTAGTATTGTCAGTACTGTATAACTAGTTAGCTTATTCACAACTTTGCTAAGAATTAACAAAGTATAGTTTAAACTTTTAGTTACATTAACAGCTTAAATCA
Organism: Cherax quadricarinatus; assembly: GCF_026875155.1. Lineage (NCBI taxonomy): Eukaryota > Metazoa > Arthropoda > Malacostraca > Decapoda > Parastacidae > Cherax > Cherax quadricarinatus. The sequence continues at coordinate 26,102,196 of NC_069424.1, forward strand.
CTAGCTTTAAGGTAAAATTACGGTAAAATTCACATGAACGTTGTGCCGTTCACAGAGGGCGAAGATATGGTGGTCGTGGTAAGAACTGGTGGAATGATGGTCGTATCTCACACATACCAGATTAAAAGAAAAATGGTTATGCCTCTTGACCTGGCAATGGACTCCTTAGATGCTGATAATGACAATCACGTGATCTACGCTGACAGTAAGTGAAAGATGCTGAATTATTTGCTGCATATGCTATAATTGATTAGACTAAAAGCTTAACCTTACATCTTCCTAGCAACTAATTAAGCATGTGTATTCTGTCCATAGAGAACAGAGGTGTAATTGGCATGGTGCCTATTAACTTGCTTATGGGTGAAGGTGGCAACATGGAGAGGAAGGTCTTCCTAGACAAGAGAAGCTTCCCTCAGGGTCTCTCGTACGACCCCAGAAACAAGAACATTTATTTCTCCGAGTTCTTCGGCACTACGAAGTCAAGCGAGGGACCCAGAGTTGTGGAGAGGGATATTGGCGAAAATTCAACCTCGTGGGGACATTCCTTGATAATGGCAAGTAGTGTTATAAAGATTAATAGCTTAAAAACTTCTCTAAATTCTGCTTCAAAAAAAGTAATATATCTTAACATTGTCACGTGACTAGGTGTGCAACATGGGTGGAAACTGTAGCGTGGTGACCAGTGTCTTGGATAAAGAAATTCCATCAACCAGCCTCGCAGTGAACCACGGGAAACTTTTCTTCTGTGCGAACTTCCTGAACTTTGAGAAAGATCATGCCCAGATTCTCTCTTCGTCTGTCGATGGTTCAGACCTGACAGTAGTCAGGGAACGTAAGGTAAGGAATTATATCTTATGATAAAATAAAGAAAACATTGCTCATTTTACGTATTTTTTATATGCAGCAAAGGTACTCTGATAAACTATTTCCTGAGACTAATTAGAAAAAATTTCGAAGGGATTACACTTGTATTGAATGTCATTTGGGAGCCAGCCATCCAGATTTATCTACTAAAGCAGGATGGCACTATCTGTATGCCAAAAATTCTAAACTTTTGCTACATCGGGTATACAAGGGTTTGCACCAGTACTGTCATATATTGAAATCTCTTCACCCACAGCTTAAGCCTTTTTTATACTTTTTTTTAATTACGGATACCTGAAGCAAATTAAATCTGAATTAATTGAAGCTAGTTTATTACTTGCTGTGTTCATATGATTGCCAAGATAGCCAAATATTCCGTAGGCAAAACTTCAAAGCGGCAGATACAGTATCTAAATATACAATGTTCCCCCAGTAACACCTAGGCAGCCTTAGATAACACGAAATTATTGGTCTTGCATATTTGTTGCAAACTGCAAAATTGGATTTTTGGATACATGGGTGTAACTCCAATTTATAGAATGTATTAAAATATTGCTTATTAAATTTAAAACGGCTGTCTTAAGCTTAAGATTTTCCTGTAGGAACTTAATCTGCCAAATTCTAAAGTTTTTCTTCCATACCTTCACTAAGGCTTCCCTAAAATTATCCAGTACATCCCCTCCCCAGTGAACGGTACCCTTGTTAGACTTTCATAATTTTAATATTACAATCCTTAGCTTTACATGGGTAACTAACCTTCCACAGGTGGTGCGCTGTGGGTCTGTGGCTGTGGACGAGATAAAGAATCGCGTCTACTGGACAGACTTGGTTCTTGGCACAGTAGAGTCCATTATCTGGGATGGAAGCAAACACCACCTCGTCCAGAAAGACAAGGTAAATATTTGTCCAAAAACTGTGCATATAAAGTAGCAAAATTGCAGAATAAACGTTAAATTTCTCTTCACCAGGTATATTCCCCCGTTGGTCTTTCCTTGATGGGTGACTGGGTGGTGTGGATAAACCCTAAGAGACATGAATTAGTTCGATGTCTCAAGTACAACTCTTCTACCTGTGAAGTGAAACACATGAGCTCCACTGCCACCAGTCTCGTGGCACTATCTCCACCTCTTAAAACCGGTAGGTGCCATTTTTAATTTCCAGCAGCAAAACTTTGTATCTGAAACAATATTGTGAAATTATTGCCCACTAGTTTGGACTGTTTACAGTATTAAAATTTTAACTTAATGTGAGGTAGCTTGTGATGTTTCTAGGATGTTTAGTAATTTACTAGCTTGTTCACCCCCCCCCCCGTCGATTTTTGGCAGAATCTAGACTAATTTTAAATTTTGACCTTATTCTAAAACTACAGTACTCGTTAGTTTTTTGCTTTTTAGTGTACTTCATTGAAAATTACTTGAAACTAAAAATTTATCATTAATTGATCTTACAGCCTCTTCATCTCTAGTGTAACACTTGCAGCAATAGCAACTAGCATTTAATTTCCAAATTCTTATTGTCTAGATGTATGGAACTTCCTGATTACAGATGCAGACGCATGCACTTCTGCCTCTTGTAAACATTTGTGTACTTCTGTAAGCAACACGACAAAATGCCTTTGTCCACTTGGCTTCAAAACTGCAACAGCAGGAATATCTGGAGGCTGTATAGAGGTGAGTTGCTAAATGTTTGGTATCAGGATACCTGACCGGCCTTTTGCTAGATGAAACGACCATCTATACTTTATTTATAAAGCTGGAACTTTAACTTTACCTTTTCAGTTGAAAGGCTGTCGAGGGAATCCCTGTAATGCCGGAAGCAAGTGCGAGGCGCTGTCAGATGCAGATTTTATTTGCAGGTTAGAAATGCTAAACTTATAAATTTGTCATAATATTGCTATACCATGAAGTGCAACATTAAAATTTAGAAATTGGAATTCAAACCTAAAACTGAACACTAACTGTTCGTAACTTGTTTTCGTAGGAATTACCAAATCTCGAGATTTGATTTAGTTAATGTCCTCCAGATGTAGCGATGGTTACAGCGGCTTGCGCTGCGAGGAGAGTTTAGTCACTGCAAGAAGTACAGCGCCGTCACCCGACTACTCGTTTATCATAGTGGTTATAGTGCTGGTAGTATGTTTTGCTGTTGGTGCTGGGTGCTATTGGTACAAGAAGCCATTCACCATCTGGAAGGGAAAGAGTGGAAGGTAAGTAGATCTGTGCCAACACTTGATAAATGGTCTTGCTAGAAAATGCACTTTCCATAAGTGCAAGGAATTGAAACTGGTAATGTGTATCAGATCAGTTACTCGTCCCCAGTTTTCCTTCGTGCTATAGTTTAACACATTTTACAGTTCCAACCAAATGTTCCGCTTTGTAAATCCGGCCTTCGGGGTAATGAACGATGAAGCTATTGTAAGTGGCGGCAGCAGCAGCACCGCCAGTAGCCCAGCACCCAGCCAGCCATACGTAGTCACAAACCCCAGCCTCTCTCAGAACTTCGAGAACCCTTTCTTTAAAACTGATGACAGTAAAGTGGAGGTCAGCGTAAGATTTTAATGCACAGCTTTTAAACCTGTTCTGAACATTTTATTAAACGTTGGCTTAGTGTAATTTTAGATTTCCTGAAGTCTTATTTAAACTAACATCTAAATATCACTTCGATTACAGGTAAACACAAGTCGAGATTCTGCAGTAGCCAGCATCACTGACTCGACCTCTCTCAACGTTACCACCCACCATGTAGATCTGACGTCACCAGCCTCACCGTAAGTGAACTTAAAAATGGGTTAAACTAAAATTTTCTCGTAGCCCTTCCCACTTTCCTAAAATACTGAAGATTAATAACCATAACATAATGGCTTGTGACGTTGTCGGTATTAAGACCCAGAAGCTATTTTTCTCCAAGTCGTGTATAATTTTTAATCATTACTTCCAGGGAGTTCAGGAAGCGCACTTTGGAAGGAAAGTCTACAGAGATGGGATTCTCTCCCTTCAACCCAGTTGCGACTGTCACTGCCCAAAGTTTTCCCTATAACACAATAATTTGAATGTCTTCCCACCATATCTGCTGCAGCAGCAGCAGCAGCGGTCACTGCAGGAAGTGAATTCCTGGGATCTTAATACTATTTATCCACAGCCTCCTGGTATGGACAAGACATGGCTTTCCTTAGTAGTTAAGTGATGTACCTAGATAATTAATAAATTTTATTAAAATTACTATGTAAAACTTTTAATTATTTTTTCAAACTTTCATACCCACTAACTTGGGGGTATAGAGGAGGGGGTGAAGGCACAGCTTATTGGCTACTGTATCGACGGAATGTCTTTCAGGTAGAAAAAGCAGCCATGTATTTATGCTTAGAATAAATCTTGCAAACTGAAGTTTTACTGCTATTGAAGTCTTAAAAGAAACTACAAAAATGATCCTCTAAAACTAACTCTTGCAGATTAAGAGTAGTTATATATCTGCAACAGATGTATAGTTTGACCATTATTGGTTTCATTGAGCTGTTTTTGTGATTTTTGCAGCCTAATTTCGTGGCAGTCTCGTTCCTGCAGAATTTAGTCTGTTCCCAAGCTAAAATTTGGTTCTTAATTTTCAAAGTTTAGCCTGGATTAAATAAACCTATTAAAACTGCACAAAATGGTGAGTGAAACTGGCAGTGAGATGGCAGGTGAAGATTTGGACAATAAATTTTAGCCTATTGTAGCGCCGGAAAAAAGGCAGAGGCTGCGGGGCAGTTTCATGACCCTTGTGGGTTTAGTGTTCGGCTATGACTGCTTCACTCAGGTTCCTTGACGCTGGTGAGGGGCTCTTGATCTAGGGAACTGGGTCTGTGCTTCAGTTCCCTGAATTAAGCATACACCTTCATTCCACCCACAGACGCTGTATAATCCTATGGGTTTAGCGCTTCTCCTTGATTGCGCTGTATGACCCTCGGAAATTTTTCTTGTATCATAATTAACTTCCCATCCCTGTGGTTCACAATTTTTCATTTTAATGTCTTTAAGGCGGAAATATTTAAGTGACGGATGACCAGTTGTGTCCAGTGTTACTCGAGGGGATCGAAGCGCGAACCCGTAAGTATTACAGCGCTTTTGGGAAAGATATCCCCTCATGGAAGGTTCCTTGATGTTGGTGAGGGGCTCCAGATTTAGGGAATTAAATCTGTGCTCCAGTTCCCCGAATTAAGCCTGAATGCCTTCCACATCCTCCCCCCCCCTGGGCGCTGTATAATCCTACGGGTTTAGCGCTTCCCCCTTGATTATAATAATTGGGAAAGATGATAGCTCTTGGCTACGACTGGTAATACGAAGCACCCGGGTTTGAAGCAGAGGATGAGAAGTTTTTTCTCCCAAGGCGCCATCCTTGAGTTCTACAATCTCTTACCCCCCACCTTACCCCCCACCTTACCCCCCACCTTACCCCCCACCTTACCCCCCACCTACCCCTACCCCCACCTTACCCCCCACCTTACCCCCACCTTACCCCCACCTTACCCCCACCTTACCCCCACCTTCCCCCCTTACCCCCACCTTACCCCCACCTTACCCCCACCTTACCCCCACCTTACCCCCACCTTACCCCCACCTTACCCCCACCTTACCCCCACCTTACCCCCACCTTACCCCCACCTTACCCCCACCTTACCCCCACCTTACCCCTCTCCCCCTCCTATTCTTGGGTTTAGAGCTTTTTATAGCATTTTAAGAATTCTTCCCTCCAGGAGTTACGATAAAGCGGGTTTTGATGGCCAGGAAATTTTAGTCGCTTGAAATGGTATTATTGCTTTGTAATGATGACCCCCATCTGGCAGACGACCAACACCGCTGTTAACCAGATTAGCTCTTGGTCTTGAAAGATAACTTTAGTGCCTGTAACTACCACCAACAAAAGTTTATTAGCCGCTTACAGTATACCCGAAGAATAGCGTACTTTAGTGTCGGGGGTGGGGGAGGGGCTTGAATAGGGAATTGATTTGTGCCGATTAATTTTAGCCAAATAATTCAGACAAAATTTCATGATGCCCCGCCCAGGCGCTGTTGATCCACGGAATAGAACGCTCGTGATTATAATGGAATAATAATACTCTTCCAGTTTTCCTTCGTACGTATAAAACCACACCCGTTAACACTGAGGTATTATATAAAATTGCCTAGAGTAATTAGTATTACTAAATTCCTAAGCCTGGATGGAAATATAAAAGTCCGTCCTTAATTTTTACTCATAACCATCGGGCTTAGCGCTTCCGTGACATAAGCCGTAGAGTTTAACTGGGAAATGTCAAAGGAACTGTACCTTACGTTTTGTTGTACGGAATTCATATAACACGCACGGTGACCATGTGCACGGTGACCATGTGCACGGTGACCATGTGCACGGTGACCATGTGCACGGTGACCATGTGCACGGTGACCAATGTACGTGCTACTTATGGCACGAGGATCATGTGCAACTCGTGGGCACAGTGCAACTCTGAGGGGCAGGGGAGGCGGGGTTTGAAGGGAATTTAGGTAAATATTGCTTAAAGCAGTTTCCCTTGCTCTTCGATGTTTACATTCTCCCGTACTCAGCGTCCCCCCCCCCCCTTCACAATAGGGGTTAAACCCTTCCCCAACCAATATTACACAGTGCACGCTAGAATAGTGAAAGTAAAAATAGCCCCTAATGACCGAGCTGTATGACCCTTGTGGGTTTAGCGCAGTTAGATTATAACTAGGAGAAATTAGATCTAGGCTTTCCACACTTACCTGCGCTCCTGAAGCACAGGGAACAAGGCTGAAGGCCTTGAGTTACTCTTGTCAATTATAAATGCCTTTAGCCTTGTTGCCTGTGCTTCCTCAGAAGCGCAAGGAACAGTGCTAAAGGCCTCGAGCTAAATCTTCAACCCCATTCCCAAGTGGCTAATTTGTCGCTTGTACGTAATTACATTTAATAGTGTTTGCCAGTGCTGAGAATCTGACAGCATTTGGAAGAGTCGTGAAGTTCTAATCAACCTTCCCCTCAAGGCAGGTTCCTTCAGGTTGGTCAGCGTTGTATGACCCTTATGGGTTTATAGCTTATTTAGATTATAATCCTTCAGACTGGTGAGGGGATCATACAAGAAATTGAACATGTGCACCAACTCCTAGAATCTCTTATTTCCTGGGCGTTATGACCCTCTACGGATTTACTGTTCATCCCTAATGAACTTGAGGCGATCAGGAAAGACTTTTAAAGAATTTAAGTCTCTGGTCACCCCATATACAGCGACAATTTAATTTCGCAACTTTTAATTATACTTCCTATAGCACTCTCTCCTCCCTATAGCGCGCACTCCTCCCTATAGCGCACTCTCCTCCCTATAGCGCACTCTCCTCCCTATAGCGCACTCTCCTCCCTATAGCGCGCACTCCTCCCTATAGCACTCTCTCCTCCCTATAGCACTCTCTCCTCCCTATAGCGCACTCTCCTCCCTATAGCACTCTCTCCTCCCTATAGCGCGCACTCCTCCCTATAGCGCGCACTCCTCCCTATAGCGCGCACTTCTCCCTATAGCGCGCACTCGCCTCCCTATAGCGCGCACTCGCCTCCCTATAGCGCGCTCGCCTCCCTATAGCACTCCTGTTACTCTCCAACCCTCGCTAGTCTTGGATAAAATACTAAACCTTCACCACGCCCTACACTGCAGCACTGCATGACCCTTGTGGGTTTAGAGCTTAGTTTTTATTCACTCCCTATAATCAACCTACGTGAACAGGTTATGGGGGGGGGTGACAATTTTTCCATAGAACGCGCCAGCCATTAACAATTTTAAGCCGCTCAGAGGCAGCGGTCACAACAAGAAAGCTTTTAGAAAATTTTCAGATTGAAACCTACGCACTCCATTAACAATCCCGGCCGCTTTGTGAAGTTTACAGCAGTGTAAATATTTTGAAATCAATCGGCAAGTGGTCTCGACGCAGTGAATGCCAGTAGAGGCTTGCTGGGTGCACCAGTGATCATCGTGCACAGTACTTGACTAAACTTTTTTTTTCCTTCTGTACAGTGACAGGGCTCTGGTGGCCTGGTGGTTAACGCTCTCGCTTCACACGGTGAGGGCCTGGGTTCGATTCCCAGCCAGAGTAGAAACATTGGACGTGTTTCTTTCCACCTGTTGTCTATGTTCCCCATCAGTAAAATGGGTACCTGTGTGTTAGTCGACTGGTGTGGGTCGCATCCTGGGACACTGACCTAAGGAGGCCTGGTCACAGACCGGGCCGCGGGGGCGTTGACCCCCGGAACTCTCTACAGGTAAACCCTGCTGTATAATCCTACGGGTTTAGCGCTTCCCCCTTGATTATAATAATAATAATACAGGTAAACCCATGCCCACCCCCGGGTGGGAAAGTTAAAATCTATTTAATTAGTTCTTGAGTTGTGAACCAGATGTATGTCTGTTGCTGAGCGATAGGTATTTTATTCCTTCCCGTCCCCGTCATCCCCCCTGTTCGTCAGGGGCAGGTGAAAGGACCAGTGCAGTGTGTGGCAGGTTTTTGTAAGGCAGTGACTCAGAGGTAGCGAAATGCAGTCACCATGATTTCCTAGTTTCTTCAAACTTGAGACGTATCACCTCTCATGCGGGGGGGGGGGGGCTTGATACTGGTGAAGGGATCTTGATCTGGGGAACTAGATCTGTGCTTCAGTTCCCGGAACTGAGCCTGAATACCTTCCATCCACGAACTCTCCCCCGCTCCACACACACAGCTGTATAATCCCTACTGGTTTAGCACTTCCCAATGATAGTTATCCCTAAACTAATTCAAACTATCCACTAAATCCCCTCATGGAAGGTTCCTTGATGTTGGTGAGGGGCTCTTGATTTAGGGAATTGGATCTGTGCTCCAGTTCCCCGAATTAAGCCTGAATGCCTTCCACATCCCCCCTGGGTGCTGTATAATCCTACGGGTTTAGCGCTTCCCCCTTGATTATAATAATATCCACTAAATCACTTTGAAGCCAAGCTAAGTAGGCATTCTCTTAGCTGAGACACCGTCCTCCCTGACGGTCCCACCTCTGACAAACTCCCTTTTAGTTCTGACAAGCGAATTTATTCAGTAACCTTTAGCTCTCCTCACCGCCCTTATTAAAACTCGGTTATCCTCTCCACCCTTACTAACCCTCCCTCTGTTACCCTATGCACTCTCGCTAGTCTGATCGTTACAGGGTTCACACCCCCTACCCTGCAGGGATGTTACCCTAGTGGGTTTAGAGCCTGGTTTTGATTATATGGGGAAGAGCTAAACCAATAAGATTATATTGTACCTGTGGGAGGATGGAAGGCATTCAGGCTTAATTTAGGGAAGTGGAACAGATCCGGTTCCCTAGATTAAGAGCCAAGGACCCCCCTTGACGGGGTTTTTAAGACGAATTATTTAATGATTGATTTACAGCTTAATAGTGGCTAGTTGTGAATGACCCTTCTGGGTTTAGTGCTTAATTATAATGTGGGAGAGTTATGGTTTTCTGCTTAGCGCTTCTTTTTGATTATAATAATATGGTCGTAGTTAAGAGATTGATGCCGTTCAGAATTATTTACTTCAGTCAGGGGAAAGTGCTAAACCAGTAAGGGTTATTAGTACATAGGGAATTAGGAGCATTAACATTTGATTCCTTGGATCAAGAGCTACTAAACAGAGTTAAGTCGAAAACACACACAACCAGGCTACCACTTAGCGGCGAGTGGGCAGAACGACACATCCAGACTCCTTGATGTTGCTCAGGGCTCTTGATCTAGGAACAGCTCTGTACCACCCTGGTGGGTTTAGCGCCTAGTTTTGATTGTTGATCCAGGGAACTGGATCTGTGCTCCAATTCCCTGGATGCCTTCCATCCCCCCTTCCCCCCCCACACAGGCGATGTATAATCCCTACGGGCTTAGTGTTCCCCCACGATAAGCGTATATGTACAAGGATAAAGGAGAGTGGAGAAATTGGTAAGGAGCCAGCACCGCAGCTCTAGTCCCTGTCTAGCTTACTGTTTACGGTATCTTCCGGCATATAAGGCGCACGACAGAAGTATCAACGGTGTATCAGTAATGATATTCAAGGGTTAATTACCCTCTTACTTTGATTATAACAATTACCCTCTTAATTTATGCTAAACCTTAAACCATAGTTTGAGCATATAAGGCGCAGGCTGATTTTCCAAAAGTTTTTTTCCTCGGAGGTTTTTCTGACATTGGTCCCCTTGTGGCTTAGCACTTCTTTTTGATTATAATAATGACATAGGTCCTCTTCAAGGGGGGGCTCCTTGGTGCAGTGAAGAGGCTCTTGGTCTGAGGAATTAGACCTGTTGGTCTCCTTCCTCAGACCGAACCTAATTATCCCCCAATTCCCCTTCCCTATCCCATCCTCCCCACCCTCCCTTTCTTTCTTTCCTCCTCCCTGTCCCTCCCTTATTCCTTTCCCCTTTTTGGCCTGTAGGGTTCTTCCCACAGGCATGCTGGTTCCTAGGTAGGGGGAAGGGTACCGGGGTCCATCCCATTCCGTTGAGATTCTTGGCGGTGGCGTAGTTTGCCGTGGAATCGGGATCACCTGGGGATGTCTCAATCCCCCTCCGGTATCCCGGAGGGTGGCTTCGGGCGACGGGTGAATCTTCAGAAGTCGCCTTTTGGATTCCAGGGGTGGTGGCCGAAGGAGGTATGCTTTGTGGTGGATATCCGGCCGCCCTCTTTTGTGAGGTTGCTATCCCAGATTGCTAGTTTACTGGCATGAAGGGTAGGGTATGGCACGGGTTCCATGCTGCATCTGCACTACTTGCGATGCTGAGGTCCTCTTGGGCGCGGAGGGAGATTTCCGGCCATTTCATTCCTCCTAGGAACTATTCCTCCCCAGTCCCCCCCTTTTTTTTTATTCTTTTTTATTTATTTTTTCTTAAAAACAAAAAGAAAAGTAACCTAACCATGGAGAACCCAATCCATGAACCTACTACCCCCGGGCCCCTTCTTGATACCACACCCCATTCTGACCCTGCCTCGCTTTTTAACCACTCTTCGGACACTCCTGATGCCCCTGTACCTCTTGCTAATGCTGTTTCCTCACCAGCTTCAGGTACCGGGGTTTTGACTGACTCCTTCGATTTGTCTGACCTCCGCTCTCCTTTTACTATGCTTCTGGTCTCTCCCTCTACGGTGTGGCAATTTTCGAATCGCCAGCCCGTTTCATGTCAGACCAACTCTGGCCCCACTCCTAAAGCCAACGACAATTGCCTGATGATGATACTTCACCACCACCTCGTTCTTCTCAGAAAAGATCAACACGTCAAGCACTCCCTTTCCACGGTCAGTTTTGGAATGCACAATGGACTAAATACTTTACGAATGACTTCCTCTATTGCTTATCTTTCTGACCATGGTATTGGCAAGGCGCTCCTCTGCCATGTTGGTAGAGATATTTCCTTTCATGCTCTGAAGAGCGGTATGCGCATCATCACTATCCAGAATGCTACCCAAGCTCATGAGCTTTCTCTTCTTTCACATATCGATACTATTCCTGTCACTATCGAAAAACATCATTCCCTCAATTCTTGCAGTGGTACTGTCATTCTGCCCCATACCATAGTCCATAGAATTTTCAGACATGCGGCAATGACATTCTTGAACAGATGGAACTAAAAGGTCTCCCAATCCTCAAGGTAGACACTTATGTCCTTCCTGCCCACGAGCAGAGATGATACCCTTGCAATGTGGCTCGATTAACGTTTGACAGCCCTGAACTCCCGTCCTCTGTTTATGTAGCAGGACATCGGTTACAAGTTTGAAAGGTGATCTCTATACCGCAACAGTGTAGAAATTGCTGGCGATTTGGTCACCCAGCGAAATATTGCAGATCTATAGCCGAATGCCCAGTTTGTGGTGCCGATGACCATTCTAATACGTCTTGCAGTCGACCTCCCTCTTGCCTTAATTGTCATGAGGCTCACTATTCGTATTCTCGCCGTTGCCAGGTCTACTTAAATGAGCGTGAAATTCGTTGCCTCAAAGAGGCAGAAGGTCTCCCTTATGCTATGGCAGTTTCTCATCTCCGCCTCCAAGGGAGACTACCCCGTATTTCTTATTCTGTTTCTAAACGTCCCCCAACTTCTGGGGTCCCATCTTCTGCAGCCTCCTCTGTGGTTACCCCTCCCATAGTCACTCCTGTATCTAATTCTTTTGCTGTCCTGGGCTCAGACGTCCCTACTTCAACACTTCAGTCTGTTCTGACATCTTCGAGTTCTCCCTCACTAGCCCCGGTATCGACAAGACCTCGTATGACACCTTCTACCAATCGCCCCTCTACTTCTCAGATGTCCAAAAAATTCCCTTTGCTCAAATCTTCTTTGCCCCCTCCTTCCCTTCTTCCCCCTCCACATTTTACCTTTCTAGTCTCTGTACCTGGTTCTTCCCTCTAACTGGCTCTATTACAAGTGTGGAGGGTTCACCCTCCTCCTCGTTCTGTGCCTTCCACCCCTGTCCCCTCCCAAGTTTCTCCCTCTTCTGCCACCTCCCAGGTTTCTGCCTCTTCTGTCCCCTCCCACACTTCTTCTCCAGTTTCCAACATGGTTTCGTCCTCCCCTACTTTAGTACAGTCCATTACTGTCCCACTCTTTACTCACCCTCCTCCTACTATCTCCAATATTGTCTCCCAGACAATGTCTTTGAATTCAGAGACACTTGAAGCTATTTCAGAATATATTGCAGAGACTAAAATTTCAATGGACACTGATCCACCTCCTGTTCCTTCTCTTCCCTCTCCTCCATCTCCACAACTCCATTCTTCACAACGCTCTGTTCCTTCGCTGCTTGAACGTTTTCCGATGCCATGGCACATAGACTTTTCTAACCCCTCTAGTCCGTAGATGCTCTTACCTGCGGATTCCTGGTATTTTCCTCGTTGCCAAGCATGGCCTATTTACAGCAGAATATCCACGGCCTCAGGGGTAATCGGGGTGAGCTTCATATGTTGCTTTCCCGGTTTTTCCCTGTTGGTGCTTGCTTGCAAGAACCAAAATTACACTCAGCTGTTTTCCAACCCAGCTCAGGCTATAATTTATTGTATTCTTCGGATCCTTTTTCAGATGGGACCTTCAACGAAAGTGCCCTTCTACACAATGATATTCCGTAACGTCAACTATTTGTTCATACCTCACTGCATTACACTGCAGCCCGTATCCATTTGAATAAGTGGTTTACAATATGTTCTTTGTATCTCTCTCCTTCTTGGACATTATCCTAGATTTTGCCTTTCTTGTTTCATCCTTACCGCCACCATTTCTGTTACTTGGCGATTTTAATGCCCACCATTTCCTCTGGGGTATTCTCATTGTGACTCACGTGGCATTCAGTTGGAGGCTTTTCTCGCTTCTCATCCCCTCCATGTTTTAAATACGGGTTCTCCCACCCAATTTGATCCTCGTACTCATACTCTCTCTTGCATCGATCTCTCGGTCTGCTCTTCCTCCACTGCACTAGACTTCACCTGGTCTATTCTACCGGACTTACATGACAGTGATCACTTTCCAATCATTCTTACTTCTCCTTCATATTCACCACCTCTTCGTAGCCCTCGCTGGCAATATGATCGAGCAAATTTGGACCTTCACTCGAAACTAACTGCTTTTAGTGAGGTTCCTTCTTCATCCTCCATTGATGAGCTTTTACACCTCTTCTCGACATCAGTTTTAACCGCAGCTTCTCATTCTATCCCCCAAACCTCAGGCAGGCATTCTCAGAAGTGTGTGCCATGGTGGTCTCCTGCTTGTGCTCGGGCAGTACGCTTGAAACGCGCTGCGTGGGGCAGGTACCGGTACAATAGAACCCCAGAGAGACTTCTTGATTTTAAGCAGAAGCGAGTGGTTGCTCGCTGTGTCATCCGTGACGCTAAACACACTTGCTGGAGAGATTATGTTTCCATCATCACCTTGGCTTCCACTATGAGTGCAGTTAAAAAAAAGTACAGAAACTGAGTGGTAAATTCTCTCCTGACCCGGCTCCTGTTCTGCAGGTTGCCGGTGTTGATATGGCAAACCTTGATGTTGCCATTGAAATTGGCAATCATCTGGTCCGTATTTCTCAGGGGCTCCATCTATGCCCCTCGTTTCTTTCCTCAGAGTCTGCCAAAGCGTTAGCACTCTTGGACTTTTCTTCTCTCATTGAAGAACCGTATAATGTGCCTTTTACACTTCGGGAACTGGAGGCGACACCCTCAGCTTGCCGATCATCGGCAGCTGGGCCTGAAGACATTCATATTCGGATGTTGCAACATTTACATCAATCAGCCCTTGTAGTCCTCTTACACCTCTTCAATCTTATTTGGTCACAAGGAGTTCTTCCCCAGCTGTGAAAATCTTCCATTGTTCTCCTTTTCCGCAGACCGGGTACTACGGGACATGATGCCTCCCACTATCATCCCATTGCTCTTACCAGTGCAGTTTGCAAAGTGATGGAACGTCTAGTAAATCGACGTTTAATGTGGTATTTAGAGACACACAACAGTCTCTCCACTAGTCAATATGGCTTTTGTAAGGGCCGTTCTACGATAGACCCCTTACTACGTTTGGATACTATGTTCGTAATGCCTTCACGGATAACCACTCAGTTATTGCCATATTTTTTGACCTTGAGAAGGCATATGATATAACTTGGAGGTATAATATTTTGGCCCAAGCCCACTCCTTAGGCCTCCGAGGCAATCTACCATCCTTCCTTAAAAACTTTTTAACTGACAAACATTTCCGTGTTCGGGTTAATAATGTGCTCTCCCCGGACTTTGTCCAAGCTGAGGGTGTCCCCCAGGGATGTGTTCTGAGCACAACACTTTTTCTTCTTGCTATAAATGATTTGGCCTCTAGTCTTCCATCCAATATTTGGTCATCACTCTATGTTGATGACTTTGCTATAGCTTGTGCAGGCGATGACTGTCACCTCATTACAGTTTCTTTCCAGCATGCGGTCGACCGTGTTTCCAATTGGGCCAACATGCATGGGTTTTAATTTTCCAGTACCAAAACTCACCAAATTACTTTCACTAGACGCTCTGTCATCTCTAATCATCCTTTGTACCTCTATGGCTCACGTATCCCTGAACGTGATACAGTCAAGTTTCTAGGCCTGGAAACCTCACATTACCTCTCTGAAGGCAACTTGTCACAACCTACTGAACCTTCCTAAAACCCTTGCTCATCTTTCATGGAGAGCTGATCGTCGAGCTCTCCTCCACCTACATTCAGCCCTCATTTTATCGAAACTCGATTATGGTGATCAGATCTATTCAGCGGCCTCTCTTATTCTCTCTAGCCTTAATCCCATCCATTACCAGGGATTACGTTTGTGCCTTGGTGCTTTTCACTCTTCCCCTGCTGAGAGCCTCTATGCAGAAGCAAATATCCCATCCTTGTCCGATGGCCGTGATGCCCATTGCCTTCGCTACTATGTTCGCTCTCATGATCTCCGCAATCCTTCCATATATAGAATAGTCACCGATGTTAGTAGACATTCTTTATTTGTTCGTCGCCCCTGTTTGTTCCGTCTCTTTTCTCTTCAACTACATTCGCTCTTGTCTTCCCTTCAGTTACCACCTTTCTATGTTTATGTAGCCTCTCACTTTTCTCTGCACCCTGGGAAGTTCCAGCTGTTCGAGTCTGTTCTTTCTCACTCCCTTGTGTGAAAGCCCAACTGCCTACGGTAGCTTCCCGCTCTCTTTTTCTTGACCACTTCCACTCTCATTCTCATGCCATTGCAGTGTACACAGATGGCTCTAAGTTTTCTGATGGCGTAGGATTCGCAGCAGTGTTTCCGGACAGTGTCGTGCGAGGACATTTACTATCCTCGGCTAGCATTTTTACAGCTGAATTGTATGTGATGAATGGTTTGAAAAACCGAATAAAGATTCCCATATGCTGCATAAGTGTCTCAATCTTCAGCTGAATTGTATGCCATTCTTGCAACACTTATACGTATTGCATCTATGGCTGTGTCATCATTTGTGGTTGTCTCAGACTCCCTTAGTGCTCTGCAGGCTATACGAAAATTTGATACACCTCACCCCCTAGTTCTCCATATTCAACTTTGGCTACGCCGTATCTCTACCAAGCATAAAGATATTTTTTTTGTTGGGTCCCTGGTCATGTTGACATACAGGGCAATGAACAGGCAGACACTGCTGCGCGGTCAGCAGTACATAACCTACCAGTTTCATATAGAGGTGTTCCATTTACTGACTATTTTGCTGTAACAGCTACCCACCTTCACACCCATTGTCAACAACATTGGTCTAATCTACTCGGTAACAAACTTCATTCTATTAAACCGAGCATAGGTTACTGGCCGTCTTCTTGTCATTAGTGTCGAGGTTGGGAGACCACTCTCTCCCGTCTTCGCATTGGCCACACTCGTCTTACTCATGGGTATCTCATGGAGAGGCGCCCTGTCCCTCTCTATCAACGAGCACGCAGAATTTACCTCCAACGTCGTCTTCGTTCTACTACTCTCTCTTTACCTTCCCTTCTTGCTGATGGACCTTCCTTCAATCCTGACTCTCTCATTGACTTCTTGACAACAACTGACTTACTCCACAAACTCTGATGACGATACCTTTCGCACTCCCCTCAGCCCTTTCTACCTCAATCACTTGCTACCCTCTACCTCTGCACTATCCACTGCCCCGCTGTTCTCCGTAACCTACTAATTATCCTTCTCCCTTTTGCCACCTGATACCCCGGTTCCTTCCTGCCCTGGAGTGCTGTATAGCCCTTGTGGTTTAGCGCTTCCTTTTGATTATAATAATAATTTGACATTGGTGAGGGGCTGTTGTTCTAGGGAATTGGATCTGTGCTCCAGTTCCTTGAAATAAGCCTGAATACCTTCCATCCCGCCCCCACAGGCGCTGTATAATCCTACGGGTTTAGCGCTTCCCCCTTCATTATTATAATAGTAATTTGATTATTATAATCTTAGGAGGTGTGAGGAATTAATATATATTATTCCAGCTTCTGATGGGGGGGGGGGGGCTGTATAGGCCATGTGGGTTTAGCGCTTACTTATGAATTAAAATTTTAATACATTAGGTTCTTGAGCTTTGGGAGAGGAAGTAGGGAAGTGTCGAGAGAGAGAGAGAGAGAGAGAGAGAGAGAGAGAGAGAGAGAAGATGGTGGGCAGTGACGCTTATTCCTGCAAGGAAGGTCGCCCCTTTAGTATTAGTGAAGGGCTCTTGATCCAGGAATTGGGAACTCGTACGGGTTTAGAGCGTCCCCCAGAAAATTGTGATAAAGGGAAATTTTGCTAGTTTCGTTAAAAAAAAAAAAAGCTGTATGGGCCCCTTTTGGTTTAGCGCTTCTTCTTGATTACAATAATAATAATAATAATAATAAAATAATTAAATAATAATAAAATTTGTAAAAAATTGAAGTGTAAAAAATAAACAAGGAATTACAGGAAACCGGGGGGGGGGGGGAGAAGACAATGAGAAGAAAATAAGTAATCAAAGAAATGTAGAATAAAAAGGAAGAAAGGGAGGAGGAAGTAGAGGGGAAGAAAAAGGAGAGAGAGAGAAAAAATAGCTCTCAGTCCGGCATCAAAAGACTTGTGTCCTGAGGGCAAGAGTGTCCTTGACCCACCCCGCTGAGAGCCGTTGGAGAGCGCTCTCTCTCTCTCTCTCTCTCTCTCTCTCTCTCTCTCTCTCTCTCTCTCTCTCTCACTCTCACCCTCTCTCTCTCTCACCCCTTTTTTTTTTTTTTTTTTTTACAGGGGGTTTGAAAAGGTTTTAAGGGATCCCTAACTTTTTTGACAAGCTATTTACGGGTTTTAAGGTTTCCAAATTTTTATTGAAAACCCTTATTTACGGTTAGGACCCTAACTTTATTGACAGCTTTTTAACGGGTTTAAAGGATCCCCTAACTTTTTTGACAAGCAAATTTACGGGTTTAAAGGGAAATTCCAAAATTTTAAATTGGCAAGCAAAGAGCTGAAAACCTAAAATCAGCTCTTTTTAAAAGTTTTTTTATTTTTTAGAGCATACAAGGGGGAACAGGATAAAGGTTGGGGGGGATTGTGGGCCAGCTTTTTCTTTTAAACAATGACTTTTCTGTTGACCCATTATGCTGTACGAATTTTGGGGGGGCAAAAAGGTAAAAAATTTTCCCGACAAAAATAAAATTTAAAGACACTGGGGGCAACTTTGGGATACCCTTTATTGTAGCTTTTCGCCACCCCAGTGGCTTTTAAATACAGTTCCCAGGACATAATAGGAAAACAGTAAACAAATATCCCAAAAGATGGGGTAACACCCCCGGGCCCTTTGGAGTTAGTTTTTACAGCATCGTGGTGGAGGAAAATCTGGAGCAACCCCAAGTCCCTGGGGGGGTTATATTAGGCGTCAGTGGAAGGGGGGCACCCAGGACGAGGGCAGTCAGGGGTGGGCGGGATTCCCCCAGGGGAAAAGTAGGCCCTTCCCTTTCCAAAAGAGAGGGTTTTAGTTGCAGCACCGGGTAAAAGGGGGGCCCGGAATGTCCTCTGAAGCAAATTCCAGATTTGCAGTGTCTGACAAGTTGTGCAAAAAAAGGTAAAAAACCCGGACAAAAATGAAAGTTAAGACCAATTGACTGCCCCTCTTTTCTGCTGCCCTTCCCAAATCCCACTAAAGGGGCCTATATAAACCGCCCTTCTTCTTGCCTTTGCTCCAGTTTCTCCCCCACCAAGGGCCCGGGGGACTGATTACCTCTTCTTTTGTATATTTTTTAAACTGCCCCTTCCTAAAAATGTCCTAGAATCTTATTGATAAAGCCACTGGATGGCGAACGTCTACAAAAAAGATACCCAGTGTTGCACAGGGGTTTTTTTAATTTTTATATTGGGGTTTTTTATACCTTCTTGCAAAACTTGTCAAACACTCCAAAAACAGGGAAATTTTGGGGTTTAAAGGGACACTAAAAACCCTTCTTCACGGCTGCTGAAACCTAACCCATCTTTTTGGGGAAGGACCACTTTCCACTGGGGAACCCCGCCTACCATTGTTTTGCCCTCGTCTGCTGCCCTTCCCTTCCACGCCCTAAAAACCCGCCATTTTTTCTTGCCTTTGCCCCAGTTTCTCCCCACCCGATGCTGTAAATTCCCTCATCTTTTGTAAATATTTTCAACTGTCTTCCAAATTATGTCCTGAAACTGTATTGATAAACCCACTGGAGGCGAAACGTTACAATAAAAAAAAAAATCCAATGTTGCAATGTTCTTAACTTTCTTCGAAACGAATGTGTTCCTTCTCGAGTCTCCGGGGTATAAATGATCTAAAGATGGAGGATGTTTTTGGAGAAGGGTACACCCCAAGGGGAAGTTGGGGGTTTCTGCCCGCCCTTGGGTTTTAAAATTGTGTTTCACGTTTTTCCTCGAAGGGGATCCAAGTGTGGTATTTTGGGAAAAAATTGGCCTTTTTACATAAAAAGTAAGGCATCCCTCCTATTTTTGAAGCTCGCGTCAGATCTATTTCCCGGAAAGGGTCCAGGTGAGGGGATGAAGGGCTTGCTCTGTTTTCTACTCGTCAAGCATCGCAGTAAGGGGGGGGGGGCAGGCAAAACCCAAAAAAGTGGGCCCTACTCAAGGTGTGAGCGTACCTTTTTGTTGGCCCCGTACAGGATCTTCAACCCCTACTATCAAACAGATGCAGATAAAGGCGAAGTGCTGGGAAGCTTCCCCGGCTGCCTTGTTTGCAAAATTTTCAACCCTGGTTTTTCATGGTTAGGGTTTTGGGGTCACATTTCACCCCAAAAGGGTATCAACTTCTTTTTCCAGGTTTCCAACACCCCCCCAAACCCCTCCTTCCTAAATGCCCAAAAATTTCCCCTCATGGGCCTAGAGGGCGATCATCATTTTCGTTTTTCCCCAGGTGCAAATGTTTTCTTGCCCTCTATTTTCCCAAATGATATAGCTCTTAGCGGTGATTGATTTAGCTTAGAGCCCGGCATTTTTTCTCTGGGAAAAAGGAATGTCAGTGTACGTCGTTGCATATGCATGTGATTCTTTGGGGTGAGATGAAAAGGTCGTTGAAAAAGACTTCCCTAAAGTGGAAACCCCCCCACGCTTCCCTTTTGGAACACTTGCCCCAATAGGATTCTTGCTGATTCTGTTCCATTGGAAATACACTTTGAGAAACTACCATTAAGGGAATCACGAGGAGACATAGCGTAAGGCCTGCAATTCCCAGTGCTTGAAGTTTTGCTAAGGGGGCCTGGGGCCCCACCCGGGGCTAGAGCCCCAGCAAAGTCCGTGCTACCACACATCTGACTTTTTGGGTTCATCCAGTGACTGGGGCCCCCTTAGTGGGGGACGTTTTTAAAAATAGATCAAACCGCAGAGTAACCCTTTTCCCGAAGCCTAATTTTACGACACAAAGTAAAGGGGTTGTAGTCCCAAAAAAATCTGTCATTTGTCTTTAGGGTTATTGTCCCCAAAGGGTCTTACCAGTGATTGACAGGGTGAACGGGGCTTTAGTTCGGGTTTTCTGCTCTGGGTCTTTCTTTTTTTGAACCCGGTTTCATTTGCCTCTTTCCATTTGAGAGGGGGCCAATTTTTCACTGTCCCGCAGTGCTGAAGAGCGGCTAGAGGTGCTGCAGCTGGTCTGGGACCAAACTTCTAACAATCCCCTTTTTCTCAACTTGTTTGGGGCCCCCAGACTTTTTTTTTGGCAAAGCGATTTTTAAAAAAGGGGAAAAGCCCCCCTCCTCCGCCCTTTTTTTCACCACTGACAGTTTTTTACACAGTTTTGCAGCTAGCCAAGGAGGGTCCCTTGCTGGTTTAGGAACTTGCATTTTGGTACAAAGTGTTCAGCAAGGGGGTCCGCCTTCTCGTGACTTTCCCAGTAGAGGTTGGGGCCCATCCTTTTATTTTGGGGTTGGGAAAAAGGGGGATCAGGCAGAAAAACCTTGTCTGTCCTTGGGGCCCGGGGGCCACCAGGTTTTGGGGCCTACCCCCACCGATGCTGCTTTCTTTTTGTGTCCCCCCCCCCCATTTAGCAAGGGCCCCCCCTTTTAAAACACCCATATCTTTTCAGACTTGCCCTGTGCAAGTTCCCGTTATAGGGGCAGGATTTCTCTTTTACCTTCCCATGCTTTGTACTTAGCAGTGAGCGCCTCTCTACAAAAAAGCCCAAAACCCAAAGCTGATCTGTAGGCTTCGTCACATATTTCCGGTGAGGAAATGTGTTCTTGTTGTGTTTAAAGGATGTGTCCAGTGAAGGCTTTATTTGGTTGAAAACCCCCCCTTGGGAGAAGAGCATTCCAATCGGTGGGGGCGAGCTCAAGCAAAGGCTGGCCAATTCCCTTTTCCCTACCGGTTGTCGTGTGGACTCTCCCCTCTTTTCTGTTGGGATCTTAAGGTCGTAAAAAACCCTTGTGGTTGACGATCCAACGTAGCGGGGGGTTGAAAAGTGACTATGCCTTCTCCAGATATCACACGGGGTCAAGGGAGGACCCCAGAGAATGAGTGGGGAAAAATAAAACAATTTTTCTCATGTCAAAACACTGAAAGAAGGTCATCAAGTCCCTCTTTTTAAAGGGTGCTGGTTGGGGGTCCCCAAACAATTATAATATTTTTGACAGTTGTGTTGTAGCAGAAGGGGTCAAAATTTTCCCTAGGAAATTGATGAGGTTTGCATTTGCCACTGGGTTGTACATTGCAATGCAGTACAAGGGGATAGGTTTATACAAGGGTTTAAAAACATCATTTCAAGTGGTAGGGGTGGCAACTCAGTGTGCTGGGCATGAACACTTTTGAGAAGCACAAAGCAAAAATCCTCCTTGCCCCCTTTCCTGTATTTATCCTATGGTTTCCAGCAATTTTGCAAAATTTTCGGAGTCCTGTCATCCCCCAAAAAGTTTCCAAACAGCTATCATGTGGGACGGAGTGTTCACAAAAAATGTGGGAGCTCTCCAAATTAGTAATGAAAACCCCTAATGTTGGCCGACAGGATGCTGATAGACGGCTCCTCTACTTCCTCCCCTCTCTCTCTCTAATTTTTCCCCATTATTTGAATGCGTCTTGAATGAGGATTAGATCACTAAAGTATGGTACAGGGTAGCGGCAGCGGGAGCGGCAGCAACGGTATCCCCCAACTCTTTTTTTCTCAAAAAAACATCGCCCATCAAAACTTGTATGGGCCTAAGTGTGTTCAAATACATGAACCCACGTAACCCCAACATGCCCAAGAATATAAGGGG